>JARQOC010000009.1:14356009-14956009 GCA_033576535.1 Allobates femoralis
AAGGATCTGATTCATAGTGAAAAGCTGAAGATAAAAGTGAAGTGCAATGGGTCCTATCCAAGTGATAAATGAATAATTAAACAGAGCTATTGCTCACCTTGTGTCGTTATGTGACACACAACCAGGTATAAAAGCATGAGTCGGCAGCTATAGAATCCGCATGCCAAATGCAAAGATATGTAGGAACTGGATACAAGGAGTGGAAATAGTCTGCACTACCGTGGGCCAGATGAAAGGACTTGGAGAAAGTAACTCTCAATGCAGGTGATTTTATTCTATGTGTTTCGAAGTGTTATCCCCATAACTATTGGTGTTTCCTGAAGAAGTGAGGATAACATTAAGAGGAGCATTGCAGGCATTTAAGTCTCCTCATACTGGCATGTCATTCTCCACAAGGAGAAATCTTACCCCTTAGATCCCAGTATTAGTCTTCCACCTAACCAAATGAGATCTCATACTTTGCACTGACAATGGAGCAATAAATAACCCAAAACACCGTGTCTGTGTCTGCAACTTGAGATTCTGGTTTTATCCTAAGTCATATGACGAAACTCGGTAACTCGGTTGACTTTTAGGATTGCTACTTCCAATAGGTGGTGCTAGAGTTTAAGCGCTCTTCCTCTCTGAAGAGACAAGTGCTGTATAATAAGGCTGGTTTTAAACCAGCATTTTTGGGGTATCCGGCAAGATCAGTAAAAACTGGATCTGAGCAGATACGGTTTTTGCCCATAAACCGGATGGAACCTAGCCGGTATTATACTGGATATGTATGCCAGTTCCATTATAATGCCAGTACAGCTTCATCCAGCTGTATACGGTACCATCCGGTATTGTTCAGATCCGATTGCCTTTTTGGGCTCCATACCAAACACCCAAGTGTTTGACACGCACCTCGAACAGGGACTTCACTTTGAAGTCTGTGATTAAAGCATTATACTCACCTGTCTTGCCGCTGCGGTCACTTCGAAGGTACGCTCTGCACTACCTGCTGAACAGCCAATCACAGACGTCCAGTCTCTGTGACAGCATCTGTGATTTGCTGTTGCGAATAACATTGCATCTGTGATTGGTTGCTGGCACAGTGGGTTGGGCTCAACAGCCAATCACAGACGCTGTCACAGACAATGGGCATCTGTGACTGGCTGCTCAGCAGTCAATGCAGTGAATATTACATGAGGTTAATGAGCGGGACCCTGAAGTGACGGCGGCGGCGAGACAGGTGAGTATAATTCTTTAATCACTGACTTTTCATTGAAGCCCCTGTTCAGAGTCAAGTGTTCGGTCCGGACCCCAAACTTGACATCACACATACTCAGTAGGCACCCATTGATACACATTATAATTCATGCTGCAGTATACTGGATCCGATCGGAAGTGTTTTTTTTACCTAGCCCAAAAAAAGTTGCATGTTTTATTTTTTGGCCTCAGTTAAAAAATCATTTTCAGACAGACCAGGCAGCAACTGAATGTAACCGGAAGCAAACACAAGTGCCAGAGCGCCCATTGAAGGTCAATGTACATATGGCGTTCTGTAAAAAGCCGCCTAATTCGGACCTATCCCAGAATGGGTGTGATGGATGTGCGCAGAGTAAATAGAACGTTCAGTAGCGGCCACATTCCGTGTAGAAGCCGCCGACTCCACACGTATGAACGCATTGAACGTTGACATACAAAAAGGGTTTTGTCCCACTACACGTGTGCTGTGATTAACTTCTCAAACATCTTTTGTGCCTTTGTGTTATTCTTACACGGAGCAGTCTTATTTGTATCTGTAATGACAATACTTGAAGATGTAGCAGAGCTGAATGTGTTACTTGTGTGCACTATACCCGATGACATGATTTGTAGATTGTATATAGGGTGTGAGCACTATATGTCCGTGTCAAAGGGATGATGCGAAGAGCTATCAGGGTTCAGGAGGAGGTGAAGACTGTGCAGAAGCTTCATCTGTGCCAGGATCTCCTGACATTGATTTCTCCATAAGCAGCTCCATTCTCATAGCCACAGGCAAGAGTACAAACTTTGCTTCCTTTCCATCCCTAATGTGTCAGAGGTGTATAATGTGGACATACGATGTCGTCAGTGGTGTAACTAGAGTCCGATGGGCCTGATGCAAAATTTGGACCTGGGCATTGGTCAGTTGTATGGGCCCTTGTAGTGTTCTAAATCCTTTAAAGAAAATGATTTATGAATTGCCCTCACCCTTCGTTATGTATACATGTCTTCCCCCCATCCTGGTATGTATGTTCCCCATCCTGGTATATATGTTCCCCATCCTGGTATATATGTTCCCCATCCTGGTATATATGTTCCCCATCCTGGTATGTATGTTCTCCATCCTGGTATATATGTTCCCCATCCTGGTATATATGATCCCCATCCAGATTTAAATATCCCCCATACTGGTATAGATGGTCCTCATCTTGGAATATATGATCCTCATCCTGGTATATATGTTCCCCATCCTGGTATACATGGGCCTTCTGGAATTTGGCCATTATCCTGGCATATATGGCCCCATTGGTATATATCATCCCCATAAGGTATAAATGTCCCCCATCCTGGTATACTGTATATGTCCCCCATCCTCAAATATATATGGATTTTATCCTGGGCCCATCCTGGTATATATGTCCTCATCCTGGTATACATGGTCCCCCATGCTGGTATATATGTCCTCATCCTGGTATATATGGTCACCATCCTGGTATATATGGTCACCATCCTGGTATTTATGTCCTCATCCTGGTATGTACAGTCGCCCATCCTGGTATGTATGGTCACCATCCTGGTATATATGGTCACCATCCTAGTATATATGTCCTCATCCTGGTATATATGTTGACCATCCTAGTATATATGGTCACCACCCTAGTATATATGTCCTCATCCTCGTATATATGGTCCCCCATCCTTGTATACATGGTCCTCATCCTGGTATATATGGTCACCATCCTGGTATATATGTCCTCATCCTGGTATGTACAGTCGCCCATCCTGGTATATTAGTAACTGTTCTGTCTGTAACACATGATTGAAAAACTTTGATTCACCTTTCCTTCGCTCCCACGTCGCCCGGTGTCCTCTGTAGCCACAGTGTGCAGTGTCTGGCAGCTGACATCGGAGTGCGCACCACAGTGCATGACGTCACTGTCATGTGCCACCTCCTGTCACGGTGCCTGCAACGTCAGTGCTCAGCCACTGTTTTGCCGGCAGTGGGTATTGCAGGGCAGGGACCGAACAGTCACTGTACCGCAATGCATTTCAGCTGGATATGCATCCTCGGATCAGACGCACATCTAGCTGAAGCAGGCGTAGAGGTCAGCGGGCGTTGGGCCCCCTGTACCCCTGGACCTGGTCACGATCCCTGCGACTGCGATTGTTATACCCCTGGATGTAGTAAAGTGTGAGCGTTATATAGGATGTGTTCTTGTGTACAACTCCTTGCTGTGGCCAAGTGCACTTGTTTCCAATAGAAAGGGAGGAGTTATCCTTTTCCTTAAAGGGACACTGTCAGGTCATTTTTCAGTATAACACTGATATTTCCCTTGAATAGTGCCTGGGCAGACCTTTTAAAAACATGTAAAATCATTATTGTACCATTTGTAGTTTCCATGATATCAGCATTATCAGACACTGCAGTGAGCTCCTGAATTTGTCCTCTCCATTAGAAGCAAGTATTAATAGTCCAGCTGCTGTATAAACTGTCATGTAATTATGCACTCCTTCTCATCGGCTCTCCCCTCTTTCCTCCCTTCTCCCTCCTCCCATTGCTAACAGTGCAATGTCAGGTTTCAGTAGCTTCTGTTCTGACTTATCTAGACTCCATTTGTTTCTGTAAGCAGGAATCCCTGCTGTGACAGTTTCTGTATTTTATTTGACCTCTTGTGATGATGCAAACACAGAGAGAAGAAAGGAGAATACAGTACTCCCCCACTTACACACACTGATCTCCTGTGCAGTGATGTGGTGTGAGTATGTGACATGCATATTCTTGCTATGGGGAGTGGACAGCAGAGAACTAAGCGGACCATTGACAGATGGAATGAATGTCTTTATTTGAAGATTACAGAAGATAGGAAGGAAATATAAATAAAAGAAATACATAAATACAGAGAGTTTGTAATGAGGAATTAGAAAATGATAGCAGTTACATATGGATTTTTGCCCTGACAGTTTTCCTTTAACCTCATCTATCAGGAGGTCCCCATACACAATAGGTTCCTACCAAAAGTGGCAACTTTGACCATCAATCTAATATGAACATATGGATTATGTTGGCCATATACATCAGATAAATGTTGGCCAACCCCAACAGTTTTTCAAAGAATTCAGCAACCATCTAATGTGTATGGTGCCTCCAAATCCCTCACAACCAATAATGTCAGTGCAAACTATGATCGGGAAGTTGCCCAATCCTTCTATTTCCAGGATAGAAAAATCACTGCCAGAGGTTACTGGCAGCTGCTTTTTCCTTCTATTCTCTATTTAGAATTCGTACATGAATATGAGACACTCTGGAGAATCAATTTATGGTGAAAGCATTTCTCAGACAGCGATCTTATGTATATGGATAGCTTTTATATGTCAATTTATCTATCCTGTTTATGCCCAAAGACACATTGAGGTGCTCGCTTATCAGAACTTAATTGTCTATTTGGTTAACTTGAACATGTTTCCGGTTGAGTTCTATCCAACAGTCGAAGGTCATATAGGACTTCTTTAAGGGTATTATTCACCTTCATGGAAGAAAGAAGAGAACCCCCTTGTAGCATCACAGACTGGATCACAATATTAGAGATGGGGCTCAATTCTTCAGGAGACCCTATTAAGCCTCCGTCACACTAAGCGAGATCGCTAGCGAGATCGCTGCTGAGTCACAAATTTTTTGATGCAACAGCGACCTCATCAGCGATCTCGCTATGTGTGACATGTAGCAGCGACCAGGCCCCCGCTGTGAGATCGCTGATCGTTGCAAACCGTTCTGGGCCATTTTTTGGGTGTCGGGCTCCCGCTGGGCAGCATGCATCGCTGTTTGACAGGGACAACGACCAACGATCTCAATACTACGCCCGGGAGTGACAGGGTCCCAACGACCGCCGTATCGTTGCGGCATCGCTGGTGAGATCTGACTGTTTGACATCTCACCAGCGATGCCGGCCAGGTCGGATCGCTGTCGAGATCGCTGTTGCGTCGCCAAGTGTGACGGTACCCTTAGTCCCCCCTCCACCACCAGGGTCATGTTTTCTGGATTTTGACTCCATGTTGACTTTTCACAGTTTAGTTTTGTCAGTGTAATAGGATGGGAGGGCTGAATACACAGATAGGTGACACTTGTCTCCAGAGGATAATGTCCTGCATTACCACTAATGAATGTTACCTTCATTATAACAACAGAGGATACAAAAGTGAGAAAGTTCACATTTAGTTAGTAAACAACATTAACTATGCAAATTCGCAGAGATTGTGTCTCTCCAGTGAGAGCAGCATATTCCAGCCTAAAATCTAGGTATAAACTAATTAAAAATGCGATCATAAACTGATTATTTGTCCAAATTGGCACAGGCAGAATAATGGGTAACTACACTTTACCTGGGGTAGTCACTTCAGTGCAGTAGGATGCAGCGGTGCAGACAATGAGGCGACAACTTTTATTATCAAACAAAATTTCTGCAGGGAGTTTAGTGCTATGTAACCGCTAAATCATAGCTCAGACAGCTATAAAGATACAGTAAGTATTGAATGGGCAGTGAATGTACACAGAATACAGCAGGGACATATATAAAATTATCTCAGCACAGGAGATGTGGTATGATCAGACCATTTCCTCGTATAGTCAGACACCTCCATTACACAGTACATAGCAGGGAGAAATATATAAGATTATATCAGCACAGGAGATGTGGTATGATCAGACCATGTCCCTGTATGGTCAGACACATCCATTACACAGTACATAGCAGGGACACATATATAAGATTATCTCAGCACAGGAGATGTGGTATGATCAGACCATGTCTCTGTACAGTCAGACACATCCATTACACAGAACATAGAAGGGACATATATAAAAGTATCTCAGCACAGGATATGTGGTTTGATTAGACCATTTCCTTGTATAGTCAGACACATCCATTACACAGTACATAGCAGGGACACATATATAAGATTATATCAGCACAGGAGATGTGGTATGATCAGACCATGTCCCTGTACGGTCAGACACATCCATTACACAGTACATAGCAGGGACACATATATAAGATTATCTCAGCACAGGAGATGTGGTATGATCAGACCATGTCGCTGTACAGGCGGACTCATCCATTACACAGTACATAGCAGGGACACATATATAAGATTATCTCAGCACAGGAGATGTGGTATGATCAGACCATGTCCCTATACGGTCAGACACATCCATTACACAGTACATAGCAGGGACACATATATAAGATTATCTCAGCACAGGAACATTTTTTTAAACACATCCAATTGTGGAAATTATTATTATTCCAAGATCTATTGATTAAAATGAACTTTGGCAGTGGGAAAGCCCTTTAAGATTATTATTATTATTATTATTATTAGTATTATTATTATTATTATTATTAGTAGTATTATTATTATTATTATTATGTCCCCTGTTGGTCTTTTGCTGGCATCCCCACTGCTATCTGCTAGTTGAAGTGCATCATAAATCTTCTCCAAGCCATGGGACCCCCCCAAGCTGCTCAGCTGTTATTATTAATAGAGAGGACCATACTGCCCCTATAATTCCTCCCCTGCTCTCAATTGCTTGAGTTTGGCATTAGTCAATTCTACCATCTAGGGGCCCAATATGATGATGCTGAGGGACTAGACCAATCGTTCCTCTCCATTCTGTAATCTGGACGATCAGGAAATCGCTGATCCAATATTGACCTTCCTCCCTGTTCCTATATGTGATGCTGCCTTGCTTCTATCACTTCACTTTTAATCTTTCTATACTTAATCAAGACTGTGCAGTAAATGCTTTAGATGCCTAATCCCTCTTAAAAGCTTAATTGCCTACTGGTGGGAAGTGAGTCAAGTATTTATCATTTACGGATAGCTTCTTTTTCTCCAGCTATAAGCATGTGCTCCAGATTACAGGCTTATCCCTCACATCCTCTGCTCTGATGCTCCTGAGTTTAGGGGGGAGGTTGTTAATTATATTGAACCGAAGCAACTGATCTGAAGTACAATCTGCGCCGAACTCCAATACGGACGAGACGAGAGCGCAACTTATTTTTTTTCTGTAAAAATGATCCTTGATTTCTACTTGAATGTCAGATGTAACAAAGGTCCATTCATTGTGTGTTCTGTTTGGGTCCATTCATTGTGTGTTCTGTTTGGGTCCCTTCCAGATCAGTGGGCTCTATATCCCAGATCCCAATGTCTGATGATCGACTACCATTCCAAAGCCTACAGTACATAACCAGGATCTTCTACAACCATAGATAGGTCCTGCCAGGGCCTTCTCCATGCCTAGATAGGTCCACCGGGGTCTTCTACAACCTAGATAGGCTCCAGGGTCTTCTACAAACCTAACATCGTCCACCAGGGTCTTCTACAAGCATAATAGGTCTACCGGCGTCTTTCTCCAAGCCTAGAAATTTCCCCAGGGTCTTCTACAAGCATAGATAGGTCTACCGGGTCTTCTCAAGCCTAGATAGGTCCGCCAGGGTCTTCTACAAGCTAATAGGTCAACCAGGGTCTTCTCAAAGCCTAGATAGGTCCACCAGAGTCTTCTCCATCACTATCTCGATCGTATCAAGCCATCAGGTTGCTGGTCTTTCTCTTCACCTTGTTCTTTCTATTCTTCGCACCATGATGTCTTTCTCCAGTGATTGATCTCTTCGTACGAACTCGTAGCTTGGTGATCTTTGCTTCCAGTGACATGTTTAGCTTGATTTGTTCCAGTATTGATATGTTTGTTCTTACCATCCATGGTATTGATATAATCAGGGCCGCACCGTCCATTGGACAGTGTGAGCCCTTTAACTCAGGCGGCAAGCTGACAGGGGGAGGGGCTGTGCAAAAGGGGGCAGCGCCATATCCATACAACGTCTTCCTGCCGGCTGCGGTAAGACACGGCCACCCCCTCTGCTGCATAGACAGACCTGTGGCGCGGCGGCGCACTGCAGGGGCGGCGGTGCTAGCTACTGACAGCACCCCCCAATGCCTCTCCCGGTCATCCCTTGCGGCTGCAGGGGCGTCGGTACTAGCTACTGATAGCACTCATCCACCCACCCCTGTTTCCTCACTTGCGGCTGCAGGGGCGGCGGTGCTAGCTACTGACAGCATTCCCCCCCCTCTCCATTCCGCACTGTGTGGCTCGGGCTTGATTAGAAGAAAAAGGTTTGGTACCTTCTCCAGCTCCACATTTGGAAGGTGTTGATTCTTATGTATCATTGAATTAATATTAAGCTATAAATCGGTACCACAGATGGAATAGTGTTCCTTGAACCTTCCAGATGAGATTATTCTGAGGCTCCACCATCCATATCTATGTCTACATTGAAACGAATCATGGGCACAGGACGTATCATCAATGAGATCTTATTCGTGAGAATATCCTATAGTAACTCTAAAGTAGGATTGTTTTCTATTGAACTTTTATGAGGATTTTCTCATCATGTAGTTTTAGAAACGCGGTATTCCTGTGACTTGCACTTTCCTGCTTGTCCCGCTGGACCGAACCGTGTGCAGCACCGATGCAAGCTACGACTATGATTAAGAACGCCTGCAGGGTTCGAAACGCGTAAGGTTTGCCTGACACATGATTTTATAAATGGGACTAATAAAATAGATATTTTAACCTAACACTTTTCTCTGTGATGGATATGGAGAAGGTACCGGATGTTTCCTAATTTCCTCAAGCTTGCCTCGCTACATAAAATTTGCGCGCTTTTGCCATATTTGGGTTTTTATTAAACACATTGACAGGTTTTGATCTGGGAACACAACTCACAAGGTCACAATCTTCTTTTTAGGTCTCCGCAGTTACTGAAAAGTCTGTGTATAATATGTACTGGAATAAAATGAAGGAGTAAAGCAAACCATTTAGTGTGATAAGGTCAAACAGATCCAGGGACTAAATGGTGAAATCGCAAACAGAGCCACCTACCGAGCCGGGGGTGGGGGGAAATTGGTGTTGAGAGGGATGGGGGGGTCCACTGGTGACTTGAGCCTTATGGCCTTATCCCCTTTCCCAGTGGGATGGCAGGTTTTCATCCACTAAAAAGGCTACCTGTAAAAGTCCAGAGAATGGCAGATTAGATGAAAGGCAGCGGCATTGTCCCTACAATAAAGCCACTTAATAGACTATCAGCATGAGATACCAAATTGGGATTGGAGTGTGGACTTGGAACAATGAGGATTGCAACACATTTAGAAAATGACCTGTTTCCCTATTTCGTGCTTTCTGCACTACAGTAAAGCGCCCGTCACACTAAGCGAGATCGCTAGCGAGATTACTGCTGAGTCACAAGTTTGGTGACGCAACAGCGACCTCGCCAGTGATCTCGCTATGTTTGACACTTAGATCGCTGGTCGTGTCAGAGTCGCCTGGACCATCTTTTGATTGTTGGGGTCCCGCTGGGCAGCATGCCTCGGTGTGTTTGACAGGGACACCGACCAACGATCTCAATACTACAGGTCTGAGAAATAGGGTCCCAACAATCTATCATTCCGGATCATTGCTGCGTTGCTGGTGAGATCTGACTGTTTGACATCTCACCAGCGACGCACCAGTGATCCCTACCAGGTCGTATCGTTGTCGGGATCGCTGGTGCGTCGCCAAGTGTGACGGGACCCTAAAACTTTGCCCCATCCTATCTTATGAGTGGAGTGAACTCTTTATCCTTCACTAAGTGCTCTGTTTAGCCGTAGGGTATTGCCACATTATAACAGGGGGTGACAAGTATTGTAAACAACTTGGTCCACTGTCTGGTAATTACTCTACCGAGTTCCGTCTCAGTTGGGGCAGAGGTTCTCACACTTGTCCTGTTGAATTCCAGGAGAAAGTGGAGCATCACAATTGGCTTTCTATATCAGTCCAATGGAGAATGCATATCCAGGAGAAGCAAAAGTTTGGTATTGACCGCACTGCCAATATCCACGAAACATCAAGAGTTAAAGTTGTAACATAGGTTTTTGGTCAACGCATTTCAAGGTAGGTTTGTTATCCAATAGAGATTGAATGGAGCAAGGGTCAAGCATTCATTCATGATAATATTCTGCAAAGGGCTGTTCCTGAGATCACTAGGGGGCCAGATGCTATGGGTAGGGGGATACTGTATCGATTTTGGGAATAGCTATTTAAGATAGTTATTGTAGAGAAGGATCCCATTACTTCCTCTAAGTATATATTATTGGTGCAACCTGTGCATCCAAAGAGGGGGACAATAGGTAAGGGGCCACAACCAGCTCCAAAGTAGGTGCAATTGTGCATTTTGTTGAGCTATTGGATTGCAATGGGTCGATATATTGTTGTTGCACAGGGTCCCCTTCAGTCTGTGTTTGTCACTGCCATACATATTACATTAAAGTTGGACAATAATCTGACAGATCTTTACTTTCAGGTTTTTATCTATAAGGTTTGTTGGATTGACATAATTATCATCTGATCCTCCCCAGATAGAGGGTATACTGTATGTGTGTAAAGTACCATCTTCCTATTGAATTAACCATGTCCCCTTGAATGTAAGGTTGCTTTCACATCATGATTTTGTTGGATCCGTGGCTGTCCGTTGTAAAACGGACAGCCACGGATCCGATTTGCCCCCATGTTATCCTATGGGGGTTGGATCGGATCAGATTTGGCCTAATTGCCATCCGATTTTGTAGGATCCGATTTTTTGATAAAATGTGTTCAAAGTGCTGCCCATTGTGTTGGATTGTCTTCTCCCACTCTGGACACACTGATAGCAACACCGCAGAAGAAATGCTAGCACAGGCTTCCAGGATCCGTTGTTTCAGATGCTGCACATCTCGTATCTTCACAGCATAGACAATTGCCTTCACATGAGGAAAACTTTTTTGTGAATGGTGAAGTTACCAAACAAAACCAGCGTTACTGGTCTGACACTAACCCACAGTGGATAGATCCCTCCAAGACTGCTGGAACACAATAATTGATGATATGGTGAGGTATATGGGGTACAAAGATAGTGGGGCCATTCTTCATCAATGGAAACCTCAATGCCACTGGATATCTGAAATTGCTACATGATTCACATATCCAGTGACCTTTATGAGCTAAGTGTCTAATTTTTAGATGTATTTCCTTAGCAGTAATACAAGTCCATATTCCTATATTCCATATTTGCATACCTTGGTGTTTCAGAGAGTAGATGTTTCTTCGTTAAAGTATATTTCATCTTCAGTTGCACCCGTTCACACTTGTTTATTAGATAATGCCCGCCGTCAGTTTTCTCAGGGGCGGAACTACACTGGTGCAGCTGGTGCAGCTGCACCAGGGCCCCGACCGGCTGGGGGCCCCTTCAAGCCTGGAGGGGGGCTCCAGCCAACCCCCGCAAGCCGCCGCCAGAGGAGAGGAGGGTCAGGCAAGGGAAGCAGAGAGCTTCCTGCTTCCCTTGCCTGATCCCGCCCCTCCTCTCCTCTGCTCCTCCGGCTCCTAGAATACTTCCGCTCGGCTCCCAGGTAGGAGAGCATCGCGCCTGCGGCTCCCTGCGGCTCCCAGCTGCACCCTCCCCCCCCCCTTTCCAGGCCGCGCCGACGGCTAGCGGAACCCCTCCCCCCCGGGCCGCGCCGACGGCCAGTAACCCCGCCCCCCCCGGCCCTTCTGCACCAGGGCCTCCGGGGGTGACGGTCCGCCCCTGAGTTTTCTTATTATACTAATTTAAATAGCCTCCTGATGGATTCCCCTCTCAAACAAGGCACGGTCCAATCAGTGGGCTGCAAACACATTTTGGATAAAGAAAATTCTTCCCCCAAGCTTCTTCAGGAACAAAAAAAGTTCTAAAAACTACCGTAAAATTGGGTGAAGACAAAAATACTCACTTTTGCTTGAGGTGGTGAAAAAGGATAACACAACACCATAAACACAATGATTGCCAAACTAGGGGCGTAACTGCAGCAGGTGCAGGGATGCAATCCGGGCCGCGGAGTCTAGGGGACCCCAAAAGTCCCTTTGGCCTATGGAAAGAGACTAATGCTATTAAAGATTTACAATAATTAGGGGCCCCCGTTGGAGCTTTCACATCGGGGCCCATGAGCTTCAATTTACAACACTGGCCAAGTCATTATCTAAGATCAGATGCCACAAGGTGAAATAATCACAGAGAGAAAATTCTGCAGAATCGGTTAAGTTCATATAAGCAAGAAGGTGATGGAAATAAAAAAATAAGGCTAAATGGAATTATCGAAGAGAACATCAGCCGCACATTTCATCTGAAGTGGCTCTCATCAGATAAGAAGCAAGGCTCGGTCCTACACACCGAGAAGAAGAAGACGCATTATCACCCACACTTCAGCAATGAAATAAATGCCATTATGTGCTGATGTTAATTTACTACAGCGCTGTCTTAATATACCGGACAGGTGCGCCGAGGTCCTGCATTCCAGACCGCCTGAAGAATAGGGCTGATTTGCAGATTAATCAGAAGGATATTGTGTGCAATAAAATATTCAGCCACTCAGATATTCATGCTCCGTGGCCCCCGGCTACACCGCATTTACGACTTCCTGCACATGATCTCCAACACAGAGAAAGGGAGGTAATGAGGAGGAAAATGACCAAATAATGGGGAGAAAGTTGTTTCCATTAGTCGCATCTGTGCAAAAAGAAAAGAAAACAGTCTAATAAAGTTTGTTTTATTAGGGGTTCATTTAAATATTGAAAAAGAGAACTTTGTTGGCCTTGTGTCCATTCTTCTACTACAGACATCTGCTTCCCTTGTGACCCCAGAAGAGGTGGTTTTTATCAAATTTATTGTTTGTTTTTTTTTTACTTTTGCACTAAATTGTTATCAGATCACCCTTTGACATAATGAAAGATTTTTATATTTAATACGGTATCTATTGTCTGTATTCAAATATCTCCATTTACGAGCGAAAGTATCATATCAGCCAGTATTTAGCATCCGATCTCATGCTTTGCAATGAGGAGGAGCAATGCCCAAAACTCGTGTCTGTAAGTTAAGATTCTCCTGTGGCTTTTATTCTAAGCAGGGTTGACTTTTAGGATTGCTACATCTAATAGGTGATGCTAGAGTTCAAGTCTTCTTCCTCACTGAAGAGGTAATTTGCATATTTAATTTCAAAGAGGAGCATTGTATGGCTTATAAATCTCCTTACATTGGCATGTCACTCCATGCAAGGAGAAACACTACCCCTTTAATGTCAATCAGAAGACCCTCATACAGCTAATCCAGATCCTATGCTTTGGACTGATAAGGGGCAACACCCCTGATACACGTGTCTGCAAATTGAGATTCAGGTTTAGCTTTTATCCTAAGGCTGGCTTCATACCACGGTTGTGGTTTATCAGGTTCTGTCCGATGTTTTGCAGGAAACACCGGACAGAACCTGCCAGGCCCGGATAGAACAGAACCGAGGGTAAATATGGCCTCTGGTTCTGCTTTCTGCCGGAATCGGTAGATCACAGCTGCAGCTGCGGAAATTTCAAAATCGCAGCTAGAGGGGAGCTAGCTGCGGTTCTGAAATCTCAGCGGGGGAGCTCTCCAGGTGCTGAAGTTCAGCGCCAGACGGCACTGAGCTTCAGCACTAGGCATCCGGTAGCTGGATGCGATTTTATGTCTGATCTGGCGCGATCTGGCGCCATAGTAGACTCCCGTGTTAGGGGGCGCCGGATCGCACCGGATCTGGGAGGATAGAGGAGGATCTGATTTGTGCAGATTTTTGCCCTAGACAGAATTTTGTGTCCGGGAGAAAAACCTGCATTCTCCTGGATCCACCCGGACAGACGGAAACCAGACGGCAAATGACTGCCAACCAGCCCCGTAGGGATACTATGGTGCCAAAATTGGATCAGGGGCTGTCCGGTTCACACCTGTGAGGACCGGGGGTGGGGTGCTGTCAGTAGCTATCGGCGCCCGTCGGGCAGGAAGACGCTGTATGGATGTGGCGCGACCCCATTCTGCACAGCCGATCCCCCTGCCAGCTTGCCGCCTGAGTTACAGGGCTCACACTGTCCAATGGATGGTGCGGCCCTGCCCCAGCCTAAATCTAAGATCACTTGTCCAGTAATGATCCTTTAGGACAGATCCAGCAGCAATCTGTTGGCAGTGGTTGAGCAAAAATAGATTTCTGCAGGATCCATTTTGTTAACATTGGAGTCTATGCAGAAAGGATCTGATTGATCACTATTTATCTTTCATCTGACACTCATCCAGATAGCAAAAAACGGATAATTTACAAATTAAGAGAAAAACGGAGAATAAATAGTGATCAGTTACCGGATCTGTTCTCCATAGACTCCAATGTTGAAAAACGGATCCTGCAAATTATTGAAAAATAGACAAAAACTTGTGTTTACACAATGGATTGTGCTGGATCCGATCTAACGGATGATTACTGGATGTGTGAACTCAGCCTTAGGCCGGAGTCCCACCTGCAAGAGACTCATGTGAGTCTTGCATGGCATCACCCGGCACGGCTGCCTGGACAGGATCGTACAGCTTCACTGAGAGCGGGCGGCCATGATGGGTGATGCCATACAAGTATCGCGTGAGTCTCTCGCAAACGGGACTCCGGCCTTAGCCTAACAAATGCTCGATCACCAACAGAATAAAAGGTTTTCTTGAGAAACCTCTCTCCATGAGGACGGACGTGGCAGCTGACAGAGGTCTCCGTTGAACAGCTACTTTCTGTCTTAAAAATTGAAGACGTCTGGAACTGAACTTGCAAGAAGACAAAGTACCGGCACATAAGAACATTTACAGTAAGTTTTCAACTTTTACTTTATATCTGAGTTTTACCCATAATGGAAACAGAAAATATCTACATTAGACTTTCCTGGATTCAGTTCATAGAAAAAGAAGCTTCATACCCTAAAGAAAAAATAATTCCATAGGTGTAATTTGCAGTAGATACATTTAATTTCTTATTTGTTGTTCTAGGTTTCATGTCTTAAGAATAACGCGAAACAAAGCCCCGGGTTACATATATCACAGCGCAATTAATTCTGTGTCTCTACCTGCCCAGATTGCTTCATATAACATGTGGGCTCCCTGGTAAATATGAAGCCAAAGTGGAAACATTATGGTGCAAGACAGGACACACTTTGATTGCGTCTGCACCATTAAAGTCAATGCCCGCGTTGGCGCATATGTCCGAAACCAGTTTTCGGATGTGAGTCCCAACCTTACCACTGAACACATGCTAAAGGGGAATGTGAAAGTACCCTTAGGCTATGTGCACACGCTGCAGATTTGCTGCAATTTTGTAAAACTCATGCATGCCTATCCTTACCCAAGTCAAGTCGATGAGAGTTCTGAAGTGTTGTTCACATAGTGCTTATTTTTTCCTTGCAGATTTGATTGCAGAAATAAATCTGCATTATGTCAATTCTTGGTACAGATTTCCTGCGTTTTTCAGCCCTTCCAGTCATAGAATGGAACAAATCTGCATCAAAACAGCATCAAAAATGCATTACGTTTTTGGTACATTTTCCTGCCGGAGGATTTCTGCACCAAATACTCAGCAGGCGAAGATAGCCTAAGGCCGGTTTCACGTTTGCGTTCGTGCCGCATGCATCTAAACGCACTTGTGCAAACGCAGGCGCGAATGCATACAGGCGCTGGTATACACAGTGTGTATTCAGTGGCTGCGAACGGAGAGAGAACTCCATAGAAATGTATTGGACTGACACTGCCGACCCACAAAACTCCATTATAGCGGTCAGGAGAGAGTGAGAGAGAGAGACGCTGTGTTTGGCCGTGGTGACATCCGGATGGCAGTGCGGCTCTGTTAAGCTCTATGCATTGTTTGTGTGCTTCAGTACACTTGGGTAGGAGGCAAGCATCCTCAGACGCACAAAAAATGCAACATATTACGTTCTAAGGGCGCCTAGAAAAAACACATGCCAACGCAACCAAACAAAGGTACCATGCATCCCCATGTTAAACATAGGGCTGCAGTACGCATGCGTTTGTGACGCCTGTCTACGCAAGCGTCACAAACACTAATGTGAAACCGGCCTAAGTGAGCACTTCTACTAATCCATCCACCTCACAGGTGTGGCATATCATGATGCTGATTAGACAGCATGATTATTGCACAGGTGCAGCTTAGGATGGCCACAATAAAAGGCCACCCTAAAATGCGCCATTTTACTGTATTGAGGTGGTCAGAAAACGTGGGACATGTAGATGCTTAAACAAGCATTGACAAAAGATCTGGAATTTTTGGAGAACCTAGAGAGATAGCAGATCCCAGACTAGAGCAAATGCAAAACCTCAAAATAAATACAGACCCCCAGATGTGACCCTAGAATTAATACAGACCCTCAGACCGTGGAACAAGTACAAAACCCAGATGAGATCCTAGAAGAAAAATACATCCCCAGATCAGATCCTTAAATAAATGTAAACCTCATTTGAGATCCTTGAATAAATAAAAATCATAGACCAGACAGCAAAATATACTCAGACCCCAAAACTAGACCCCAAAGTACAGACATCAGACCAGATCCTAAAATAAATACAAAGACCAGAATGTGAATACCAGGTATACCTGACCTCAGACCAGATCATAGAATACAGATGCCAGATATGACCCTAGAACTAAAAAACAAACCTACATCAGATCGTAGATAACAGAACACCAACCAGCTTTTAGAATAAATTTAGACCTCAGACCAGACCTCCGCATAAATTCAGACCCCAAGCCAGACCCTAGAATAAATTCCAGGCCCCAAACCGAATCCCGGAGTCAATACATACTTCTGGTCAGACCCAAGAAGAAATGCCCCAGACTAGATGTATAAAAGAAATACAGACCCCGGTCCAGATCACTAACATAAATATACCGGTAAACCCAAGATCAGTCTGTACTGATACCAACCTTTCCTCATTCCTGCGGCTCGCCGTTTTCTCCACTCCTAGATGTTGCAGTGCCTCCGCAGACATTTCCCTGGCTCTCGGACCTTTTTGAGTCGCAACGGAGAGAGTAGGGAACCGCAGCCACAAACAGAGACAAGTGCATTTTTTTTCAAGATGAGATGCATTCGCGATTATGCCAGATACTTATTTTTACATAAAACCATAGACGAGTTCATGTTACCGGGTGGGTCGTGTAGTGGAGTCTGTGCGCCTCTCTACCTCGGCTTTTGTATATTTGTGGTGGAGCGATTTGCACAGTCTGTACTGATTTGCAAAGTCTGTTTATTCCATTGTACAGTTTCTTCTTCCAAGTTCCATACTGATAGAAAAGTCATCAATCCAAAAGATATTACCACCCAGTATATTAGGAAAGTCAACCCATGTGCGGATAGATGGAAGTTATTGTGATCATTCGCCAACAAGTGTGCGTGTGTCAGGAATTTACCATGAAGAGTTGCCTCAGCTGCACAAGAAAGAATATCATATTTACCTAACTGGATCTAATTATCATAACAGAACTGTCCAGACCAGCACTCATGGCGGCATTGAGAAAATTCCAGCATATTCCATGGATAAGTTAATGCTCCAATATGTACGAGTTGATGGAAAAATTCAGAGATGAGAAATCAATTTTCAATGCAATGTAGGAATCTCCAGTAATTAATTACTCGGACTTACGTTATGGTTCCTTGGGGGTGTTACCTAACTTTCATGGGAGAATATTTGCTTACCTCTCCAGACAGCCCAAATTTCTGATTTTTCAAGAAGACATGTCAAGATGACAGGAGTGACGATAGTCCCAATATTTATGGTGGATCAATGAAACGCTTCAGCCTAACTATTTCTATTATTTTTACTTATTAGTTCAAGGGCCCACCGGCCCTTCATCGGCTCATCGGTGGGACAGTATGATCCAAATTTTTGGCTTAAGGCTCTAATAGTCAGTCCTTCTTGTCACATGTGTAATAAGAAATCGGGGATGGCCTAGTCCAATGTCGATAGATACAGGGTTCCTGGTTGCACCAAAAGCCCATTTTTCCCACCATAACATCAAATTTGGTTCTTTCACATCTACTAGGCTGCTTTAAGTGCTCAGTCATCCCTCCCTTACTTAAAAATTGGTGACAAATGAACATCTTCTTGTGCCAATCACACAAAATGCTAGCCTTTCTTACATCTGGCCCAAACCACAGTCTTCAGCTGTTGATCTGCCTTAAGGGCCCGTTACACGCTACGATATCGTTGGTACATCACGGGTTTTGGGGCGGAGCAACGACTTCGTAACAACATCGTTGCTTGTGACACGTAGAATCAACCAACGATAAGTCGGCTGATCGTTGATCGGAGGTTTATGAACCGGACCATAAATCAGTTGTTCATCGTTCGTTCAACCTGCAGCGTCGGTCGGTGTGTGTGACACCTTGATGTCATTAACGACTTCACCTATTCAGAACTGGAGGATGTAGGCAACCAAGCGACGGCAAGTATCGTTCACTCGAAGCGTTGCTGCGTTGTTCTCGATATCAGCACATGTGACACCTCACTCGCGATCATTGAACGTCGTTCCAACGATGTAGGTCAAGTCGGATCGTTGGTTGGTTCGCCGACACATTGAAGCGTGCTTTAGTTTTGACTCCCAATCTGTCAGGTTGGCTCAACACAGAGCATAAAACAGTATCATTAGTCTTTAGCCATCACCAACCAGTCTGTTAGAAAAGATAGTAACATAACTGACCTATTATGTCATACATGGCAATGGCAAGAAACGCATAACTCAAGGGTTTGTATAGACGGCTTGGGGTCAGGTGTAGATAGCAGGTTATGCATTAGCGCTGTCTTTTAACCATGAATAGTTCCTTGTCAAATAATTTAAGTTTTATCTTCAAAAGAGAAACTTCCATCACTTCATTTCTACAAACATCAAACTTCTACAACCACAGAACCCCTGTGACCCTCTATAAAGAGTTGTTTCTCCATGTCATCTCTCATCATTTATGACTGCAATTGAAGTCTACAACATGCGGTACAACCCCAAGTTTATTTTTCTCCATGCTGAGCCTTCTCTCCATGGTCGTAAGAGTTATTCATTCTTTACTTGCCTTCTTTTATACATTGGCAGCTTTGAAACCTGTGTATCTTTCCCCCTTCATTTGCAGGGAAGGCTTTAATCTCAGTAACAAGGTTTTTGTCTTCTTACCTCCTGCCAGTGGATTTGCAGTAAGACAATAGGCAGTTTACACTAATAGACCAACATGGATACAAACAGCACAGAGGAAAGACAGTGGAATTCAACATTTCTCCATCTGTTTCCAAAACCAATATTGACCCAAGACCCCTGCTTGGCTTCTTTAGTTAAATTGCTAGCAGACAAATCAAGTTTTTTTTCATTGCAGACCCCAGGAGTCTGGTCTGGTGGTGCCCTCCACAAAGAGTGAGAGGATGTCTTGCCGGTGGCGCAAGTAAGGGAGCCGGTATTACCTGAGGCAACCGGCAGGGGAGTTACTTTATAAAACAACCAAGAATTGTCCAACTTTTTTTAACATTTTGGTTTGATTAATGGGATTTCTCTTTGGGTCCAGACTTGTCCCAAGATAAGAAGAACATAAACGTTATAAAGACAATGGTGGTCATTCTTCATTGAGGTCCAAAACCACTTCTGATTGGCTGAAAATGCATCAGGAATGAGGTCAATATTCATGTAGGCAGCAAGTCATGACACTTTATAAAACTGTTTCGAACGTTAAGAACAAAACTTTTTATCACATCTTTGAGATATTGAAAATGGTTGGAGTTGGTCTGAGTTGGCTATTTATACAGACATTAGAAAAGAAAGATGCAATTCTAGTTGTTACGCGTGTCCTGTGAATGGCGTAGACGGAGGGAATAAAGGGAGGACCCCACAGGTTTGATGTCAACATATTCCCTGGCAATATGGCACCCAGGGGGTATAGTTATTAAGAAAGCTTTAACACACAAGTTAATACAGCTCTAACATCATTGGATACCTTTTAATCCTTAATGTGATTGGTTCTTAAAGCTTTAATGAGTGTATTGATTCGTTCTTTGACCCATTGATGCAAAATGGCCGGTGTGTAGTCTTATATTCCTTATCTTATCTTGGCAAATGCCCCCGTCACACCTAGCGAGATCACAGGTTTTGTGACGCAACAGCGATCTTGCCAGCGATCTCACTATGTTTGACACACAGCAGTGACCAGGCTCCCACTGTGAGATCACCGATCGTGTCGAAATAGCCTGGACCATTTTTGATCACCAGGTTCCCGCTGGGCAGCATGCATCGGTGTGTTTGACGCCTAACAACAACCTTGTTGGCAACTCAGAACTCAGCCACGTAGGTCTGAGTCGTCAGACTAGCTGCTGTGTGACAGGGTACCAACGACCGCCGAGGTTGTTATACGGGTCGCCGTATCGTTGCTGTGTCGTTCAGTAGATCTGACTGTTTGACATCTCACCAGCGACCATGTAGCGGATCCTTACCAGGTCATATCATTGTCGGGATCGCTGGAGCGTCGCCAAGTGTGACGGGACCCTTAGAAACATCAAGAACTAAGAAGTCATCTTGTGTAATATATGTGAAGTCATCTTGTTATTTAAGGGCATCAAGCGCCATCTTACAGTAGATATTCATAAATTGGTGTGTTTAAGCATTATAACAAATTCAAACATCATAATATCTGGACATCAGTCCATAATCTGATCATTTCCTTTACATTGCTAATGTGAAATCTTCCTGATGATGGAATTTTCTGCTAAATATTTTTCAATTCTGGAGGTTTATGTTCAGATTTTTGAGCAAATCAGATGAGTTATCTGACAAATGAGACAGATCTCAACCTGTTTATCAATTAACTATTTACACAAACCCATCCAAAATGATATAAGGCCACGTATGAAAGATCTCAGACAAGTGGCATCTGAACAACTTGTCCGTGTTAAAATCATAATTTAGACAAGAAGATTAATGGATGTTCATCATGAGCCATGGCCTGGTCTGGACTTCCCTTAAAGATATGTGGTTTGGCACGAATGACTTTTCAACTACACCACCCAACAGCCAAAAAACTCTTCAACAGTAAATTAACGTTTCCACAGATTTGCACCCAAGATCCCAGTACTGCAAGGACAATATCTACAAGATGTTAGTAAACTCTACTCATGGTTGCATGTGTTTCCTCCGAGTTCTCCGGTTTCCTTCCACACTCCACATACTGATAGGGAATTTAGATTGTGGATCCCCAATGGGACAGCAATGATGTCTGTAAAGTGGTGTGGAATTAATGGGGCTATACAAGCAATTAAAATAAAGAAAGAAAATTTGGGAGCTGGCCAACTGGTGGTCGGGGGAGATGTTAGTTGGCCAGCCAAATCATGGTTCGGGGAGATTTCAACTGGCCAGCCAACTCATGGTCCAGGAGGTGTCAATTGGCCGGTCAACTCATGGTCCGGGAGGTGTCAATTGGCCGGCCAACTCATGGTCCCGGGAGGTGTCAATTGGCCGGCCAACTCATGGTCCCGGGAGATGTCAATTGGCCGGCCAACTCATGGTCCGGGAGGTGTCAACTGGCCAGCCAACTCATGGTCCGGGAGGTGTCAATTGGCCGGCCCACTCATGGTCCCGGGAGATGTCAATTGGCCGGCCAACTGATGGACTGGGGAGACGTCAATTGGCGATCTCTGATTTCAAACTGCCAATCATGTTCTCCTGGAGATAGGCCGCCTGCAGAGATATCTGTTGGCAGCTTTCTCATAGAAAACAAAGGAGTACTTGGCAGAAGGAGCGCTCCTGTTTATTGGAGAGAAAGCTGGGGTAGCGTTTGGCTGAATGATCCACCAGAGTCTTTCGGACGTCAGCCATCTTATGTGTATGGGGGTCTTAAAGGAGCTTTTAGGTTGGATAGATATTTGAGAGAAACTTCTATGTTGTTAGACTACTTTACACGAGGATCTAGGTGAGTTCTTAAAAGACAATAAGTTATCTTTTATTCATAAAATAGATGATGACTTACTAATTGTTGGGGCTTTCAGCAATCCTGAGACTTGCAGAATCTGAACTCTAATGGAGCAAAGATGCTCATGCTTGACCTCCGCTCAATTTATTGTCTTTAGCAGTGTTCCTCAACTCCAGTCCTCCAGAGCCACCAACAGGTCATGTTTTCAGGATCTCCTGAGATAATTTAATCACCTGCACTGGGGATGCTTTCACCTAAAAACATGACCTGTTGGTGGCTCTGGAGGACTGGAGTCGTGAAACACCGGTCAATGGGACTACTGAAGAACAGTGCTCAGCTGATTATGGTAGTCTCATAAACAATGAATGGAGCTGAGGTTAGGCATGTGCAAGACGGGGTTCTGCAGAGTGCAAACCCTGAATTCCAGAGCCCCATTCTTATATATAGGGAAGATGGTGTGTCACGGTCCGCGCTGCTGTCTCAATGGAATCACAAGGGATGGATGTCTCCAAGAAGTCACAAGGAAGGCAAGGTTCCAAAGCAACGATCTCTTTTATTCACCAACGCGTTTCGGCACCTATCCTGGCACCTTCATCAGGGTATCCGAGAGCCCCATTCTTGGTACTGCTGTCAGTCATGGTGGTTGAATCCCCCCTTCCCCCAGCGATCAGTACATTATCACCTATCCAATTATTTTAAGAGTTAACCCTTTAATTACATCCTATAACCTCTTGTCACTGATTCCACTGTAGACGTTGCAGCATCTGGCTGATTAAATATAGATACATTTTCCAGTCCTTCGTCTATAAAAGCTTTTTCTTTTTTTTTTTCTGTTGTGAATTACATTTCTCAGAAGAAACAGAAAGTGGGAGAAAGCGGCATTGCATGTTCTTCGTGCTAATGGGTATATTACACCATTAGCTCAAATTATAGGAGCTGGTGAAATAAGCATTGTGAAGTCCCCAGAGCCTCCGACTAACCTTTAATTAAACTGATTGCTTTTTGAGAATTCTTTATTAGCCTCCTAACTTCCTATTAGGGGAAGCAATAGAAAGTTGTGATAAAAGTCCTGTAGGTACCTGGACTCATTGATGTTCAATGAATTGAATTTACATTGCCAAGGGGCAGCAGATTTACCCTCTGCTGGGAGAGAGCTGGGTCAGTGCAACTGTTCAGAGGGAATTACCCCAGGCAGTAAACAGCACAGATGATTAACGGAGGCAGGAACCCCACCATGGTGCAGCTCTCCATCCCTATGGTGGTGCTGAGTAAACAGTATTAGTCAGTGAGGGAGGGGGGTGTACTGACAGCATGCTGAGTGTGTGCAGACCTAGGTAGCATGAGGTACAATGAGCCCCCTGCCATTCTGCGCTATGCATCTGCAAAACCCGGAGAAAGGATTTTTGCATAACACATGATTCAACATGGGGGGGGGCAAAAAACCCGGAGGGAGGTAGGGAGCGCGAATCGTTGACGTGAGCTGGAGGCACGAATTCCGGAATCTAGAACGGAATCCTGAATTCATATCTCCACTCTGCACTAGAAAGAAAATTAACCCTCCATCTCCTCGAATAACATTTCCATTGGGCTACGTTCACATGTTGCGTTATTTTCTGCAGCCAAAACCTGCTCTCTCGGCAGTAATAGGAATATGCTTCCGGTTATACCAATGTATACAGTGATCTATTCTTTGTTAATTTTATCATTCAAGCTAATTATAATAATATACTTAATAGTTGTATATTTAGGTAATGGATCTTGGACCAGATGAGGGCAGGGGTTGGGGAGGGTTGATCATTTTGTTTTATTTTTATATTTTTTAAAAAATAATCAAAAATACATGTTTAAAAAAAAAAATAGCTACCGTACTTTCAAGAAACAGGTTTTGCTGCGTTTTGGTGTCATTTGTCTACAGTACACGCTTAAAAAAGCTACGGTAATTAAATTTAAGGTAAAATCTTCTACCAGTATATTAGTAAGTGATTAAAACAGGGAAGCACATTTAAAAGCTACACGTTTCAGGCATGAACATCAGGAATGAAATGCGTAGCTTTTTAAATGTGAGTCCCTGTTTTAATCACTTTCTGATCAAGATTGAGACCCGCCGATTATCAATCCTGGGAGGATTAAAGAGAAAAATCCTTTGTTTGAAATAAATCAGACAGACAACCCTTATTTTCCAATTTAGTATTACCTCACACATACCCCTCCGATGATAATCCACAACGGTGGTCCCACGAAGCTCACTCACCTCTGCTACATCCAGATTCTGCAGAGAGGGAGCAAAAGCGTCCTCTCCCTGCAGACTCTGCAATCATACTGATGGTGGGTTTACACGCCGCGATATCGGCGTCCAACTCCGACCAAAAGTCACGTGGTTCGGGAGTTGGACCCGATATCGTTCCTGCATCGTACTGTTTGAAGGTACAATACGATGCAGGAACGATGGTAATCCGATATCTGGGGGTCGAATGAGCGTGCTATTCAACCGCCCGATATCGGATGCCTGTTGGAGCCGGATCGTTGCGTGTAAACATCCAACTCCGATGTGTACGCCCACGCTACCCATGAACTCCCATGTTAAATGGTCGTTACTGGGTTGGTGGGCGTACACATCGTAGGGACGTTGTTTACCGATATCGCAGCGTGTAAACTGCCGATGCGATATCGGGAAAAGTGCTCAAAAAATGCGCGCTCCCGCGCCGTTGTATAGCGATATCGTCCCGATATCGGGAAGTGTAAACCACCATGAGTGCCACAAGGAGCGGTGACATCATTCACTGAGTAACTGAAGCCCTGCGAGAGTGAACACAGATGACCCTGCTGCCGACAGCGCGGTCACTTTGTTTACTGACGAATGGAGCCCCGAGTGACTCAGTAAGTCGCAGATTCTGCAGGGAGAGGACGCGGGGATAGAGGGATCCAACCAATGGAGGAATTCCAGCGTGTGGTACCAAAACTCCAGATGGCAGACCACTCCTGAGGGGAAATCCGTCTGCCCAGGGAAGACTCCCACTTCCACATATAAGTAAAGACCCTATCAGATTCACGCCGCGGATCAGAAATCAATCTGTAAATTTCAGAGATCAAACCCTTGGTGTCCGTACCTCTCCTACAGATCTTCTCGAATTCCGTAGGAATGGAGGATCCCACCCATCAAATAGAGTGCTGGCTAGATCTCTACTTTGCAAATATCAATAGAACTCACGACTGGTAAGGGAGAAGTTATTTTTAAGAAAGTCGAAAGGATGAATCTGCATTATGTTCCCATCAATAATATCTGCAAACCTGAACAGGCCAGTGTTTGTGTTTTTTAACTATTTTCTCACAGGATTGATAATGTGCGGGTCTCAGAGAGGCCTGACATTATCAATCAGGGGTAAATGACAAGCTGTCAATCATCAACTGTCATTACCCCTTCTATTACCCCGATGCCACGAAACCAGGGCATCGGGAAGAGCCGGGTAAAGCGCCAGATATTGGCACTTCTAAAGAATGTGCCAATTTTAATTTCTGGGGCAGCTGTGGGCTGAGTCTTTAGCCTGGGGGGGGCAATTAGTATGGGCCTCCTCATGATAAGAATACTACCCCCCTAGCTGCCTGGATTTTACCTTGGCTGGCAGTCAAACATAGGGAGAACCCCACACATTTTATTTTTCATTATTCAATTAAATAAATTTAAAAAAAAATGGTCTTTCTTGTATTTTGATTGCCAGTCAAGGTAAAACCAAGCAGCTTGGGTTGGCAGCCTATAGCTGTCCATTTTATCTGCGTTGAAAATCAAAAATACAGTGAAGCTCTTAGTTATTTTTTTATCTATTTTTACACCACTATGACGGCAGTCAATGGGTGAGGGCCGCAACAGCCAATCACAGACGCTCTCAGACAGAGTGGTCGTCTGTGATTGGCTGTTGGAGTAACCTGGAAACAGTCCATACATTCTAGCATCTACCGGTAGATGCTAAAATGTATGTGCAGTTTCAAGGTTACTCCAACAGCCAATCACAGATGCCCACTATCTGTGACAGCATCCGTGATTATAATAGAAACTTGACTCCAACTCACCCAGTTGCCCTATGCTTATGTACCGGCCTCGCCCTGGCCTCACATCAAGGATAATAGAAAAAATTGGGGTCTGGCTCAACAGGAGCTTTTCGTTTTATTTTTATTTTTCTAAAGAAAATATAGTGCATACAAAAGAAAAATTTACATGGTCGATATGACCTAGTCGATGCATTTCGACGGCTCTAGGCAGTCTTACTCATGACTCATGAGTAAGACTGCTTAGTGCAGTCGAAACGAGTTGACTGGGTCATATCGACCATGTCAATGTTTCTTTTGTATGCACTATATTTTCTTTTAAAAAAGAAAAGGAAAATCCAGTCCTGTTGAGCCGGACCCCAATTTTTTCTAGCATCCGTGATTGGCTGTTGCGCCCCTCACTAGTAAATAAGCAGGAAGTTAATGAGCGGCCCCGGAAGTACAAGCGTGTGGACCCGGTAAGTATAATGCTCATGTTTAACCACTGTTTTCTTTCTTTTTACATCTGCCCAGCCCCAATTTCATAACTCAAGTTCAGGTTAATTCTGGTCCTGAACTCGGACTTTAAAAAAAAGTTCATCCGGGTCTGCCGAACTTAAACATCAGCAGGTTCTCCCATCACTCGTGAGCACCATTGGAAACAGGTCTACAGTAGATACGATGAATTTCTGATGCTGCAGTAAGTAAAATGCAGCCCGGCTTCACATATTACTGCCTCGGCTGGAGATTTTCCACTAGACCTTAGCTGATATTATTTTCCAGCAGCCTTATGGCCGTCCCCTGTAATCATTACTTACCGGTGACTCACGCGCTATTAAGTGGACATTATGAAGCTCGGTAAAGGTCTTTATGAACTGTGGGGGCTTTGTGTAACGTAACAGAGATGTTATTACTTTCATTGCGGGGTCAGTAATGTGCCTCTCACCACGGCCGGGTTTTACACCTGTGATCCAGTTTCTTGGGAGACGGCCAGGGACGGATGCTGCGCCGCACTCGTGTTATAATTAGTTTGGTTGCTACAGGGAACCCCACATTTATTTGTCGTAGGAGATGTTGACGTCAGCTTTCCTTGGAAAAGCGTTCCCGGGTGTGATGAAATGGAGAATGTGAGGGCTCAGCCTACACACTGCAGACCTGCGAGGATGCCATGATCTCCGGTCTGTGAATCAGACGTCATAGAGCGGACCGTTCCCCGGCGTCTCGTCACCGCGGACCTCTCTGATACAACAACACTCAGACACTGATTTTCTATTTTTGCTTGACGGCACATCTTAAAAATACCTTAATATAATTTAACAATGCAATAATATTAAATACAGCGGTGTGAAAAAGTGTTTGCCCCCTTCCTGATTTCTTATTCTGTTGCATGTTTGTCACACTTAAATGTTTCAGATCACCAAAGAAATGTATATATTAGACAAAGAAAACACATATAACCACAAAATGCAGCTTATAAATGAAGGTCTTTATTATTAAGGGAAAAAGAATTCCAAACCTACAGGGCCCTGTGTGAAAAAGTGATTTCCCCCTAAAATATAAATTAACTGTGGTTTATCACATCTTTGGGAAGCTGAGTTTGATTTCCTTAGACACAGCCAGGCCTGATTATTGCCACACCTATTGTCAATCAAGAAATCACTTAAATATGGCCTGCCTGACAAAGTGAAGTAGACCAATGATCCTCAAAAGCTAGACAGTATGCCGCAATTCAAAGAATTTTATGAACAAAATAATTGACATCCATCAGTCTGGAAAATGGTATAAAGCCATTTCTAAAGATTTAATATTACTTTATTTAATAATTTTGTGTGAATGTTGTAAGTATATCCTGCTCTTTCTGGGATTTTTGGGCCAATGGGCAGCCACAGTCCCATCAGTGATTGATAGCCATCTCTGTATGCACCGATATAGCAAAAAAGCGGTCAGTCATTGATAGGACCACCTATAGGACCAATAATCATAAAAGATCGGAGGATTAAATGATTAAAATGCAGGTTATACTTAAAATATTCACACAAATCTGTATTTCAATCCACGCAGCTCCCCCTGCTTTATAACATGACCTGCACATTGCTCTGTATTTTTATGGTGACCGATTCCCTTTAAGTCCTGATAGTTCTATGTTAACGTGACAAGCCATTGGTTGCTTTAAACCAAAGCATCAGCCACTGCCAGCAATACTGTCACTGATACATATTAGTCTCGTTTTATACAACATATATGACTTCTTATGTCACATAAGCAATGGCAGTAAGGAAAGAATGACATCTTGTTGTGTAATATTACTGAACCATCAGGATAAGATGTCTACAAGAGGCAAAACACAGCAGACAAAGTATAAAGGGAATATGTCAGCAGTTTTATGCTGTATATTCTGAAGACAGCATGCTGCAGGGGTTAAAACACAGATTTCAGAGATGCATCTCTTATTAAGGTCCATGATATTGTTTAACCGGATATTTTTGTTTTAGCTTCAGGAGATTATCATTGACGGACCAGGTCAGCTAATGGTCAACTACTCCGGCACACCCTCTTCTGTGTTTGGCAGCTCACTGTCTATATATATTGTATATACAGAGCCTGGTGTGGGCCAGGGCAGCTTTCTCAGCTCTGCTGCAAATGCTAAATCTAAAAACACTTGATTGTGTCAGAATGGCTGCATCCAGTAAACTAAGTGATTCATTGCTGGATTCAGGGTCTCCTTACCTACATCATGCTGCTCCCAGATAAGGTAGCAAAAAACTTCTGACCAATGTGCCTTAAGGACTCTTTTAGATATCCATGCAACTTGGTCCCATGTTGAATCGCAGCGCACCGACCCTCAGTTCTCCGGACCAAAACATGACAGCTTCATTTGTTTCTATGAGGCTGTCACACTCGGGTCAGAAGCAGCCAGTCCGTGTATTGCGATCCGACTGAGTTGAATGAACGTCTGAAAGAACACTAATGCTGATAAATGAAGGATGATGCACTTCAGCCGCAGCAATCGTATTTCTGCTTATACATTAGATGGAAATATGCTAGGGACTATAGAACAGAAAAACTTGGGTATTCTCAAGGGCGGACATATCACTGGTGCAGCCTGTGTAGCCGCACAGGGGCCCAAAAGGTAATGGAAACCATTCCCACCTAGACCTATTGTACTGTAAAGGGCCCTTGTGGCGTTCTTGCATAGGGGCCATTTCTGTCTGTGCCAATCCCCCCCCCCCCCAAGCTCCTCACCTGACGCTGCACTGCCAGCACCCTTCCCCTCCCCCCGGTCCTCACCGGAAGCTGCACCAGGGCCCGGCAGGCTGTAGGTCCGCCACTGGCCCATATACGTTATGCAGACGGACCTTTTCTGTCTTTGTCCGCTCCTGAAGTACTGTATTAGGGCAACCATTTATTGGTCAGGAAAAGTTGAACTTCACTTGCTTACTACGTAACATAAAATCCAACACCCGACATGTAAGATGATGACTTTTTGCATAAATGGGGCAAATATTGGCCATTTTATGTAGATCAAGACCAATGTTGATGACATGAATATATATGCGCAGCACAAATATTTATTGATCAGTGAACCGATAGTTATGTCGGGTGATCGTGAGCTAATTGCTGAGTATAATAGACATGTTATACCTCCAACCCTCCATTTGTATATATGTTTGTTAGAATTTGCCTGATGAAGAGGCCTTAGAGTCTCGAAAGCTTTCTATTATTGACCATCTTCTCAGTTAGCCATTAAAAGGTATCAACCACTGAGGACTCTCAGATTGTAATATTGTCCTATAATAGACATCCACACTAACCCTATGCAGAAACCTATAGTCTCCTCGGCACTTCCCCCATCCCTGGAATGCTGGGATCTCCCACCGAGTGGAGTATGACGTCCTATATCTCTCCTGGGAAAGATCAACACAGCAAGCTGCTTCACCTCTCACACAAAACCCATCTCTAGGGAGCTGTCTCCGAAGAAGTCAAATCACGTGCAAAAACAAATCCAAACAAGCTGGGGGGAAAATAGACATAAAAGGCCGGTTTGGGCCCTTACACGTGTGGGAAATATAAACGGGAAGGAGGCACGCCGCAAACAGGGACCCAACAAGAATGCCACTTATGGACTGAAGAAACGGTGACATCCATCAATATAGCACCGCAGTGACACAGGGTCATGTCGGGAAGGAACACACGTGTAACCAGTTATAGCAGATCGTGTGCAAATTCAGATATTGGTAGTGATATGCCATCAATCATAAAGGACTTTTTATTTTTTTTAAGGTTTTAGATCAATAGTAGTGATGAGTGAGGTCTACCATGCTCGGGTGCTGATCACTTGTATCGAGCAGTCGGAACCGACTCAAGTACTGAATGGAAGTCAATGGGGAACTTAACGATTTTTCCAGGAACCCAAGTTTCCCATTGACTTCCATTACACTCTGTACTCGAGTCAGTGTCATCGGAACATCCGTTCTCGTTGCTCGTTTCAAATACGGAGTACCCGAGCATGTTGGTGTTCGCTCATCACTAATCAGTATTTCTTAGCATTTGCAATGTACCTTATACTAAAAAAAATGCCAACACCCAGTGATCCTAGGCAAGACGTGTCCATGATGGGGGCTAAAAATGTCTAGATTTTAATTTAGAACATTAGGCGTCAGAATAGGGATGAAATCCTCCGCGCTGCCTTGATGATAAACTTCACAGAAATTCAACATATTGATAATCGTGTGATTTATTCTGCTATGTGTTTCAGAGCATACGCTGCTTCTTAAGGCAAAAATCACAATGTATATTAGATTTTAATTTAGGTATATGTAACTGATCCAGCTGTGCTAGCTCCTAACCTACTAAATGCCACTGTCACTACTAATTGCATCCAAGAGTTTGGAAATAGGGTAAGGTGAGTGTAATGAATAAGCTTTATTTACAAATGGAATCTAAGGGTGTAAGGCAGCGTTATCCTTGTGGAGAGTGACACACCAGATTCGGCATGCCATTAATGAGGAGACTTAAAGAGGACCTGTCATCCTCCTGCTGCATAGCAATCTAAATGCAGCACTGAATGCAGCATGTCTGCTGCATTCAGAGAAGGGGTCCCCCATGTGTCTGTGTGATGTGTACCCCGAGATATAGCCTTAGGCAAACTCACTGTTAAAAGTCGGGAGGGCATGCCCTGGTGCAGGAGTCAGCTTGGTTCATGGGGGCCATTCCCTCCCCCTCTGCCTGTCTGTGCCGCCTCCTGCTGTGCTGTTTATGCTTTGTTCAGACAGCAGGGCAGGAATCTGGAGCTGACGTCAGGACAAATGATTTGCATGCTGTGTGAGGCTATTCCACAAGCCAAATGGGGCACAGATATCTCACAGAATGGAAGGATAATACTGTAGAAAGTGTCTACATGCTCAGTTTGGACTCAGTCATACTTTACTACGCCATGGCTGCATGTTGCGTGCATTCCCATCATGTAACGCTCTCTGTTACCATACTACAAGGTCCACACCAGACATACAGCCATATTACTCACATTTGGTATAGCTTGATGTCTTTTGTTTGCTTTCGGTTACTATGGTGCATTGGATCACGTTTTCTGACCAGACTGTAAGCTCTTTGGCCGAATGATTTGCTTATATTTCACTCCGCTGTTACTGATGGCTACATTAAATAAGTTGGATACATAATGAACCATTTTCCATTCTGACGTAGAACAGATGTGGAATGTAAGTGGCCTTTTAAGAGAAGTGGTGCTAATGTGCTTGACTCCCCCTGATCCCGCTCACCCACCTGGCTGACAGGCAGCCCATGATGGTTTCACTGCAGGATTTGGGGGGTCTTTGAACCCATAGATTAAGGTAATCCGTCTCTGCAGACTACAGCTGACCCTGGCTGGCTTGTATTCCTGGCTTCCCAGAAGTGTCTGGCGTTGTGCTTTTTTCCCACTGATGCAGGTGGGGGTCTGGGAGGAAGCAGAGGATTCCAGGCGGCTGCTTCTTGTTATAGTCCTTGGAACCTGACCCAAAAGCAGCCCTCCCTAACACCAACCCCCTGGGAAGCCGGGAGGAGGCCAGCAAGACTGGGTGGTCAAAGTGCAGAGCCGGGGCAGCTATTACCAAGCACTGGGGGAACATGGAGCTGTCACTGGCCTGGGAATGTGAGATGTTTCTGCTGTTTGTAGATGGAGATGAAGGGAAGGACTGGATCAGGAGAGAGAGAGGGTAGAGGCTGCTCAAACCAAGGTCCCAAAACAGCTGTAGTACTAACACATGGGGCCGAATCCTCCATGCACTCCTTCCTTTATTATCTCGAAATCAAGTTGACCCCTTTATTTTGGCCGGGAAACTGTCTAAACTTTCTGATTATTTTTCCAACTTTTTACTGTAGATAGAACTGCATTTTAGAAAAGTTAGAAACGCATCTTTTGTAGTTTGGAACCTGTCAGCTCCCCCGACCCCAAACCACCACCATATATTTACTGATCCCTTTACATCAGAGGGCCCTAACTTTTGTGATCTTGAGAGCCACATTCAGCTCAGAGAGGGTCACGAGGCACATCCAGCTCCCGGCCGCTCACAGTAGCGACACCAAAGCCCGAATTACCAGTATAATGACAGCCAAAGCTTCCACAGAAATCACACCAAGGCAGTATACCAACATCTAGGGGTTCCCACCTTGCCCCCATTCAGATCTGCTCTTCTATGTGGAGCTACTCGCAAAAGTCACCATCTGGAGACCTGCTCTTCATAGCTGTTCGCTAGACCTACATGAATAATCCTCAAGCCTCTGGATGCGCCGTAATCAGTAGCGTAGCTGGCGGGGGGGCAGGGGTGGCGAGCGCCCCGGGCCCCCCGGCATGAGGGGCCCATTGGGGCTGAGAGGTCACCTGGGCCGCTGAGCGGCCGCTACGCCGTGGACCCCACAAGTCACGCTCTTTTCACAATACAGCCGTGACCCGTCCGATGCTCCGAGCAGACCGCAGCTACTCAAGCCTGCTGTGCTCATTGGAGCAGCGGTACGGCTGCTCTGATTGGTCCCGCGGCCGTGCACTGCTGATCGGAGCAGCGGCGGCAGCACTTACAGCCAAAGATACAAGCCTGAGTGTCCGTGCAGACACTGGAGATACTCAAGCCTGCTGTGCTCATTGGAGCAGCGGCACGGCTGCTCTGATTGGTCCCACGGCCGTGCACTGCCGATTGTAGCAGTGGCAGCAGCACTACAGCCACAGATACAAGCCTGAGTGAAAGAATACGTGGGACGGTGGGAAGAAGACTGAGGAGCAGACATCGTCTGAGGAAAAGTACACAATCATTTGACTGCAATGCATATTCATTTTATTCTTAATTTGTAACATTAGAATGATAAATACATGTCTTTAATAGAGCGCACACACGTGGCGGATCTGCATGCGGAATTGCATGCGGATCTGCACGTGGATGCCCATCCCGGACCAGCTATGACGGGCTGAACTTTGGAGCTCACCTGAGCTCCGGAGCGCATCGATCCCGGCATGCCCGCGGGTCACACGGACTGAACTGCGAGCAAAGACAAAGACAAGGTGGTCAACAAATTTGCCAAAGTTAAGGAGAGGAAAATGGCGCTGTAAGAAGTGGTTTTCACAGGAATATAGTTCACCACATTTTTTAATTAGTTGCTTATTCATTCTTTAAAAATATGATTTACATTATTATTTTTGAATTTAAACAAACTTTAGTGTTAATGTTATTCAGTTTTCTATTTGACTAAAAGAAATGTTCATGCTTTAGGTTGTACGTGTGATTATTGCTGGTCACTTGGGCTGGGGGCCCACTCATGATGTTTGAACCCCTAGCTACGCCTCTGGCCGCAATGCATCAAAACAACACATGGTCATCAATGGTGGCGCATCTGTGCTGCCCCTGCTGAGTGGCAGCCATGGTAAGTTACTGCAGCTGAGACGTATAGGCAGGACACTTCACACAAACACCTGACACATCCCCCGATCCCTAGTCCTAGTTACTCTGTCAGGCAGGGGATAGGAAGGGAACCGAGTGGAGGGTGGAGCAAGAGAAAAAGCCTGGGAAGTGGGTGGAGGAATTAGATTAAAACCTAGGAACACAAAGTTAGGGGAGCTCGGAGAGAGTTCTGGTTGACGTTCCTGGCGTTCGTGAGGGAGAAGAAACAAAACCCCTAAGCCGAAAAACCCAGTAAGCCTGAAAAACTGTAGTCCAGAGTGGGAAGAACACGGACCTGGCAGCCTGTGCCACTGGATGGCCAGTCTGGGTCCCAGGCAGCCTCCCTTGGAAAGGAAACAAGGGGTCCACGGTGTACCCAAGAACAACGGGGACACCGGGGGAGCCGGGCCAAAGACATGTCGCGTTCCTGGTGCGGACGACAATGTATGATTTGTACGCAAGCATGCGCATGCGTAGAAATCACACAGGGAAATGAATGGGAGCGCACGGTCATGCGCAGTCAAGTGCAGCACCGTGCATCCCCATTATAAACATAGGGTCTTGCAGTGGCTGCGCTCACATGGCGGTTCCCCTCCGCAGAACGCTGTAAAGGGGAATGCCAATGTGAAGCCAGCCTAACAAGGTTTTTCCTCTGCTGTTTTGAAAACCTTAGAATGAGAAATGGTGGCATATATTTTCTTTAATGAGGATTCTTTGTGGATTTCAGTCCAAACTTGCCATTGAAATGTGAAAAGTCTGCAAAAAATATATATTAGTGTAAAGTCGTGGACTGGATTACATTGTGACCATTAGAAGTAATAATACTTTGGAAAGGCTACAGAACAGAACATGTCCAGATTTAATTGATATTTTATAAGATATATCATCAGTAAGGTGTAATAGGGAATTTATGACAAGTAATTGACAAGTGACTGCCTCAAAGTCATCTCAACATGACGTTGCCTTCAGCTGGAACGTTGGGGCTCATAACTGTGTCAGAGAGTTCCCTGTTACTCCAGGGGGGTCTGTCCAACCCTCAGTGTTATTTCTTGTCCCCCAGTGAAAACTTTCAGACACTTACTGTCATTCTGAGCCTCTTAAACTTGTAGAAACTTGTAGGAACTTCCTGCTTTTAATGGTTTCAAGGGGCAATGAAGTGCTGACATGTGACTTATCTCAGTTTAGATAACTGTGGGGTTCACCAAGGGGCAACGCATTATAGAGCGGCCTACGTTGCCCCCTATTGGCATTTTTTTGCAGTTTGACATCAGGGTGAGGTTACATTGCAGGATTTTGGGGCATTCCATTTATTTTGACCAAGATCCCGTAATGGGTCCTCCAGAAGTAAAAACACCCTGTGTGGTTAACGATAGAGTAAGGAATCTTCCAGGAAGAGAAGGTGCTGTACGCCAATTGTTGCATAGAAGACTATTTTCAATCTCACTTTTGGAAGCGCCTGTACTTGTGTCGCCCAATCTCGAGCGTCCAATTCCAAGCTTCACTCCAGCCAACGGTTCCACCGGACTCGCTTGTTTCGAGCAGAGGCAATGCTTCACCCATTGACTATGCCCCACTGGGTCTGCTCCTAGGTAGATAACATGAACCTCTGTACAATTGGTTACTGATTCCTTCTCTGGCTTCATAGGTTGTCTATTAGTGATGAGCGAATAGTGAAACATTCGGGTTCAGATAGCTCTAACCGAATACTTTGAACTGTTTCTGTCCTTGTTACTCGTTACGAATCCAATGCAAGTCAATGGTTACTCACTCAAAGTATTCGGTTAGAGCTATCCAAACCCGACTTGCTCATCACTATTGTGTGTCTCCACTGAATGGTTGTGACACCCTCCTCCCCATGTCTGTCGTAGGCTCATGGATCCCTTCTTCCTACAATGCACCATCCTCTCACTCTTGTCTCACGTACACTAGGTCTGCAGGTCCTTCTTCTGCAGCTGTATTTAATTACTAGTGTCAGTCTTTTTCTACATGTGGCAGTTCCACAGCACATACAGCCGGTCTCCTCCGCCTGGGGCAGCCAAGGAGATGATCTCCGCTCTAGTGGTCTTGCTACTTATGACATAGTTTTTTCACCTTTGAAACACCTTCCATGTCTGATCATGAATGACGGGAAGACCCAGGTGTCAACAAACTCACCGTCTCGTGTGCTTTGTCCAGACTAGATATAATTTGGCACCCAGGATTTATCACGTCACTAATTATTCCAGGATCATGTACTCGTCCTCCATAGTCACCGGCTGAACATCCTCCCTATATGACAATCACTCCACACCCCCTGATTGCTCACACACATGCAATAAAATAGAATAACTGTACAATGCAAATGAAAAGAGGAGGCGCGTCCTACAGAGATCAGTGCCAACATGATGGAGCTAAATAAACATACATAACCCTGGTCCTCTTATGTCCTCTTATATTATAATACTGGTGTGCTGTCATTTTCTTTCCAACAGAAGCAAATCTATCAATTTCTTGGAACCTGTTTAAAATAATAATATAATAATGATTTATTCATTTATATAGCGCTATTAATTCCATAGCACTTTACATACATCAGTAATGCTGTCCCTCTTGGAGCTCACAATCTAAATATCCTATCAGTATGTCTTTATAATGTGGGAGGAAACCGGAGTACCCAGAGGAAACCCACGCAAACACGGGGAGAACATACAAACTCCTTGCAGATGTTGTCATAAGTGTCCTTGAAGTTATTAAATTATTTGTTTAAATTACTTGATACCCTGTTCCAGAATCTGTGCATAGTCTTAAAGGGATTTTCCCCATGAACAAAGTTGATTTTAATCAATAGATCTTGGAATAATAATAATTTCATAATTGAATGTGTTTAATAAAAAAGTTCCTGTGCTGAGATAATCTTATATATGTGTCCCTGCTATGTACTGTGTATTGGATGTGTCTGACTGTACAGGGACATGGTCTGATCATACCACATCTCCTGTGCTGAGATAATCTTATATATGTGTCTCTGCTATGTACTGTGTATTGGATGTGTCTGACTGTTCAGGGACATGGTCTGATCATACCACATCTCCTGTGCTGAGATAATCTTATATATGTGTCCCTGCTATGTACTGTGCAATGGATGTGTCTGACTGTACAGGGACATGGTGTGATCATACCACATCTCCTGTGCTGACAATAATCTTATATGTTTGAAATATGAGATAATGCGCAATAGGGTCGTATCCTTTAGACAGGACGGCAATAATATCTGATTTAAAGCTGCTCACCTGGTATGGTTGTGTAACCCACAATCAAGTATGATCGCTCAGAAACAGCTGCTGCACGGTCCGCACCTCCACGGGTAAACCGCGGTGAAGATTATCTTGATAAGGGACGAACTTCTGCTCGACCTGCGCTGCTGTAAAGGACCAACAGAACACGGGATATCTGGGTTAAGTAGTAGGTTTTATCCGACGCGTTTCGGAGCTGCTACCGGGCTCCTTCCTCAGGGACTTCCCTGAGGAAGGAACCCGGTAGCAGCTCCGAAACGCGTCAGAATAAAACCTACTACTTAACCAAGATATCCTGTGTTCTGGTGGTCCTTTACAGCAGCGCAGGTCGAGCAGGAGTTCGTCCCTTATCAAGATAATCTTATATGTATCCCTGCTATGTACTGTGTAATGGATGTGTACGACCGTTCAGGGACATGATCTTATCATACCACATCTCCAGTGCTGAGATAATCTTATATATGTGTCCCTGCTATGTACTGTGTAATGGATGTGTCTGACCGTACAGGGACATGGTCTGATCATACCTCATCTCCTGTGCTGAGATAATCTCATACATGTGTCCAGGAGATGTAGTATGATCAGACCATGTCCCTGTATGGTCAGACACATCCATTACACAGTACATAGCAGGAACACATATATAAGATTATCTCAGCACAGGAGATGTGGTATGATCAGACCATGTCCCTGTATGGTCAGACACATCCATTACACAGTACATAGCAGGGACACATATATAAGATTATCTCAGCACAGGAACGTTTTTATAAAACACATCCAATTGAGGAAATTATTATTATTCCAAGATCTATTGATTAAAATAAACCTTAAAATGAGCTTTGTCGGGGGAAAACCCCTTTAAAGATGCCCTTATGTAAAGTGGTCGGTGCTGATGACAGCCTCTCTCTTATTCTAATACATCATTTATTATTTCATTCCATTTTCTACAATTTCCTTTCTCAATTTTTCCTTATCTGATCGCTCAGAATCAATGGTGATACGGCCCCAATCTACTATAGTAAGCAGCCGTCGGGATCTGGGAGAAATGTAAAATAAAATCTGGTGTATTTCTAGATCACTTTTACTAAATATATTCATGACATTTTGGACTGAAGTCGTTATTTCAATAAATGTGTATTTTTTTTAATGAAATCCTTATTTTGCCACAATCTATTTTTTTTCAGTATAATCCAAAAATATCCTCTGAGATGTAATAATCATGCAAAACACAATAAAAGTCTGGTTTCTTTCACTATCTATGATATAGCGCCCTCTTGTGTTAAAAGGAAAACACTGGAAGATGGTTTTTTTGTTTAGTGTGAAGTGCAGCTTTCACATGAACCTTGTATACTTGATCCGTTAGTACCTTTGTTTATGTGATTCTGTACAACCCCTTATTAATGGCCCCAGGGGGCCACATGACTTACAAATAACATTATTTTTCCCTCCCGGACCAAAGGATTTGTGAAGGCTCCAACTGATCGTCAGCCATCGATTGGCTGCAGCGGTCACACAATATTATTTTCATCATAAGACCAGCAGGAAACAAGAGCTCAGAGTAGAGGGGCAATCATATTTAGAAAGAGGATGTTTTGATGCACTGTCATGGGTGGTAGTAATGGACAAGAGGTTAAGGTAGCAGGATGGCAGCGATGGGTAAAAGCAATCAGGGGAATTAGTCTGACTCTTAGACTAGAGGTCCCTAGCTTACCCTGTCCCCAGAAGTACCTCTAGTGCTGAGGATGTCTGGGCCGCCACCATAGCCCTGTTCCTGACCAGCCCTGGGCTATAACCCCCTCACCTCCACCAAGGACTGGGTTAAACACAGCAACTCCCAGAAAGATGTGGGCAGCCTGTGCAGGGCACCACAGGATCTCTTGGGACATGGATGGAAAGTACACAGCAAGCAGACCCCACTAACACCTTTCACCCAGACTGTAGGGGAGCTCCACTGGTTGCCTTAAGCCAGTTTCCCCTATAAATACGGGACCTGGAGGGAAAACACCAGAGTGTGCAGTCACTACAGAACTGTAAACAGCTGAGTGAGCTGATCTGGTACTGGAGCTGCGCTAGGCCCATACCAGAGACACCTGGAAAGTGGTAGACCCTCAGAGTAGGGGTCACAGGAACAAGGAGAGTAACCAGTACAAGAAGGGGCAGAGGAGTCATCCCGACTCACCCTAACAGAGGTCCAGTCACTGAGTCCGAGTTTACAAGAACACAGCACCGTTCCTGTAAAGAAACCAGCACTAAAATAGGGGATTAGCTCCTCGGACACCCAAAGCACCACCAAATGAGAGCCCGGAGTCTAGGCCAAGACAGGAATCCCTTAGAGTGCCCTCAGTGCAGCAAACCCGGGTGTGAAGAGTCACACAAGCAAGTGCAGTAACGGTTTGGTCGGGTTTCATGCCTGCCAGACTCCAGCAGAACAACGGATATTAGGAAGCCTACCTCCCTGATTGCTGTGGAAAATCCTGAAGTGTTTCATCTCATCTCTGGTCGAGTGTACCAGTCAACACCTGTAAAGGTACCCAAAAGACTGTATGTGTGCGTGTCCCTCTTTTCCCTTACACCACACCGACTGCGTTGCCCTATTCCCTTCAACGTCAGTCACTGCCCCGGGGACTCCCCGCTCACCCTGTAGGGAGCGGTTCCATCTAAGCTGCCGCACATCACCCCGGAGGTCTGAGCAGCACCGGTGCTATCACCGGACACCTACAGGTGGCGTCACGAACCAAACTTTATTTCTTTATTTAACCGTGCATTTGACCACCCGGTCCACACAGCCTCAGGCACCGAACCGTGACCGCAGCCAGCGCCTGAGACCTGAGAACCCGGCAACGGTGAGTCAGATGGCAATCCCCTCAATAGGCTAGAAGCCCCTAAAGTCATCTTGGCGGAGAATATGAATATCGTGAAGTCTTGGGAAGTCATTGCTGTAACTTTCTTACCAGTGACATTATGGTATGTCAGCAAGGTTTAAGATACCCAATGACTATGGTCTACCTCTTCGGTCCATATGGAAATAATGGTTTGAAAGAAACACCCTGTGTCACATGCCCCAAACGATGATGTGGCCATAATAAGAAGGTATAATATGGGAGCTCGGACTTGGACAAATATGTGATGTGAATAAGAACTCCATTCCATAGACATAAGCGGTGGCAGGATCCCAGTAACAGACCCTGAGCGAGCGGCTCCACATGATGTCATGGTCCGGGCATGCGGCCTGCTCTGTCTCAGTCTGGATCAGGTCCCACATTGCTCACAAGAATGTGAGTATTCCCTGCAAGACCTTATTAGCACCTTCAGAGAGTGACCTGTGCCTGAAGGGTTCTCTGCTTTCATGTGAAGGGGTTAATGGTTCCCAGATGTAATTTGACAGACCACACAAAGCCCATCATTCAGCACCCTGCATAAATTTACATTAGACAGTGCATGTTTGTGCCCCCCACCCTCACCCCCGCCACTCCTCATCATGGGCACAAGGACACATGAAGTCATGTGCACAAGCTTGGAGTTATGTGAACACCGTTTACTACTGCATTGTTGGATTTTAGGTGATTTTATGGCCAACAGTGGGGCACCCTCGAAATTATTCCAGAAAATGAACTCTTTCTCCCAGAAAATTATTGAAATTGCACATTTATTTCTTACAACACAAGCAATAAGAAAAAAAGACGTCATTTCACACAAAACCCCAAAAATGGGCCGTACAAAAATGTTGGCACCTTTCTAAAATTGTGGGTAAACAACTTTGTTTCTAGCATGTGACGCTCATTCACAGTCACCTGTGGCAAATAACAGGAGTGGGCAATATGAAAATCCACCTGACACCAGATAAAAAGGGGAGAAGTTGACTTAATCTATGCAGTGTGTGTGTATGTGCCACACTAAACATGGACAACAAAAAACAGAGAAGAGAACTGTCTGAGGACTTGAGAACCAAAATGGTTGAAAAATACGAACCATCTCAAGGTTACAAGTCTATCTCCAGTGATCTGGATGTTCCTTAGTCCACGGTGCACAACATAATCAAGACGTTTACAAGCCATGGCACTGTAGCTAATCTCCCGGATGGGAAAAGATGTATAAACTGTTGTAAATGCAGGATAGTCCAGATGACATTTCAAAGAAATTCAAGCTGTCCTGCATACCCAGGGGCATCAGTGTCAGCACAAACTATCCGACCACATGTGAATGAAATGAGACGCTATGGAGGAGACCCAGGAGAACCCACTGCTTACATAGAGACAGAAAAAAGCTAGACTCCCAGGTGGCCAAAATGTATGTGAGTAACCAAAATCCTTCCGGGAAAGCATCATGTGGACAGATGAGGCAAAGATAGAACTTTTTGGCAAAGCATCATTCTACTGTTTACTGAAAATGGAATGAGGCTTACAAAGAGAATGACATGGGACCTACAGTCACACATAGTGGAGGTCAGAGATGTTTTGGGTAGTTTTGCTGCCTCTGGCACTGGGGCCTTGACTGTGCAAGACATCATGAAATCTGAAGATCACTAAAGGACTGTGGGTGGCGATGTAGAGACCAGTTACAGAAAGCTGGGGGCGTCCTAGGTCCTGGGTCTCCAGTGTATGACAAAACATGGTAATTGCAATAATGTCCTGGGAGAAATAATTCATTTTATGGAACAATCTCAAGGTGCAAAGAATTTTGGCTATAACTCTGTGTGTATGTATATATATATATATATATATATATTCTGATTTTTTTCCCAAAATGTGTAGAACCAAAAACAGCTATTTTCTCCTAACAGCTCATGTCCTGACGATTTAGCATTTAGCCTGTTGCTAATCTGTCATGGCCCAGGGCTGATTGGATGTGATGTAATCAGATAGAGGCTTCATTTTGCTTTTACTCTTGACACCTCTATGTGTCGGTCACAATCACAGGTGTGCACATTGTACATCACAACGTTCATTGTACCTGATCAGCGTGTGAGAAGCTAAGACGTGAGGAAGGTGTGATCGTCTGCTGTAATCTGCACTGATCACTGACGTAGGTTGTTACTTCACTCATCCTGAGTCTTCTATTGTTATATTCTTATTGTCAAATGAGGCACAAGATATAAAGCAGCAGAACCAGACCCAGAGTCGTTGGTGTAACTAGAGTCCTTTGGGCCGCGATGCAAAATGTGGACCAGGGCCCCCAACAGCATTTTAGTCTGATGTATTGTCCTCAATAATAATGTCCTCTGTGCTATAATAGTGTCCCCCATCCAGGCCCATTCCTGTAATACTATCCCCTGTCCTGGGCCCCTTCCTGTGTTAAAAGGTCATTTTTCAGTATGATACTAATATTACCCTTGAATAGTCTGGGTAGTGCTTTTAAAAACATATACAATTATTATTCTATCCTTTGTAGTTTCCTTATTATAAGCATTTTCAGACCCTGCAGGCAGCTGCTGCATTAGTCCCGTCCATTATAAGCACAGACCTTGTTAAACTGTTCATTATTATGCATGCCTTTTCGGCATCTCTCTACTCCTTCATCCCTTTGCTCTCAGTGCAGTGTGGTTTCGGTTTCCATTATGAGCTTCTGTTCTGTTGAAGACACAGAGGAGAGAACTATTGCAGGTCTGTTATCTGATCTAGAAAAGGTGTCTACTCCATTTGCTTCTTTAAGCAGATATCCTGCTGGGCTATGACAGATTCTGTGTTTTATTTGACCTTGGCTACAAACAGGAGCAGAAAGGAGCATACAGCCCCCCCTACTAATGTCCTGAGCAGTGATGTGAATATGTGACATGAATATTCATCCTATGGGGAGTAGACAGCCAGAGAACTAAGTGGATCATTCACTGTGAGTGACAGATGGAATTAATCTCGTTATTTGAAGTTTACAGAGGATAGAAGGGAAATATTATTATATTATTATTATTATTATTAAATATAAGTAAAGAAATACATCAATAGAAAAAGCTTAGAGAAAGGAATTAGAAAATGATAGCAGATATACCGTATATGGATTTTTGACCTGACAGATTCCCTTTAATGTCCGCCTTACTGGGCCCCTTCCTGTATTAATGTCCTCCTTTCTAGGCCCCTTCCTGTACCCCATCCTGGATCCCTTGCTGTAATAATGCCCCCATCCTAGACTCCTTCATATAATGTCTCCCATCCTGGACCCCTTCCTGAAATAATGTCCTCTGTCCTATTGTCTCCTCCAGCATATATCAAAAACAACAAACTATTCTTCTTACCTGTCGTCGTTTCCAGCACAGCATCCTATTCTTTCTCTAAAGAGAGCACAGAGGGGCAAGCAGCGCATGACAGCGATGGTGTAAGCTACGACGTGCCTGGCGTCGTTGTCTGCTGGCCTCCGATCAGCAGGCGGCTTGAATAGTGATGGCACTCTCTGCACCGCAAAACATTATGTTACACCTCTGCCCTGGGTCTGACTCCAGCCAACAAAACTAGGAAAAAGCTCTTGCTGTTTTTTGCCTACAGTGTTTTTAGAGCACAAATTTAAGGATTTGGAGAGTTTCTGCTTCAAAATCGCCCCAAAAGCCTCTGTGTGCACATACTGTCAAATATTTTTTTTGGTTTCTATTGAACATGAAAAATTAGTAATATCAAACTAACCCTATCCACAAGGGTCGGCCATTGGTTGAGTTGCAGTAACTTATATTGACACTCCGTTCCTAACAAGTGTTATTCCACTATCAAAAGTAACCATCAATCCACAGGATAGAGAAAGATCGATGGGTCCTGCAGGTTGCTGATGTTTCACCATGTAGATGCTACTCCATTCACAATCATTAGGACCAATGTATATAGTGGAGCAGGAGCAGGGTGCTGATGTTCACCATGTAGATGCTACTCCATTCACAATCATTAGAACCAATGTATATAGTGGAGCAGGAGCAGGGTGCTGATGTTCACCATGTAGATGCTACTCCATTCACAATCATTAGAACCAATGTACGGTATATAGTGGAGCAGGAGCAGGGTGCTGATGTTCACCAGTTAGATGCTACTCCATTCACAATCATTAGAACCAATGTATATAGTGGAGCAGGAGCAGGGTGCTGATGTTCACCAGTTAGATGCTACTCCATTCACAATCATTAGAACCAATGTATATAGTGGAGCAGGAGCAGGGTGCTGATGTTCACCATTTAGATGCTGCTTCATTTACAATCATTAGATCCAATGTATATAGTGGAGCAGGGGCAGGGTGCTGATGTTCACCAGTTAGATACTACTCCATTCACAATTATTAGAACCAATGTATATAGTGGAGCAGGAGCAGGGTGCTGGGGTCCACCTTTTAGATGCCACTCCATTCACAATCATAGAACCAATGTACATAGCGGAGCAGGAGCAGGGAGCTGATGTTCACCAGTTAGACACTACTCCATTCACAATTATTAGAACCAATGTACATAGCGGAGCAGGAGCAGGGAGCTGATGTTCACCAGTTAGATACTACTCCATTCACAATTATTAGAACCAATGTATATAGTGGAGCAGGAGCAGGGTGCTGGGGTCCACCTTTTAGATGCCACTCCATTCACAATCAGTAGAACCAATGTATATAGTGGAGCAGGAGCAGGGTGCTGATGTTCACCATTTAGATGCTGCTTCATTCACAATCATTAGAACCAACGTTCATAGACTGTGAGCCCTCGTGGACAGGGTCCCTGTCCCTCCTGTACCTGTACGTCCTGATCGCCTAGATTTAGTGTACTTGTTCTTGTCTCCCTCATCCTCATGTAAAGCGCCATGGAACCTAATGGCGCAATATAAATAAATAATAATAATAAAATAATAACGTATATAGTGGAGCAGGAGCAGGGTGCTGGGGTCCACCTTTTAGATGCCACTCCATTCACAATCAGTAGAACCAATGTATATAGCGGAGCAGGAACAGGGAGCTGATGTTCACCAGTTAGACAATACTCCATTCACAATTATTAGAACCAATGTATATAGTGGAGCAGGAGCAGGGTGCTGGGGTCCACCTTTTAGATGCCACTCCATTCACAATCAGTAGAACCAATGTATATAGCGGAGCAGGAGCAGGGAGCTGATGTTCACCAGTTAGATACTACTCCATTCACAATCATTAGAACCAATGTATATAGTGGAGCAGGAGCAGGGTGCTGATGTTCACCATTTAGATGCTGCTTCATTTACAATCATTAGAACCAATGTATATAGTGGAGCAGGAGCAGGGTGCTGATGTTCACCATGTAGATGCTACTCCATTCACAATCATTAGAACCAATGTATATAGTGGAGCAGGAGCAGGGTGCTGAGGTCCACCGTTTAGATGCTACTCCATTCACAGTTATTAGAACCAATGTATATAGTGGAGCAGGAGCAGGGTGCTGGGGTCCACCTTTTAGATGCCACTCCATTCACAATCAGTAGAACCAATGTATATAGCGGAGCAGGAACAGGGAGCTGATGTTCACCAGTTAGACACTACTCCATTCACAATTATTAGAACCAATGTATATAGTGGAGCAGGAGCAGGGTGCTGGGGTCCACCTTTTAGATGCCACTCCATTCACAACCAGTAGAACCAATGTATACCGTGGAGCAGGAGCAGGGTGCTGATGTTCACCATTTAGATGCTGCTTCATTCACAATCATTAGAACCAATGTATATAGTGGAGCAGGAGCAGGGTGCTGATATTCACCATTTAGATGCTGCTTCAGTCACAATCATTAGAACCAATGTATATAGTGGAGCAGGAGCAGGGTGCTGATATTCACCATTTAGATGCTGCTTCAGTCACAATCATTAGAACCAATGTATATGTGGCGCCCCACTGGTCAGTGTGCCACAGTAGGGGTACTGCACACACAAAAGAGTGTGCAGTTATTCCTGTCACAGCGAGGAGTAAGGTTTGTAAGGGGATCCTACCCCAGCACTCCCACACTCGAGCCTAGGCAAATGGTTGGAGCCCAGTCCCTAGGAGGGGGGCCCAGTCCCTGCCAGGGAGGGGGCCTAGAGAAGAGGCAGCCCAGGAACAGAAAGAGGGGACCCCAGAGTGGAGCATCCATACATCGGGGGGGGACCCTAGTCCATCTAACAGAGTACCGGCTCCAAGGATACGGTGCAGGGTGTTCAGCCCCTGAGCTGTCTACGCCGGTCGTCACGGGTCAGTTCATCAACCCTGGCACCCTGTCTTCAAAGTGCGGCCTTGCCAGGATCGCCCACCAAGGTTTGAGCTCGCCCCAATGGGCCTGGTATGCAAGATGGCTGTGCCGGGGCAGGTTGTTAGCAGCAGGACACGGGATCGTCAAAAGAGAGTATACTATGGGATCCACTGAATGACCTTGCAAATCTCTGTGACTACCTGACCAGCTACCTGATTATAGACTGTGCTGTAACCTGAACTGCCATCTGAACTGGTTTACAGAGTAAAGTACCCGTGTAGAGTGATAAAGCCTCCGTGTGTCTGTTAGTCTGCTGCACTGCTCCACAAATCATCTCCACATCCAGCACCACCACCATCAGTGCTGGTCTTCCCCAGGGACTCATCTCCACCTTGCAGGGAGCTGCTCCATCAAAGCTGCCATATCATCTCCCCCGGAGGTCTGAAGCGGCGCTGGTGCCCATGACCAGGATCTGCAGGTGGCGTCACGACAAACTTTATTTCCATTCCCTAATCCCGTTTCAGTTGATCACCAGGGCCACGGGTCTGAGCAGGCCACCAGTGACATCCCAGCTACAGCAGGACCCAGATACCCGAGTCCCCACACAAACCTGGGTGATTCATATATAGTGGAGCTACATAATCCGCTATCGTACACTAATCATGCTGCTTGGTAGGACTGAAGTAGGATTAGTTGTAAGCACCCAGGGAAGTCAAGTATCGAACCCCCTTAACCCATGATCATGGCCCCTGAAAAATTAATAATTCCAATTGAATGCACCTTCCAAGTGTAGTAATGCCTCCTCTCTGCTACTATGTGCAAAAAATAAAATTTGTACTAATGCAATCTGCGCAAGTGAGCTCAGCCCGTGCAGATCAATGAAGTGACGACGTAGTGCTGACAGCTTGTATGCTCGCAGGCTACAGGTTGGAGAGTGGTGGAGCAGGGAGCCCATGGCTGTGTGCTCCACTACAGGATCATTGTCAAACAAGCACTCATTGAATGACACCGCACCTGCCCAAAAAGTCTGGAATATGTGCACTGTCCCGGACGGACGTTCGGTGCTGCTGTCACCACTTCTACTTTTTTTTTTTTGAAATTTTGTGCCCATAAAATATTTGTATCTAGAACAACATCCGCTATGCCCCTTACCACATGCACACGCTATGCCAATGCCTGGCAGTTACCTAAAAATTACTACTGTAGATGTGCGGAATCAGTCATGCAAAATCCAGGTGCACAAACATATTGGAAAAAAAAGCTGCACTGTGTCCTATAAATGGCAGCAAAAAAAATGAATACATGAAAAAGACTTTCCGAAGAAGAGGTTGGGTTCGTCCTTGAGCCAAAAGGTCCTTCTGTCCCAAATGAGTCCAGTGCTACTGAAATGTTTAGCTTGCAAAAAAGAAGACTGAGGAGACTTAATAGCTGTCTACAAATATCTCAAGGGCTGTCACACTGTACAGGGATCAGCTTTATTCTAGAGCTGTCACACTGTAGAGGGATCAGCTTTATTCTAGAGCTGTCACACTGTAGAGGGATCAGCTTTATTCTAGAGCTGTCACACTGTAGAGGGATCAGCTTTATTCTCATTTGTACAAGGAAAGCCTAGAAGCAATTGGATAAAACTGAATGGGAGGAGACACAGATTAGATATTAGGAAAAACTTTTTGACAGTGAGCGTGATCAACGAGTGTAACAGGCGGCCACGAGTGGTGGTGAGCTTCCTTTACACAGAGGCTGTATAGACATCTGTCTGGGATGATTTAGTGAATCCTGCTATGAGCAGGGGATTCGACCAGATGACCCAGGAGGTCCCTTCCAACTCCACTATTCTGTGATTCCATAAATAATGAGGGTCTTGTAAGGATTTTGCATTGAGGCCCAGGAGTTTCAAAAATCTTTCTAAATACTATGATTGTGCCACTTGGGTGGGTAAATCGTATGATGTATAAGAACGAGGGCCAAACGATAAATCTTGAGATTTAATAAATGTAATCTGAGAAATTCATCTTAATCCGATGGACACAGTGGAGTTGAAATTTTGCATTCTCTACTTTGGACACCAGGTGGCAGCACAGGACCACACACTGTCATAGTTGCTTTTTGCTAGAAGTCAATTTAAAAAATGACACTGAATGTCCATTCACACTGCGAAACTGTCATTTCCCAATAATCATGCAGTCTAAGCACGCTGCCAATCACCCGGGAGATGAGCAAAACGTTAATTTGTAGGGTGAAATTATCTTTTGTGGAAATTATGATCGCTCTCTGCAGCACATAGTCCTGTGCACACAGCGCCTGTGCTGCCGAGAACATTAGCAGCCAATGTGCACTGAACATTGTGCCTGTGTGAACTGCCGCCGATCAACAAGCAGCCTCTAGACAGTGGTTAACGCCACCACTCAGCGAATCATCTGTGAGCATATTAATATGGGAGAGGACATGGCAGAAACGCACCACCGACGACGACGATTAGGTCATGTGAATTTTATCTACTTGTGTTTTTTCCATGGATCAGGAGCTGAGCCCGCACCTTACCCTGCAGATGCAGACTGTAATATACAGCCAGCATCCGCCAGTAAAGCAGTAATAGTAGCAAGCCTCGATTGATGCGGTTTAACTGCTGTCAATCACTGACAGTCTCATTTATCTAGCGCGATCACCAGTGAACTAACCGACTCTGTTGACGTGATCTCAGGGCCGCCAATGGTTTACTCTAACCAATAGACAGCTGCACTCTGAAACGCTACTGTATCCAAACATTGAATAAAAACTCAAAAAATGGGGTACTTAGCTCATAAAAAAAATGCCAGTATTATGTGAGCCCACCAGACAGCAACAAGGCGCATCTCTTTGCTGGATCCCTCCCTAATGCTTCTATATAGTTAACAAACCTACAATTATGGGTGCTGATAGAAAATGTAAAATCACCTAAAGCTGATGGGGAGGAGTGCACAGTCAGAAGGCGTGACCCCATAATCTAAATAGGAAAACTAACGGCACTCCCTAACAAGCAAGTGTGAACAGGTGAATACTGAACATGAAATATACTATAATGGAGAGCTGCACTCTGAAACACTAAGGTATGCAAACAATGCATATAGGAATAGAGAAATGCATTACTGCTAAGGAAATTGAGACACTTAGTCCATAAAAAGGCCAGTTTTATGTGAGCCCAGCAGCCAGCGACAAGGCGTATCTCTTTGCTGGGTCTCTACCTATTTGGAGATTTTTTAACCCAGGTAAAGTCATTAGATAGGGACCCAGAAAAGAAATCCGCAAGGAATGGAATTAAACAAAAAATCATCAGGTCTAGAATAATGTTAACATATGGATATTTTTATGAATTAGTGTAATCGGGTGCTGTGATCAATTGATACAGGGAGGGGTCATGGCTTATGTTATTATTTAACCTGTAAACACGCCCAGCTAGCCCAAGAAGAAGCCACCAGGCGAAACGCAGTGTCAGGCCAGAGACAGACTATGTGAGCTGCATGTGAGATACTCGCATGACTCACCCGGAATGGCCCCTGCCTCTCTGGTTGGGAGCATGGAGCTACATAGAAACACAAGCAGCTGACACGCTCCTGCTCAGAGAGACAGTGCCCGTTCCGGGTGAGTCATGCGAGTATCTTGCAAGCAGCTCACATAGTCTGTCTCCGACCCCAGGTAGAAGATGGCGTGCCACGTGTTTGGCATACTTTTTGTTTTAACTAATTTATTCTTATAAGTCTAATAAAGGAAAACTCCAATTGGAATCTCATTGTCTGATGTAACAGAGAAGTATTTTCTATTTTGGATGGGGGTTGTACCTTAACTATCCATTCAATAGAAGACGTTTTGGTTTGTATTATACACTTAGTTTTCAATATAAATATGTGCATCCTTTCCATTTAAAGTAAGAGATGGGATGATTAAAAGTTTATTATAAAAGTATTATATTCACCTGCCGCCAGCTTCATCTTTTTCCAGCGTTCATCTGGTCGGTCTGCAGCAATTTGTGGCCTGCCAGCAGCTCCAGTCTTTGAATGGAGGTCTCTGGAGGTCACAACTCAATGGAAGTCTACGAGAGCCTCGTTCTGGCCTTGTTCTGGCTCTCTTAGACTTGTGACATAACTTCTGACTTCCGATCAGTTGCGGGCACAAGATGGTACCGTGGGACCGGAAAAGCTCCAAAAAAGGATTCAAATGCTGGAGGGTGAGTATAAGACAGGGGGCAGTGGGCTTTAATTTAAAGCAACACTCCATAGTTTGTTTTTTTTATATCATTGCTGCACTGGTGCTTTAAAAGCAACTCCATTGTTCCCTGTATTATATTAACCTTCTGCCATTTTCATCTGTGTCCAGCGGTGTTCCAGTCGGTCTCTGGCAATTTGTGACCTGCTCAAGGGTTTCATGGAGTCAAGTCTATGAGAGCCTCGTTCGACCCTAGATCTTAGACTTGCATTGAGAGCTTGTGGCATAGCTTCTGACTTTCCGGTAGTTACAGGCACAAGATGGCACAGCAAAACCGGAGCGGAATCGAGAAGGATGAAAATGTCTGAGGGTGAGTATAAGACAGGAGGCTTAGATTTAAAGCAACTCTATAGAGCTGAAATAATGCAGGACTGGGGCTTTAAATGTGCGGCCCACCCCTTGCCCGCTCCGTCACATAACTTGTAAGTTGTTGGTGTGAGCCCTGTCCATGGTCACTATTTATAGATGTGCATTCACCGAGTGTTTGGGTCCCGTGCTTCGTAGCTGGGGCCCTATTTTCAGCACCTGCACAGACATGACAGTCCTGACAGGTAACTCCGCGTGTCCAGTTGCACGTACGCGGCTGGCCGAGTAGAGACACTTCCAGAGGGGGCTGCTTTCCTTCATGTGGCCGACTACAAGGTAAGAAGCAGACGTTGTCTTGTTTTCGGACTTATGTAACATTAGACTGTGTTTTTCGATTTGCTCATTGACCTAATGACAGCCAAGACTCGACTTCTCACGTTTCCCCGGTCATTCTGGCAGGAACATATAGGGGTAGAATTATTACAAGGACCCAAACTGAAGCTGTAGCTTTGCCATAACGTTTAATATTCCTGAATTTCACAAGAAAGGACGTTGGGCGAGAGAATAATCAGTAAAACCATATGAGTAAACGAGGTCAAACAGTGGTGACCCCTAAAATATACCATAGAAATGGAGTCAGAGAAGGGTGACCAGGAACATAGACCATAGAAGAGGAGTCAGAGAAGGGTGACCAGGAACATACACCATAGAAGAGGAGTCAGAGAAGGGTGACCAGGAACATAGACCATAGAAGAGGAGTCAGAGAAGGGTGACCAGGAACATACACCATAGAAGAGGAGTCAGAGAAGGGTGACCAGGAACATACATCATAGAAGAGGAGTCAGAGAAGGGTGACCAGGAACATACATCATAGAAGAGGAGTCAGAGAAGGGTGACCAGGAACATAGACCATAGAAGAGGAGTCAGAGAAGGGTGACCAGCAACATATACCATAGAAGAGGAGTCAGAGAAGGGTGACCAGGAACATACACCATAGAAGAGGAGTCAGAGAAGGGTGACCAGGAACATATACCATAGAAGAGGAGTCAGAGAAGGGTGACCAGGAACATATACCATAAAAGAGGAGTCAGAGAAGGGTGACCAGGAACATACACCATAGAAGAGGAGTCAGAGAAGGGTGACCAGGAACATACACCATAGAAGAGGAGTCAGAGAAGGGTGACCAGGAACATACATCATAGAAGAGGAGTCAGAGAAGGGTGACCAGGAACATACATCATAGAAGAGGAGTCAGAGAAGGGTGACCAGGAACATAGACCATAGAAGAGGAGTCAGAGAAGGGTGACCAGGAACATAGACCATAGAAGAGGAGTCAGAGAAGGGTTATCAGGAACATATACCATAGAAGAGGAGTCAGAGAAGGGTGACCAGGAACATACACCATAGAAGAGGAGTCAGAGAAGGGTGACCAGGAACATATACCATAGAAGAGGAGTCAGAGAAGGGTGACCAGGAACATATACCATAAAAGAGGAGTCAGAGAAGGGTGACCAGGAACATATACCATAGAAGAGGAGTCAGAGAAGGGTGACCAGGAACATACACCATAGAAGAGGAGTCAGAGAAGGGTGACCAGGAACATATACCATAGAAGGAGTCAGAGAAGGGTGACCAGGAACATATACCATAGAAGAGGAGTCAGAGAAGGGTGACCAGGAACATATACCATAGAAGAGTCAGAAGACAGGAAATACCTAGAAAGGAGTCAGAGAAGGGTGACCAAGAACATAACCATAGAAGAGGAGTCAGAGAAGGGTGACCAGGAACATACACCATAGAAGAGGAGTAGAGAAGGGTGACCAGGAACATAACCATAAGAGGAGTCAGAGAAGGGTGACCAGAACATACACCATAGAAGAGGAGTCAGAGAAGGGTGACCAGGAACATATACCATAGAAGAGGAGTCAGAGAAGGGTGACCAAGAACATAACCATCAGAAGAGGAGTCAGAGAAGGGTGACCAGGAACATATACCATAAAAGATGGAGTCAGAGAAGGGTGACCAGGAACATATACCATAGAAGAGGAGTCAGAGAAGGGTGACCAGGAACATAACCATAGAAGATCAGAGAAGGGACCAGGAACAAACATAAAGAGGAGTCAGAAGGTGACAGAACATCATAGAAGAGAGTCAGAGAAGGGTACCAGAACATAACCATAGAAAGGAGTCAGAGAAGGGTGACCAGGAACATAGACCATAAGAGGAGTCAGAGAAGGTGACCAGAACAAACCATAGAAGAGGAGCAGAGAGTGACCAGGAACATACCATAAAAGGAGTCAGAGAAGGGTGACCAGAACATATACCATAAAAGGAGTCAGAGAAGGGTGACCAGGAACATAACCATAGAAGAGAGTCAGAGAAGGTGACCAGAACATATACCTAGAAAGGATCAAGAAGGTGACCAGAACATAACCATAGAAAGGAGTAGAGAAGGTGACAGAACATACACCATAGAAAGGAGTCAGAGAAGGTGACCAGGAACAAACCATAGAAGAGGAGTCAGAAGGTGACCAGGAACATAACCATAGAAAGGAGTCAAGAAGGGTGACCAGAAATATACCATAGAAGAGGATCAAGAAGGGTGACCAGAACATAACCATAGAAGAGGAGTAAGAAGGGTGACCAGGAACATAACCATAGAAGAGGATCAGAGAAGGTGACCAGGAACATAACCATAGAAGAGGAGTCAGAAGGGTGACCAGAACATAACCATAAAAGGAGTCAAGAAGGTGACCAGAACAAACCATAGAGGAGTCAGAGAAGGTGACCAGAACATAACCATAGAAGAGGAGTCAGAAGGTGACCAGAACATAACCAAGAAGAGAGTCAGAGAAGGTGACCAGAACATACAAAAATGGAGAGAAGGTGACCAGGAACATAACCATAGAAAGGATCAGAGAAGGGTGACCAGGAACATACCATAGAAGAGGAGTCAGAAAGGGTGACCAGGAACATAACCATGAAGAGAGTAGAGAAGGGTGACAGGAACATAACCATAGAAGAGAGTAGAGAAGGGTGACCAGAACATACCATAGAAAGATCAAGAAGGTGACCAGGAACATAACCATAAAGGAGTAGGAAGGGTACCAGAACATAACATAAAAGAGTCAGAAGGGTGACCAGAACATACATAAGAGGAGTCAGAGAAGGGTGACAGAACTTACCATAAAGGAGTCAGAGAAGGGTGACCAGAACATAACCATAGAAGGATCAAGAGGTGACAGACATACCATAAGAGAGATGACAGAAATACCATAGGAAGTCAGAGAAGGGTGACCAGGAACATAACCATAGAAAGGAGTCAGAAAGGGTAGAGTCAGAGAAGGGTGACCAGGAACAATACCATAAGAAGAGAGTCAGAGAAGGGTGACCAGGAACATATACCATAGAATGGAGTCAGAGAAGGTGACCAGGAACATACACCATAGAAGAGGAGTCAGAGAAGGGTGACCAGAACATACACCATAGAAGAGGAGTCAGAGAAGGGTGACCAGGAACATAACCATAGAAGAGGAGTCAGAGAAGGGTGACCAGGAACATAACCATAGAAGAGGAGTCAGAGAAGGGTGACCAGAACATACACCATAGAAGGAGTCAGAGAGGGTGACCAGGAACATATACACATAGAAGAGGAGTCAGAGAAGGGTGACCAGGAACATAACCATAGAAGAGGAGTCAGAGAAGGGTGACCAGGAACATAACACATAGAAGAGGAGTCAGAGAAGGGTGACCAGAACATATACCGACCATAGAAGAGGAGTCAGAGAAGGGTGACCAAAACATATACCATAGAAGAGGAGTCAGAGAAGGCGGCCAGGAACATAACCATAGAAATAGAGTAGAGAGGTGACCAGGAACATAGACCATAGAAGAGGAGTCATAGAAGGGTGACCAGGAACATACACCATAGAAGAGGAGTCAGTGAAGGGTGACCAGGAACATAGACCATAGAAGAGGAGTCAGAGAAGGTGACCAGAAACATATACCATAGAAGAGGAGTCAAGAAGGGTGACCAGGAACATAGACCATAGAAGAGGAGTAGAGAAGGGTGACCAGGAACATACACCATAGAATAGGAGTCAGAGAAGGGTGACCAGGAACATAACCATAGAAGAGGAGTCAGTGAAGGTGACCAGAACATGACCATAGAAGAGGAGTCAGAGAAGGGTGACCAGAAACATATACCATAGAAGAGGAGTCAAAGAAGGGTGACCAGGAACATAGACCATAGAAGAGGAGTCAGAGAAGGGTGACCAGAAACATAACCATAGAAGAGGAGTCAGAGAAGGGTGACCAGGAACATAGACCATAGAAGAGGAGTCAGAGAAGGGTGACCAGGAACATAACCATAGAAGAGGAGTCAGAGAAGGGTGACCAGGAACATAGACCATAGAAGAGGAGTCAGAGAAGGGTGACCAGAACATATACCATAGAAGAGGATCAAGAAGGTGACCAGGAAACATATACCATAGAAGAGGAGTCAGAGAAGGGTGACCAGAACATAACCATAGAAGAGGAGTCAGAGAAGGGTGACCAGAACATATACCATAGAAGAGGAGTCAAGAAGGGTGACCAGGAACATAACATAGAAGAGAGTCAGAGAAGGGTGACCAGAACATAACCATAGAAGAGGAGTCAGAGAAGGGTGACCAGGAACATAACCATAGAAGAGGAGTCAGAGAAGGTGACCAGAACATAACCATAGAAGGGAGTCAGAGAAGGGTGACCAGAACATATACCATAGAAGAGGAGTCAGAGAAGGGTGACCAGGAACATAACCATAGAAGAGGAGTCAGAGAAGGGTGACCAGGAACATAAACCATAGAAGAGGAGTCAGAGAAGGGTGACCAGGAACATAACCATAGAAGAGGAGTCAGAGAAGGGTGACCAGGAACATAACCATAGAAGAGGAGTCAGAGAAGGGTGACCAGGAACAATACCATAGAAGAGGAGTCAGAGAAGGGTGACCAGGAACATAACCATAGAAGAGGAGTCAGAGAAGGGTGACCAGAATAACATAGAAGACCATAGAGAAGGTGAGAATCAAAGAAAGGGTGACCAGGAACATATACCATAGAAGAGGAGTCAGAGAAGGGTGACCAGGAACATAACCATAGAAGAGGAGTCAGAGAAGGGTGACCAGAACATATACCATAGAAAGAGGAGTCAGAGAAGGGTGACCAGGAACATAGACCATAGAAGAGGAGTCAGAGAAGGGTGACCAGGAACATATACCATAGAAGAGGAGTCAGAGAAGGGTGACCAGGAACATAACCATAGAAGAGGAGTAGAGAAGGGTGACCAGGAACATAACCATAGAAAAGGAGTGAGAATCAGACATCATAGAAAGGATCAAGAAGGGTGACCAGGAACATATACCATAGAAGAGGAGTCAGAGAAGGGTGACCAGGAACATAGACCATAGAAGAGGAGTCAGAGAAGGGTGACCAGGAACATAACCAATAGAAGAGAGAGTCAGAGAAGGGTGACCAGGAACATAACACATAGAAGGGAGTCAGAGAAGGGTGACCAGGAACATAGACCATAGAAGAGGAGTCAGAGAAGGGTGACCAGGAACATATACCATAGAAGAGGAGTCAGAGAAGGGTGACCAGGAACATATACCATAGAAGAGGAGTCAGAGAAGGGTGACCAGGAACATAACCATAGAAGAGGAGTCAGAGAAGGGTGACCAGGAACATAGACCATAGAAGAGGAGTCAGAGAAGGGTGACCAGAAACATAACCATAGAAGAGGAGTCAGAGAAGGGTGACCAGAAACATATACCATAGAAGAGGAGTCAGAGAAGGGTGACAGGAACATAGACCATAGAAGAGGAGTCAGAGAAGGGTGACCAGGAACAACACCATAGAAGAGGAGTCAGAGAAGGGTGACCAGGAACATAGACCATAGAAGAGGAGTCAGAGAAGGGTGACCAGGAACATAACCATAGAAGAGGAGTCAGAAGAAGGGTGACCAGGAACATAACCATAGAAGAGGAGTAGAGAAGGGTGACCAGGAACATAACCATAGAAGAGGAGTCAGAGAAGGGTGACCAGGAAAATATACCATAGAAAGGAGTGAGAGAAGGGTGACCAGGAACATACACCATAGAAGAGGAGTCAGAGAAGGGTGACAGGACATACCATGAAGAGGATCAGAAAGGGTGACCAGGAACATAGACATAAAAGAGGAAGTAGAGAGGGAAGGGTGACCAGGAACATACACCATAGAAGAGGAGTCAGAGAAGGGTGACCAGGAACATAGACCATAGAAGAGGAGTGAGAGAAGGGTGACCAGGAACATAGACCATAGAAGAGGAGTCAGAGAAGGGTGACCAGGAACATATACCATAGAAGAGGAGTCAGAGAAGGGTGACCAGGAACAAACATCATAGAAGAGGAGTCAGAGAAGAGTGACCAGGAACATATACCATAGAAATGGAGTCAGAGAAGGGTGACCAAGAACATATACCATAGAAGAGGAGTCAGAGAAGGATGACCAGGAACATACACCATAGAAGAGGAGTCAGAGAAGGGTGATCAGGAACATATACCATAGAAGAGGAGTCAGAGAAGGGTGACCAGGAACATATACCATAGAAGAGGAGTCAGAGAAGGGTGACCAGGAACATAGACCATAGAAGAGGAGTCAGAGAAGGGTGACCAGGAACATACACCATAGAAGAGGAGTCAGAGAAGGGTGACCAGGAACATAGACCATAGAAGAGGAGTCAGAGAAGGGTGACCAGGAACAAACATCATAGAAGAGGAGTCAGAGAAGAGTGACCAGGAACATATACCATAGAAGAGGAGTCAGAGAAGGGTGACCAGGAACATACACCATAGAAGAGGAGTCAGAGAAGGGTGACCAGGAACATAGACCATAGAAGAGGAGTCAGAGAAGGGTGACCAGGAACAAACATCATAGAAGAGGAGTCAGAGAAGAGTGACCAGGAACATATACCATAGAAATGGAGTCAGAGAAGGGTGACCAAGAACATATACCATAGAAGAGGAGTCAGAGAAGGATGACCAGGAACATATACCATAGAAGAGGAGTCAGAGAAGGGCGACCAGGAACATAGACCATAGAAGAGGAGTCAGAGAAGGGTGACCAGGAACATACACCATAGAAGAGGAGTCATAGAAGGGTGACCAGGAACATACACCATAGAAGAGGAGTCAGAGAAGGGTGACCAGGAACATAGACCATAGAAGAGGAATCAGAGAAGGGTGACCAGGAACATATACATAGAAGAGGAGTCAGAGAAGGGTGACCAGGAACATAGACCATAGAAGAGGAGTCAGAGAAGGGTGACCAGGAACATACACCATAGAAGAGGAGTCAGAGAAGGGTGACCAGGAACATAGACCATAGAAGAGGAGTCAGAGAAGGGTGACCAGGAACAAACATCATAGAAGAGGAGTCAGAGAAGGGTGACCAGGAACATACACCATAGAAGAGGAGTGAGAGAAGGGTGACCAGGAACATATACCATAGAAGAGGAGTCAGAGAAGGGTGACCAGGAACATATACCATAGAAGAGGAGTGAGAGAAGGGTGACCAGGAACATACACCATAGAAGAGGAGTCAGAGAAGGGTGACCAGGAACATAGACCATAGAAGAGGAGTCAGAGAAGGGTGACCAGGAACATATACTATAGAAGAGGAGTGAGAGAGAGGGTGACCAGGAACATACACCATAGAAGAGGAGTCAGAGAAGGGTGACCAGGAACATAGACCATAGAAGAGGAGTGAGAGAAGGGTGACCAGGAACATAGACCATAGAAGAGGAGTCAGAGAAGGGTGACCAAGAACATATACCATAGAAGAGGAGTGAGAGAAGGGTGACCAGGAACATAGACCATAGAAGAGGAGTCAGAGAAGGGTGACCAGGAACATAGACCATAGAAGAGGAGTCAGAGAAGGGTGACCAAGAACATATACCATAGAAATGGAGTCAGAGAAGGGTGACCAAGAAAATATACCATAGAAGAGGAGTCAGAGAAGGATGACCAGGAACATACACCATAGAAGAGGAGTCAGAGAAGGGTGACCAGAAACATATACCATAGAAGAGGAGTCAAAGAAGGGTGACCAGGAACATAGACCATAGAAGAGGAGTGAGAGAAGGGTGACCAGGAACATACACCATAGAATAGGAGTCAGAGAAGGTGTGACCAGGAACATACACCATAGAAGAGGAGTCAGTGAAGGGTGACCAGGAACATAGACCATAGAAGAGGAGTCAGAGAAGGGTGACCAGAAACATATACCATAGAAGAGGAGTCAAAGAAGGGTGACCAGGAACATAGACCATAGAAGAGGAGTCAGAGAAGGGTGACCAGAAACATATACCATAGAAGAGGAGTCATAGAAGGGTGACCAGGAACATATACAATAGAAGAGGAGTCAGAGAAGGGTGACCAGGAACATAGACCATAGAAGAGGAGTCAGAGAAGGGTGACCAGGAACAAACATCATAGAAGAGGAGTCAGAGAAGAGTGACCAGGAACATATACCATAGAAATGGAGTCAGAGAAGGGTGACCAAGAACATATACCATAGAAGAGGAGTCAGAGAAGGATGACCAGGAACATACACCATAGAAGAGGAGTCAGAGAAGGGTGATCAGGAACATATACCATAGAAGAGGAGTCAGAGAAGGGTGACCAGGAACATATACCATAGAAGAGGAGTCAGAGAAGGGTGACCAGGAACATAGACCATAGAAGAGGAGTCAGAGAAGGGTGACCAGAAACATATACCATAGAAGAGGAGTCAAAGAAGGGTGACCAGAAACATATACCATAGAAGAGGAGTCAGAGAAGGGTGACCAGGAACATAGACCATAGAAGAGGAGTCAAAGAAGGGTGACCAAGAACATAGACCATAGAAGAGGAGTGAGAGAAGGGTGACCAGGAACATACACCATAGAAATGGAGTGAGAGAAGGGTGACCAGGAACACAGACCATAGAAGAGGAGTCAGAGAAGGGTGACCAGAAACATATACCATAGAAGAGGAGTCAGAGAAGGGCGACCAGGAACATAGACCATAGAAGAGGAGTCAGAGAAGGGTGACCAGGAACATATACCATAGAAGAGGAGTCAGAGAAGGGTGACCAGGAACATATACCATAGAAGAGGAGTCAGAGAAGGGTGACCAGGAACATAGACCATAGAAGAGGAGTCAGAGAAGGGTGACCAGGAACATATACCATAGAAGAGGAGTCAGAGAAGGGTGACCAGGAACATAGACCATAGAAGAGGAGTCAGAGAAGGGTGACCAGGAACATAGACCATAGAAGAGGAGTCAGAGAAGGGTGACCAGGAACATATACCATAAAAGAGGAGTCAGAGAAGGGTGACCAGGAACATATACTATAGAAGAGGAGTGAGAGAAGGGTGACCAGGAACATACACCATAGAAGAGGAGTCAGAGAAGGGTGACCAGGAACATAGACCATAGAAGAGGAGTCAGAGAAGGGTGACCAGGAACAAACATCATAGAAGAGGAGTCAGAGAAGGGTGACCAGGAACATATACCATTGAAGAGGAGTCAGAGAAGGGTGACCAGGAACATAGACCATAGAAGAGGAGTCAGAGAAGGGTGAACAGGAACATAGACCATAGAAGAGGAGTCAGAGAAAGGTGACCAGGAACATACACCATAGAAGAGGAGTCAGAGAAGGGTGACCAAGAACTATACCATAGAGATGGAGTCAGAGAAGGGCGACCAGGAACAAACATCATAGAAGAGGAGTCAGAGAAGGGTGGCCAGGAACATATACCATAGAAGAGGAGTCAGAGAAGGGCGACCAGGAACATATACCATAGAAGAGGAGTGAGAGAAGGGTGACCAAGAACATATACCATAATAATGTGATATTTCCACCTAAACTCTAGCGTCTATTAGTTGTGACAGCTCTTAAGTGTGCAGCACGTGTTTAGGAATGTCTCGGATCTTCTAAGAAACCCCAGAGACATTTGAAGGTCATTTTGCAACAACTTGAACTTTGGAACAACTTTCCATCATGGGATTTTATACAAATGGAAGGAATGGCTTTTTCGACAGAGTGCATTTTTTTTCCATATTGATCGACAGGAGCAATCTCTATTAGGGCAATCACAGCGCTGACATTATCCTGCCTGTTAGCCATTGGAGCGTAATTGTAGCCGTCCAGGTTGCAGGACATGATCGCAGATCCACAATGGGCTGTAATAATCCTCCTGGAAAATAATAATAGAGAGTTCATATCTCAGACAGGATTTTGATAGATTGTAGCTTGAGGCTATAACTACCTGCAATACAGTGTTAGGTATCTGAACTGTGACGGGCCAATTTAGGCTCCTTTCATAATAACCTCCGGGTGACCTTGCACTTGCCTAGACAGGAGCCGTTCCCATGATCAGTGATGAGACATGACATAATGCAGGAGAAATGACACATGAGCAGGTGGCTTTGTCCTACAGGTGTTACAGCCGTGTGCGGCGATGATGCACAGATCTGGATGAGCTATAGTGCAAATATACTAAAGGCAACCTTCCAGGATCACTTACTGCTGAAAATAGTGGCACAGCTGTATAAGTCTTGGTCAGTGATTAAAATGATATAGTATAAAAATATACTAATATCTGTAAAGTGCTACAGAATAGGTATACAGTGGGGAAAAAAGTATTTCGTCAGCCACCAATTGTGCAAGTTCTCCAACTTAAAAGGATGAGAGAGGTCTGTAATTGACATCATAGGTATGACACACCCACCGGGACCGTAGGGTACTCGGGACCGAGTCGGGAGTTCTTTGGGTTTGTCACGGGGTCGTGATACCGGCGGTGTCATTAAATGGTGAAAGTTTATTTGGAAAAATGAATTTGTGAGCCACCTGTGGTGTTCGTCAATTAAGGATGGAAAGCTGACGTGGTGCAGATCCTGTGTGGGGCTGTTGGTATTGCAGCAGAGATGGTGTATCTCTCCACAGGTAGAGCTGTAGGCCCCAGGGCAGGGATAGAGTCTTATTGTAGGGATAATGGTGCAGTGAATAACTGGAGGACAGCAGGTGCAGCCAGATCTTTACTCACAGTGCAAAAGGCTCCAAGCAGTTTCAGCCTTCAACAGGGCGCTGTGCTCTCCGGGTCAGGGCTTCAGGCAACTCTTAGATTGTTCAGGGACTTTCTATCTGGACCCCCTTACTGTGTTCCTTCCTGGGCCCTCGATTCTCACCCTCCTCCCAGTGCCTCACACCAGTGTCTTGAGCCTGTAGCCTCGGGCCCTGTCGGGCGACCCAGTCCTGGTCCCCTGACCCTACGTGGCCACCTTTTCAACGAAGAGTGTGGACTTGGACTGTGGTACAGTTGTGGCCAAATGTATTGACACCCCTGCCATTCTGTCAGATAATACTCAGTTTCTTCCTGAAAATGATTGCAATCACAAATTCTTTGGTATTGTTATCTTCATTTAATTTGTCTTCAATAAAAAACACAAAAAAAATTGTCCAAAAGCCAAATTGGATCTAATTCCACACCAAACATAAAAAAAGAGTGGACAAAAGTATTAGGCACTGTTAGAAAAATCATGTGATGCTTCTCTAATTTGTGTAATTAACAGCACCTGTAACTTACCTGTGGCACCTAACAGGTGTTGCAAATAACTAAATCACACTTGCAGCCAGTTGACATGGATTAAAGTTGACTCAACCTCTGTCCTGTGTCTTTGTGTGTACCACATTGAAGCATGGAGAAAAGAAAGAAGACCAAAGAACTGTCTGAGGACTTGAGAAACCAAATTGTGAGGAAGCATGAGCAATCTCAAGGCTACAAGTCCATCTCAAAGACCTGAATGTTCCTGTGTCTACCGTGTGCAGTGTCATCAAGAAGTTTAAAGCCCATGGCACTATGGCTAACCTCCCTAGATGTGGACGGAAAAGAAAAATTGACAGAGATTTCAACAAATTGTGGGATGGTGGATATAGAACCTCGACTAACATGCCAAACAAGTTCAAGCTGCCCTGCAGTCCGAGGGTACAACAGTGTCAACCCGTACTATCCATCGGCATCTGAATGAAAAGGGACTGTATGGTAGGAGACCCAGGAAGACCCCACTTCTTACCCCAGAGACATAAAAAAGCCAGGCTGGAGTTTGCCAAACCTTACCTGAGAAAGACTAAAATTTTTGGAAGAATGTTCTCGTCTCTTTTTGGGCAAAGGCCAAACATAGAGTTTACAGGAGAAAAAAAGAGGCATTCAAAGAAAAGAACACGGTCCCTACAGTTAAACATGGGGAGGGTCCCTGATGTTTTGGGTTGTTTTGCTGCCTCTGGCACTGGACTGCTTGACCGTGTGCATGGCATTATGAAGTCTGAAGTTACCAACAAATTTTGCAGCATAATGTAGGGCCCAGTGTGAGAAAGCTGGGTCTCCCTCAGAGGTCATGGGTCTTCCAGCAGGACAATGACCCAAAACACACTTCAAAAAGCACTAGAAAAGGGTTTGAGAGAAAGCACTGGAGACTTCTAAGGTGGCAGCAATGAGTCCAGACCTGAATCCCAAGAACACCTGTGGAGAGATCTAAAAATGGCAGTTTGGAGAAGGCACCCTTCAAATATCAGGGACCTGGAGCAGTTTGCCAAAGAAGAATGGTCTAAAATTCCAGCAGAGCATTGTAAGAAACTCATTGATGGTTACCTGGAAGCGGTTGATCGCAGTTATTTTGGCTAAAGGTTGTGCAACCAAGTATTAGGCTGAGGGTGCCAATACTTTTGTCTGGCCCATTTTTGGAGTTTTGTGTGAAATTGATCAATGTTTTGCTTTTTGCTTCATTCTCTTTTGTGTTTTTTCATTGAAGACAAATTAAATGAAGATAATAATACCAAAGAATTTGTGATTGCAATCATTTTCAGAAGAATGAAATCTGACAGAATTGCAGGGGGTCTATACTTTTGGCCACCGCTGTATGTCTAGAATAACATCAATATCAGATTGGTGGAGACCCAACACCCGGCACCCCACCATTAAGGAGCAGTACACAGCTCCGTACACTGAGTAATAGCCATTGCTGAGTATTGCAGCTCCTTGTCGGGATCTGAGCTCAGCTCTTTCTCCAGAACTCTCCAAATGTTGTTGTTCCATTATAATGGTTTGTGTTAAGTTATAGGGAATTTGTCATAGGACATATATCTAAGGTTTGGAAGCATAACATTAAGGAGGCTAGCTACGTGACGAAGAAGACAGTTATGCTTAAAAGAATATCTAATAAAAACTTGAATAAGGGTTTTAATATCTGTGTGCTTCCGATGGTCTAAGATCGTAATAGAGATAATGGTCCTTCTAGTAACTTCCAGTAGTGCGGTCTACAAGATTACGCATTCGGCAATTAGCAATAAAGGTTCCTTAAGGACAGAAACTACTACTTGTGGACTGAAGAAGACGTTTATACTTAAAAATGAATAGATCTAATAAACTACTTAGAAGTTCCTTACCTGGCTTGTTCTCTTCCCATATTGTGCTAGCCTTCCGTTTAGTGGTTTCTTAAGAAACTCAGTAAATCAGTTTTCACTATAATTCGGCTCCTCCTAGGTTAAGTAGTCCGGTAGGCGGTCCTAAAAACCGATTGACAGCTATCTCCGTGCACATTTAGACAAAGAAGGTTGCCAGTCTCCCTTAAGAACTCCCACTGGACTCCTAAGCATAGAAAGAGATGGAATTAACATGGATGAATTACAAGATGAGCAAATCTATTTGTAACAAAATCCCTTTGTTTTATGAATTTCTCTTATACTTTTGATAAATCATGATCTGATAAACTATGACCCAGGCACAATGTTCAATTTCACAGGTTCCCTTTACCTATTGTGATTGAAGTGATAATCATGACTTTTTGCTAACGCTTTCGCTGTGCATTTTCCCCATTTACAGCTATGGATAACTTTGAATATAGCATTCAGATCAATGACCGCGACTGGGAGGAATTTTACTCCACGGCTGAGGAATGTGGCTTAATGCCGGTGTCCCTGGCCACAGAAGAACTCTGGTTGAGTGACACTGAACAAGAAGATGCCGCCAACAAGACCAAGTTTGTCCGCATCAGTCTCTGTCCACCATTGCAAGAAGAACATCCCACTTTACAGAGATCCCAACCCATTGTATCCGAGACTGTGCAAACAGGCAACAGGTGGCTGAGCCTAGATGACGTCCTATCAGGTAGTGAGGATGAAGAAGAGTTTGGGTCAGTCAACAGATTTCTTTGCCAAAAGGAGTATATGCTGCAAAAGAAGGAGTCGGAGCAGAGGATCGACATTCCACATCCAAGTTCATTATACCATGGTGATCTACCCAACTCTTTGAAGGAAAATTCAAGGATGAGTTTAGTAGGGGAAGGTTTAGTTGAATATATGAGGACTCTGAACATTGACAGAAACGTTCAATATGAAGTAGACCCTCAGCAGCTTATAAGTAAAACCACACAAGTGGAATTAGGGCACCATGATGGTGAACCCAAGGTGTCCATTCAACCTGATTCAAAGCCAAGACCCGGTGCCAACGTAAATGATCCTAATGACTCGCCTTATTGTGCACATAAGATTGAGATTTGCTCCTCAGTAAATGGCTACCTACAAGAAGAGAACATTCCTGGGGTAAATACAAGTGGAGATGACATGAGTGGTAAAATGTGGCCTTCAGAACCTGAGGATCCATTGTTTGGAGGCCTCAGCAGAGATGACTATTCCACTACAGAACATGAGATGATTGATGGTCCAAGAATTCTTGAGGAACCTCCGTCCTCCAAGCATAATGGACTAGTTTACTACACTATGGAGACAGACACCCCTGATAGTAGTTGTAATGTTCCTTTGGGAGCCGGTGTAAATTCCTCAGCCGCGGAGCAAAATGTCCCAACCTCAAGTATCGAGGAGTTACCGTCATTCATCTCCCAACCAGATAGCCTAGACGTTGAAGGGAAGACTACATCAAGCATACATAACCCATTCATTGACCATACAATCCCCACTCGCAGTCTAGTACCAGTCAGTGCCTCTATGAATGCTTGGAGGAATCAGACGTCACTAGCTCGCCCATCCTTGCCCTACTCTAGGAAGACTGTCCTGACTTTACCAGAAATGTATGACTTTTTCTTTGGTGATGTTTCAGACACGGTTGCTCTTGAGACAGAACTAAACATGGCAGGTAAAGAAGGCGTTGTGTACACCCCCGAGATGTATGAATACTTCTTTGTTGAGACGGAGGAAGAAAACAGAGCAGAAAGCAAAGGTGGCACCACCGGTGAAGCATCGAGTACAGATTTGGCTTTGGTGTCAACCTCAACAGTGGCTGCTTCTTGGCCTGAAGCCTGTGAGTTTTTCTTTGCCGATGGGCCTCAAGATAACTGCAAGCAGGGTATTCTGGTCGGTATACCATCCTCCCAAGTACGGAGTGCCGCAGACATGATTCAGTCCTTCATTCCACAAGGACTAAAAGGATTCTCGGTGAGGAGAGTCCATCCCCGGAGAGGCCCACGCCGGAGCACTCTTCATCAAGATCATCATGGCGCATCCGAAAAATCAGCATCAGGTAACAGATCGACTTCAGACTGAAACGTTAACTGTGCTGTGATGAAAACCACTGCAGGGGGTGATAATGCTTTGCTTTAATGTGTTTGCAGGCTCTATTGCCCCATATTTGTCCCCCAGCAGGAGCGATGCATGCTTGGTATTCCTTGCCTTTGCATCTTGGGCTGTGAAATCTTCAGATTTGCAATCTTCAGATGGATGGAAAACAGGTGTGTCCAATATTCCTGCATAGGTTCAGAAAATAAATGTATATCTGCTAAGGAAAATAGTATCTGGAAACCATCAGCATTGACTAATGGCCGAGATATTATGATAAATGCTCTGCTTTGGCTGCAATGGGAAGTAACAATTATCATCACCTTAACTCATTTACAACTTCATATTGCTGTAGGTAGCACTAACATCACAGGTACAGAACACAGAAGGGCTAGGACTACTTATATTAGATTTTGGACTTTTTATGAGGGTTCATTTACCTGATCCAAACCCAAAATCTTTGCAAAGACTTAGAACTAATATGGTAATCCTATGGATCATTCATACCAAATCAGGATAGGCTTTTAATAGTTGCTTTTAAGTAACATAGTGTCTCTAGCAGAATCCCTCTTGGTGCTGCTGGGTGGGGCAGATTTTGGAGAGAATCAGTCTCCTTCCCCCTCTGGCAGCTGACATCATATTCCTGTCCAGTGGAGTAACTAAAGTCAATGCCCCCCTACACATACATACACAATGGTCAGATATATGGGCCCTTGTAGCGTTCTAAATCCTATTAGACATATGAATTGCCCCCTCCCCTTCATTATGTGTTGATGTCCCCCATCCTGTTATATATATCACCATCCCGGCATATGGGTCACCATCCTGATATACAGTATATGCTCCCCATCCAGGCATTTATAGTCCTCCTCCTGGGACCATCCTGGCATATGGTCCCTCAACTTGGTATATATGGTCCTCCTCCTGGTAAACATAACCTCCATTCTGGTATATAGATGCCCCCATCCTGGTATACATTGTCCCCATTTGTATATATGGTCCTCCCTGTATACATTGTCCCATTCGGTATTAATCCTCCTCCTGGTATACATGGCCCCCATTCTGGTATATATGGGGCCATCCTGGTATATGGGGTCCTCATCCTGGTATACATTGTCCTCATTTTAGTAGACATGTCCCAATTCTGGCATATATGGTCCCCATCTTTAGTATGTTCGGTCCCCATCCTTGTATATATGTCCCCATCGTAGTTTATATAACAAAGAAAGGACCATGTATAAGGCTTGTTAGGAGCCGAAACGCGTGGCATTTTTTAACCTGTGACCAACGTGGAATGTTCTGTTTGCCATTTGTACATGCTTTATTATTAACTTTCTACAGATAAATGGAGATTTATCATAGAACTCGAAGTGCTGAATGTCCCCTCACTGGCTGATCTAATTTTTGCATCCTAGTATATGTGTCCCTATTCTGACCTAGCGCAAAATAAAAAAAAAAAAAAAAAACATTCTACTCACCTTTCCTCCACTCCCATGTTGCCCGGCGTCCTCTGTAGCCAGCACACAGTGGCCAGCAGGCAGCTGACATCGAAGTGTGCACCATGGCAGATGATGTCACTGTCATGCACTGGATGTCACGGGCACCTCTGACGTCAGCTCACAGCCACTGTTTGGCAGGCAGCGTTTAGTATATGCAGGGACCTGATGGTGTCTGCATTGCTGTGCAGTACAGCTGGATCAGCGTCCTTGGTTAGGACACAGATCAGCTGAACAGGCGCTGCAGGCGGCGGGCCTCTATAACCCCGGGCTCAGTCCATTTATCTTTCATTTGTTTTTTTCTTACTGGATCAGTTTCAAATGGAGGATAAATAGTAATCAGTTACCCGGATCCGTTCTCCATAGACTCCAATGTTAAAGAAACGGATCCTGCAGAAATCAATTTTTTCAAAATGAACAAAAAAGTTGTGTTTGCACAATGGATTATACTGGATCCATATAACGGGCGATTACTGGACAGGTGATCTCAGCCCTACCCATACTGTCATGCTTCTGCAGAAGTTTTGCTTCTTCTCTGGAAAGTAGGCAAAACTCTATATTTTAGTGACTACACATGCACTCAGCTCATGGTTATATTGCAGAATATATAAATGTTATAAATCATAACTCTTTTGCTTTTTAAATAGTATATAAATAGTGACCATTATTCATTTTTTTATACTAATGATATGATGGAGGGATAACGCCTTTGAAAGGATCATATAACGTCTGCCTGCTGCCACCACTAGGGGGAGCTCAGATGTTTTCTGCATACAGCTTTATTATGGAGTTTAAAGGAGTTCTCCAATCAAGATAAATTATTGTTCAATGGGGGGGCCTGAATATTTGGACCCTCACAGATTGGTAGAATGGGACTATTGTATTCCCATTAGAACAGTGTCATTGCCCATGCCTGACCGCCATGGGGCATGTTGGAAGCCACAATGCGGAGTCTCATAGTGAATAGATGGAGCGTCAGCCGGGAGTGTGCCCTGCTCCACTCTAATGGGGATAACATTTCCTAATCTTTACTGGACATTCACTTTCATGGTAGATTATTTGCTGATAACTCCTAAGTGCAGAAGCTCCAAGGTTACCACCCCAGAGGGGTTCACCAAAAACAGGTTTTCAGGGATTTAACTACTTTGGAAGAATTTCACCTTTCTGTTTTATCTTCTCATTGTGAATTTGCAGCTCTTCTGGCGAATATTGGCGCCGTCTCGGCCATTCAATATTTACGGAGACGAAGTAGAAGATCCTGGCAAGAATCATCACCACCAACAGGAGATGAGACCTAACCTCCCCCACGAGACGCTCCTCAGCGCCAAGGGAAGGTCTCCACACTGCAGGATGGCCATTTCTGACCCATTTGGAAAGTTAAGACAATTAGACGCTCACTGCGACAGTGATGAATGTATCCGAGATGAGAATGAATGGAGGGAGACGGAGGAGGACACGTCGGCAGGTGCGGCCAGGTATGTTTGCTGGAAACTGTACGTGGAATCATGGACGGCGGAGGTTACGAGACTTGTTATAGACTAATCTGAGACTTCTCAAATCCAATGACCGATACTTGAAGTGAAAGATCAGAGGAAACAAGCGAGTTCTGTGTTGCGATTCTTCTGCCTCCAATGTTGCTGTAACCCATAATAAAGTCTATTTAGTTCACACACCGACCAGACGTCATTGTGTACATTGTCTACATACATCCCCTAACTCTATACCTGCTTCTCATCTGTTAATCTATCACTTCATTTAATTTGTAAAATCAAAGTGTGTCCTGGGATGGAAACATGCAAATTGTCTCTTTAGAGATGAAGATGACTTAAACTCTAGAGCCACCTATCAGAAGTAGCAATCCGAAAAGTTAGGATCGATGCTTTACTGAGCCTTGGCTTAAGATAATGACCAAACCATATCAACAATTTGCAGATACAGTGCTTCGGATATTGCTACTAGTCAGTGTAAAGTATGAGATCTGATTTGGCTAGGTGAGAGGCTAAGGCTGGCTTCACACTACAGCTGGGATCCGATCTGTGGATGTCCGCTTGAGACAGACAGCTGCAGACCGGATCATCACACACAACTGGAGGGCTAATTTGCCCTCCGGTCCAGTGTGCAGCTGCATACAGCTGCCATCGGTGATAGATCAGGACAGCGGCTCGCGGGGAGCTAGCCGCGATCTTGACCCATCAGTGTCGGCAGCTGCACACCGGACCGGAGGGCAAATTAGCCCTCCAGTTGTGTGTGATGATCCAATCTGCGGCTGTCTGTCTCAAGCGGACATCCACGGATCGGATCCCAGCCGTAGTGTGAAGCCAGCCTAAGACTGGGATCTAAGGTAAGGTTTCTACTTGTGCAGAGTGACATGCTCTCACCTAGCCAAACACGATCTCATACTTTGCACTGACGAGGGGTAATACACCAAAACACCATGTCTGCAAATTGAGATTCTGGTTTGGTTATTATTATTATCTTAAGTCATATGACAAGGCCCATTAAAGGGTTGATATTGGCTTTTAATATTGCTACTTCCAATAGGTGGTGCTACAGTTCAAGTCTCCTGGTTCTCTGAAGAGGGACTTCGCATATTTAATTTCCTAGAGTAGCATTGCAGCATTTAAGTCTCTTCACACTGGCACGTCAGTCTCCACAGAGAGAAGCCTTACCCCTTGCCCTCCGGTCTGGTTTGCAGCCGGATGCCTCAATTGCAGCTGCTGAATTTTCAAGATCTTGGCTAGCGGGGAGCTAGCCGCGGTCCTGAAATTACAGCAGGGGGCAGCTGGTGGTGCTGAAGTTTAGCAGCGCACACTGCTAAACTTCAGCTGCTGGCGTCTGTTTCCTGGATCTGATGTTTTTGTCGGACCAGGGCAATCCGGCGCCATAGGCTCCCATGTTTGGGTGAGGGACGGACCTGGGGGGGGGGGGAATTTGGGATGCTGGCAGCGTCAGGCGAGGACCGGGGGGTGCTGGCAGCGTCGGGCGAGGACCAGGGGGAGTTTGGTAATGCTGGCAGCGACAGGTGGGGGGCTGGTTGTGAGAAGCGGGGGTTCTGGCAGGGGGAAGCGCGCGGCTCTTACCTGCGCCGCATTGTAGATCTGTGTGCCGGGGCTGGAGAGGAGGGGCGGGATCAGCCGAGGGAAGCAGGAAGCTTCCCTCAGTTAACCCCCTCTCCTCTGACACAGGGACATGGGGGTCGGCTGGGGGCCCCCCTGCAGGCTTGAGGGGCCCCCTACCCGGACAGGGCCCTGGTGCAGCTGCACCACGGTAGGTTTGCCCCTGTGAGCCGTTTAAAGACTCACCCCCTTGGAAAAGTCCACAAAAATGAGCACGTCATAAAAAGGTCCATACCTCTGCAACTGTATGAAGGCTTTAAAAGTAAAATTAAAAATACATTAATGTTAATTGGGGAAAATCAGGAATAAACTAAGGGTAAAAACTGGCCATTTTTGGCCTGGTGACAGGTCTTCTCTTCTTCAAGTAAAATGTGCCTTTATAAAATGAAAAAATAATATATACAACCATGTAAATAGAATTCTCAACATTTCCAAGATCTTTGCTTGCAGTCAGTAAAGAGGTATAGAGCAATATATTGCAACTAGATGGTGGCCCGATTCTAAAGAATCGGGTAGTCTAGAATCTATATATAGTTTATTTAGTAATAGGGGAGTGCTGTGAAATTAATTGTGTGTATACAGGCGGCTCAGTGGTTAGCAGAGTATACGGTGGCTCAGTGGTTAGCAGTGAGTGCGGTGGCTCAGTGGTTAGCAGTGAGTGCGGTGGCTCAGTGGTCAGCAGTGAGTGCGGTGGCTCAGTGGTCAGCAGTGAGTGCGGTGGCTCAGTGGTCAGCAGTGAGTGCGGTGGCTCAGTGGTCAGCAGTGAGTGCAGCACAGGCTGGAGGGGGCAGAGGCTGGAGGGGGCAGAGGAGGGAGGAGGCAGAGGACGGAGGAGGCAGAAACTGGAGGGGTTAGAGGAGGGAGGGGTCAGAGGAGGCTGGGGGGCCAGAGGAGAGCAGAGGCTGGGGGGCCAGAGGAGAGCAGAGGCTGGGGGGGTCAGAGGAGAGCGGAGGCTGGGGGGGTCAGAGGAGAGCAGAGGCTGGGGGGGTCAGAGGAGAGCGGAGGCTGGGGGGTCAGAGGAGAGCGGAGGCTGGGGGGTCAGAGGAGAGCGGAGGCTGGAGGGCAGAGGAGGCTGGAGGGCAGAGGAGAGCGGGGGCAAAGGAGAGTGGGGGCAGAGGAGAGCGGGGGCAGAGGAGAGGCTGGGGGGCAGAGGAGAGCGGAGGCTGGGGGGCAGAGGAGAGCGGAGGCTGGGGGGCAGAGGAGAGCGGAGGCTGGGGGGTCAGAGGGAGAGCGGAGGCTGGGGGTCAGAGGAGAGCGGAGGCTGGGGGGTCAGAGGAGAGCGGAGGCTGGGGGGTCAGAGGAGAGCGGAGGCTGGGGGGTCAGAAGAGAGCGGAGGCTGGGGGGTCAGAAGAGAGCGGAGGCTGGGGGGGCAGAGGAGAGCGGAGGCTGGGGGGGTCAGAGGAGAGCGGAGGCTGGGGGGGTCAGAGGAGAGCGGAGGCTGGGGTGGGCAGAGGAGAGCGGAGGCTGGGGTGGGCAGAGGAGAGCGGAGGCTGGGGGGGCAGAGGAGAGCGGAGGCTGGGGGGCAGAGGAGAGCGTTGGCTGGGGGGGCAGAGGAGAGCGGAGGCTGGGGGGTCAGAGGAGAGCGGAGGCTGGGGGGTCAGAGGAGAGCGGAGGCTGGGGGGGCAGAGGAGAGCGAAGGCTGGGGGGCAGAGGAGAGCGGAGGCTGGGGGGGCAGAGGAGAGCGGAGGCTGGAGGGCTGAACACTCACTGGGCTGTCGGCGGTCAGCAGCAGGGCTGGCGGCGGTTCCGGAGGCCGGCCCCGGAGTGCGGGCGGGGCTAGCTCCGTGATGGAGGAGAGTCACCGGGTGTGTGGAGAGAGCGGCAGGACTGGGAGCGGTGCCGGCGGAGGCCGCACACCGGAGTGTGGGCCGGTCCGGGCCGGTTCCCGCATGTTGGTGGGCGCACACCAGGCTGTGTGCGGAGCCAGTGGCGGGATGGCGGTCCCTGATGGAGAGTGGGCGGTGAGCTGCAGGGCTGTGGGCCGGATGTGGGTTAGCGCACACGGGGCTCTGTGCAGGGCCGGTGGCGGGATAACGGCGAGTGGTGGCGCTTTAGCGCCCACCGCGAGGCGCTGTGCCATTTTGACAGCGGCTCGCGGTGAGCGCTACGCGCTCACCGCTCGTGGGTCTGGTACTTCCGGTTCCGGTCTTTGACACAGGGCGCAGGCCATCACGGAAGTTGAGCGGATTGGCCGGAAGTGGCCTTCGGGTTTTATATATAAGATACTGATGAACATCTCAATGTCAAGCAGCTGCTGCAAAGGAAAAAAAAGATAGTATAAGGAGATGATATGCAACTGCATTTTTTTCTGGTTGGAAATTAGTTCCATTAACCCATTATTGACAGGTCCATTTTCCAGGTTCTCGGGGGAGGCTCTCTAAGCAAATTTCTCCGGTTCTGATTCTTTCGATTGATCATTGCCTATTCAGAACATTGTCCGATAACAAGTGCTTTAATATTTGTAGTAGTATAGATCGGTGTAGTTAATGCTGAGCGGCTTTTATAGACTTGTCAGGGCTGCAGAACTCAAGGTCCTTTGTTTTGCGGGGCGTTCTCAGCTCATTTGTATGAGGGAGAACCTGTCGGAGACGTGGGACATCATCTTTCAGGTTTGGCTTGTGACCTTCAGTCAATGCTCTTCTATTCCACATGACCTGAGCACAAAGCGTGTCTTCCTGGGAATAACATGTGGGTGACACTCTACACCGGCGCTCTCCGCCTCGGCGTTCTCTTCCCATAGCACGCTTGACATTTGGCAGCTCTGTGAAAAAGTCAGACAGGTGTATCTGAGGACTGGCGGCTGCCTGTGACAGGCGCGGATGTGCTTTGTTGTGATTCCTGCCTTCCCACCGGCACTAACCTTACCGACCAGCGATGTCATTATCCTCCCTATTCCCTCGGCATGTCACAGAAAGACATCTCCCCCTCCGGGGAGTCAGCACCTCCGAGAGCCATCGTTACAGAAAGGCCGAGCTACAGTTTCACCTGTGTGTCTGTCAGGCGGCGGTCATATTAAATATCAAATATAATAGTGCTTCATGTCAATAGTAAACTCTGCAGAAGCGATCCCAAAATCCATCCAATTTTAAGGATTAAATGCTCATTATGCCTCAAAAACATGTTTAAAGGGGTATTCCCATCTCCAAGATCCTATCCCAATATGAAGCAGGTGTAATAATAATAATATTAGCAAATCCCTCCAATTAGAAATTTAGTATATTTCTCCTGATTAGCTGTCTCCTACCCCAGTTGCGACAGTACAGCTTAGAATCCATGTTTCCCTTAAGAGGGTCAAGGAGTTAACTTTCGTCCTCCTTTAAGAACATGGTGTATGCTTTATGTGTCTCTGTATACAGATAATGTGTTTAATTAAGTGTGTGGCGCCCTCTAGTGGCCAAGGTAAAGACTACTCCCCCGTCCTCTAGGATTACGGTAGCTATTAGTGTTAATAATAGTCCTTGGGTCAGGTGGGCTAATAAAAAGGGCTTACAGGGGGGCTGAGAGTCAGGAGAGTCCTAAGTAAGAAGATGTTGAACAGGAACAGTTATCCATTAATAATTTGGCTGTACCCACTGGGCCATCCGGGGATTTGGGCTTAGGATCTGGTATGCAGGATTGAACATGTAGAGTGTGCTTCCACGGTGTGGAGCTGGTCTACCCGGACAGCAGCTGTCCGCTCTGGTGCTGGTTTGGTGGGCATTAGCATAGTCTCAGGCGGAAGGGTCGGTATTGTGCAAGCGGTGATGGAATGTCTGTCTGGCGGTGCCCTATTGTGTCCTTGCGGGAGGTGTAGGGCTAGAACTGCAGTGGACTATAAGAATTCACGGTGAAACACGGTGATGCCGAGGGACAAGAGTCAGGAGGTACCGGGACGTGGCAGGGGTCAGTCTGCGGCAAATTATGCAACTGTAAATATCTCTAATCATGTAACGTTCAATATTGATGCCTGCGCTTCACACCTTTGTTTTAGTAGAACTTTGATAAGGAACTTAATTGACTCCTTAGTTCAATTTCGTCCTCATCATGGGTCGATACAGACAAACCTTTGCACTGGGGAGCCGGGCCAGGACTGGCTCAGCAAGGCTGGGGCTGCTCCGTGGCCCAATCCATGCCTTGCCCACGGCTATCAGGGTCCCCTACGGATAGCAGCTCAATCATTAGAGCCACTCATATAGTGACAGTTAGTTGCTCGTGGTCATAACCATGGATACCCAAGTTGTAAGGTGGAAAACTATACTACATTTCTAATTGGAGGGATTTTCTAATATTATTATTACATATTGAGATAGGGTATTGGAGATGGGAATATTTCTGTCATTTCTTAGAGCTTTGCATTGTGCTGTTCCTCCTATTACACCTCCTGGAAATAGAGCAACATGCGGCCAAATGGGTCTTATCATTTTATCAATATGAAGACAGTATAAAAAGCACCTATCGCACCCCGTGGACTGGGGTACTAGGAACCGGGCCCTGTCGTCCTCAAGGGCTACAGGGTTGTCACAGCGATGTGACCCGGCTCTGTGGTCCCAGGTGCGGCAATAAAAAGAGGAATGATAAAAGGGATTTAAGTTTAGTAAATTGTAGTTCGTGACGCCACCCATGGTTTGTGGCCAGTGAGGGCCACCGCTGCTGTCCAGGACTTTGGGGATGATGAGGGTTGGCAGCCGGGATGTAGAGCCCTCCAAGGGTAAGGCTTGGTCCCCCAGGGCAGGTATAGAAATGAAGTATTCAAACGCCACTCTCAACCTTTCCAGGCAACTTCCCCTGCGGCTGGAATAATCAGTGTACGGTTCTGCAGGTGTGGCGCCCCGCAACGAGTGCGTCACAAGAGGGTATTGCAGCCATAAAAGCAGCCGCAATATTCTCTGACTCAGCAATGACCTGGTTAATTTAGAAATCCAACCCAGCATGCATCACCTAGAATAGAGGGCCAATCCTAGGTCCTGGAGTGCTAGGGTAGTGCAGGAGAACAGACACATAGTCTAAAAAAGAAAGAGTCTGGAACTCAGAGAAGAAGGGTCTAGAACTCAGAGCTTGGAGAGGAGCGGGGGCTCCGCACTCCGTGCGGGCCCCTGGGCCGTCACCGGTCGGGTGTCAGCACCTGAGGCCTTAACCACCGGGAAAGGGCATATCTACACGGGTTCCCAAAAGACTCCCGTGCCCACAACTCACAGCCGGTTCACTGGTACCGAAGCTGGCAGCAGTTCACCTCTGCTACGCGAACCAGAAGAGTGGAGGATCAGCTTTACAGGAGCACCCCACCACCAGCCAATATCCAGTCGTCTAACCAGCGGTGTACCCACCGAGGGACCCAATGCTCCCCAAAACATCCAGAACGTACAGCATGGATAGGGCATTGAAGCAGCCTCCCCGTACCCGATCTGGTATTCCTGGGCGACATTGGCAACCACTTAGCTAGAATGGAGGAACACTACGGATTTCTAAGGGACACCATCACTGCTGAGTCCACCCGGTCTACTACTCAACCACTGTATACCATGTACTGCCTGCTGGTTACAGTAAAGACCCGTTATAGAGACAATCTGTGTCCGTGATTCCTTATGAACTGTCCGTCATTACTAAAAGGTAACCGCAGCTGCCGCACAACATCTTGAGCAGCTCCAGCCCCCGGGGATCACCGCTAAGCCTGTGGGGAGCGTAACATCTTGCTGCTGTCCATCCCCCGGGGGTTCCGCAGCGTCGGTAGCCCTTACCGAACTACTCATAGGTGGCGTCACGAATAAAACAAATTAAACCCCTTTAATCTGTTCCCGCGAGACGTCTTCACTTTTGATCTGCACTACACCGGGCCCCACTACCGGCAGGCGCGGTCCACCCGTGACAAGGAAGGAGAAGAATCGCCTGTCTAAACCGGAGTCAGCCGGCCGCGGTGAGTCACAGGCAAGCCTTCGCTGTCCTAGCATCAATAAATCTAACATACAAGTCCTGAGTTCACCGGGTACTTTACTCTACTGCTTTGGTTTCACGTAAACACAGTCCTTTCACAGTCACTTTACAGCAGTTTACTCGCGGTTCCAGTGACTGGTAAGCAGGTAGGACAGTTTACTAAGGGGCACCCTCTTTCTAAGTCTTTTCGCGCCTCTCTGCTCAGTCCCGTGCACATCCCCCGAGCCATCGGTCGCTGGCTTCTCTTGGACAGTCCCCATGTGGGACTCCTAGCCCTATGTAACTGCCTTTCCGGTTCGGTGCCGGAGGTCAGGTTCCAGGCATACAGTCCCTTCACCCTGTTTAATTTATGGCTGGGGCTTGCAGCTTCTTACCATGTCAACAGGGCCAGCTCCATAGTTTCGGCCTGGTCCTCAGTGTCCCTATTGGCTCGGGTGCACTCTGAACACCCTCCACTCTTCCTCGGTTCTTCGCTCAGGACTCGAAACTGCCATTCAGTGGCACAGGCCACCGGGTTCAGGTTCTTTCTCACAGGTGTTACAGCTTCTTAGCTTGTTAGGTGTTTCTGCTTGGGAGTTTGGCTCCTGCTCCTCTCACAGCTCGCCGGTAACACGAACCTGTGCTCACTCCTCGAGCTCTCCCAACTCAGGGTTCCTAGGTTTTTAATCTAGTTCCTTCACCTCCTTCCTGAGTTCTCTACCTTGCTCCACCCTCTACTCAGCTTCCCCCACTATCCCTTGCCTGACATGGAGTACTAGGTCTAGGGATTGGGGGATGTGTTGGGTGTTTGTGTGGCTAGCTCACCTGTCCCCGCTGCTGTACCTTTCTGTTGCCACCGGTCCGCAGGGGCGCCACACAACCAGCCTTAGATGATGCAAGTACAAACCCAACTGACAAGAAGAATTCCTTTGAACATATTTATACATATCCAGGCGGAATAACAGAGTGATAGCACTATAATAAATATATTAAAGGTTGGACCTGATTTTTTATTTTTTTTTTTTTATTTCACAAAGAATACGAGTGGAGAGTAAGTAATAAAGCTAGATATCTATGGTATGGAGTCCAGAAGAATGCAGATTACCCCCAGTTACTACCATACAGTTGAGCATCAAAGTTTTAAAAAGCACACGTGCCCTAAAATGTCATTGTTTTACCTGGTGTAGATGTCACTGTTCTCCTGAATCTGATGATGTTTTTCTTTCGTTCCAGCACCTCTCCATTCGGAGTTATGACTCCCTCTTCTCTCAATATAAATTAGAATTTAGCCAACTGGGCTGTGGTCTTCAAAAACACACCCACATAAAGGAAGTGAAACCACGCCCACTTAAATAACTAGGTTTATATACAGAGAAGAGAGGGGGTCTAACTCAGGAACAGAAAGGCGCAGGAACGAAACAATGCAAGAACATTACACCAGGTACAAAAAAACCTTCATGGCAAGTAATAATACAATAATTAGAAGATGTAAAATTACGATAAATCATACACGTGCTCAGAGAGGTGAGATTTTTATTTTAAAAGTTAAAAAGGTATAACATTTCAAGAAGTAAAAAAAGAAAAACCACACCTTCAAATCTCCTGTACATCCAAAATATATATACAGTCCTAACAGTGCAACCATTCTTAATAAATACCGCCTTACGTTAAATAGGTTGAACAATATGACCCTATAAACCAGTATAAAAAAAAAAGGTCCTTGTGGCCTAAATATTAAACCAAATATTATATAAATATACTTACATTAACAGTGTAAACCAGCAAACACAGCTCACATAAAGCCTGGCAGAGAGCGGCTCATAAATGCTACAACGCCTACAACCCCAGGGACACATCACCATCGGTCTTGTCTTTATATAAGGTCCAAGCTGATGAGGGTCGGGTATGAGAACTGGAAATTACTTTGCATTATTCACAATACAGTGGCTAACTTCTGCTTGAGGACTTTGCAAAATCTGCAAAAAAAATTGTGTTTGCGCAGAGGCGGTTGTTTTATATAGAGCCCGTCGGACCCCGATGCAAAATCTCCAACCAGCCTCACAACTATCACTGGTGTTTGATAGTAGTGGTCTTCTTATATGGACCAAAGGGAACTTTTGGGTCCAGGTGTGATGCTCTATAGTTAACCTCCCTGGACCTGGGAATACAGGCTAAGTTGAGCCAAAAAAGAAGATTCTTTGGAAAAGGCTCAGCCACTCAAGCAAAGCTTTGCTTTTTCACAAGTTTTGGCTGTAAAGTATATGTAAAAAGCATCTAATACTAGAATTTTGGCTTGCATCTTTGTAATCCGCAGAAGCTGAAAAATAGAAACCAAGCCCTTTCGCAAACAAGTAGCACCCACAAGTCTCATTTTCTTAGTAGGCAGAATGAGGAGCTCCCTAATCTGATAAGAAGTCTTCTCTGACACCACTAAACACTGGAGGAATGAAAGACCTCCCGAGCACCACGGCTAATGAACGTGCATACTCCATTAGGCAGATCCAGGACAGAACGTGTGACCCGGCGTTATAGAAAGCAGCGATGAGTTCTTCACAAAAGCCTGGATAACATCTCCAACGCTGGAGTCTCTCTTATTTACAGCCACCGGCTAGGAATAGTCTTGCCTTGGATGGCTGGAAAACAGTGCCCGGGATACGAGGGTGCGGAAAACTGCTTGTGATCTCGTTCTTTGACTTCATAGTCCCAAATGTTGTCGTAACTGAAGTCGCTCTGGAAACTCTGCAGCTCGCGTAATCGTGGTCCAATGACTCTGTCTGCAGACTACTGGACGGACGGGAGGTCAAACATCTCTTCCACTAGAAAAGAGGAGACACCAAGTGAGAACGTAGGAATCAATGACTGCAGAAACAAAGTATTAATGTGTCTATAGATAGTGGTCTGCTTAAAGTCCTTTCGCTCTATGGTCATTTTTCCTGACCTCCTAAAAACATATACATTCCACGAGTGTGTATGAGTATAAGAAGAAGGCATTTTCGCGGCATGACAATTCAATATGCCAAAGCCTTCTCCCCACAACATAATCTTACAGGGAAGGCATCATTCACATTAGCTGAATATCAACCCAGGCAATATCATCAGGTTCAGCAAATAATCTAATGCCTTATGGCAGCTGCTGGCAGATGATTGTAGTAGGAATAAGAATTTTAGCATAAGAGATAAGCCACCAGATATGTCGGTCAGCATCTCTCTTATGGAGGCAACTCATGTGTATGGGAAATGGCCAAATCATTCAGCCAACAATGTAGAGTATGGGGGTTTTAGATGGTCAACCGTAGAGTTGAACAAAAATGTTCCCAATGACCTTGTTTCAGCAACCACAGACCAGAGTCATGCAAAGGTTCTCCTACTGGTCAGCATCCCTGACCCCGCATTTAATATGCAATGATGAGGTCACGCCAGGAATACTAATTAGAAGAGGCATCAGAAATGCCTACACGAAGGAGGGGGTTCATATGGCTCTGGTCCGACTGGACATATGGCCATTGGATCAGGGTTCTGCAACTCATTAAACAGACTTTATAAAAATGTCAGTTCCATCCAACTTTGAAGTTATGTGTAGTCCTAAATAAAGATATAGATTTTACCCATATTTCCTGTACATGGTCACAGCTAGTAATGTGCGAGCACCAAGATGTTCGAGTACTCGGTAATAGAAATGCAGACATCAAAAGGACAATGTGCTGCGATCCGCGCTGCTACATACAAATAGGAGCCAAAAGCTGATCTAAGGCGGTGGGTGTATATACCATGGTGTATATTCCTGAGGAAGGAGCAGGGCCAGCTCCGAAACAAGTCGAGAACATTAAGAAATAATCACCGCCTTGGATCAATATTTGATCCTGTTCGTATGTAGCAGCGCGGATCACAGCACACTGTCCTTTTGATCTCTACAACTCTACCCCCTTTACACATGGTAGTGTGGATCCAGCGGCAGCCACACAGGCACCTATACCGGTTGTGAGTGGCACAACCCAGCAAGGTGAGCAGTGAACATCACCACTGTCTTATATTATATGGTCCTTGGATAAGACCCGATTTGTGCCTTTATCTGCTCATTAGAGGTTATTGCGGTAATAGAAACGAGCACTCAGGATCGACTCCTGCACCGAGTATAATGGAAGTCAATGGGAAAATCGAGCATTTTTTCCAGAAGATCTTCCGGAAAGTGCTCAAGTTTCCTGTTTACTTCCGTTATACTCTTTATACTCAAGTCGTGCCCATCCAAGTGTCCTACCCACTTTGAGTACCGAGCACTCAAGCATGGTAGAGCTCGCTCATCACTTGGATTTAATTTCCCATATTGCAAAATGCTTATTTTTTGTTTTCTAAAAACATCTCCCCCAGCGACATGGGCTGCGTCTGGCAATGGCAGATCAGCCCCTGCTCAATTGCACATTTTAGTATTGTGCCCCTGGCAATGACTATGCACATGTGGATCAATGACGGGTTTAGACTCGCTGGCGAGAGGGAAGACGTTGTTACAAATCTTACTCATTGCATCATTTCTATGATCACAGCACAACAGTAAATCCATCACAGCCGAACCCGACAGCCGGAACGGATTCAGCTCTTGCGTGTCTGCCCTTCCCCTGTATACAGTCTACTCATATCATGATCATGGTGGTTTAGAACATTACCTTCATTGTTGCGTTGAGAATAGGACATCTCTGCCTTCACGGAGGATATCTAGAAAAAAACAAAACCCTTTAGTACAAAAACATGGGAATAAAAACAACAGTGACCTCATCAGCCACAAACCCGAATGGTCACATCTGTTTCTATCACTTCTGTATTGTGGTTAGAAAAGTAATTACAGCCAATGGAAACCGTTCAAGACAAACAGGACAGGTGCGAGCGGAAAATTGAGGGTTGTCTGGATTGATTTTTAACAAGAAGGAGAACAAGCCCCCAATTATATCCTTACAGGGCGCACAGACACCAAGACGTCCACAACCGGACACTTTCTCCTATAAGAAACCTTTTATTTTTTTCTTGATATTTGTGATGTTATCTGCTCCAACATTTTTTCTCACTTGGTTAAATAATTTTTGCCTGTTTTTTGGGGGCCTAGTATTTTTTGCCTATTTTTCAATTACCGTATACATTTTTATTACCGGTATATGTATTTTTTTTCATATTTGAGGAGTATTTTTTTTTTTTTTTTTTTTTTTTAAGAGAACCAACCAGCAGGATTTATGGCTATAAAGTGAAGCCTGTGCCTTACAGGCTCTGGGATACTGAGTGCAATCATACCTTTACTCCAATGATAACATGTATGATTGCAGAGAAAAGTGTTATCAAAAACCAAGAAAACATTGCACCACTTTAGCATAAGTGCAGCACAGCATCACTATGAGGGCTTGGGTTTCTTTGTATTACTCCCCTGTTTGCTCCAAGCTAAACCCTCCCCACTTCCTCTCTCTCTCCTTCCCGATCAGTATATACCAGGCACATTCGATCTGACATTGTGTATGGCGATAGCACAATGTCGGGCTCCAATGTGGTTGAACTCATCACTCCTGCGTCTCCAGCTTCTCACTGCTTCTTTTCTGGCTGGCTGTGATCCGGTCACTGGAGAGAAGGAGAAGACCCAGTGCCCACCAGTCTGAGCATCCTCAGTCTTCGTCTGTGATTGAGGAGAGAGCTGAGCTCAGGATGCTCAGACTGGAGGGGACGAGGGTCTCCTTCTCTCCAGTGACCGGATCACAGCCAGCCAGAAAAGAAGCAGTGAGAAGCCGGAAACACAGGAGTGATGAGCTCAACCACATAGGAGCCTGACATTGTGCTATCACCATACACAATGTCAGACCTAATGCCCCTGACATGGAAGGGAGAGAGAGAGGACGTGGGGAGGGTTTGGCTTAGAGCAAACAGGGAAGTAACACAAAGAAACCCAACCCCCCTGTGCTGCACTTATACTAATTTGCTGCACTGTTTTCCCAGTGTTTGAGAACACTTTTCTCTGCAATCATACATGTAGTAATTGAAGTAAAGGTATGATTTCACTCAGTATCCCACAGCCTGTAAGGGACTGTCTTCACTTTATAGCCCAAAATCTGGCTAGTTTGTTCCCTTTAACATTCAGGCTATTTTCACACATTGTGTTTTTGCATTTAGTTTTTTTTTTTGTTGCATTTGGATGCAAATATTTCACAGCACCAGCAAAAGCTATGAGATTCCAAAAATCTAATGCATGATTGCTTTTATTTTCTTTTGATTGAATTGGAAAACGGTGCAAAAACGTGACCTTGTGTTTTTGCTGCATTTTTGGTGAATAAAATGAACTTTATTAAACATAGACTGCAGACAAATGACAATTTGCACACTGTCCATCCCCCTACAAGGCAAAAAAAGAAGCAATAACATGCTTTTAGTAAGCAGCTTCATTACTGCCAACTGAGCAGGTTTGCCTGCAGGAAAAAGCACAAAGAACCTGTGAATATAGTCTTAGATACAATCAGTGGCGTAACATGAAGCTCATGGGCCGGCCCTGATGCGAAAGCTCCAATGGGGCGCCCAATTATTGCAAATTTTTAATAGCATCTGTCTTTTTCTATAGGCTAAAAGGTACTTTTGGGGCCCCTAAGATCCAGGGCCCTGGTGCAATTGCAACCCCTGCACCTATTTTACTAACTTCCCTGGCTACAATATTACACTACTCCCATTTTCCCAGTTCGAGGGAGATTTAAAGCCTCCTGCTTGCACAGCAGAATTCCTCTGGGCCTGTTAGGATCGGTCAATCACAGGGTCAGTAGGACGGTAGGAGGATGCCCTTTTGAGGAATCCTATACTGTATACACAGTATTAGTTCAGTGCTGTATTTGCAGCAATCAGGAAGGCAGACACTGTAATAAACCATCTCTGCCTTCTCTAGAGGGGAATCCTGCAGTCTTTGACAGCAATTTCCTAATAGATTCCGACTCTGCAGCAACATTGAAAAATTATATACACAGACATGCCTGACAGTAAGACAATGGGTGGTCCGCAAATAGATAATTCCATCCAGCAAATATTATGAGCATGAATATGAAGACTCAAGAAAGAAACCGTGTATAATTGACCGGGATCAAGGAAAAGTCGGATTGCACTATAAAAAGTGCAAAAAAAAAAAAATTCTTTATTTGTGCAATTCACAATAGAACAAGAAGCCTATACATATGAAAATATATCACCAGACGCCATAGCGATATGAGGCATCAGACACTGCACCCGGACACCCAGGTTTGGTAAAAAGCTGCATATACTGCACACCATTTCTCATTTTTCGTCATACCTGTATTACCAGTATTTGTACCGTAAGGGCATTTGTGTTTACATATTTGTTCTGTATTGGACGAGCCTTTTTAAAAGGCATTATTAATTATATTAGTGCAACTCAAAATACTTTGCCAAATATGAAGACTCACAACACCCAATATTTCCACTAAATCGCAACATTCCATTCTGGTATATAGAAAATTCAATCTATTCAAAGTATAGCTTCCACCACGGATATGCTCACACCAACATGTATTTATCAGATAATCTTCCGGAACAAATCTGGGGTTAGCATTCAGACTGCTGACGCGGAAGCTGAAGTCTAAGAAGATCAATACAAGGTGGTGGTAAGAGTCTGGAGGACTTACACTTTTAAAGAAGGGAGTGTGTGCAGCCGGCACCAGTCTGGAGTGCAGGGAGGTGTCCGGCTCGCTGTTCCGATGCAGCACCGGTTTCACCAGCTGTTGGCTTCCCTTCACCGGATGGGAATAAATCTTCTGTAATGGCGGATGTGCTTGGTGGCTCACGTGGTATGATCCATTGGTCTTCATATTTAAGCCATGGATCTCATTGTTGTTTGTGTTCAAGCTTTTTAGGAGCTTCAAGAAATAATTCAGACAAAGAAAACTAATTTTCATATTCGATTATGGAAAAGTAGAAAACATTGTATAATTATTCCGGATGGGGATACCATGGATTTTTTTCTATTTAATGCATATACAGTTCGGGCAAAAATTAAGAGACCATTGCAAAATTTTCAGCTTCTCTTATTTTTCTCTTTCTAGGTATATTTGAGTACAATGTACATTGTTGTTTTATTCTATAAACTACTGACAACATGTCTCCGAAATTCAAAGCTAAAAACGTTATATTTATTTGCAGCAAATGAGAAATCGTCAAAATAATAAAAAGAAACAGTACTTTCAGACCTTAAATAATGCAAAGAAAACAAGTTCTTATTCATTTAGAAACAACAATACTGATGTTTTAATTCAGAAAGAGTTCAGAAATCAATATTTGGTGGAATAACCATGACTTTTAAAGGGAACCTGTCACCAGGTTTTTGCCATCCCATCTGAGAGCAGCATAATGTAGAAATAGAGACCCTGATTCCAGCGATGTGTCATTTACTGAGCTGCTTGCTTTCATTTTGATAAATTTAGTGTGTTCTCTGTTGCAGATTTAGCGATCTGTGAATATGCAAGTCTACTTGGCAGCTGCTAATGATAATCCCCAGCTGATTAAACAGTGATTTTATCAAAACTACACTGAGCAGCCCAGTAAGTGACACATCGCTGGAATCAGGATCTCGGGTCCTATATTATGCTATTCTCAGATTAGGTTGCAAAAACCTGGCGACAGGTTCCCTTTAATCACCGCTTTCATCCGTCTTGGCATGTTTTCCACCAGTCTTTCACACTGCTTTTGGGTGACCTTATGCCACTCTTGGCACAAACATTTAAGCAGTTCTTCTTTGTTTGATGGCTTGTGACTATCCATCTTCCTCTTGATTACATTGCAGAGGTTTTCAATGGGGTTCAGATCTGGAGATTGGGCTGGCCATGACAGGGTCTTGATGTGGTGCTCCTTCATCCACACATTGCTTGACCTAGCTGTGAGGCATGGGTATTTTCCTGCTGGAAAAAACAGTCCTCACAGTTGGGGAACATTGCCTGAGCACAAGGATGCAAGTGTTTTTCAAGGATAACTTTGTATGCAACTTTATTCATATGTCCTTCGCAAACATTAACCTGCCCAATTCCATCCTTGCTGAAGCATCCCCAGATCATCACCGATTCTTCACCAAATTTCACGGTGGGTGCAAGACACTGTGGCTTGTACGCCTCTCCATGTCTCCGTCTAACCATTAGATGACCAGGTGTTGGGCAAAGCTGAAAATTAGACTCATCAGAGAAGATTACCTTATTCCAGTCCTATATTGTCCAATACTTATGGTCTTTGGAAAATTTCAGCCTGGCTCTCCTTTGCTTCTCATTGATGAAAGGCTTTTTTGTAGCCTATCTTTATATGACTTGAGCCCTGCCTCTAGGAGCCTGTCAGGAACTGTTCTTTTCATGCACTTGACCCCAGCTTCCATTTGCCATTCCTTTTGTAGGTCACTTGATGTCATCCTGCGGTTGCTGAGTGACATTAGAATAAGATGACGGTCATCCCGGTCAGTGGAGAGTCGCTTTTGCCCTCTGTAGCTTTGTTGTCCCCAATGTCTGCTGCATTGTTGCTTGACCTTGTTGTAATGAACTGCCGTCATCGAAATTTAAAGGGAACCTGTCAGGTGGTTTATGCCTCCCCAGCTATCACTGTCTGTAGCTGCAGCTTTATAATACCAGTCTAATCATCCCTGTCTGAGCTCAAGGTGTAATGTGAAAAAAAAGCATTTTTGCACTTAATTTCCTTATGTAATGAGGCAGTCAGTCTCCAGCTTGGAGGACGGAGACTGTTTGGCAGGTTAATAGTTAACATTTCAGGCTTATGTTAGGCTGCCTTCAGACTTGCAGATGCATCTGCAGCGTTTTGCAGATGCATCTGCAAGCATCTGCATGCAGACCGCGGCCCCTATGTTTATAATGGAGCGCACGGCGGTCTGCAGATGCTTGCAGACCGCCGTGCGCACCCATTCACTCCTATATGTGATCTGTGCGCAGGCGGATGCCTGCGTACAGATCACACACCCTCGTCCGCACCAGGGACGCGACATCTCGCGTCCATGGTGCGGGCGGGAGTGTGTGATTTGTGCGCAGGCATCCGCGTGCGCACAGATCACTAATGGCGGGCAATGAGAGCGCGCGGGGGTCTGCAAGCATCTGCCGACCGCCGTGAGCTCCATTATAAAACATAGGGGCCGCGGTCTGCATGCAGATGCTTGCAGATGTATCTGCAAAACGCTGCAGATGCATCTGCAAGTCTGAAGCCAGCCTTAGAACATGTTGAAAGACCTGATATGATGTCATAACCATGTGACTACAATAGGCGGAGCCAAGTCCCTATAACATATGAGCTTGCTTAACTCTGCCCACTATTGTCACATGATCGTTACATCACACAGGTCATTTAGCCATGCAAGTTAATAGTGAGTTAACTACCGGTATTATCCTGCCAGACAGTCCCCTCCTCCAAGGTGTAGACTGAAATGTAAGTGTATAAATGCGTTTTTTCACCTTTAACATTATAAGAATAATAAGAATAATAATAATACTATGAGCTCAGACAGGGATATTAGAATAGTATTATGAAGCTGCAGGTGCAGATATTGATCGCTGGGGGAGCATAAACCACCTGACAGGTTCACTTTAAGGATGGAGGCAACATGATGCTCACTGTATCACTCTACTAGTAAAGCCAGAACTGAGCCCTTCTTTTCATCACTCAAGACTTTTCTTTTCAACACCTTTCGCATGGTTTAAAGTTATTTTTTCATTCAAATTACTTTTGGGCTATTCCTAACTCTTGTTTTGCCATCCAGCTTGTCCTATCGCGAGAAGATTGTGAAGACCAAAGCAGTTCTTTTATGGTGGGTTTACACGTTTCAATATCGTTGCGATATCGCAATTCAATGGCGCGGGAGCGCGCATTTAGTGCACGTTTCTCCCACATTGCATCGGAGGTTTACACGTTGCGATTTCTGAATCCAACGTCCGTGCGATGTCTACGCCCCCCAACCCAGGAACGACCATTTAACATGGGAGTGAATGGGTGACGTAGAACTTCACATCGGAATTGGGCTGTCACACAGCACGATCCGGCTCCAATCTCCATTCAATATCGGAGCATTGAATAGCACGCTCATTCTATCCCCGATATCGCATTGACATCGTTCCTGCATCGTATTGGACGTTCACACCATACAATGCAGGAACGATATCGGGTCCAACGATCGAACCACGTGACTGTTCATTGAAATTGGACTCCGATATCGTAACGTGTAAACCCACCATTATACTTTCCCTCATTAAATAAGAGTTGATTCAGGTGATCACCTAATCAGAGTAGAATGAGGTGTACTTTGGTTGGAATTCAACTGACACTGGAAGGGAATGGCTGTCCGATATGTAGAGATGGGGATTTTTAGAAAACGGTGTGGAGGCCTCTTCATTTTTTGCCAGGGCTGTATATCTTTTGGGCTAGATATAATTTCTGCAACAGAGTTTCATACACAAATGTTGCATACTTTGCCTTTTTCTTTTGTGTTGCTGGCTGCATAATGAGTTAATTGAGAATCAATCAGTGAGCTCCTTCTAGCGGAGTTTGTAGCGGTTATTCGTCTTTTTGCGAGTGTGTCTCAGGTGATTTATGATTTAATTAATTTTCAGTTTAATTTTGACGTGCCCTGTAGTCTTATGGTGGTTTACACACACCAATTTATCTGTTCAATATCTGAACCAATCTTGGTTGCAGTGAAATCATGGATACATTGCTCCATTTTGTGGCTGTGTACAACATGGAACAATGTATCCATGTTTTCACTGCAACCTTGAGAGTTGGTTCAGATATTGAACAGATAAATTGGTGTGTCTAAACCCACCATCAAATCAGAAGAGAGGAGCTCAATAAAAGACACATAAGAGTTAATCTGTCAGTGAGCTCATTTGATTGCAGTTTGTAAGTTAAATCATTCTGCAGCCAACAATACAGAATGATTTATAAAACCAAACTGTTTGTACAAGGTTATTAAAAATATATTTTGAAAAATATTTTATGAGGTCCAGTAGATTATCCATCAACCTATCCATCAATAAATCCATCCAAATCAAAGAAGCAGGAAATCCGTCCGTCCATCCAACCATCAAGCAATCAAGCAATGCAATCCCATCAAGCAACCAATCAATCGATCCTAATCCATCCATCCACCCAATCTAATACATCCATCCATCCATTATAATCCATCCATCCATCCATGCTAATCCATACATCCTAATCCATCTATCTATCCTAATGTAATCCATCCTAATGTAATCATCATCCTAATGTAATCCATCCATCCCTAGATCCCAATATAAGGGTCCACTTACGGTACTCTTGTTCTAGCTGGTGAAATCCCAGTAGAACGTGTATAGGAAACTTATCTCCAGCCTACAAAGCCTACAATATCCATAAAACTGTACAGCCTAAGAATAACGCAATTCAAGTAAGGAATAGGTTTTACAATACAGTAACCCACTTCCATTTTTATCTATTTTCAAATAGCCAATTGGAGAATTAGGAGTTAATTATAGTATTAAAGTCTCCAGAGGGCATCTGTCTCTGGAGGACCCTGCGTGTGTCTCACATGTAAGGCCGGTTTGACACCACGGTTAAATCCGATTCGGGGCTGTCCATTGTGAACCGGACAGCCCCGGATCAGATATTTCGTCTACATAGTATGCTATGGGGCCGGATGGAGCTGGATGGCAGCTATGTGCCATCCGTTTCCATCTGTCTGGGAGGATCCAGGTGTATCCAGATTTTTCTCCCGGACACAAAAATGCTGCTTGCAGCATTTGTGTCCGGGGCGAAAAATCTGCCCAATTTGGATCCACCCTGGATCCGGGGCAATGCGGCGCTCCCTAACATGGGAGTCTAAGGGCCGGATTGCCCCGATCCGGGAGAAATCCAGGAACCGCACCCGGCTGCTGACGTTCAGCGTGAGCTACTGAACTTCAGCACCAGGAGCTGTCCACTGTGAAGCGGTTCAGCACCATTTCGCAGGGGACAGCTGCGCTCGGCTGAATCCGGCTAGAAAACAATATTAGCCCTCGGTTCTGTTTGCAAATCCGGTCCGGGGCTGTCAGGTTCACCCTGACAACTCGGATCGGATTTAACCGTAGGTGTGAAAACGGCCTAATGCTTCATTTCCCCAGGTGGGGGCGCTATACAGAAACTAAACACTTGCTGATGGCTTGGAGACCCAGCAGTGTGATGATGGTGATCCTCATTATGGGACCCATCCAACATAAAGGAGACACGAAAGGGTGTCATAAGACCAACACATACAGTCACGGATAATACTGTGTGAACCAATAAATTACCGCCATGTCAGTTAACCATAAATTACTGCCAACATCCCTGCCGAGTCCATGAGTCCTCCAGAGTCTTGATTTGATCTTTGCTGGATATAATGGCGGCCTGACATTTACTTTTATGACTTTACTAAACATTATAACATTTTACAGCTGAGCCCCGAGGCCCCGGCACCGCCGGACTGTGCGTTACTCATCCTATACATTATTTTGCAGGTTTTATCACTCACCTCTTCTACAAAATTGTTAGTGCTACTGGTCTGTCCGGTTGGCGTGTACGGCTCGGCATACAGCGGGGACAAGGCTTGGTTGTTGGGCTGAGAGGTAGATTGCTGGTTGTCCGATAGGCTCCATCTGTTTAACTGAGAGCAAAAAAAGAAAGGAATACACTTCGTCACTAAACAGTCGTAATTGGCACAAAAATCATTATCGCCTTAAATTAAATATTAATAGTGTCTAAATCACCCTGGGGACCTACCTTAAAGGATTTGCCTACTGGAAAAGAAATATATACATTTAAGGAAAAAGCTACCATTGTTTACATCAGGATTTTATATTTAAAAATGATTTTTTTCTCAATATTTAATAGTATTTTATTTTCATATCACTGTCTATAAAAAAAAATTAAGCAATACAGTATATACAGTATATCACACACACAGTATATACAGTATATCACACACAGTATATACAGTATATTACACACACAGTATATACAGTATATTACACAGTATATTACACAGTATATACAGTATATTACACACAGTATATTACACACACACAGTATATACAGTATATTACACACACACACTATATACAGTATATTACACACACACACACACTATATACAGTATATTACACACACACTATATACAGTATATTACACACACACACACACTATATACAGTATATTACACACACACACACTATATACAGTATATTATACACACAGTATATACAGTATATTACACACACACACACACACTATATACAGTATATTACACACACACACACTATATACAGTATATTACACACACACACACTATATACAGTATATTACACACACACACACACACTATATACAGTATATTACACACACACACTATATACAGTATATTACACACACAGTATATACAGTATATTATACACACAGTATATACAGTATATTACACACACTATATACAGTATATTACACACACTATATACAGTATATTATACACACACACACTATATACAGTATATTATACACACACACACTATATACAGTATATTACACACACACACTATATACAGTATATTACACACACACACACTATATACAGTATATTACACACACACACACTATATACAGTATATTACACACACACACTATATACAGTATATTACACACACACACTATATACAGTATATTACACACACACACTATATACAGTATATTACACACACACACTATATACAGTATATTACACACACACACTATATACAGTATATTACACACACACACTATATACAGTATATTACACACACACACTATATACAGTATATTACACACACACACTATATACAGTATATTACACACACACACTATATACAGTATATTACACACACACACTATATACAGTATATTACACACACACACTATATACAGTATATTACACACACACACTATATACAGTATATTACACACACACTATATACAGTATATTACACACACACTATATACAGTATATTACACACAGTATATTACACACACAGTATATACAGTATATTACACACACAGTATATACAGTATATTATACACACACAGTATATACAGTATATTATACACACAGTATATACAGTATATTATACACACAGTATATACAGTATATTATACACACAGTATATAATACACACACAGTATATACAGTATATTATACACACACAGTATATACAGTATATTATACACACACAGTATATACAGTATATTATACACACAGTATATACAGTATATTATACACACAGTATATACAGTATATTATACACACAGTATATAATACACACACAGTATATACAGTATATTATACACACACACAGTATATACAGTATATTATACACACACACAGTATATACAGTATATTATACACACACACAGTATATACAGTATATTATACACACACAGTATATTATACACACAGTATATACAGTATATTATACACACACATCTTATGCTGACGTAGAACTGGTAAAACAATATGATCATTGCATTAAGCCACAGGTAGAGGATCAGAGCTGGTAATTTCCACCAACATTAAAATAATAACATCACATGCAAACTTACAAGGAATTTGGGCGGCTCTGTAATAACAGGGTGGACACCGCACAATGCCGCATTCCTGGTTTGCACCTCGTCAGTACATTTCCCATCGAATTATTAACATTATTATTTTTTATGCATTGTTATGCACCTCCATGATACTCTGCAGCGCTTTACAATCACTGGATGACATACCATCTCCTGAGGGGTCACCGTCGCATGGGGTTTCTGGTAGGAGTACGGCTCCTTGTACAGGGGAGACAGGACGTCCTCGCTGGGGGTCTCCGGGATAAGTCCAAATCCTGTGTTTTCTATGTCATACGTGTGTGACATCGTGGACGGGATTTGCAGACATAAGTTTTTCTTCCCTTTGGATCCCCGGATGCTGCCACCTCTATGAAGATCACTGGATCCATGTAATCCACTGGGCCAGTTGGGATTTGCCATACACTTCAATAAAAGGAACAAAAGTCAGTATATTGCATCTATAAGTTTTATATACAAGCCAAATTCGTTCCTCATTCAATAGTTAACCCCTTCTCTCTCCATACGCCACAAGAATTGGCATCATACAGCCAGCGTCTGCCTCTAAAAGAAGTGACCGGAGCTAGCTCTGATTGCTGCTAAACTATAATAAATCAATAAAAAAAGTAATCTGCCCTCTTTTCCCATTTTACAAGTTAATAAAAATAAAAAATATATATTAGACTTTTACAGATGTAGTAAAACTTAATATATCAAACTATATAAATCAACACATATGGTAAACAACAGAAAGGAAAAAAATCAAGGGCGCTCAGTTTTTATTGTTTAGTAGTCTTGCATCCCCCCCAAAAGGAATAAAAAACGATAAAAACAGTGTAAAAACTACCGTATAGCATGGAATAAACAAGCCCCTATACTGCTGCATTAATGAAAAACTATAGCTGCAGGTCTCAGAAAATGGAGTTTAAAATATACATATAAGTTTGGGCCGGTTGTCATCACGCTGACCTGAAGAACCATACAAATCATTTTTATAAAACAATGATAGATAAGACCAAAAAGGGAACATTGGCAACTGTGGGAAGAGGTTAAAGCTAGAGAGTAGTACCATCCTTTACCTGTAGGAGGCACTATTACAAGTTTGAGCCCTACTATTTAAATGTAATCAGTCTCCACGATATTGTTGCATGATATAGAAGCAGAGACCTTGATGTGTCATTTACTAGTCTTCTTACTGTACTTTTAATAAAATGCTGAACTCTATATAATCCTGCCCACACCACTGATTGGCTGTTTTTAGAGTTCACTGTGCACAGGCAGACAAAAGCCAATCAGTAGTGGGAATTTTGAGGACTACCTGTCAACATATTTACCAGTCCTCTAGTGTTAATCTCCTGCTGATAAAACACAAATTTTTATTAAAACTGCAGCCAGTACCCCATTAAGTGACATATCAATGGAATCAGGGTCTCAGAGCACCATAATGTAGAGACAGAGACCTTTTGAAGGAAACCAACTACCAGGATTTAACCACCTGTACATCAGTGCAGCATTACATCACTAGCTGGGTATTGTTTCCAATTCCCCCCTGTGGGCTTGGCTGTCTGCTGTAAGCCCTCCCCCCTCCCTCTCATCCATTGGCTTACAGTAGAAAAACAAGGCCACTGGGATGGAATAAAAAAAAAAAAATAGTGATGTGATGCTGCACACGTCCGTCACCTGCTGCACTGATATAAAGGTGGTTAAATCTTGGTGGTTGGGCAGAACAGCTACAATTGTACCCCAGCACCAACATATTCCCCTAGAGACTGATCCTATGTGTATATCTACCATGGGGACATAAGTGACCTGATAAGATGTACATTACTCACGAATATAAAATCCTTCCAGACATATTAACCATCCTTACAGAGAACGTGTCACTATTAAAGCTGCAGTAATTAAAATTCTTAACACTTTCTAGGACACTCACATGCACCGGCTGTGAATATCCAGGTGACAGTGGGTCCTCCGGCAGGTTCTGCTCGCCCAGGGTGGTGTAGGACTGGCGGTCGGACCCCTGGGTATTGCTGTTGGAGTGTGGATTTGGCAGCTTCCCCGCTGATGCCCAAGATTTAGTTCGCCCGTCTGATGTGAACGAGCTTCGGCAGCTGGCCGTCACCTGAAGGACGGAAAAGAAAGAGGCTTTCCAACAAATGACAATGACTAGTGATGCGCGAGCACTACAAGGCTCGGGTGCTCCGCACTCAAGATGAGCAGTCAGACACTATATTAAGTCAATGGGAATCTTGGGCATCTTTCGGAAGATCTTCCATTATACTTGGGTTCTCGAGCAGTGAGTATCTAACCTGCTCATTTACAGTACCGGGCACCCGAGCCTGGCAGCCCTCGCGCATCATTCCACCAAAACGTGCATTGTAAAGTGCTTTTCTAAGACGGGTGGTCTTCTCAAAGAAAATGGCCAGTATAACATATGGTGGAATTTAAACCCTGGTCTGGGTAATAATGGTCTGCAGACTTTTGATGTATGTTCTGCCAAGTATTTGCCATATGTAACAGAATAATAATGGACATCACCCAATGTACTGGACATTATGAACCCTTGTTAATGACCGGTCCAGGCGGAGGCACGCTACCTGCTCGTGGTGTGCGGAGTGGGATCCACAAAAGCTACTGGATCCCGACAGGGAGGAATCTCTGTTCTGGAGCTGAGCAATCTTTAGGTGATCGATCCACTCTTCATAATCCTGCTGATTGGGGCAGATCACCCGGATCGTGTTGATGTATCTTCCTAATATTGCAAAGAAGAGATTAAACAAACTCATCTGTTATCTCCGATCTTCAAGAAATACTACATTTACAAAAAAAGAAACGCCATAATGCTGACCAGAAGAAGATACGCCTCCTAAGGGCTTGTTCACATGCTGCTGAAAAATAAGGCTGAATTTAAAAGGACCAGTAAAGAGAATAAGATTTCTAAGATTGTGGAGAGTGACACACAAGGTCTGACATGACAGTATGAGGAGACTTAAACGCCACAATGCTCCTCTAGGAAATAAAATATGGAACCTGTCTCTTCAGAGAGAAAGAAGACGAACTCTAGCGCCACCTATGGGAAGCATCAATCCTAAAAGGCAATATCGACCCTTTAATGAGCCTTGTCACATGATGTAGGATTAAAGCCAAACCAGAATCTCAGTTTTCGGACACGGTGTTTCAGGGTACCATCTTCTTCCTCTATGAATAAACGATTTGCATATTTTATTTCCCAGAGGAGCATTACAGCGTTAAGTCTCATCATACGGGTATGCCAGATCCTGCATGTCATTCCCTACAAGGAGAGTCCTTACCCCTTAGACCCCACTTAGGCTTTCATACTTTACACTGACGAGGTGTGTTCACTGTGTCTGCAAATTTAGATTCTGGTCAGAATTTAATCCCAAGTCATATGGGAAGGCTCGTTAAAGGGTCATTTATGACTTTTAGGATTGCTACTTCCAATAGGTGGCAATCGAGTTCAAGTCCTCTTCCTCTCTGAAAAGACAATTTGCATATTTCATCCCCAAAACACACAAGTAAAAACGCAAACGCACACACAAAAACATATAAAAAAGAAAAAAAAAAACATTGTACGCATATTTTTTTCTGCCAACACTCAAGTAATTGCCGCAGATTTTTCAGCAACATAAAAAATAAACAAGTGCAGAGGCCCTGAGACTGCAGCCAGACTGGCATCACTCGCAAACACTGCAGCCAGACCGGCGTCGCGCGCAAAGACTGCAGCCAGACCGGCGTCGTGCGCAAAGACTGCAGCCAGACCGGCGTCGTGCGCAAAGACTGCAGCCAGACTGACGTCGTGCGCAAAGATTGCAGCCAGACTGACGTCGTGCGCAAAGATTGCAGCCAGACCGACGTCGTGCACAAAGACTGCGGCCAGACCGACGTCGTGCACCAAGACTACAGCCAGACCGACGTCGTGCACAAAGACTGCAGCTAGACCGACGTCGTGCACAAAGACTGCAGCCAGACCGACGTCGTGCACAAAGACTACAGCCAGACCGACGTCGTGCACAAAGACTGCAGCTAGACCGACGTCGTGCACAAAGACTGCAGCCAGACCGACGTCGTGCACAAAGACTGCAGCCAGACCGGCGTCGTGCGCAAAGACTGCAGCCAGACTGACGTCGTGCGCAAAGATTGCAGCCAGACTGACGTCGTGCGCAAAGATTGCAGCCAGACCGACGTCGTGCACAAAGACTGCGGCCAGACCGACGTCGTGCACCAAGACTACAGCCAGACCGACGTCGTGCACAAAGACTGCAGCTAGACCGACGTCGTGCACAAAGACTGCAGCCAGACCGACGTCGTGCACAAAGACTACAGCCAGACCGACGTCGTGCACAAAGACTGCAGCTAGACCGACGTCGTGCACAAAGACTGCAGCCAGACCGACGTCGTGCACAAAGACTGCAGCCAGACCGACGTCGTGCACAAAGACTGCAGCTAGACCGACGTCGTGCACAAAGACTGCAGCTAGACCGACGTCGTGCACAAAGACTGCAGCTAGACCGACGTCGTGCACAAAGACTGCGGCCAGACCGACGTCGTGCACAAAGACTACAGCCAGACCGACGTCGTGCACAAAGACTGCAGCTAGACCGACGTCGTGCACAAAGACTGCAGCCAGACCGACGTCGTGCACAAAGACTGCAGCCAGACCGACGTCGTGCACAAAGACTGCAGCTAGACCGACGTCGTGCACAAAGACTGCAGCTAGACCGACGTCGTGCACAAAGACTGCAGCTAGACCGACGTCGTGCACAAAGACTGCAGCCAGACCGACGTCGTGCACAAAGACTACAGCCAGACCGACGTCGTGCACAAAGACTGCAGCCAGACCGACGTCGTGCACAAAGACTGCAGCCAGACCGACGTCGTGCACAATGATACTTCATTGCAATGTCAAGTAGGTGAACGTGGTCACATGCTCTTTAGTTGCCTTTACAATGAGTTCTAAAAATGTCTGGCAGCTTTTGGATTTTTTTAAGCTTGTGGCTCATAGTAAGATCTCATTCAGACACCCATTTTTCACACACGTGTTCTACGCTTTTCATGGAGAGAGGACAAACTCAATCTATGGGGCGTTGACAAATTTGTGGGGTTTTTGTTTTTGTTTGTGGATCCGAAGTTCCCAAAAAAAAAATATAAAAAATTTCCGTTTTTGAACAATATTGGATAGATCTGCGAATTAAAAAAAAAGTACAGCATGTGAATGCCATCTGTGTCATCCAAGTGCTGTTCATTTTTTGTTTTTACTGTTTAATGGTTAGTAGTAGCTTATAAACTATTTTGTTTGGCATACGAGAAAAACAGATGCTTCACTGATAGAAAAATGAGCACAAGGAATGGAAATGGATGACAATTGGCAATTTATTTTTCTTGTATGCAAAAATATAAATAAAATAGCGGACAGATGAATGAGGCCAACTTAAGATGTAATGCAGTCATATATACTTTTATTTTTTAGGAAAATAGCATTAGCATACCACTCAACAGGCTGTGGGTAAATTTATTATTAATTATATTATTATCATTATTAATATTAACATCCTTCAGCTCTATCTCGATGGATTAATGCTCTGTAGGAAGACTGATCTTGCGCAGCCTAGATAGGTCGACTAGGGTCTTCTTGAAGCCTTGATGGGTCCACCAGAGTCTTCTCAAAGAGTAGATAGGTCCACCAGGATCTTCTCTGGCGTTATCTTGATTGTATCAAGCCATCGGGTTTGCTCGTCATCCTCTTAGTCTTGTTCCTTCTATTCTTCCTACCATGATGTCCTTCTCCAGTGATTGCTCTCTTCGTATGATGTGTAGACAAGTCGTAGCTTGGTGATCTATTGCTTCGAGTGACCTATCTGGCTTGATTTGTTTGTTCTTCTTACCATCCATGGTTTTGATAACATCTTTCTCCAGTACGAAGACGTTGATTCTTCTGTCTAGTTTCTTTATCGTCCAGGTTTCACTTCCTTACTACAGAATAGACCAGACTATGTATGAGCCGTGTCTTCGTCACCAGTGAAATGTAAAAAAGTAAAGACCTTGTTTGTGGATTTTCCCAAAGCTATTCTCCTATTGTCCTCCAGGGTGTTAGAGGGCTGTGCAGGGTTTCCAGGCAGCAGCTCCACCCCGTTCACATAGACAGGCTGAGCTGCAGCATCTGGAACGCTGTGGCAGCCACCAAAAGTCCAGATATAACAAGAAGCAACAAAAATTAAAAAACAATAACATTGTTGCATATTTTACCTTCTAACATGAATGAGGTCTTCAGTTTTTCATTGTCATCTGTAATCACCCGTATAGCTTTCAGTGGGAGTTCACCCTGCATTAATACAAGAGGCAACATATACAATAGTTACGGCATGGTACAAAATCACAACTAGGATGGTGAAGGGTTAATCATTCGCATCATTTATAATCTGGGTGTCATCTCTACCTGGTCAGGGTAATTTTGTAATTTTCTCTTGGGCTTCCTGTTCCCACACACACCTCTCCCGATAGGGTGACTCCACATCTCACCCACATTGACTCACAGCCGCAGACATGTACACGCAGCTCCCATCTGCCCTCCTGATCTACATCACAGGCGTGCAGAAACAATACACAGCTGCCGTGATCGGGAAGTTATCAGCAGTGTATGCAGGATCTGGGTTATGAAAGCAAATGTATTGTCCCAAATGTGACGGTCAATTCTACAGTGCCCGAAAAGTGAATGAGACTTTAGGAAATCAATCTGCCCTGCAGATCATCACCCTTTGCCTTGCAAATTCAGAGCATGCATGCAACTAAGTCTGCGGCAGTCTTGCGGTAGTCCATATTGGATCAATGGTGTGAGGTCGTACCTATGCAAAAGATTTCCCAATTTCCTAACGAATTCTCCTTGAATATAGAAACAGCATGAAACCCATATTCTACTGCTAAATTATCCCGTGTTCCCAATGACGGCGCTTCAGTAGTCCCGGTTGGCTGCAGCAATTACTTCCTGTTTAAATACAAGCCAATCACCAGCCTCAGCGACCACCGAGGTTAGTGATTGGCTGCAGCAGTCAGGTGAAAAGACAGGACATCAGTGCTGAAGACAAGCAAACTTAGGTAGTCGGGGATCATCGGAGAGGTGGTGCGTGGGAGTGAAGGCTATATTGCATCTTACTTTTTTTCAAGCTTATAAGATGAGTTAATAGTGAAGAAAATGCAATTTTTACCTTAAAACTAAGGTTTTTTCCTTCTTCGGAAAGTATCACCAGAGTGGACGGGTACAAGACCAAGACTCTTTCATTCAGCTCCTGAAACAAGATTAGCAATGAAGCGTAGATACATTATGTGTTGTCGATTGCCCCTGGGGCGCCATGTTTTTCTGTCTCCCTGTCCTATGTATAATATGTCAGCCCGGCAGGAGACTTATGTCCCAGAACATATGACTCAACTCCTGTTTAACGGTAGTCAACACAGATCAGCAAATAAAGGAAAATGATTAGTGACGCGGTGTTGTGACAAATGATAGACATATCTTTATCATCTCATCCAAACACAGGGCGATTGCACACATACACACGTACGGACGGATATCCTGTTCTGACTATGGAACGTTCATTCAAAGATTGTTTAGTAGGAAGGTCAAGAGCTCAGCCACTTTATAATGTGCGGATAAAGAGGATAGATGTCAAATATCAAAATAGTTGGGAAGATTTCTTAGACTATTCTTCAGTAGCACTTGGTGCTGAGCAGTAGCGTAACTTCAGTCCCAGGGGCCCTGAAGCAAAAGCTCCAACGGGGCCCCCAATTATTGCAAATCTTTCATAGTATTTGTCTTTTTCTATTGGCCAAAGGGACTTTTGGGGCCCCCTAGGCTGCAGGGCCCGGGTGCGATAGCAACCCCTGCACCTGTGGTAGTTACGCCCCTGGTCCTGAGCATCCCGATTGAGAGTTTGGACCACGGAATGGTTGCACCACTGGTCTAAATTGTGCTCTCTGCCATTTTTCCTCTGTAGTGTTGGAGGAGTGTAGGGGCACCGAAGCTTTCTGGATCCAGCCAGCTTAAATGCAGTATTTGTAAGAACTGGAGACCGTCCACCAGACAGCCATCAATTTAAAAGTCCTTCCATTCTTGAGATGGGAGAGGATTTTTTGTAAGAATTGCAAAGTTGCTCGTTTTCACAAGAACGTTACAATTCTACCCACTCGAAAGGAGACAACCCGTTTAATAAGCTCATTAACGTTGGAGTAAAATGCAGACCCCAAAAAAGATTTGGTGCACTTTTGACAGAAATTAGCATTTCCACAATTTGTGCTCATTGCTGGTTCCAATTACAACGAACCTTCCCCTCACACTTCTTGCCACTTATGCCAAAAAAAACATGAGAAAAGGTGCAAACTATTTAGCACAAGTATAGAATGGACCATAATTTGCAACATTTTAACAGCAGAAAATTGGCTCAAAGCTGGTAATAAATCTCACTTATACCACTTATACCAGCCCTAAAAATTTCTGCTACTAGAAGGGCACAAGAGGGAGGCGGTCCATCAGCGTTAACCCACTGTAACATACTGTGCCTAAATTAGATTCCTGGTGCACACTCACAAAGATGAAAACTTGGCAAACCTTTGCGTGTAAAAGGAAAATAGTTCAGACATTGGGTTACATTTGGGCACGCTGATGGCGGGTATGTCAAGTGTCCCTCTAGTAGAAGAAGTTTCAAGGATGGGAGCAAAGAACTATAGTTGAAGAAAACATGGCTGGCAAGTAGGCAGGACAAACACCCCTTTACTATTTTGCTCTGCACCCTTAGTAAGCACGTAAATGAGCGTTTACACCTCAGGATGGGTTCACATATGTCTTGGAGCCTTCCCATTATATTTACCCGCAAGAAAAATGTTATAATGGTAAAACAATGGACACATTGTGCGGCTATAGAGTCCTTTAGATACTGGTGGTACCCATCCATGTCACAGATGCAGCACGACTGGCTGTAGGGTGTTGTAGCGTATGTATATAATGGAAGACACAAAGTCTCAGAGGTTGACCAGAGTTAGAAAAATATATGGACGATTTTTTCCTAAAACAACTCCACACCCGTCTATAGGTTGTGTGTGTGTTAATACAGCTAGAACAATGTGTGGCACTATTTATTCTTTTAGAAGAAAGCAGACATGTTTTTTCAAATTTTGGACAACACGTGTAACTGAACAGTAACATTCAGAGTCTACAGCAGTGGTCCTGGCCATTACCTCAAAACATAACCCCTCAGGAGCTAGAGACGGTCAAGGAAGGCTGGGAGCACAGAGAGCCAGAGGCACAGGCCAGAGCCCAGAGGCAAGGCCAAGCCCAGAGGCAAAGGCCAGGCCAGAGGCAAACCCGAGCCAGAGGGCAGCCAGAGGCACAGGCCAGAGCCCGAGAGGCACCAGGCCAGAGCCCCAGAGGCAGGCCAAGCCCGAAGCCCAAGCCAGAGCCCGAGAGGCCCAAGCCAAAGCCGAGAGGCCCAAAGCCAAAGCCCGAGAGGCCCAAGCCAAAGCCCGAGAGCCCAAGCCAGAGCCCGAAGAGCCCAAGCCAGAGCCCGAGAGGCACAGGTTGGAAAGCAGTAGCCTAGAGAAATCTGGATACTAACCTGGAATGGCAGAGTTTGGAGCTTTACTTTGGAGAGGCATGCGATGGCACCTAGAGATTCCCTCTGTGTCCCTTCCCAATCCTGGACTGGTTGGCTTTGTATAGATTTCCGCAGTTCAGACTTGTCCCAAATATTTACATTTTTCAGCTACATGGAGGAAAAGTGAAGATCATCATGATAAAGCACAGATTTAAAAAATAAAATAAATAAAAAAATATAGTCAAGGCCATTACAAATGAAGAAGTCTCAAAAATAGTCCTAAACTATATGTAATACAATCTCCATGGCAGCAACACGTCTTCTTGCCCTAGACCCGTGTTGCATTATTGGCACCTTTCCTAATCATACAACAAAAAAATGTTGTGGAATTACATCCATGTTTGACATTAGTAAAGGAGCGCCAATGTTCCAAGAGTTTTACACAGATTGGATGGTATATCTGGGTCTTACTGATAATGTAAGCACTTACTAAGCCTTTTAAAGAAAACAAAAGCTGAAAACCAAACAAGTTGCTACAAGAAACAACTCCCGGGGCCTGGTAAGATGTTGGCACCATAATCAGGTTATCAAAATTCCTGTATCTAAAGAGAGATTGTTGGGCAGTCACCCTATACTACGTCACGTATGATTTATATAAATGCCATATTGAAAGTCTGTGCTCCAATTTACCCAAATTGGTGCAGACACAGGCAAATTATGGTAGGCGTGTCTGCAAACATTTGCATTAAATATAAAGCAGATCAGACTGGTCATAAAAGAACCTCTCTACATCATGGTGTAAGACATTTGTGGTAGACCACATCACAGATGCCAACCTAATTATATAAATTGCTACAAAAACCAACATGTCCTATAATTCAGGTAGCATAACAATGGCCGGAAATCCCCATGGTGGAATGTGGTGTCCCTGCGAATCCAGTCGCCACAGAGGTACTGCATCCCTGTTAGGGTGTAGTATCCCACTCACTGGTAAGGGAGGGGGTACAGACCAGTACCGGGACATCCAGATCACACTAGGAATGATTGCAGTGGAATGAGGTCAGGAAGAACCTACGTAGATGACGTGGGACACTTGACGGAGGGCATAAAAAGAGCGAGAAACATCTAGAACGTAAGACGACAGTGAGAAGACAGACAGTAGAACACAGGTGGTGAGTGATCAGCTGTGGAGAGGTGGTATAACAGCTGAGGAGAGGCCATTGAACACCAAGGTCGAGTTGGAGGGAAGCTAGAGAATATACACCTGAGAAGTGTCTAGAGGACTGGAGCAAGTGGGAACTTGTCCTACAACCAAACCTTAGAGCAGAACAGCACCCAAGTGGCTCCAAGAGGAAGCGGGGGTCCCAGAGGCACGGGAAGTGAGCAATCCACCCGTGGGTCTCGTATCCATTGTCAGACGCAGGGAAGTGGAGGGACCAGTCTGCAAGGGGCACCGGGAACCCTAAAGACTAGTGGAGAAAACCAAGCTCAGCTAGCAACCCGGAGACTGTTTGACACTTTCATGGTGGCACAGTCGACAACCACGCACATCTGCTGAAATGGTGGCAACCATAGGGCTAAGGGGAGACACTGCAGGTTAACCCCTAGGAAAAGCCCAGTCACTGTCTCAGAGCTCTGTGTGGCAAGGCGCAAGGCAGGATGGGCAAGGCAAGCGGTGTGTGAGACGACCTGGAAAAAACAGAGAAGGGGTGCCGGTTGCGTACCATCCTTCTACCAGTGAGTAACTGGATCCCTGCCTCCGAGAACCCACTGCTCAGCAGGCTGCTGCACAAAGACTGAGTAAAAGAACTAAAGACTGCAGCCCACTGTGTCTGTGAACTTTCTTAACGCGTCTAAAGCACCAGAAACACTCAGGTACCTTTGGCCAGTTAGAGGTCAGCCCTACCTGTAGAGGGCTTAAGAACATCGCTGCCTCCGAACCATCGGCCCCTAGGAGGACTGTCGAGAAGCGGCGGCCATCTATATAGCTGCAACCTGCGGGTGGTGTCAAGTATAAATTAATAAGTATCCCCGGGTCCAGTCATCCCTGCCCAGAATGAACCCTCCACGCTAGATCCCCATCCCCAAGAGAGAGCCACCCACACTGAACTTTGAATGACACCGCCAGGGTCACGGAGCCAGGTCTCGGTCCCTGTGATCCCATAATGAGACCTTAAGAAAGCCCAGTTCCGAGTATCCTAAGACTCCGGAGGGGTGTGTCAAGTACATACCATTAGGACAGCTTTGGGAATGTGGTAGAAAGAAGCCACACTGTTTGCATACACAGCTGAAAGCCAAAGGACTCTTCACCCAAAGAACTACAAAGGAAAGGAGGAACTGGACAGGATTGGGAGCAACAAGATGTAGGACTTGCATCTCTACACTACCAAGGTGCAAGAAGAGCAGCAGGGCTAGTAAGAGGTTCCATCGAGACTTTCACAATGTGTTCACCTCTACTTTCTGTACATGTCAAATTGCAGTTATACAATTTATGCTTCAATTACTATAATTTGTCATTAGATAAGCATTCCTTTCTATGGCCAATACCAGTGTTGAAAAACTGCGCTTTACAACTGCAAGTCCTAGCCTGAATGGAGATCTGGTCATCCAGCCGACAGCTTTGTAGATACTAGAAAGAGTAGCCATTGGAATTCTCCTCAAATTAAAAAGTGGATTCACTAGAAGCCAAATCCTTTGCGATTTGCTTCAGACAAAACCATCAAAACTACAGCTAGATGCCATTTTGCTTGATTCTAGAGGTCCGAGAAGGGGTTATACTTGCCCTTGCTTTCACCTGTCCCATCATGCCGCCCTGCTCTGGTCTTTAATGGCCCTGCAACACCATGACATTTTCAGACTTGATCAGTGCTGGAGGCGCTGAAAAATCAAGCTGCGGATTATGTCAGTGAAGATTGGGCCGAGATAACCAGACCTGGACTGTGCGACAAAATAGACGAGGGCCGAATAGGTATATAATGTTTTTTTTTATTATTTTATTACACATATTTATGTTCTGGGGTGTAAGAAGACCAAGCATAAGGCCACATACAGATGTTGAGTATTTGGTGAGTTTTTTACCTCAGTATTTGTTCCACTCCTGCTTTTAGCTACAATCAGAGGAAAAGTATAATAGAAACACATCACCACCTCCATATTTATCACCCACTCCTAGTTTTGGTTACAAATCCTGAGGTAAAAACTCACCAAATATTCAACTTGTGCATGTGGCCTAACTTTTAGGCTGCTTTCACACAGCGTTATTTTGCTGTCCGAGGGGATCCGATTTTTTGCAGGAACCCTCGGACAGCAATGGATCCAAACTGAAGCCTGCAATCGGATGCCAAATAGGCATCTGATTCCGATATTTTGCAGGATCAGTTTGGATCCTCTCCCTCTCTCCTCCTCTCCCCGCGCCTCCTGTTACCTTGCTTCCCCTCCCCTCTCCCTCCTGTCACCTCTTTCTCCCCTCCTCTCTCCGCTCCCTCTTTTCCAGACCTTAAAAAATAAAAAAAAAATCTTTATTCTCACCTATCCACGAGTCCCCCGACGCTTCTAGCTATCTTCTTCTGATCCTTACAGGACCTGGAGTGATGTCACAGTCACATGACCAGTTACCGTGGTAATCGGTCATGTGACTGTGACATCATGCCAGGTCCTCTAAGCATCGAGCGCTGGAGGCATCGGTGGATCGCGGGACAGGTGAGAATTTTTTTTTTTATGTTTAACCCTTTCTTTTCACTAAATTCCACTTCTGCAATGTGTGAACATACATTGCAGAAGTGAAATTAGATGGCACAGAGCGATTTTAGTGTACTGAGCATGCTCAGTACACTAAAATCGGGTCCGAGGAATGATCAGCTGTTTCCTCGGACCCGCGCTCCATAGGCCCCATGTTATTTGGCACGGATCATGTCGGATCTGATTCGGTCTGATTTGATCCGTTGTGCCAAAAATCGCAGCAGTCTGCAATTTTGGGCACAGCAAAAAATTGGACAGAATCGGATCCAACAAAAATCGGATGGCAATAAGGCCAAATCCGATCCAATCCGTGCCCATAGCGTAACATGGGGGCCGAATCGGATCCGTGGCTGTCCGTTTTACAACGGACAGCCACGGATTGAAAGCACCCTTAGGTCAATTGTGTCTTAGGCCACGTGCACACATTGAGTATTTGGAGAGTTTTTTACCTCATTATTTTGTAAGCCAAAGCTAGGAGCAGACCAATGAGGAAAGGTACAATAGAAACGAGCACCACTTCTGTATTTATCACCCACTTTTGGGTTTGGCTACAAATACTGAGGTAAAGTGACCAAATACTGAATGTAGCCTTAGTCTATGTGCACACATTGAGTATTAGGCGAGTTTTTTACCTCAGTATTTGTAGCCAAAAGCAGGCGTGGAACAACCAGAGGCAAAGTATAATAGAAACACATCACCACTTCTGTATTTATCACCCACTGCTGGTTTTGGCTACAAATCCTGAGGTAAAAATCTCACCAAATACTCAATGTGTAAACACGGCCTTACAAATACGGAGGTAAAACAGCACACTAAACAATCAACATGTGTACGTGGTGTAATAGTGCTCATTCAATTTTGTATCAAATTATTTGGATGTGAATCAAATCTACTGGCCAAATTCGATCAAACTTGCAGAATTGCAATATTACTAGATTTGCTCATCCATCGCAGATGGCTATGGAGGGCTGAATTAGCTGTACGGTTGGAAGTGCAGGGGAAACACCCTGACGATATCACATCTAGGAAAAACTAGGGATCAGCCCAAAGGCAAGGCAAAGATCCAGACCATGCAAAATAGAGAAATAAGATATTGTCCTATCTCTACAGCTGGGTGTGATGACCCCGGAGCTCAGGCCGGCAGCCTCGGGACTGTGACCCGGTCCGCCTGCAGCTGTGCCCACACCCAGGGTATTCCCTCGGCGGCCAGGGCGAGCCTGTCCTCCCTCACAGCTGTTGCTGCTGTTCAGGACTGTCTGTTCCCATAGCAGCTAATTCTAGAGTTTCAGGAGCCACAGGTGCAAATGAAGAGGAAAAAATATAGGCAAGGTGAAAGAGGGCGAAATATCACAGCCTAATTTCAGGGCTTCCAAGATTAGCAAAATGGATACAGGCTTTAAAAAGAGCTGGTCTGACATTACAATGCCTGTCCATCAAGTCACTATGGGGACTGGTGATCTAAGAAGCGGACAAACGGGTTGTAACAACCACAGATTATCCCAACAATTACAGATAATTATGTATCAAACTAGAGCGAGCCATATTATTAGTGTTTGATCTCATAGTAACACTCAAAAATATGTGAATATAGTCCATCACGTGTGAGGTGATGAATCATAACAATGACCTACTCTGTACGGGATGAGAAAGCTGGGTGCTGAGGGAAAGAGCTATTCAAGCAGGGGATGGGAAAGCTGGGTGCTAAGGGAAAGAGGGATATGCAAGCAGGGGATGGGAAAGCTGGGTGCTGGGGAAAGAGGGATATCAGAGCAGGGGATGGGAAAGCTGGGTGCTGGGGGAAAGAGGGATATCAGAGCAGGGGATGGGAAAGCTGGGTGCTGGGGGAAAGAGGGATATCAGAGCAGGGGATGGCAAAGCTGGGTGCTGGGGGAAAGAGGGATATCAGAGCAGGGGATGGATAAGCTCGGTGCTGAGGGAAAGAGGGCTATCCAAGCAGGAGATGGGAAAGCTGGGTGTTGGGGGAAAGAGGGATATCAGAGCAGGGGATGGGCAAGCTCGGTGCTGAGGGAAAGAGGGACATCCGAGCAGGGAATGAGAAACCTGGATAGCAGGGGAAAGAGGGATATCAGAACAGGGAATGGGAAAGCTGGGCGCTAAGGGAAAGAGGGATATCCAAGCAGGGTATGGGAAACCTGGGTGTCACGGGAAAGAGGGATATCAGAGCAGGGAATGGGAAAGCTGGGTGCTAAGGAAAAGAGGATATCCAAGCAGGAGATGGGAAAGCTGGGTGCTGAGGAAAGAGGGATATCAGAGCAGGGGATGGGAAAGCTAGGTGCTGAGGGAAAGAGGGGTATCCGAGCAGGGAATGGGAAACCTGGTTGGCAGGGGAAGAGGGATATCCAAGCAGGAGATGGGAAAGCTGGGTGCTTGGGAAAGAGATATCCAAGCAGGAGATGGGAAAGCTGGATGCTGGAGGAAAGAGGGATATCATACAGATCCCAAATATCACCAACATACATTGTATTGTTATCATGGGTAACAGTATGCTAACAAAAACAGAAAAAATAGGTATGTCAGACTAAAGTGAAGCAAATGTTGAATTTATGGCCACTTTACACACACCAACTTATCTGTCCAACTTCTGACCAACTTACTGGTTTCAGTGAAATCATGGACACATTGTTACATCTGTACACAGCCACAAAATGAAGCAATGTGTCCATGATTTCACTGCAACCAGTAAGTTGGTCAGACGTTGGACAGATAAGTTGGTGTGTGTAAAGTGGCCCTTAGTCTCCAAATTTAAAAGTTTATTGGCGCGATTATGCTTTACATCACCACATATTAACTCTTACAGGGTACTTCCCAAGTCAGTTGTGAAAGACCCCACATGGTTCATGGATAGATGGTGACATAGGTGTATTAATTATAGCACATTTTTCCATTTGTAGATGCTAGATAACATTTTGCTTCACTTTAAATATTGGATTTAGCTAAAGTACTGGGTGGTTACCTAGGAAAATAAATGTCCATGTGTGAGAAAAAAAATGGCACCGATTGTAAATAACAGATTCTGTAAAAAAAACTATAACAAAAAAGTAGATTAACAAGAAACACTTAGATAAAGTGTAGGGCACAATACAGTTCTCTTTTGCACACTATAGTTTTCTACAAGGCACACATTTTAGTGACGGAGGCTGAGACATGAACCAGTAATCAACATGTTTATGGTCGCTATAGTGTGGGCCCTAGGCACCGCACTCCAAACCTGCCTACGTGACACTCTGCCTCAATTCTCCTCATGTCACTCCTTTTCAGTTTATTGTGAAGGGGACCAACCACTGCTGCCTTTAGAGGTTTAGGTCTCCAATATATAAAGCAATGTAGGTTCAGAAACCAGCCCACCCCAGTTATTGGTCTTATGGGTGAAGTTCCTTTTCAACCATCTTCTCCTTGAGGGTCATCAAGAACGACACATCCCAGATAACCTTGTAGCAGAAAATTTCACATACATCGCCATATAGAAATGTAATTTATTAAGTGTAGAAATCATTCCATTGAGGCAGTGAATTGGTGAAAGTCAGATACCAAGCCGACATTATAGGGCTCCTGTGCAGGGCGACAGCTGGAGCCGTGTATGACCCCTCTGTCCTGACCACAGCTGCACAGCCAAAGAAAACAGGTGGGATCAGCTGTCAAAGTCCATAAAATATGTGTTGGATGGAAAATAGACTCCCTTCTCATGCAAGTCTATATATCTGTGCAAAACAGTCTACGGGGACAGACAAGGGAACGTGGAGAACAAGAGAGGTTACTGAGCCCATCCTACTTAGTGAATGGGAGAAAAAGCCAACAGGTAAGGTGAACCCATAGCCATTAGATATTCTTGTCGAGATCCCACCACTCGCATCTACAGGTCTTAAAAGTCATGGAAAGAGCACTTTTTTTCAGTTTACATTAAATGTCCAACATCAATAAAAAGGTACAAATTTTATATATGGAAGTAGTGGTGTAGCTGTATAGGTACTTGTCCCCTGACAAAAGTGATTATTATTACCATTACTACATTACTACTACAGAGATGTGATGCACCAGTCATTAAAAATCTTTTGCGTATGCAAATCAAGATGGAAGTGCAATGGGGGCGTGACAATGCACCTGGACAGCTGCTTCTAAGTGCATTGACACACCCGAATTGTGCTTCCAGCCTAATTTGCATATAGCTTCTGTCCTTGATTTTTCATGACCGCCACATGAGATCTCTGCAAAAGAAAGGAAAAATTGTATTGGGTACTCAGCACCTATACAGTCATATCACTCCTTCCATCTACAAAAATATGTCTGCAGGTTCCCTCTAAGACCCACTTACATGAAACAAAGGCACGATCATTGCCCCCGGTAATATGGATTGTATATTACGGTATGTGGATATTAGCAATTGTGCAGTTGACCACAATACTATCAGACAGTACCTTACTCGTCTACAATAAATTAACATCCTCAGCCACTCTAAACCTGGCAAAACACATTAGGTTTTGACAGGACCAGCCTAAAAGCAAAATGTGTGTAGTCTTGACTGTCCTCCATCCGCACACATTGGAGAAGAAAGATTGGGCAGTTGCATTTCCACATGCCTGATCATTTTGTTCTCACGGTAGATAAGCTGCAGCCATAGGCGATTGGTTTCGACTTTCTTTCCATTTATCAATTTAGAACATTTGGCTGAAAGAAATGTGTAGGGGGATTGGAAGGAATAACAGATGGCCAAAGAAGGAGACTTCAGATTTTATGTATAAACAGTAGTAATGAGCGAGCACTATCATGTTCAGGTGCTCGGAACTCATAAGTTGTTGAATGCACAGATAGGCACGACTGAAGTACCTGAGTATAATTGAAGTCAATGGAAAAACTCAAGCATTTTTCTGGTAGAGTTCCCATTGACTTTCATTATACTCGGGTACTCGAGTCGCACCTATCTGAGCGTCCAACAGCTTATTAGGAGTACTGAGCACCTGAGCATGGAAGTGCTCGCTCACACCTAATAAAGAGTCTTCAGACATACAGACGGCAATTTCTGTTAACAGCTGTTGCCCCCTTCACTGATCTCTTACAAATCTTACCTCTGTTAAGGGCAAAGTGTCCAGACTCCCACCATTGAGTTGGATCTGTTTCTCCAAGTGGTAAAGCCATTTCTGCAACTCTTGCAGGGTAGGACAATAAACGATTAAAGGATTGAGCAGGGGACCTGAAAGTAGAAGAATAACTTTAGCAAAGTGCTATAGCCAAAAAAACTCAAACCAACTCACCCCAAAAGCATAAGTAAGAAATTTGGATTATCAGGAATGAAGGCATGGGTATTCCTGCATAGTAACCTAATAACCCCGAAGATATGTAATTGGATGTAAAAAATTTGAAGCACATTAAGCTTATTAGATTTCTACAATTAGCTATAGAAAGATTTTTCATTTGCCTTTACCTGTAATTCGGAAAGCATGCTCTTCCTCAGGTTTAGGTGGAACCTTGGAACGTTCCAACTTGTAAACACTCAGCTCCTTCAGTGGTACCAATCCCTAGAATGAGCAAATACATTAGGAACCATAAAATAAAAAAAATAAAAAAAGGATTATAGAATACAATAATAATTTGGAGACTGAAAAACATAGAAAATAAAGATGCTCACAAAAAAGATGGTACAGATATGTGATCCAGTGTATGTCAAAAGGGCAATAGCTAATAGAAGACTAGGAGCAATAATAATATGCAGAGATTAAAAAGCAAATTCCCTAAACAGAGGAAGAATAGACGTCTTCAGTGTAGAGCAAGTTAAAAAGTCACAGAAAAGCGCAACGAACATGAAACCATCTGTAATCAGAGACCACAAACAACAGCTCAAATACACAAACACTCTCAAAACATCTAGAAAAGAGCTGCAGAGGTTCTCATAGTCCAGATAAAAGATGGGTATGAATGTTTTGTACACAGGTGTAATGGATGTGACCCTGACGGGTGAAAGGTCAAGAGAGATTTGAACAAGGTCTCGTCTGTCTGGAAAACAAAGTGTTGACTATTAAGTCCCCTGCACAAGATAACTTCAAAATGAGGACATACTTGATAGGTCAACCCAGTGGGACCTCGAGACTGAAGTACAGCTGGGACTGGAACAATTCCAAATAGCAGTCACTGATATCCTAAAAATAAAATAAAAATAATAATAAATAACAATGATAATAATAATGATAAAAAACAATAAAATTAAATAATAAAAAAAAAAAAAAAAAGTTCTGTGTCAACTTATTGTCTTATAAACTAATGTCCCTGGAAGGCAGAAAGAGCTTATTGCGACCAGCAATATGTGATGAAAGGGGCTGGCTACCGACTCATTTCCATAGCTATGTCAGTCCTTCGGTCAAGTGCAACGTATAGAGGCAAAAGTGCGTAGGTTTGGTTTATGAGTTAGCCAGCCCCCTTCATTGGTAATGTACCAACACAGGTGTCGTTCTCTCCACACTAGTGGAGTTGCTGTGGCCACTAGCCAGTACCGACATTGGAACATCGGTGGAGCTTTGATAATGATGGCATCATAGTATCAGCTTTAAACATATCTAAAGAAAGATTTATTTCCCACTAGCTCAATACCCACTTTAGTTACTTACAAACCAAGAATAGGAGGCTGGTGTAGAAGTCAAAAAGGGTTAAAGTTTTTACCATAAAACTCAACCTGATTAACAAAAGCTCAAGGTTCAAGATAAAGACGCAAGCAATCGGATATGAGTCACCTGCATAACAACTGCCTTATATCAGCTCTGATGTACAGAAAAAGTATCACAAACTGAAGTTTGCGTTTTCCAAAATTATAGGTTAGCACCTATTATCTGTGGATAGTAATAACTTGCATATCAGTGGGGGTCTGACCAACTGGGGACCAAATGAATCTTGAAAAATGGGCTTAGGAATACCTCTTAATGCTAGTCCTCAAGGCCCACAACAGTGTCACATTTCAGGATTTCATTAGGATTGCGAGATGTTGGAATCATCACCTGAGCAGGTAATTAAATGATCACCTGTGCAATAATAAGGAAATCCTGAAACCTGCACTGTTGGTGGGTCCTGAGGACTAGAGTCAGGGGGAACACTGGTCTAGGGACTACCTGGGATAGCAACATCAGAATCATTAGTATATCCATATACATAGAATTACCTGGCTGTGCTGGAATCGAAACTTGACCTTAGAATAATGAATCATTTGCCCCATGTTTCGAACAATTGTTTTCTTCTTGCCCTTGCGGAATATGCTAAGGAATCTTTGGTCCACATTGTCCTTCTGCGCATCATTGCTGATATCCTATAAAACAAGAGACACTTATAAACCCAACAAGCCAATCTGGCAATTTTTTTAATGTTGAAAAGCATAATGAAAAGTAGTAATCCATAAGAAAATCTGGTCAAGACAACAACTTCTTTTAAGAGGTTCCCAAATTTAGTCATCAACTTATTGACAACAGGACACGATTGTCCAGCGCCCATACCTTCCCGATGTGTCCCTCAACAATAAACTATAATGTTTACAATCTCTGTGCAATGGTGCTGAAATGACACTGAAAAGACCACCCCTCTCTTAGTATATGACCTTCTGAGGCAATCAACTGGTTGCTCCAGTGCCCGGCACCATATTGTTAGGCAGCCAACCAAGCTAGGACCAGCTAGACATTTCTCCTACAATGACCATAGTGGAAATTCAGATAAATCGAGGATAAGAGGTATTGGTATTTAGTAACTTAACGTTCTGCATTATAAAGGGGTAAATAAATGAGAATATGGAACAGGGGTACTTTTCAAAAGCATAGTGCCCCATCAGGGCTATGGAGTCGAAGCCCATTTTATGGTGGAGTTGGTATAAATAAACTGACTCAGAATATTAAAATCCTACTATATAATCGTCTAATTCTGTTGTCTGTAACGGAAATCCTGACTTGCTGATTGGGCTGGTAGGAGGTGTGCACGTAACCGGTACCCCTTCTCTGTCCTTCCTGGGTCTCTCACACTGCGCTTGCTTCTCCCTCCTGCCTTGCACACAGAGCTCTGAGCCAGTAGCTGTAGACTTTTCTTAGGGGTCGACCTGCAGTATTTCCCCTTAGCCTATGGTTGCCACCTTTTCATCAGATGTGTGCGGTTGTTGACTGTGTCACCATGGAAGTACTACAGCCTCCAGGTTGCTAGCTGAGCCTGGTCTGTCTTCTCCACTAGTCTTGAGGTTCCCGGTGCCCCTTTCTTGCGGCCTGGTCCCTCCACTTGCCTTGCGCCCGACAATGGATTTGAGCCCCACAGGCGGATTACTAACTGCCCATGCCTCTGGGACCCGCTCTTCCTCATGGAGCCACCTAGTTTTCATTCTTTGCTCCTCAGTCTGGCCTCAGTACAAGCTCCCACTAGCTCCAGTCCTCTGAACACTCTCTCAAGTTCTTTTCCTCCTGTGGTGGGCTTTCTTTCTCTAGTTCCCTCCAACTCGACTCTAGCTGTTTAACGGTCTTTCCTCTGCTGTTCAACTGTCTCTCCTGCTTTCTGGATCTTTCCCACTCTATTTATACCCTTCGTCATGTGTCCCACGTCATCTACGTGTGTGCTTACTAACTTCACTCCTCCAGGTGCTCCCTCTAACTACTTCCTCTCCACCCATCCCCACTTACCCTGGTTCCTCTTCCGACTAGGATCAGGGACTGTGCTCTCCTTTTTGAGAGGCTGTAATGGACCATTATAAGTGCGTAAAACCTAAATAAAGCGGACTTCCTGTTTGTCATAAGTATTTTTTTCCCATTGTGTATATGTCTTGATGTTCTCCTGATTCCAGCATTGATTTTTTATTGGTCCTGTGATACTGGCCCCTTCATTAGTTTATGTAAATCTAGTCTTGTTAGCCAATGGGGAGTAGTCATCAGCTCTTCTCTGTGGGAGTCTACTTGAAGACAACACCCACTTGACTAATAGAACTAGATTTATATACAGTAATGATGGAGGCCATAACTCTGGAGAGGAGAGGAGCAGAAACAGAAGAAAAACATCACAGATTCAGGAGAACATCAGGACTTATACCAAGGAGGGAGGGGGAGGATATTTATTACTAACGACTTTCCTCTATAATTAGGTTTTAGCGCACTGACAATGGTCCATTGCAGATATGAATTCCTCCATACTTCATGATATAGTCATTCCAAAAAGTAAAATATTTACCTCCTTCTCCAGCACTGGGGGGTGAATTCTCTGCCTTTACTGGAGGACTTAGTAATGAAAGCTATATCCTGCACAGAGATGCTGATAATATTTCTCCGGTCAGCGGGATTGAGTTCAAAAGATTGAACTCAACTGACCCAGTATTTGGTTTCAGATGGCTGTGCTGATCCAGCCTCCATGCCCATCGCTGACAGTGACCCCCTAATCCTGAGGTCTTCATGTAATGGCTCCGGGGTGGTCTCTTTGTACCCCAGCAGTCGGGAGGGGGGGTACAATTCTCTAACATCAGTCAACAAGTTTCTGGTTACACGTCTAATCAGCCGTACGATTACGAAAAGATAAAAGGGCTTGGCTGCAGCTCAGATTTTATGGAGTCCGTTTATCCATTTCCTATCTTGATTTTGGGCAGATGGGAACTAATGTATCAGTTTCTAATGGTGGAAATATTATAAATTGGGTTTATAGCATGAGCTGTAACCAGAGATGCAGACGTGCAGCCTCCTCTTACTGTGCCGGGAAAACTGGTCCGAGGGACAAAGGACAAATCCGGACTATCCAGGCCGGACTGGCCATCTGGCATTTCTGGCAAACGCTAGGAGTATCGGTCCCTATAGTGGACCACTCGATCCTGCATGAACTGTCTGGATGTAATACTAACCACCCCAACTCCTACTCAAAGTGACGCTCCAAATCAGGAGCCACTCATCTATATATTAAAGGAACTACATTAAGAATAATTACCCAAAGTATTGTCAAAATGTTTTGCTCTCTGCAAGGAGTCAGCAACCTGTACCCTGGCAGGCAATGCTCTACGCTATCAGGAAAAAATAATCAATTTTCGATAATGTAAAATTCAAGTTTGCTTTTCACTACATGGAAAAAAGGTATTGGGACAGCTAGGGTATCTGTTCTGACCGTTCTACATCTACCGGCGTTAATGTATCTGCAAAAGAACCAAATCCATATTACCGTAGTTCCTGACCCTTAGGAAGATTTTTTGCAAAATCGTTGGAGGTGTCTTTGGGAATTTCTGCCCCTTCATCTCAAGAGCTTTTGTGAGGTCAGACAGTGATTTTGGGAAGAGGCTAGACTCACAATCTCTGCTCTAGCTGTTTGATGGGGTTGAGGTCTGGCAGGTCATGTTCATCCACAACAAACACCCCCAATCACGACTTCATGGACTTTGTGCACTTGGGTACAGTGATGGAGAAACAGAAAAGGGCCTACTCGAAACTTCTTACACAGAGATGGAAGCAACAATTGCCCACAATATCTTGTTGGCTGAAGCATTAAGATTTCCATCACTGCAACTAAGCACATGAAGCCAACCACTGATAACAGCCCATAGTATTATCCTCCTCCACCGGACTATACAGCAGGCACAATGCAGTCAGGGGGGAACATTGTCCTCCATTCACCAAGCCTAGACTCATCCATCAGATGCAGACAGAGAAGTGTGAACCTTCACTGCACAGAAAAGTCTCCTCCAAAGTCCAGAGGTAGGGCTTCACACTTCTCCATCCGACACTCATCATTGTGCTTGGTGATGTACAGCTGCCAGCCTTGTATGAAGCTCCCAGCGGGCGCATCGTTTGTGCTGATGTACCAGAGGCAGTCTGTATTCTGCAATTATAGGGACAACAGAGCGTTGGGGACTTTTCTGTCCTCTGCCCCTTAGCACTCGTCCCCCTTCCCACTCTGCAACATCAGGGGTCTGAGTTGCTGCGGTTCTTTCCACTTCTCAATAACATCACACACAGATGATGGGGAAGATTTAGAATGAAGAAATATCATGAATGGACTTGTTACCCCGGTGGCTCTTATTACAGGGCCGAGCTGGTATCAGTGAGTTCTGCACTACCAGTGATTTGTCACATTAGTAAAGGCAGATAGAATGGCGGGGGACTAGAGGTTATACACCAGGGACAGGGGCGTAGCGCTTGCAGAGGTTGTGACCACACCTGGTGGTACAGTGGGCCCACTGACTTAGGCAGAATGTGGGTCCTCGTTTGCACAATCAGCTAAGATGAATTGCTGTGCAGAAACCCGTCAGTTGCCTACACTGCCATACATGTTGCCAGCCAAACAGCCGGGTAGCTGACGTTGGCGTGCCTGTGAACTATGGGCACATGGCAGTGACGTCATGCGTCGATTTAGCAAGCACACAAAGGTTGGCCACTTCGCTGGCTACAGAGGAGGACGCGGGACGTAATGGGAAGGCGAGAAGAATGTTTTGGGGGGTATTTTTAATCTATTAGATGCAGAACTGGAGCTTTATAGACACTTATGCCATTATAGGATTTAGAATGCTACAAATCTGACCATCATCAGCGAGGGGGGCAAATGCAAATTTTGCATCAGGGCCCATCAGACTCTAGTTATGCCACTGACTAGGGGCAAGAGCCTGAACATTATACACCAGAGTGATGGGTTGCTGTACCATGCATGTCCCAATACGTTTGTACTTCCTTCATTGTAGTCAAGGGCAATACATTGATGAACCAGGAGGATTAGGATGAGCAAATTCTCAATTACTGAGCAATATAGCGCAAGTTTTAACTACTCAGAATAGCAGCCGTCAGCGTTGACTGATGCAAGACGGAGGAAGAACTCGCAGACCTCATGTGCAAGACAATAAATAGTCTAATCGCACGACACACCTCATGTCTGCCATAGAGAAGTCAAGCTAATCCGAGCTCCTCTACAGATGACAGACAGGTTGTTGTCAAAATGTTAACAGATTAACAAGAATAACAAATCTTCTGTGTTTGGAAGCAAACAGAACGCCAGAGTCTTAACAGCAGAGGCGAAGAAAGACCTGCTCGGATCACCGGGCTTCTATAACCGCGGGGGAGAAGATCATAATGTCAGATCACATTACATAATAGAGTGAACCTACTGATACCAAGAGGATGGGCAAATCCAGGTCCATGGACCTTCACTGACCACCGATGTCAGTGGCGCTATGGCTTGCACCAATTGGGGCTCTGTCATGGATATTGTTCTGCATTTTCTTGGATGTATTAGTCATGATTCAATTACAGTGATACCTTGGTTTCTGTCGGTTGTTGTCCATTTCGTTTTTTGGAGATTTTTTCAATGAAAAATGTGTCTCGGTTTTCGTTGGTTTTTGGCAGTACATCGTGCTAATTTTGCAATAAAAACGTGATTCCCCTTCCAAAAAATAAAATATGGACCCCTCTCTCCAGTCCTCGGCAGCGTCTTCCATACACCAAAGAGGGCTTTTACAAAAAATAAAATACCATATTAAATGTTTATTCTTTAAATTAGTCTTTTCTTATTCCTTTTATAGTTATTTCTGAGTGTTTCCAGTATGAAGCGCTATCTTTATTCACTATAAAAAGGGCTTTTTGTAGGTCTTTTTCAGTGTCTTAAACCAATTAATTGATTTAACATTGTTTCTTATGGAAATCGTTGCCTCGGTTCTCGTCGATTTCAGTTTTCGTTGATAGTTTTTGGACGGATAATCGACAAAACCGAGATCACTGTACTTCAGTTTCACCATATAGTAGGGTCCCACTCGCCATATACCACATCATCAAAACTTTTGGTTGTATTGGCCTTGTGGATGCTTTGTCTTGACTTGGTCCAAAAGAAATGCTGGCAGAAAAATAAGATTGGGCATTTTGGATTTCAAGAACCTCAATCCTTTTGTTCTCAAGTTGGCCATATACTTTAGAGATCTGTAGGACAAATGCCCATTCATGATCACTATTCCTCCCAAACCATCTATACAAGGTAGATGCACATCCCCCAATTATGGGTCAGAAAGAGTAAAAATTTTTTGTGCAACATGTAATTGGGCGATGGTCTCCCATCCTACAACAGCCGTCCACAATTACACATTGCATCTCAGCTCTGGATATGTCTGTCCTGGCAATTGTCAGGTTCCCCAAGCTCCAGAAAGACCTGGCAATAGCTACTGGATCAGCGGGAAAGGAATGTGGAACTAGGGAACGGAAACATCCACCCCACCAAGGAATGCGCAAGTGTACACCATGCAGACCCACCACGTGCAGATCTGCAGGGGACGACAAAGTAATAAACTTACTATGATCCATTATTAACATTACAAACATTCATTAACAATAGGGAAATTTAGCTGCTAGAAGAGCCAAAACTCACTGCACGGAACACGCAGATAGCCATATTATATCTGAGCAGGACCTCAGAGGTAGGCCGGTTTTACAGTCTGTACTTGGACTACAATGCATGGACTGGTTACAGGTGTCCTGACCCATGAACTGGGAGGTCTTAAGGTACCGACACACGCCTCCATACGGCTTCCATATCGCCGGCAATTTGATGTGAGCGCGCACGTTTCGGGCACTTTCTTCTGATCGCTGTGGAGCTGTTACACGTAGCTATCTAGCGTGTGATCTCCGGCGATCCTGCGTCCTGGAAGTCACCTGCAGAAGACCGGAGGCGATCTTCCCTTCACACATCGCCACGTTACACACCACAATCGTAGCAGCGATGTGGCCATACTGTTTCGATAGGGGTGTGCCAGAGTGTGTTTCACCGCGCCCCTATCACTGCGATTGGTGGACGGAACTGCGTTCCCATTGATCAGCCTTGGGTGAATGCATGGGTCATCAAATAAGGTGCCTCGGACTCGGCCAGCCAATCGGAACGCAGTATTACCCACAAATCGCCGCAGATGTGGCGCAAAAAAACACCATCCAAGCATGCCTACCGGATTGATTTCAGGATTGCTGTCTACATCGCTATCGACTTGTCACACGCCACGATGCACTGAAATCGCATGATGGGTATCGCCTGATTTCAATGCAGTGCAGGGCAATCAGGCGACGCTCCACCAGCGATTTCTTGCCGTAGAATCGCCCAGTCACACGCCACTACACACAGGTGATGTGGTTTCCACATCGCTGAACTCGGGAATTGCCAGCCATTTCGCCGGTGATAAGGAGGCATGTGACGGTACTTTTATAGGCAAATATAGTAATCTGGCAATTTCCACATAGCAAAGTAGGAGTCCACCAGGAGAAAGTTGACTCCAACTTCAGCTTTTACCCTATTAGTATTTTCTGGTCATTGTACAGGAGGAGGTGAGCTGTGACATCACCTATTGTGAATGGTGGATCCTGTGTTATCTACTGTATATAGAGGTGTTATCAGTCATTGTACAGGAGGAGGAGGTGAGCTGTGACATCACCTATTGTGAATGGTGGATCCTGTGTTATCTACTGTATATAGAGGTGTTATCAGTCATTGTACAGGAGGAGGAGGTGAGCTGTGATATCACCTATTGTGAATGGTGGATCCTGTGTTATCTACTGTATATAGAGATGTTATCAGTCATTGTACAGGAGGAGGTGAGCTTTGACATCACCTATTGTGAATGGTGGATCCTGTGTTATCTACTGTATATAGAGGTGTTATCAGTCATTGTACAGGAGGAGGTGAGCTGTGATATCATCTATTGTAAATGGTGGATCCTGTGTTATCTACTGTATATAGAGATGTTATCAGTCATTGTACAGGAGGAGGTGAGCTGTGATATCACCTATTGTGAATGGTGGATCCTGTGTTATGTACTGTATATAGAGGTATTATCAGTCATTGTACAGGAGGAGAAGGTGAGCTGTGATATCACCTATTGTGAATGGTGAATCCTGTGTTATCTACTGTATATAGAGGTATTATCAGTCATTGTACAGGAGGAGGAGGTGAGCTGTGATATCACCTATTGTGAATGGTGGATCCTGTGTTATCTGCTGTATATAGAGGTGTTATCAGTCATTGTACAGTGGGAGGAGGTGAGCTGTGATATCACCTATTGTGAATGGTGGATCCTGCATTATCTACTGTATATAGAGGTGTTATCAGTCATTGTACAGGAGGAGGAGGTGAGCTGTGACATGTATTGCTTAGGGTGGATTCACATTGGCGTTCCCCTCCGCAGAGTTCTGTGGAGGGGAACTGCCATGTGAGCGCAGCCACCGCAAGTCCCTATGTTTATAATGGGGATGCACGGTGCTGTGCTTGACTGCGCATGACCGTGCGCTCCCATTCATTTGCCTGTGTGATTTGTACGCATGCGCATGCTTGCGTACAAATCATATATTGTCGCCCGCACCCGGAAAAGCAACATGTCGCATTCCTGGTGCGGACGAGAGAGTGTGATTTGTATGCGCGCATGTGTACAAATCACACAGGCAAATGAATGGGAGCACACGGTAATGCGCAGTCAAGCGCAGCACCGTGCATCCCCATTATAAACATAGGGTCTTGCGGTGGCTGCGCTCACATGGCGGTTGTAAATGTAAATCCACCCTTAGAGAGGTGTTATCAGTCACTGTAATCTAGTCTGTGAGAATAGTGATGTTAATGTGATAAATGAGACTGCTGAAACGTCTTTTGTACAGAGCAGGAAGTACAAGTTTACTATCGCCCTTTGCAGCCAGTGTGAAAATTGCAAAGATTTCTTTTAAAAAATAAGAATCTTAGTTACAGTTATATGAAGAACTAAATAAAAATAAATTTACTATAAAGCTCAGATTTAAATCAGGTCATTTTCTGATGACACGTTCCCTTTAAATCTGGTTTTTGTTCGTATGATACCTAAATGAACCATCGGCCACAGCGTTCGATCCTGTGACTGCAGACCAAACAAAGTGCATTACTAGTAAAGACCAGCAGAAAGGTGGCAGTCACTTTGGAGGTGATTGGAGAGAAAATATGATAACTCAGAACTGATGCAGAACTAGTAAGCGAGGCGATGTACAGGTCACAGTCACACAGATTTGCTTAAAGGTAATAAACCAGAACAAAACACACTTGTCCTAAATGAATCTCCTGAGTCATCAAATCCCACCTATGTTCTAGACGCAGCCATGTCTGGATCATTGATCATTCCCAGCGGGAGCTTCACCTCCTCCTGACACTTGTCACAATGTGGATGTATAAAGTAGACAATGGTCAAAAACCAATTAAAGCAATGGAGTGTTACAGGGGGATTAAACCAAGGACGGGACACGTTTTACACAAGCAGCTCAAAGCTCTCAAGCTGCAAAGAAAAGAAAAAATACCGTTCATGCAACATGTAGGCAAATACCATGCATGTAACAGGAAGGCACGCCATGCCATACACAACACACAACCAGCAGAAGAAATACTCACACTCATGTAACTAATGTAAAAAGTAGGTAACAGAATTTTCAATTTATGGCGTTTGATCAGCGGGAAGTAACCAATGGACCCTCATCAAATCAGTAGGTCAATGGTTTGGGGGGGCTGGGGTGCAATGCCAGGCTTAGCCACACTCATAAGGAAGGCACTTGGCCAAGTCTTATACTGAGGGGACCAGAGTGTTCCGGTCTAGTGATAAGACAGCACCACTATGGTGCTCGGTACTCAAACCAGGTAGGTCGGACGCTTGGATGGGCACAAATTGAGTTCCGAGTATAATGGAAGTCAATGGGGAACCTGAGCATTTTTCTGTTACATTTTTGCTCAAGTTCCCCCTTGACTTCCATTATACTCAGTACATTGGTCGCGCCCATCAGACCTACCCAATTTGAGACCCAAGCATGGTAGTGCTCGCTCATCACTAATCCAGTCAAGACTGCTTTCTTCCAAAAACAGCGCCGCCCCGGTCTACAGGTTATTATTTATTTATTTATAGAGCACCATTGATTCCATGGTGCTGTAAATGAGAAAGAGATACATACGAATAAGTTAAAAATACAGTAAACAAACTAACAGTGACAGAGCAATACAGAGGGGAGAGAGAGGACCCTGCCCTTGCAGGCTTACATTATACAGGGTGGTGGGGAGAGAGACAGTAGGTGGGGTCTGCTCTGGTGGTGGTGGAGCGCCAGGTCCGATGGTGGTGGAGCGCCGGGTCCAGTGGTGGTGGAGCGCCGGGTCCAGTGGTCATTGCAGGCTGTTCTGAAGAGATGGGTTTTCAGGTTCCGCATGAAGGTTCCGAGTGTAGGGGACAGTCGGACGTTTTGGGGTTCAGAATTCCAGAGAATGGGGGATGCCCAGGCGCAGTCTAGTAGACGGTTAGATGAGGAATGTACAAGTGTGGAGGAAAGAAGGTGGTCTTGGGAGGATTGAAGATTACGAGTTGGATGAATCGGGAGATTAGTTCAGAGATATATAAGAGGGAAAGATTGTGGATGGCTTTGTAAGTCAATGTTAGGAGTTTGAATTTGATACGCTGGGATTTGCAGAGGGGAGAAGTGGAGCAATAGCGAGGAGAGAGGTAGATTAGTCAGGCAGCAGACTTAAGGACAGATTGGAACGGTGCAAGAGTGTTAGCAGGGAGGCCACAGAGGAGGAGGTTGCAGTAGTCGAGATGCGAGATGAGGAGGGCATGCACTAGTAGTTTAGTAGATTGAGGTTGGGTGCAGCATTGCTGCCTAGTTTCAGTACAGTAAGAAGGCAGATCAGACATCACATACGACCTGTGGATAGTTGGGGCATTGCTTTTGCAAGAACATCTATTTAAAGTCCTGGACTACCCCTTTAACATTATTTTTTTCAATCAAAGCAGGAACAACCCATGTGCCCTTTACAGATGAATTCACACAATGCAGAAATTGGTTATGAAGTTTCTATAACTGAAAATCAGCTCCATTCACCTGACCGGGGTTATTTCTGGTTAATGGGGCAAATGCAGAACTTTTTAAAGCAAATTCGTAAAGTGGCAACACACCATAATGGTTTGGGTTGATCAGAGTAAGGGAGTCATTACGTTCCAGCGATCCTGACAATGATATGACCTGGTAGGGATCGCTGGAACGTTGCTGGTACATTGTCAAACAGTCAGATCTACTCAATGACGCAGCAACAATACGGCGACCCGTATAACGACCTCGGCGATCGTTGGGACCCTGTAACACAGCAGCTAGTCTGACGACTCAGACCTACGTGGCCGAGATCTGAGTCGCCAACGAGGTCGTTGTTAAGGCGTCAAACACACCGATGCATGCTGCCCAGCGGGAACCCGAGGATCTAAAAATGGTCCAGGTCATTCTGACACGATTGACGATGTCACAGCGGGGGCCCGGTCGCTGCTATGTGTCAAACACACGAGTCGTAGCAGGTCGCTGTTGCGTCACAAAACCTACGATGGAGCAGCGATCTCGCTATGTGTAACGGGGGCTTAAAGCCGACCATATAAAAAGTGAAAATTAACAGCATTAACACGAGAAACAAAATTTGTTTGTTAATCCAATTATTAATGTTTCAATATCTAGTATTAAAAAAATGGATACAGGTCAAAAAAACAAAATCATCAGCAATTCAATAGAAAGATTTATCTCTGAACCCATAGTCACTTCTGCCCCGTACACAAATGCATAAAACAAGATTTACCCAGAGCTTTTTTCATAGCTCATTATACAGAAGATGACTTTGAAATATAGAAATACTGGATGACGCAGTGATCCCTCAGTTAGGTGAGGAGAAGTATGACCTTCCCGACAAGTTTCACTCAGCCGAACTGAAGCCTCAGAGAGCAGAGAAGTGTCAGCGGAAAAACTAAGGGAGCAGCGAGCTCAGCTCCGACCGGCGCTCAGCCATGACATCAAATAAGAGATTATTCAGAAGCCACCCCATAGCTGACGGCTCCTGGAGTCACTGCGGGAGTGTGCAACAACATAGGCAAATATACCAGCAGACCATGCATAGATGTATTTATTCACTTATACGGCTCCATTAATTCCACAGTGTTTTACATAGATCAGCAACTCTATCCCCATTGAGGATCACAATCTAAATCCCCTATCAGTATGTCTTTGGAGGATCCCTTTAAGGGAGTCGTCTCGTGCTCCCATTTTAAAGTTTTGCCTACATAGAGAATATGGGAACCAGATTGGATAGTAGATAAGGTCGATTGAAGAGGTCCAGAAACAATTTGTAATACAGAAAGTGGTTTATTTAAGCCTTTTTGAAACAAGCCTTGCTTTTTTGTGTGGTATTTCCTGAAGAAGCAAGGTTTGCTTTGAAACATGTTGAATAAACCACTATTTCTGTATTACAAATTGTTTCTGGAGCTCTTCAATTGGCAGCAACGCAGACTTTCCAACCTGGTTCCTATATTCTCGGCTCGGGTACGTGGATACTGCAGCAGCTGTCATATGCTCTTATATTGGTTGTGTGCAGCCACATAAGGTGAGCAACTGGCTCGGTCTTTATCTTCATATCTTTGGAGCAAGACCCTATGCCGCATTCTTTATTCAAAGTCTTCAATTGCTTAAATAGTGCCATCATATTCCAAAGCACTTTACTTACACCATCATCACCGTCTCCATTGTGGCTCACAATCTACATTCCCCATCAGTAGGTCTTTGGATGATGGGAGCAATTCAGAACCCACAAACCTATTAGAGAGGTTGTCCTTGGTTTGAACCCAGGACCCCAGCTCTGCAAATTAAAAATCAGTGCTGACCACTGAGCCACCGTATACAGTGCTAACCACTGAGCCACCGATACAGTGCTAACCACTGAGCCACTATACAGTGCTAACCACTGAGCCACCATACAGTGCTAACCACTGAGCACCATACAGTGCTAACCACTGAGCCACCATATACAGTGCTAACCACTGAGCCACCATATACAGTGCTAACCACTGAGCCACCATATACAGTGCTAACCACTGAGCCACCATATACAGTGCTAACCACTGAGCCACCATATACAGTGCTAACCACTGAGCCACCATATACAGTGCTAACCACTGAGCCACCATATACAGTGCTAACCACTGAGCCACCATATACAGTGCTAACCACTGAGCCACCATATACAGTGCTAACCACTGAGCCACCATATACAGTGCTAACCACTGAGCCACCATAACAGTGCTAACCACTGAGCCACCATAACAGTGCTAACCACTGAGCCACCAATACAGTGCTAACCACTGAGCCACCATATACAGTGCTAACCACTGAGCCACCGTACAGTGCTAACCACTGAGCCACCGTACAGTGCTAACCACTGAGCCACCGTACAGTGCTAACCACTGAGCCACCGTACAGTGCTAACCACTGAGCCACCGTACAGTGCTAACCACTGAGCCACCGTACAGTGCTAACCACTGAGCCACCGTACAGTGCTAACCACTGAGCCACCGTACAGTGCTAACCACTGAGCCACCGTACAGTGCTAACCACTGAGCCACCGTACAGTGCTAACCACTGAGCCACCGTACAGTGCTAACCACTGAGCCACCGTACAGTGCTAACCACTGAGCCACCGTACAGTGCTAACCACTGAGCCACCGTACAGTGCTAACCACTGAGCCACCGTACAGTGCTAACCACTGAGCCACCGTACAGTGCTAACCACTGAGCCACCGTACAGTGCTAACCACTGAGCCACCGTACAGTGCTAACCACTGAGCCACCGTACAGTGCTAACCACTGAGCCACCGTACAGTGCTAACCACTGAGCCACCGACAGTGCTAACCACTGAGCCACCGTACAGTGCTAACCACTGAGGCCACCGTACAGTGCTAACCACTGAGGCACCGTACAGTGCTAACCACTGAGCACCGACAGTGCTAACCACTGAGCACCGACAGTGCTAACCACTGAGCACCGACAGTGCTAACCACTGAGCCACCGTGCTTCCATCTTCAGAAGCGCACTGCTTGCCTGCCTCTAGCTTCTGCTTACCGGGAGGTGGCTTCGTTCCCGATTGACAGCTTGGCGGAGTCTCTGGCCTGAGTTGCCTGCTCTCCAACGCTACAAGCAGCTTTGCTTTGAACCATTGAAGGGGCCCTGGGGCACTGAAACCGAACATATCCAGCCATCTTCAGAGTAGCACTTACAAGCTCAACAGCAAATAGTTTGCAAGTGCGCTCTTTGTAAGTCCACCACCTCTGAGATGATCGGTAACCTTGACAAGAAGCAGAACTCTAGATTTTTTTTTTTCAAAAACGTCTGTTCTCTGGACAGATATCATTAAGTTGCTTATTTTTGCAAGAATGTGGCAATTTTATTTATTTAATCAGATGCAAAAACCTCTGCCATACAACGTGTGATCAGTTGGATCCATCTACATTGTAGGACCGGTCACTGTCCACTAAAGCCTCGGGGACATGGAAAAATAGTCACTGGGGACTTGTGTTCTTGGAAACATTGAGGTCTTAGAGGTCCGACCCTTATTGACTGCCTCATTATGAACTATCTAGTTGATTTCTTATTCCTGTATAACTAGTAACGCACATTCATGGCAAACAAACCCGAATATGTATTTTTGTGACCTTCATATTAAATCTCCTTTCCCAGGATGTGCGCTCCTGGATGAGGCGTGGTGACGGTGAACATACTTGTGTCTCACACCCTTTTTCCTATAAAAGCCAACGTGATTACATTTCAGGGAACGCTTCACCTACAAGAAAGAAAAAAAAGATTGGAAGTGGGATCTTTCCAGTGTAATGAATCAGCTCGATGCAGCCGGTGGATCCATTCTCAGACCGCTCCTGATATGACAGGCAGATGACTAAACAAGAGGAAACAACAAAGGTGCAAGTTCTGATGTCAAAGACAACACGAAGGGTTACCGACGCCCCGTTCTGCCTGCACAGGATTGCATAAAAGCAAACATGCTCAGCATTATCAGCCCTCTGATTCTGACTTTCCATACAAGTATCTGGATAATTGCTCATATATTATTATTATATTATAATGATCGTGAAGAACTCGCCGGTCTGGTTCTGGAGGCGCGTGCGGAGGAGCTGTCTGCTCACGTAGGGATTTTGCTGATGGGCTGAAGCACTACATGACTTGCAATTATAGAGAACCAAGTCCCTGTTCACACTGTGTTTTTGTCCAGGTGTTCGTCAGATTCAGACAGAACCCAAGAAAGCCGTAGACTGCGAATGGAGATGTGCTGGACTCTGTTTTGGACTTTTGTCCCTCGATCAAGGGTGTAACTACAACAGGTGCAGGGATTGCAATCGCACCCAAGTCTTAGAGTGAAGAGGGCCCTAAAAGTCCCTTGGGCTATAGAAATAGGATTTCCACCGAAGAAAAAGCTGGGCTTTGTAGTCCGCGCTGACCTCAAGAAACTTCCACTCCAGTAAAGGGTTAATCAGGTTCTGGTTTATTTGCCTACGCGTTTTGTGGCTTTAAATCTGCCACTTCATCAGGGCTACCGATTGAGTCACACCGATTGGGGGGGTCTGGACTATTTATTAAGACGATAACGCCCTATGTGCGCTCCCTATTTATCCTTTTTTATTGGGCTATAGAAATAGACATTTGTCATTAAAGATTTGCAATAATAGGGGTCCTGTTGAAGCTTTCACATCAAGGCCCATGAGCTTCAAGTTACGTCACTAGCATCCAGTGGCGTAACTTCAGGCCTCGGGGCCCCGATGCGAAAGCTCCAACGGGGCCCCCAATTATTGCAAATCTTTAGTAGTATTAGTCTTTTTCTATGAGCCAAAGGGACTTTTGGGGCCCCCCTAGGCTGCAGGGCCCGGGTGCGATCGCAACCCCTGCACCTATTGTAGTTACGCCCCTGCTAGCATCCATCTTTTAAATAAAAAAAAAAAAAAAATCAGATACCATATGGATCACCCGAAACACGTCCTTAAAGCTCATGGGCCCCGATGCGAAAGGTCCTACCGGGCCCCCAATTATTACAAATATTTAATAGCATTAGTCATTTTCTCACCAGCGATGTTGAACTGATGTCAAAATCGACCGTGCTACCCCACGAGATCGTTGGCGAGTTGTCCACGATATCTAGACGTGTGAGATCTCACCAACAATGTCTGCAACGCCCGCGCGCCCACGAGATCGTTTCTACATCGTGCCATGTAACGGTACCTTTACAGAGAAAAACTCTTAATTGAAAGATTGACACCTGTTCTGGGTCTTGGAGACACTCCTGGTTTTGACACCCAAACTGGATGGACACTGATCAGGGAAAAAACTGCAGTGTGAAGCCAGCCTTATATTGTGAACCCCAATGGGAATAGTGTTGCAAAAATATGTAAAGTGTTATGTTATGAAATTAATAGCACTATATAAATGAATAAATATTATTATTATGCCAGAAGGAGAAACTGTTCAAAAATCAATATTTTCTGGGAAATTTTGTTTTGCACTTAAAAAACAAGGGGAAAGTGTTATTCACTTTACTTAATAGTTACCAAGAAATCCTTATTTTACATTCTTTCTTTGCCATCTTTAGACTAAAAAAGCCCAAGATTAAATGTTGGGTCAATTCCTAGGTCAGCGTGTAAACAGACCCGCTCCCTGACAGATACCAAATATTGAGACAATGCAACTTCTGGAGTGAAAGTCTGGCATGAAGACGCCAGGTCAGCACATTTACATGGGCCTGTAGGATCGAGATATACGGCACAGAAACCACAGAGCAGACAGGGTGAGTCACAATGAAACCAGCCAGGTGCTGCTAAACAATCCCAGCACTTGTCCCCTATTTATGGGGGACCGGAACGTAACACATAGAAGAGTGAAGAGGAGAAACAATGGACATCTAAAGTGCAAGAAGCCAGAAAGCTCCTCGAGTCATCTGAACGCCGTTCACACCTGTTCTTTCCGTGTAGCGCATGCAGATTTTTTTTTCCCTTGTTTAGAATTTTTGTAGCTCGTCCAGAAATAAAAAAAACTAGGAAAATAGAAAACTCCTTCAAAAACTCAAAGTAGGAGTGTTTTCGGATTAGTTTTCACTTGGAAAAACAGAGTTTTCGACCGCTTCATAAATACTGTGAGAACAAAGTCTTAAGGCCCCGTTACATGGGGCAACATCGCCGGCAACTGGGGGCGCGGCCAAGTTGCGGCGACATCGCTGGACAGTTGCCCTGCATAACAGGGTGATTTCAACAGCGATAGTTGCTTCAGCAACATCGCCTGGTTTCCCAACAATGTTGTGAAACCAGGCAATGTGCCTGCATCGCCCGGTCTGACGCGGCAACAGCGATGTTGCCGGCAACTTCCCCCATAGACTCCCATGTTAAGGATCACTGCCAGGGTTGAGTTTAAGTCTGGCAGCGATAGTTGCTAGCAACATCACTGATGAGTTGCCAGCGATGTCTCCTCGCCTGACAGCTCATCAGCGATGTTGGAGAGCGGCCAAAAACATGCGCGCTCCCGGGAGTTGCCAGAGATGTTGCCCCATGTATCAACAACAGCCGATCAGCAAATATTGACCTAATGTGATTTAGTTTAGTAGATCAATCCAGTTCACATTGGCCGATAATGTTCTCGGTAGAGCAAGTCCCGCATACAAAGGATACTGAGCTGCCAAGAATGATGATCTTTTGTGCAATCCAGAAGATTCTGCTCTTGCATTGGGTCATCGGCAATGTGTTTAGACCAGAGGTCCCCAATGTCAGTCCTCGAGGGCCGAACCAGTGCAGGTTTTCAGGATTTCCTTACTATTGCACAGGGATTGGAATCATTGCCTGCTGTGCAATACTAAGGAGATCCTGAAAACCTGCACTGGTTCGGCCCTCGAGGACTGACATTGGGGACCTCTGGTTTAGACTGTATGATAATCCTGAACTAAGCAATCCAAAGATCGCTCATTTATGATAATTATGCTCCTCATTAAATATATTGACACCTTCAGTGGGATTTTTCATTCTTGAGGGACTGGCTCATATATGCAATCTATCACTTATCCTGTGATTAGGTGATAACTTGTTGACCAATGGTGGTCCCACCATCCATACCCCCAGCAATTCAGATTGCAAAACAGGAGTGCCCACTTCAATTGAGTGATGGTCCCGTGCCCACTTCAATTGAGTGATGGTCCCGCGCCCACTTCAATTGAGTGATGGTCCCGCGCCCACCCCCGGGCCACGGCCCCCCGTGTCCACCCCCTGGGCCACGGCCCCCCGTGTCCACCCCCGGGCCACGGCCCCCCGTGTCCACCCCCGGGCCACGGCCCCCCGTGTCCACCCTCGTTCATTGTCCAAAATGAGTAATAGCTGAATGAATGGAGCCGGAGAATGCATGCTGTTAAACCATTGCTCTAATCAAACGTGGCACTCCAGAGGTCCATTCTTGTGATCGGTGGAGGTTTCAGCAATCAGTATGTTTTCTTCAATCTCGTGGATAAGTGATAATTTGCACTTATGGCCAAACCAATGTAAGACTGTGTGCGATGCATACAAATTCTTCACGTACAACTCATTTTATAGAATTCCTCCAACATTTAGATACAATAGTCCATTGAGCTGTCTTCCCACATCAGAATATCACAATCTACACATGGACCCTGACCGGCCGTTGTCACTTTATCCAATTAACCTCATGGGCATTTAGGAGGCTGTTGAGTTTGGATCAGGAGACTCACAGCCGTTCTGGATGTCGGGGTGCGTACACGGACCGTTAAAGCCATCTCCATCTAAGTTTGTTAGAAGTGTGTAAATTCCAGGACTGTCTATCACTGAAGTCCACATGTTGAGGCGTTTTTTAGCTCTTCCTCAAAGCTGCAATTATATTAGTTGCTCACTTTACATTTAATGTTCCTTTAAATTTTCAGGCCTCCATAAATCCAATGAAGCAGCACAAACTGTGTCCTTTTCTGACCTGGAACATTTTACAGAATACAATTTCCCAAAATACCATTATAATTGTCAATTCTCCACCTCCCGATGTCGCAACATTACCTTCATATGTTCACAAAGCGTAAAAGTCCATGAAGCGTAGGGTTTTGTACCTTAACAGCAGATATCAAAAAAATGTTTTGTAAATCTCTACAGAGATAATTTCTCAATGGTTTCAGGAAGGCGTGATGAAATTGTGCTTCACGGTGGTTTACCTCCAATATCAGCATGTAATGGTCCGGGCAATTAGTGGCTTTCCACCTGCACATATCATAACCAATGTGACGGTTTGTGCTCCTGAAAATGGATCCGTCACCAGATTCCACAAGGCAAACTCCAAACATTAGTAAACAGATCCTAGACCTGGAGAGGCTGATGTGTTTTCTATGAAAATCCATAGAAAAATGCTAATCCTGATATTAAGATGAGCATTTTATGAGTCCGGTTAAACAGTGAGAGAGCTTGGAAGTCCAAGTGCATCACTGACAATATCTCACTAAGACAGTGCAGCTTGTACTGAATAGTGTGAGTTCTTGAGCAGCAGCAGCAGGGAGGAGGGACGCTGGGGAGCTTCCAATTAGGCCATGTGAGTGGATATTTATTGTAAACTATCAAAATGGATTATACAGCCATGCTGACAGGGATTTTCTGAAGTTCATCAGCCTCATTTAGACAAGTAGGAAGGGGGAGAAAGAAGAAGAAAGGAGGAAGGAGGAAGGAAGGAGGAGGAGGAAGGAGGAGGAAGAAGAGGAGGAGAAAGAAGAAGAAGAAGAAGAAGAGGAAGGAGGAGAATGAGGAGGAAGAAGAAGAGGAAGAAGAAGAAGAAGAGGAAGGAGGAGAGGAGAATGAGGAGGAAGAAGAAGAGGAAGAGAAGAAGAAGAAGAGTAAGAGGAGGAGGAAGAAGAAGAAGAGTAAGAGAGGAGGAAGAAGAAGAAGAGTAAGAGGAGGAAGAAGAAGAAGAGTAAGAGGAGGAAGAAGAAGAAGAGTAAGAGGAGGAAGAAGAAGAAGAGTAAGAGGAGGAAGAAGAAGAAGAGTAAGAGGAGGAAGAAGAAGAAGAGTAAGAGGAGGAAGAAGAAGAAGAGTAAGAGGAGGAAGAAGAAGAAGAGTAAGAGGAGGAAGAAGAAGAAAGTAGAGAGGAAGAAGAAAAAGAGTAAGAGGAGGAAGAAGAAGAGTAAGAGGAGGAAGAAGAAGAGTAAGAGGAGGAAGAGAGGTAAGAGGAGAGAGGAGGAAGAAGAGGAAGAATAGGAGAGAGGAGGAGGAGGAGGAGGAGGAGAAGAAGAGAAGGAGAAAAGAGTAAGAGGAGTAAAGAGGAGGAGGAGAAAGAGGAGGAGGAGGAGGAGGAAGAAGAGGAAATGGTGATAAGATGGAAAAAAATTCACTACTCTATTTTGTTACTCCATGGAAATTGGACAGCATCTAGATATCAGAGAACGGTACATCTATTTTTCCCCACAGGCCCACTGACTTGCATGGTTGAGTGTGATCCAATGTTTTGTCAGATCGCACATACTATTCTCTACACCTAGCCTTCAAGGCAGTAATTTTACGACAGTTGTTGGAGCCGACCAAGTCTTGGAGCTTTGTCCTACGTCAGAAAATAGAGCCCAGCAGCTGGTGAAGCTTTTCATTTCCTGTGGTCATCCTGAGTTTATTAGCAAAGTTACATATCGCTCTTTAAGGTGGTTTCTACCCAAGCAGGACGCATACTGTAGGCGCTCGTAAAACCACACAGATCTTACAAGTGAAGCCACAGGAAATCTGCAACAAACCTTAAATTTTTCACTAAAAAAAAAAAAAATCCCTAAAAAATACACTAAATACCACACCAACTCCCTAATGATATCTACAGATCAGCTCCAAAACTGGAAATATTCCTTAGAATCTTGACTCAGCCCTGTATGAAGGGGAACCGTTCTGATTATTATGGTCATGTTCTCCAACGCCTTCCCTATGGGAATACTAAGGAGTCGTGCTCGATAAGGCCGGGGCCAGGCCTAACCATTACTCGCATGCAGATCAATAATCCAACCAGCCACAAAATACTTGGGTTCAATGAGTCCGTTCTTACCTTCCCCGGGATGTAGTGCAGAATGTTGTCCGAATGCGTCACTCTTCCGACACCACTTTCATTCCCAAACAGATAAGTCCACTTCGTTCTGCTGTCCTGCCTGTGAAGAGAGGTCGGATGAGACAGCTGTGTGGAATCCCATCACCGCGAGACGTACATCAATGTTATTATGAAATGTCATGCTGACACCGGTGGCTACAAAAACGTTAACACTTTATGACCTATAATAAAGTCTTATGAGCCCATGTGTCAAGAAACGCTTTACAATGTTATGACCAGTTGGCCCCTTCCTGCTCGCCTTTGTTTTTTTTGCTCTTCCCATTAGTGTCTAGCTCCGTTTTTTGGGGTAAAAGGGTAATTTTTCAGCCTAACGATGCACATATGTATAAAGAACTATGGAGCACTTGAGGCAACTACAAATACATGTGAGGCACAATTTGTATCTACAGTATTTCAAGCTTCCATCAAAACTCCCAACCCAATATTGGATCTAACGACCTAAACTGACAGCTCAGAAGATCCCTGAGGAATGGTCAGCTCAGCTAATTAGACCCACAGTCATACCGGGAGTTGCGGCCGCAGTATGGACACCTATGTAAGGATGAATACACACCATCAAGCTTCATCGTGCATTATATACGTACATATACCATGCCAACCACTGGCAGACACAGGCAGAATGAGGCCACTGTGAAAGGAAGGTATATGGGCCCTGCTGTGTTTGCACAATGGATTGTGCTGGATCCGATCTAAAGGCCCCGTCACACGGGGCGACATCGCCACCAATTACATAGGCGATATAGGGGCGTGGGCTATCGACATCGCCCCTACGTCGCCTTATGTAAAGGGGCGATGTCGGCGCTGCCGGAGGGAGAGCAGTGCTCTGAAACCAGGCGACCGATCTGGGGCGGTGTGCATACAACGCCCCATGTAACCGGCCGCCAGCGACCTGTCAGGCAATGGGAGCCTATGGTCCTGCATCGCCGCTGGTGTTTTCAGACACCCCGGCGGCGATGCCACCTGTCAGCTCACCGGTGCGGGACTGGAAATGTCGCCCCATGTAAATGGGGGACGGCGACGCTGGCGGAGCGCCAAAAACGTGCGCGCACCCGCCAGTTGCCGCCGACATCTCCAGCCCCGTCGCCAGGTGTGACGGGGCCTTATAGGATGATTTCTGGACAGGTGATCTCAGCCTAAGCTCCCTGCATGATCCACTTCTTCCCTCCCAATAGCGGATGTGCTGCCGACAATACGTAAAACTATATGGGGATCGAATCTTTTAGAAAAATCTGCAAACAATGTAAAATCTCCAACTCCTTTATTGCCATTTACTGGATTATTTCAAAGGTTACAACTAACCTGAAGCAACAAGTAAAGTGATAATTGGACTTTAGTGGCCGCCATAAACATTGCAGCAATCAATGCAAAAGCTGCTGGAATGTTTCCCATGAAGAATGTATCACAGGTAAAATGACAGGAGGTTTAGTAATAGATCAGAATGAGTAAGTCCAGATAAGGGTGCGCTCCTCCCCGGGGCCCGGCCGGGCCCCACAACTCCAAGATGGGAGGGTCATTTAATATTTTACTTCTATGCAGACAGGGCCGGGCAGGCATACCGGTATGTCCACAGCTCTCCGCCTGCCAACGAGGCCAATTGCTAGTTCAACAGAATTTCATACCCAAGTTTAATGTCACTCCTTGTTTTTAGTCCCAGGAGGGAAACCTCAGATGCTCCGCAAGAGTAAATGTAGACAGGGTGGGGGATGGGCTTAGTAAAAGGGGGACCACCATTTTTATTCAAGGCACTAGTGTGGGTTTCAACTCCATTATTAATAACGGTGGAAAGTTTAAGGGTAGTTCAAGGTTAAGAAGAAAAAAAAAGACGTTTTGCCAATGGTGTTGGACCAAGTTGCAATACCAGACACAACCTATTGACAAGGGGGGCGCTGTATCTAAAAGAGGAGTAGATTTATTTCTAATCCCGGCCAATGCCACAAATATCAATTATACAGAATAACGATCCAGAAAACATATTTTGATCTGTCCAGATCTTTTGCACCACATGAGTACATGTGATTGCCTTAATGGAACACAATTAAAGAAAAAAGGTTAGGTCTACAGTAACATACTAGGGGGTGGGGGATGGTCAGACCCCCGGGGCCTAATTGTCCCTATTTGTAGCCTAATTTTAAACTGTCGACATGGTAAATGCATTATCTATCCATTTTTGGGGGGTGTAAAGAAAAAGGTTAAAGTTCAATAACCCTTTAATCTCCATCAAATTAACCTCATGTGTAAAACTGCTAATTAAATTACATTTAGAAGATAATTATACTTTCCTAATAGAAACTCGTGCGCAACATTAGTGGAGTATGTCAGTCTGAGTCCGGCCTTTAAGTGGCCCTTACACTCAGGGCCAAAATTAGAATTCAGCTTGTTTTGCCAAATTTAAAGGCGTTATTTTAAAGTGCAAGTTGCAAATTTCATATATGTCAGATATGTATGAGAATAAAATGCTGTTATACAGGTAATTTATGTAAGTCGTCCCTCATAAGTCAGTAAGTTTATGTAAGTCATTACTCATATCACAGAAGGCATTCTGGATACACAGCTCCCAGTTTGCACCCTCCACCGGTTACTTTGATTTTCCTGCAATGAGCCATTATCGTACAATTACACCATATTGCAATTGTTTTCTGCCCATCCAACATGTGCATTTTAGCATTCTGCAAAAGCAATGATATTGCGTGTACTAACTATGCTTTGTTTAAAGAGTCATCAGGCGGTGCAGTCAGGGTAGGTCTGGTGACATCTGATGCAGAAGAAGGCGAAACCAAGACCCCCTCTACTCTGCCCGATGCTGCCATACCTGGAAGGACACCTCCCAACCAGGAGGGGTATATGAATGCAGGACCCCCACGCGACGGCACTGCCCGCAGGACCCCCACGCGACGGCACTGCCCGCAGGACCCCCACGCGACGGCACTGCCCGCAGGACCCCCACGCGACGGCACTGCCCGAAGGACCCCACGCGACGGCACTGCCCGAAGGACCCCCACGCGACGGCACTGCCCGAAGGACCCCCACGCGACGGCACTGCCCGAAGGACTCTTAAAGCACCACTCCAGCATATTTTTTGTTGTTTTATAGCACTGCTGAAGTGGTGCTTTAAATGTCAGTCCCATGCCCTTGGTCATATACTCACCTTTCAGCAGCTTCATCCATTTCCAGCAGCGATCCCAACAGTCATCAGCAAAAATTGAGCTGCCAGGAGCTCCAAATGTTTCCTGGAGTGCGCCAAAGGTCACTTTTCAATACATCTCTATTGGAGCCTTGTTCTGGTTCTCCTAGACTTGAATCGAGACCTTGTGATCTAACATCTGACTTCCGGGCACCACATGACCAAAAAATGATGAAGCCGCTGGGTGGTGAGTATAGGGGACTTTTATATTTAAAGTACCACTTCAACGCTGAGTAGAAAAACATGCTGGAGTGGTGCTTCAACCAACTGGCACTGCCCACGACACTTGAGGGTACTGGCAGACAAAGAAAGTCACTGTGCAAGAACAATATAGGAGCCCTTTGCAGTCCAATAGCTCATTATAATGCACAATTCCCCCAGCTTTGGAGGTAGTAATGGGCCCCATTACTTCTTGGGCCCCTATGTGGATGTACAGGTTACACCAATGATACCTCCTCCCTTGCTTGAGGGGTAGTAGCGACTCTTAAGGCCCTGTCTCACATAAAGACCCGCCGGGATCACTGGAGCGGATACCTGATTGCTGGGGAGATGTTAAACAGGCAGATCTCCCCAAAGATCAGGGAGCCACCTCCCACATCGCTGAAGGCGATGTCAGCGTCCTCCCTACTTAGCGCTGCTAAGCAGGGAGAACGCTGATAACCATGGTAAACACCAGGTATCCAGGCAGCGCGCGCTGCTTAATTACCCGGTGTTTACCATGGTTACCAGCCAGTGAGGGTTCGCTGGCTTGTCGCAGTCACACGCAGCGATGTGTACTGACCAGCGGGAAACCAATGATCAAAAGATGACCCAGAGCACTTTGCAGCGATCAGCGACATCACAGCAGGGGCCTGATCGCTGTTAAGTGTCATACAGAACGACATCGCTGGAGAGACCGTCATAACGTCAAAGTTACAATGATCTCTCTAACGATATCATAATGTGAGACTGGGCCTTTAGCCTATATTCCATGCACTATAACAATATTTTGTAAACAGTGTACAGTTTATACAGGGAGAGAAGTTTTTGCAAAGTAGTTTAGCGACACGGTTCACAGTTTATAATTCTTGAATCAACTGACGGGATCATCAACAAGAGGGAAGCAATTACTCCTCAATGTATTCTACAGTCTGAGCACTGAGCCTCTTTAAGTATTAAGTGGCAGCTATTCTGTTGAGCATAACTGGCAGCTGAAAATGCTTTATCTGGCAGTCTGCGCTGTCCATCCCCCCATATAGATCAGCACATGTTCTGCTCAGGCAAACGTGCATGTGGAGTACAGGGAAAGCCAGAGAAAATTACACCACCTACAAAATATTATATATATATACTCCACCACCTCCCAAATAATAGGCAGTCAGTGGGGTCCGCCAATATCTATACACATTAGATCCTCGCCAGATCCCTTTAGGAACAACAATCTGCCAAAAATAACGAGTATGTATATCATAAGAGGTACAAAGTCTCTTTTCAATCCAGAAATGAAGCAATCTGGTCTCCCCCCCCTCCTTTCTTGCTCCACCAAAACATACAATAGATATGCAAATACCCAACACAAAGCAACCAACTTCCATTTCACTTGGACCAAACTTCCAACTGACTCCGAAAACTTTCCCACAGCCTCACCCATATTCTCCCAGAAATCCCCATGTGCCTGAGCACTGGACACATCATGGACAGATGATCGCTTTATCAGAGATAATATGATATTATTTTCACAAGGCTGCAAAGATTAGATTACATCCATGGAGGAATTCTTAGAATTGTAGGATCTGAGGCTCTATGTATCTGTGGTCATGTGATCACACAAGTGTTACATTGTATCAAGTGCAAGGAAAACATATACAAATGTGTCATCGACAAATCACAAGTGTGCAGCCCCTAAACTGAATTACAGTATCACAAAGAACAATCACAAATACTTTATATAAAATACATACCTTATATAGATATATAGTACTTTATATATTATATAGAATATAATGTAACCTTATATTTGGTATATAATAACTTTATATTATATATATATATACCTTTAATATTATATATACTTAAGAATATATAATACAATATAACACTTTATATAGAATATATAGTACTTTATATATTATATAGAAATATACCTAAAAATAGAGTATAATACTTTATATATAATATATACCTTATATAGAATGTATAATACTTTATGTAGAAAATATACTTTATATCCAATAAATAATACTTTATATAGAATACAGGGGCGTAACTACAACAGGTGCAGGTGTTGTGATCACCCAGGGCCCTAGAGCCTAGGGGCCCCAAAAGTCCCTTTAGCCTATAGGAAAAGACTATTGGTATTAAAGATTTGCAATAATTGGGGGCCCCATTTGGAGCTATAAATTGGTACCCATGAGCTTCAAGTTACAACACTAATAGTATACCTAATACTGAATATATCATTTATATAGAATAAATACCATATATATATAATACACATACACACTTACATTCTTCCCTCTAATGATGTAATCTGATCCTATCCAGATACAACAATCACTGATCAATATACAAGGAATGGAATCCACTGAAAACCATTGTACAAAGTTTACAATAACTTTTGCAAAACCTTTTTTTTTTTTTGCAGCCTTTAGTTTTTCTAAGTTTCTTTTTGTGTCCCCAGCACGAGGTCTCTGCCCCCTGTCTGGCTCCAGGGAATGTCACTTACTCTTTGCCTTGCAGGGAGTTCTTCCTGGAGAAGGAGTATCTCAGCTGGCGGTGAGGCTGCGGTACACAGCTCAGGTTCCCCATCCTGATCACTTGCTCTCCTGCTCCACACTGAGCACTGAACACATCTGAGCTCCTCCTCATCCTCACTTCCGCTCCCACGGGTGTCATTGTGGGAGTCACCCTGTGAGCAATCCCCTGCCCTGCCTGCCTGCACAGGGTGACACTGCAGTGTGAACTGGGGACAAGGGATGGGTTAATTACCACAATTACCCCTATCCCTGCTGTCTTCTCTGGGTGACACATGGTGCAAGTTTACTCAACTCTACTGGACAAATTAGATCCAATAAATGCATTAATTGTCCCTGTCATCAGAGGGTGATCTGCCTGGACATGTTGGGGGTTGTAGTCTTGCTCCATCTGGAGAGCTGATTTACACCATGTGCATACCGTGCGGTTTTTTGCAGGTGTGTCACACATCTATGCATTTCCTGATTCCAGCAAAGTCTCTAAGCTTCCGCAGTGATGTGCAACAATACATTGCTTTTTCTTTCCGAAGCAGAAAAGGTGCAACTTTTGCTGCAGAAAATCAGTGATTTTTCAGCGTTTTTCAGCCATTAATTGATGATGAGATACGCAGGGCACCAATCTGCACCATCTCCGCACTACAGTTTTTACAGTTTAGGTACATTTTTTCTGCTGCAAGTTGTAGATTTGGTACAGAAATATCACATCATAAGGCCACGTGCACACACTGAGGATTTGATGAGTTTTTTACCTCAGGATTTGTAGCCAAAACCAGCAGTGGGTGATAAATACAGAAGTGGTGATGTGTTTCTATTAGACTTTCTCTCTAATTGTTCTACTCCTGGTTTTGGCTACAAATCCTGAGGTAAAAAACTCCCAAATACTGAACGTGTGCACATACCCTGATGGTACCTTTACACGCCGCCGCAGAGGGCAGCAACAGGTAGGCACCGCACTGCACGCGCCGTTTGCAACGGTGCCTAACGATCCCTGATGCCGCATACACCCGCCACAAAGTGCTCCCAGAAGGTATTTGCGTTCCCCGGAAGTGCCGATGGGTGCCGGGGGTTACCTTCTGTGGAGCACCTTCCCTCATTTACACGCCGCCACCACAAGGGAGTCTGGGCGTACATCTTACGCGCCGCAAGTACATAGGCGTGACAGAGTTGTCTATTACGGACGCTCGTACGGTGATTGGACAATGCAATAACATCATGATTGGCCAGCCTGCGCAGGAAGGCTGGCTAATACATGACGCTATAGCAAATGTGTATTGTGACTGGTCAGCTCGTTAAATATGGCGCCTGTGCAGGGACAACCAATGGTACACAGTATCCCCACCAATGATAGCTGATGGGGCGTGGTATACATGACGCGTGGCACGCCCAGGGAATTCACTAGGGCACACAAATACCTTGCCTTTGCCCGGATTACACGCCGCCACCATAGGGATTATGCCTTCCTTGTTAAAATTCCGAAGACACAGGAGGGAAGTCCTGAATTACACGCCCCACATCGTGGTCTTTTCAAGGCAACAGGCACAATTGTGTCGATGCCTGCCTGTTTCTACCTTCCTGTGGCCGCGTGTAAAGGGACCATGAGGCTACAGTCAGCCGCACTGTTTTTTCTCCTTTCTTTTTTTGCTGCATTTTTGGCTGTAAAACAGGATCTGTCCTCCAAACAGCACCAAAAAACAGATCATCGGTTCTGATCCATTTTTTGCTGCGTTTTTTTTTCTCCATTAACAATGGCTGCTATGGGAAAAACACCACAGAAACTACCAAGCTCATTCGTAAAACGGAGCATGTGAAAAAACGGATCTCTTTATAAGTGTCTGAGTGGCAAAAAGTGAAAACCCATTGACTTGGCTGGGAATGAATTTCAGTGATCCGTTTTGGGCCGGCGCAGCTTCCCGAGCAGCAACAAGACAATTATTATTTGCAGAGACTTGAATGTTCTCAGTGGGAAAATACAGTGAAAATCCTGTCCTGGTCGTGGGCACGGACAATACATTCTCCCATAGACAACACTAATATCTCTGCAAGAGAAAACACCCAGAACACAGCGTCTCCTGATCGTGGGCACGTGCCCTCAGTCAAGGATGTGCCATTTATTGTATCTTCTTTCAACAGTTGGAGGCTTCGAAAGTCATGAAGCAGCTGATAGAATGAGCGGTCCCATTCTTCTGGTGGATTCCACTTGGAAGCCCCCACTGTAATGATATGGAATTTAAAAGAAAACTCCGATGCCACAAAAGACGTCAGAAAAAAACTCACTACCGGCATCTCCTTGAAGCATCTTCCACTTCCAAAACCTTAAGGTACCGTCACACGCCGCAATCTCGCTGGCGATATGTGGTGATCTAACATGCGCACTCACGTTTTTCGTGGTCGCCTCAGATCGCCGATGTCGGCATCACACGCCGCAATTTCGCCCTGAAGCTAAGGCGATGTGTCGCTCCGGAAATCACCTCCCCTATAGCAGAACCAATCTTGCCTTATTCCATCGCCGCTTCACACGCCGCAATCTCAAAGGCAATGTGGGCGTACATGTTCAGCACGGTGAGGAGATAGGCGTGCCCAGTGGTTTACACCGCGCCCCATACACGCTCATTGGAAGACGCAACAGCGTTACGATTGGTCAGCCTGCTCTGGGAGGCTGGCTAATACATGACGCCATTGTCTATCTGGAGTTTGCACTGAGTTTGCGGACGGTGTGTAGCTGAAGATGTGTGTGGTGCTGAACGGACAGCTCTTCAAATATGGCGCGGTGTCAACTGACAGCCAATGGGAACACAGTAGCCCACACCAATCATCTCAGACGGGGCGCGGACTACAGAACGCTTGAGGCACGCTTACGGGAATCATAGGCAACGCTCTTTCCATCATTATCGCCCTGTCACACGCACAACATGGAAATATCACCTTCAGGATTGCGGCTGATTACTGAGCACTGTTCAGAAATCAGGCGACGGCCGAGGGCGATTTATTGTCGCATAATTGCCAAATCACACGCCGCAACCGTGAGGCAATTTCACGGTGATTGCTCCGGGGTGACATATCACCTTTATGATATCCAGGCGATATTGTGGCGTGTGACGGTACCTTAAAGACCAGTATGGATGCTAAAGACTAGAATGAACCCTAAAGACCAGCATGGTACTGTATGGACGCTAAAGACCAGTAAAGATCATAAAGACCAGTATGGACCCTAAAGACTAGAATGAACCATTAAGACCATGCTGATCAAAATGTCGCTTTGTATTATGTATGGAGCAATAAAGAAACACTTTTTGATATTTTCTGGTGATTGCTGTCCATCAATTTTTTGGCCTGAACTGTCTTTACACCAGTTGATTCTGGCCTTTTTTGTACTTCGTCACCTAACTATGTGTGTCACAGATGTGTCTTTTTTGTTTGTTTTTTTCTCTTAATAGGGTAGCCCAAGAGATACCAGAGATATTTGCTACTGGTATTGACCCGCCCCAAGGCCGTGGGGACTCGGTACCCGGGCGGTTTCTGTAAGGGGATGTCACTGGGGCCTGCCCGTGGCCATGGCCCTGGGGGTCGCTTAAAAAGGGGAAAAGAAAAAGAATAAAGTCTTGTGATGCCACCTGCTGTACCTGGTGATGGCACCAGCGCTGCCGGCAGACCTCTGGGATGGTGGATAGGCAGCCAGATGTTGTAGCTCCCCGCAGGAGGAGCGGGGTCCCCAGGGCAGGATCTGGAACACTTGTTGTCACAGTACTTGTAGGAATGAAATACAGGAGACTGGATGACCCTGTACTGATATTGTTTACTGGTAACTCTTCACGGCAAGTCAGGTAGACAGTTACACAGGATCGGGTAGCTGGCCGGGTCGTCACCAAAGAGTGCAATGTCTCTCTTAGGCTGTCTTAGATGTTCCTTCTCCTTGGTTTTCAGTCCCTCTGTGTACTTCCTTGCCTCTCCTTACTTTCCGTGCGCTACCCTGCACAAACCCACTTCCTACCAGGCCCGTTGGGTTAATGAGGATACCCTTCTTCTCTAAGGGGCTCAACCCGGTTTGGAGCTCCTGGTGAAGCTATGCTTTGTGACAGATCGGCTGCTTAACAGACCTGCGTTGGCAGCTCAGGGTTAGAGTCTCCTGTACCGTGACTCGGAGCAGATTCCCCATTTCGGGACTAGGATTCCCCCAGACTGTGTAATCAGAAGGTCTAGCACTGAGTCTTCCCCCTTTGTCTGGGTCGCCACTCCTTTTCAGGTGACCTCGCTGCAACGTCCCTCTAGGACCCACTTCACACTCTCCAACCACCGGCTGGCTGTCTGTTCCCACTTTTTCACTACTCCTTAGCTCCTCCCACCGGGACTGGTTCCCTAGCAACGGGTTAACCAAAAGGATATGCAAATAATTGCACCCAGGTTGACTCTTGACTATGGTGATGTCCTACTCTGCTAATACCTCAAGAATAGCTGGAGCTCTAAAGGCCGGGTTACACGCTGCGATGTCCCAGCGATCCAACCAACGATCGGGATCACTGGGACATCGCTATGTGATCGCTGGTGAGCTGTCACACAGGCAAGCTCACCAGCGACCAGCGAGAACGCTGTTAACCAGGGTACATGTGGAGCCCACTGGGACGGGGTACTCGGTACCAGACCGGGGTAGCACTGGGGATGTCACGGCAGTCTTGGTCCGGACCATGTCCCGAGCCCACAAGTAATAGGGGGATATTTACAGGGGAGTTTGTTGTGACGCCACCCACGGGTTGTGGTCAGGGTGACCACCGCTGCTGCAGAACCTCCGGGGATGATGTTTGGCAGCCGGTGATGTAATGGCTCTCCGCGGGTAGAGCTTGGTTCCCCGGGGCAGTGGTAGTTATAGTCTATGATTGATGCTATGGATGTTGCAGGATAGGGATGATAGTGGAGGTAATGTCAGTTTATGAGGGAAAGTAGGGCTTGAATACAAGGATCACACACACCTCTCTCCTCACAGGTACTCCCTTTGCTAGGCAACTTGAGTCTTTCCGTGTGCTTCTGACCCCGCCGTGTTGCTTCGCTGAGGTACAGTATAGATCTATAACCTCCACTATCCCAGTGTTTACTGTGTATTTCACTGTGTACTGTGCTGCATGTGTCAGTCACAGTTTCGGATCTGGTATCCGGTCTGTGCGCTCCTCCGGGGTGAGTTATGGGGTAACTCAATCTCCCAGATGTGTTCCTCTGTTCCTTGTAACTCCTTTCCTCAGACTCTGGCTAGGCCTGGAATCGAGTAGCAGACTGTGGAGAAGCCTAAGGCATCTCCTTTACACCACAGCCTCCTTTCCTCAGTTCTCCCAGAAACTGAACTAACTACTTCCTCTTGACACCAGAATATATAAGGGAGCTGCTTTAGTTCGCCCTTCTGGCCTAGAGGTGCTAGTGCAGTGTCAGGTGTTGTGTGGGGAGTTAACCCTTTTTGTTGTTTCTGTGGTTAACCCCTGGAGTGTCACATACACATCGGGTAATTAAGCATAGCGCTGCGCTTAGTTACCCGATGTTTACCCTGGATACCATGTCCCAGCGTGTATTGTGCGGAGCTGGGCATCAGCCGGGAGGTCGTTGATCGTTGGTCTCCCACTCTCACACACCGATGCTGGCCGCCCAACAGGAGAGCAACGATCGAAAAATGGACTTGGCCATTTATGAACAATTAGCGATCAGCTTGTCGTTGGTACATGTCACACGCAGCGGCTTCGCTACGAGGTCGCTGCAACGTCACAAAACCGGTGACATTGCAATGATATCGTTAGCAATATCGTTGCATGTAACGGGCCCTTTAGGGTCCCGTCACACTTGGCGACACTCCAGCGATCCCGACAACGATACGACCTGGTACGGATCGCTGGTGCGTCGCTATGTGGTCGCTAGTGAGAAGTCAAACAGTCAGATCTCACCAGCGATGCAGCAATGATACGGCGGTCGTTGAGACCCTGTCACTCAGACCTGTAGTATTGAGGTTGTTGGTCGTAGTCCCTGTCAAACATACCGATGCATGCTGCCAAGCGGGAGTCAAATGATCAAAAATGGTCCAAGCCATTGTGACACGATCAGCGATCTCACAACGGGGGCCTGGTTGCTGCTACGTGTCAAACATAATGAGATCGCTGTTGTGTCACAAACCCTGTGATGTATCAGCGATCTCGCTAACGATCTCGCTATGTGTGACGGGGGCTTAAGGCTTCTCCATATACCCATTCCCACCTGCTCTGACATTTTTGGATTTCCCACACAAGGGAATAGCAAGAACTGTAAGGCATATGGGTCCCAGAGGTAAGACTTATATCTAACACAGATTTATGGCATCAAATTCTAAAACCGGAATATCCCTTAAAATCATAGAAAAAGTTAAAAACATGCAGAAACCAAAATACAACAACTTCATTTTTTATGACCAATGAAACAGATCTGCTCTGGTTGAATACTTCTGTTCATTCCGACAAGAGCAGACGTTTTCCGCCTTTTACATCCCATAAGAACAAATTATTTCTACCCGTTTGCCGAACTGTTGCCACTATTCTTCTTCTAAAGAAATGGCTGCAGGAAAAATGCAAATATTAGATCAGAGTTGTATGCAAATATCTGTGTATGCCTCGCGGCCAACTGGCCCCAAATTCCAGAGACGCCGGGATGTAAACATTTGACTTTCGGGAGGGTTTATGGTTCCACTAGCTATGAGCCCGATGCAAATGCATCGGGTGTCTAGAATACTATACTTTGTATGAGGATTACCGCAAGCGCGCCGCAAGTGTAACGACTCGCTGGCGCCGACCAATTAGAAGCGCAGCTCAGGCAGCGACTCGCAATGGCCTCGCGGCCATTGCTCGCGCTACCTGACCGGTAAATCGTTAACTTTGAGGCCGAGCCTCTGGTTCGATTTTCTGCCAGCGACTCGCAATGGCCGCTTCGCGCAAGCCAGCGACTCGCATTGCTCGTACTCAGCCTGCGCGAGCAATGGCCTCGCGGCCATTGCTCGCGCAGGCCAGCGACTCGCATTGGCCGCTACGCGGCCAATGCTTCGCCGTGCTGACGTCACAGAGTGACATAGCCACGGTCTTTTCGGGGACCGACACGGAAGTGCCTACGGCAATTATATAGTAGATACTGTACATTGCATATGGAGGGGTGAGGAGAGCGGAGGCTGGAGGGGAGAGCGGAGGCTGGAGGGGAGGGCAGAGGCTAGAGGGCAGAGCAGAGGCTGGAGGGCAGAGGCTGAAGGGGAGGGCAGAGGCTGGAGGGGAGAGCGGAGGCTGGAAGGGAGAGCAGAGGCTGGAGGGGAGAGCGGAGGCTGGAGGGGATTGGCTGGAGGCTGGAGGGGATTGGCTGGAGGCTGGAAAGGAGAGGCTGGAGGGGAAAGGCTGGAGGGGAGAGGCTGGAGGGCAGAGGCTTTAGGGCAGAGGCTGGAGGGGAGAACGGAGGCTGAAGGGCAGAGCGGAGGCTGGAGAGGAGAGCGGAGGCTGGAGGGGAGAGCGGAGGCTGGAGGGGAGAGCGGAGGCTGGAGGGAGAGGCTGGAGGGGAGAGCGGAGGCTGGAGGGCAGAGGCTGGAGGGGAGAGCGGAGGCTGGAGGGCAGAGGCTGGAGGGGAGAGCGGAGGCTGGAGGGCAGAGGCTGGAGGCTGGAGGGGAGAGCGGAGGCTGGAGGGGAGAGCGGAGGCTGGAGGGAGGGCGGAGGCTCGAGGGGAAGGCGGAGGCTGGAGGGGAGAGCGGAGGCTGAAGGGCAGAGGCTGGAGGGGAGAGCGGAGGCTGGAGGGCAGAGGCTGGAGGCTGGAGGGCAGAGGCTGGAGGGGAGAGCGGAGGCTGGAGGGGAAAGGCTGGAGGGGAGAGCGAAAGCTGGAGTGCAGAGGCTGGAAGGAGAGCGGAGGCTGGAGGGGAGAGCGGAGGCTGGAGGGCAGAGGCTGGAAGGAGAGCGGAGGCTGGAGGGGAGAGCGGAGGCTGGAGGGCAGAGGCTGGAAGGAGAGCAGAGGCTGGAGGGGAGAGCGGAGTCGAGAGCGGAGGCTGGAGGGCAGAGGCTGGAGGGCAGAGGCTGTAGGGCAGAGGCTGTAGGGAGAGCGGAGGCTGGAGGGGAGAGGCTAAAGGGGAGAGCGGAGGTTGGAGGGCAGAGGCTGGAGGGCAGAGGCTGGAGGGGAGAGGCTGGAGGGCAGAGGCTGGAGGGGAGAGGGGAGGCTGGAGGGGAAAGGCTGGAGGGGAGAGCGGATGCTGGAGGGCAGAGGCTGGAGGGCAGAGGCTGGAGGCTGGAGGGCAGAGGCTGGAGGGGAGAGCGGAGGCTGGAGGGGAAAGCGGAGGCTGGAGAGCAGAGCGGAGGCTGGAGGGCAGAGCGGAGGCTGGAGGGAGAGCGGAGGCTGGAAGGGAGAGCGGAGGCTGGAAGGGGAGAGCGGAGGCTGGAAAGGAGAGCGAAGGCTGGAGGGCAGAGCAGAGGCTGGAGGGGAGAGGCTGGGGGGAGAGGCTGGAGGGCAGAGGCTGGATGGCAGAGGCTGGAGGGGAGAGCGGAGGTTGGAGGGCAGAGGCTGGAGGGGAGAGGCTGGAGGGCAGAGGCTGGAGGGGAGAGCGGAGGCTGGAGGGGAAAGGCTGGAGGGGAGACGGAGGCTGGAGGGGCAGAGGCTGGAGGGGAGAGGCTGGAGGGGAGAGGCTGGAGGGCAGAGGCTGGAGGGCAGAGGCTGGAGGGGAGAGGGGGAGAGCGGAGGCTGGAGGGGAGAGCGGAGGCTGGAGGGGAGAGCGGAGGCTGGAGGGGAGAGCGGAGGCTGGAAGGGAGTGCGGAGGCTGGAGGGGAGAGCGGAGGCTGGAGGGTAGAGCGGAGGCTGGAAGGGAGAGCAGAGGCTGGAGGGGAGAGCGGAGGCTGGAGGGGATTGGCTGGAGGCTGGAAAGGAGAGGCTGGAGGGAAAGGCTGGAGGGGAGAGGCTGGAGGCAGAGCTTTAGGGCAGAGGCTGGAGGGAGAACGGAGCTGGAGAGGAGACGGAGCTGGAGGGGAGAGCGGAGGCTGGAGGGAGAGGCTGAGGGGAGAGCGGAGGCTGGAAGGCAAAGCGGAGCTGGAAGGCAGAGCAGAGGCTGGAGGGCAGAGCAGAGGCTGGAGGGCAGAGCGGAGGCTGGAGGGAGAGCGGATGCTGGAGGGAGAGCGGAGGCTGGAGGGGAGAGCGAGGCTGGAGGGAGAGGCTGGAGGGAGAGCGGAGGCTGGAGGGCAGAGCAGAGGCTGGAGGGCAGAGCAAGGCTGGAGGGCAGAGCGGAGGCTGGAGGGCAGAGCGGAGGCTGGAGGGCAGAGCGGAGGCTTGAGGGCAGCGGGGGCTGGAGGGCAGAGGCTGGAGGGGAGAGCGGAGGCTGGAGGGAAGAGGGGAGGCTGGAGGGGAGAGTGGAGGCTGGAGGGGAGAGCAGAGGCTGGAGGGGAGAGACTGGAGGGAGAGCGGAGGCTGGAGGGCAGAGGCTGGACGGCAGAGGGGAGAGCGGAGGCTGGAGGGGAGAGCAGAGGCTGGAGGGGAGGCTGGAGGGGAGAGCAGAGGCTGGAGGGCAGAGGCTGGAGGGAGAGCAGAGGCTGGAGGGGAGAGCGGAGGCTGGAGGGGAGAGCGGAGGCTGGAGGGGAGAGGCTGGAGGGGAGAGCGGAGGCTGGAGGGCAGAGGCTGGAGGGCAGAGGCTGGAGGGGAGAGCGGAGGCTGGAGGGGAGAGCGGAGGCTGGAGGGGAGAGCACAGGCTGGAGGGGAGAGCGGAGGCTGGAGGGCAGAGGCTGGACGGCAGAGGGGAGAGCGGAGGCTGGAGGGGAGAGCAGAGGCTGGAGGGGAGGCTGGAGGGGAGAGCAGAGGCTGGAGGGCAGAGGCTGGAGGGGAGAGCAGAGGCTGGAGGGGAGAGCGGAGGCTGGAGGGGAGAGCGGAGGCTGGAGGGGAGAGGCTGGAGGGGAGAGTGGAGGCTGGAGGGCAGAGGCTGGAGGGCAGAGGCTGGAGGGGAGAGCGGAGGCTGGAGGGGAGAGCGGAGGCTGGAGGGGAGAGCACAGGCTGGAGGGGAGAGCGGAGGCTGGAGGGGAGAGCGGAGGCTGGAGCGCAGAGGCGTAGCTGGCATGCTCCGGGCCCTGGGGCAAGATCAGCACCCAGGACCCCCATGTGAGGACCGGTGGGGGGTGCTGTCAGACAGATGTGAGGGCCGGGGGGAGTGCAGACTCACCGCCACCGGCGTGCGTGTGCTGTAGGAGGAGAAGTTCCGTCCTCCCTCCTCTCCGGGCGCACGGCGGGCGGCTGGTGTCAGCACGGGGCCCCCCAGGGGGTGGAGGCAATGGGCCCCTCATGCCGAGTGGCGGGATGACAGCGGCGAGGGGTCTGTAGGAGGAGAGGAGGGGCGGGCAGAGCTGCCGGACAGGAAGTTCCGTCCTCCCTCCTCTCCGGGCGCACGGCGGGCGGCTGGTGTCAGCACGGGGCCCCCCAGGGGGTGGAGGCAATGGGCCCCTCATGCCGAGTGGCGGGATGACAGCGGCGAGGGGTCTGTAGGAGGAGAGGAGGGGCGGGCAGAGCTGCCGGACAGGAAGTTCCGTCCTCCCTCCTCTCCGGGCGCACGGCGGGCGGCTGGTGTCAGCACGGGGCCCCCCAGGGGGTGGAGGCAATGGGCCCCTCATGCCGAGTGGCGGGATGACAGCGGCGAGGGGTCGCAATGCCCGCTACGCGGGCAATGCCTCGCACGGCGTGGTGACGTCACAGTGTGACATAGCCACGGCGTGCCGGGGTCCGACAGAAACGTGCTACGGCAATTATATAGTAGATACAATATGGGAACAAATTACACTAGGTTCACATGTACGGGTTAATCTTCGGTTAGTCGGATACAGCACAATCTATTGTGAAAACACAACTTTTTTGTCTGTTTTGAAAAAATGTACTTTTGCAGGATCTGTGTTTTAAACATTGGAGTCTATGAAGAATGGAACAGATTGCTTGACTTTCCCATAACTGAGATTGGGGATGACAGTTGGTGCTCATAAAGTTCTATTGAGAACTGTAACTGACGAACTTGCAGCAGAAGTCAGTGTCTCCCTCTAGCTCCTCCATAGAATTTTAAGAGTACCAACCACTGATGCACCCCCAGACTATGGGGCACTCGGGAACCGGGCCGGTGCTGTCTCTGGGATCACGGTAGTCGTGACCCAGTCTCGTGGCCTGGGATCAGTCCAAAAAGGGGATATTTACAAGGGATGATTTGCCGTGTTGCCACCCGGGTATGTGGTTAATAGAACCACCGCTGCCATATTCCTGCTGGGGACGGTGACATAGGGCAGCGTGGATGGTGTGCCCTCTTCGGGTAGGGCTGAGGGTCCCCAGGGCAGGAGTATTTGGGATGGATGGATGTAGTGAGGGGCTGTGCTGGGTACAAGTCACTTACGTCAATGCTGCAGCTTCTCCAGTCAGTGTGCAGGGCTGACAGGCTGTGGCTCTCCAGGTGGGACTCCTCTGCGACGCTGCAAGTAAAACAGTCTCAGGCAAGTGTAAGCTTACTGGGTACTTTACGTGATCTTTCCAGGCAGTTTACAACAGTTCACGGTTACAGTTCCTTCAATACAGTTCACACAAGTCACACTTAAACACTCCGGGTTACTTCAACTGTGCAGCTCAGGTAGCTTCTCTGTGTTGATCCCTCAAAGTCCTTTCAGGTCCTCCTCTCAATATAAACGTAGTACCTCACTCACGGGTTTGGTGTGGCTGTCTCGGACTCACGGGTGAAGAATTTTCCCTTAAAGTCAGGGTCACCAGTCCTATTGTGACAACTGTGTTTCTCTGCCGTAGTGGTAAGTTAGGCTGCAGCATGTAAATTCACTGCCCCCCACCGCTGTGTCTCGTGATTAGGGTATAGAATCCCCGGTCACCTCATCAGAGCCGGTTGTCTGGTGTCGGCCTAGCCCTCTAGTGTCCCAGGTTGCTTGCTTCGGGCACACCAGACTCCCTCCTTCAGTCACTTGTCCTCCCACCGTCCTTAGCTGTGAGGTCTCTGTCCAGTCTTTCCCCTTCCCTTCGCTTCCAGGCTATGGAGCGGGCTTTCTCTCCAGGGGTCGGTGCATCACAGGATTCTGCGCCTCCAGGTGGAAGAGGGGAGTAGTAGCGGTTCTGCTGTGAACGCTGCAGGTGGCGGCGGAGAAGCAGGCACACACACACAATAGTCTCTGTTTCAGTACCTTTTTACTGATGTCCAGTAACAGGCACGGTCCAGGAGAGTAACCAGGTTTCAGTGCAGTTTGGAACGTCCACCTTGGAGAGTTGTGAGGCCTCCTCTGTTAGTGTGTGCAGTGATTGGGGTAAGTTCTGCCTGTAGCGAAACTTGCTGCTCTTTCTCCCTCTCAGGGTCCTACTCCACAACCGACAATGAGGACCTTGCTGTGGGGATCCCTATTCTCCTCTTGGGCCCCTGGTCCTATGCTTGGTCAGGTTTGGTGTCTCACATGGTGTAACTTCAGGGGGACTAGATCCTCCTGGTTGGTCCGGGCTTTCTCTGCTACACTTTAGATGAATAGCAACTTCGGACTCCGGTGTCTGGGTGGGCTAAAGGGATACCAGGTATGTTCCCTTCTTCTTTCTTCCTACTTCTTCCACTGGCCTCCATCCCTCTCTCTAGGGCGTTGCACAGCTGGGTCAGGGTTCCTGGTTCTGAGCCTAGCTTGGTCTCAGCAACCAGCTCCTTCCAGTCCTTCCTTCTGTACTGTCTCACTGGAACTAACTAACTGGCTGGAACTAACTTCAGTACTGACTGTTCTCTTCACTGCAGACCGCAGACTGACTGACTCCTACCATCAGGTCTGGATCTTTATAGGGGATCTGGTTTAAGGACAGCCAGTGGGACTCCCCCTCCAGGTCTGGGGTGGAAGGTGTTGGATGCTGTGTGTGACAAGGTGTACATCCCTCCCTGCATCGGTGGGTCCTGTGACAATCCCCTGCAGGGGTGCCACACCTCTAGCTCCTCCATATGACTTTCAAAGCACCAAGTGTCATCTCCTATTTCAGTAATGGGGTGGTCTGTTCTCACTGAATACAAATTTTACTCATGAATTGAGAGTGAATGATCGGTCCAGGAGGAGAAAGAAGCAGATTTCTCTGATAAAAATATATTACTAAGTTTATTGTTTTCATTTGTATTATTGATTTATTTAAAAAAATGACAGATAAGGTATTAACCTTTTTTTGCAGTGTTTTGTATAGAGAGGGACAAGCAAGTGAGTTTTATCCAGATGTTGCTCCTCTGGCGTCTTACATCAGTCACACAGAAATGTGAAGGTGTCAAGGAGAACACAAGATCCCACAGGTCAAAAACCATATTTATTCTGGTCAACCCTTCTGGAAACTGTCCACTATTGCAATTCATTCTAATAGCCCCAGGGTAGAAGTGTGCAGAACCAGGGGATGAGTACAATGAGGTCTTGTCACAGGCACTGTGTGTCCAAAATGAGGCCAACATGTCTTGAGAAGTACAGATAAAGTGGATCTGTTGCCTGATTTCACAATGCAGACTGTATAGCTTATTACTTTGCTCTTATGCCTGATGAAACAGGTTTAATTATTTTGAAAATCCATGTTAAAATGGCTATGTAATCACTCATCCAGCTCCTCAGTGTCCCTCCTCCCTGCTGAGGTCTAATGGTGCCGTCACACCTGCCGACGTCGCTAGCGACATCGCCGAAAAAGTGACGTATCAGCGATGTCGCTAGCGACGTCGCGCTGTGTAAACGAGCGCCGCGACCGCGTTTTATCGCTGGTCGCAGGTTGACAGGTTTACGGGAAGAACCGTAAACCTGTCAACCGGCGACCTGCGATAAGGCTGGATCGCGCCGTGTGACATCGCCAGAGCGATGTCGGCGGCGATCCAGCCTATACCGCAGCGTTGCTGCGGATCGCTCGCTGGGCTGAGCCCAGCCCAGCGAGCGATGTCACCGCCCGCATCGCTGCGGTGTCGCCGGCCGCAGCGATGCTGTGTGACAGCTGGCCAGCGATGTCGGAACCGGCATCGCTTCCGACATCGCTGGCCAGATCGTGCTGTGTGACGGCACCATTACACTGCGCAGTACAAGCTACAGCTGCTAGTCACACTGGAATGGCTCCTCAGTGTCCCTCCTCCCTGCTGAGGTCTTACACTGCTCAGTACAAGCTGCAGCTGCTAGTCACACTGGAATGGCAGAGACTGAATACACAAACTCATGGGGAGTGCTGTCTGCTGTTCATATTCTTATTTTAATATTAGGGTAGTTACAACCACTGTGACACGGATTTTCAAAGTAAGTAAACCAGCCGCATCAGGCAAACGAAATTTTTTTAACAAATTATTCAGTTTACATTGGGAAATCTGCAGTCAGATTGGCTTTACAGATGAGTCCACTCAGTGTGTGAACGTACAATTACATGCACCCCGGCCAGGGTCAGTGCTGAGCAGTTGTCAGGATACTGACATAGGAGAATGCTTCAATTGTTTTCTGAAAACATTTTTTTAGCAGGTGCAGCTGTAAGCGGCCCTGGCCCCCGGACCGTAATTATCCATTTGTGCTGCCATTATCTAACAATACAAACAGATAGGATCAGGACCTGCAGCAAGAGTAGGTTCACATTGAATCCGCAGTTTGGGTTTGTGCCACAGTTTTCCAAAAATCATGGCAAAACCCTGTGATTTTGGAAAATTAAAGCAATTGTCCTGTCTTTTGATAAAAGTCTAAAAACTGATGGCCCTTCCTAACAAGCAGGTGTGTACAGGTGCATACTGAACATGAAATATACTATAACTAATAGATAAACAGCTGCACCCTGAAACAGTAAGGTATACAAACACTGAATACTAGACAGGGGCCGATTCTATCTCTTCAGATGATTCTAGAACGTGTGCGATTACAGATTAGTCCAACTACTCCCACTACTAAACGCAGCGCCACTGAAGAAAGTGGAGGCTGCTGCACTGGGTGGCTGTGGCTTGGCAGGCGCTGCTGCTGCTCGCCATCATCCTGTTCGCTCTCTCATCCCCATGTGCTCTCATTTCTTTTACACTCTTTCCCCCATGTACTCTCTTCCCTCTGTGCGCACTCTCTCCCCTTGTGCTGTTTCTCTCCCACTGTGCACGCTCTCTCCCCTTGTGCTGTCTGTCCCCACCCTGTGCGCCATTTACTGTCTATCCCCTTGTGCGCTATCTCTCCCCTTTTGCTGTCTCCTCCTGTGCACTCTCCTTGTGCATCAGCCGTAAGGGCCTGGGGTACTCGGTAGCCCGGTTGGCAGTCTTTCAGGGAGGTTACAGTAGCGCTAGTCCAGCAGATGAAGGGGTATTAACAGGGGATTTGTAGTCTTTAAGTGACGCCACCTGCGGTGCCTATTCAGGGATGACCAGCACTGCTGCATGAGCCCTGGGGGATAGGTCGTGTAGCAGTTGAGATGGAATACTTCCCACAGGTGAAGCTGGCCCCCAGGGGTTCAGGAAGTTTATAGGGAGGATAGTGGTGGGAAATGCAGGGTGCAGAGAGCAGGGCTGCAGCAGTGATAGTCGCCATAGTTGAGGTGCAACTGCAGGGAGGCGCAGAAGAAACAGACAGACACGGGGAATAGAGTTCTGTTACCTTTACTGCAGAGGAAGTTGGTGAGTCCAGGGGCACTGGTCACCAGGTCCAAGAGGGTTTGGTCAGCCTGGAAGCAATCGGAGTCCACCCCGCCAGGTGGGTTTGGAGGCCTGCCTGCTGCGCTTCTCAGTTTCAGGTCTTGTTGCCTGTGAGCTAACATAAGGTCCCTCTCCTCCACTTCTGCTTTAAAGTCCCAACTGGCAGAGGTGCGAACCTATAACGTGTACTACGCTCTTGGTTGCAGATCCAGGCTCTCGTTATACTGTTGCGCTGTCGGGTCCCTGCTTGCGGGCAGGAAACTTGTAGTCTCCTGTCCTCCAGATTCGCTTGCTGGAATGTGCAGTGCTCGTACAACCCACGACTCTGGTGTCCTCTGCTGCGCTGCCTAGGGTGAGCTCTTCAATAGCTTCGCTCCCCAGGATCTTCCTCTTCCAACTCCTACTTCAACTTCTCTCTCCTTCCTCCTCGCACTCTCTCTAACCCCTCCCCCTAGCTGGAAAATGCAGCTCCCCCTCAAAACTAGGGTGTAGAGCTCCCCCTTCAGGTCAGGGATCAGGTTTTGGGTGTGCATGTGGGGGTTTTACCTAAAGCGGGGATTTCCTCCTGCTTCCAAGCATGATATCACCTCCTGTGAGGGAGGCAACACCATTGTGGCAACTGGACCCTAGGGGCGCCACACTTGTGCTGTCTCTCCCACTGTGCGCTGTCCTTCCCCTTGTGCTCCGCTGTAGACTTCCCTGTGCACGCTCTGTCCCCCTATTGTCCAAGAAAACTTAAGTTTTTCCATTAAATCAGCAGCTTAAATTGCAAAAATCCACTTTTCAGTGACGTAATCTGCAGCAAATCGTGCTGATTTTGTTGCATGGTATTAACTATGGTCGAATAGTGCATGTAAATACAAGCAATTTTGCAATTTACTGCTTATTAAAATTTGCAGCCATTCTTGAGATATAATGACTTTTGTTTTGTTTACAGCTCACTGCCTTGGAGACCGACCACCGCTGCTAAACAGAACAGAATAAATGGAGAGGAAGCGCACAATAGGGTCTTATCCGATATAATCAGTCAATATAAAGTATGGTCACACTCACCTGGTCGGGTTGTGTGTGACACAACCACTAATAAACCAGACAATTGGATCCTGTCGAACGCAGCAATCAGCCAGGAGAGTTGTATAAATCTTATGCGTCATTGGAGTCATTTTCTTGGCCAAATTTTCGAACAGCGCGATCTACAAGCCGGATTCCTATAGCAACGCATAAGATTTAAACAGAACAGAATGCACAGTGCTTACAAGACCTTAATTAAAGAGGTTTTCCATTACTAATGTGATCCCCTTTTCTTTTGTCCTAACTCTTCCTAACTAACACTTTTCCAATATACTTCTACTACCTACCCTGCTCCTGTAATATAAATACCTTTATAGCAGTTGCAGCTTTGATCCTTTCTGTCTGGAGACCGGAATCAGACCAACTGAGCAGAGCACGTCAGTCGCTTGTGAGGGTGGGGCTGCCTCTCTGTGAGTGTCAGCAGTCTGGGCATGCAAGTCATGTCAGATCACACTTCACTCTCCTCTCAGATCCCACCAGTGATGTGCTCTGCTCAGTCGGTCCAACTCCAGTCTCCACACTGGAAGGATTAAAGCTACAACAACCACAAAGGTGTTTATGAGCCTCTAATGGTACCTTTACACGCCGCTACTGGATGGTGGCAACAACCGGCTACTTCACGTGCACGAGCACGCACAAACGGTTGCAAACGGTAATTGCACCACCTTTACACGCCGCCACAAGGTGCGCTACGGTAGGTTACATCTATCTCTGGATACACCGCCGGATGTCTCAAGTTACCTTCTGCAGAGCACCTTACCTCATTTACACACCGCTACAACAAGCTAATATGGGCGGACCTGGTGCAGCAGGGACAGCACATAGGCATGCCACAATTGTGGAATACGAGACGTCCGTACGCTGATAGGACAAGGCAATAACATCATGATTGGCCAGGCAGCGCAGGAGGCTGACTAATACATGACGCTCGAGCAATTGTGTAGTGTGAGTGGTCAGCTCCTTAAATATGCCACCCTATGCAGCGACAACCAATCGCAACGCAGGAGCTTCCACCAATGATCGCTGACGGGGGGTGGTTTCCCGGAGGCTGTGTCACGCCCCAGGTACATACCAGGTACATAGCATGGTGTAGAAACAACCCTTCTGTTCCTTCTTTACACGCCGATACAGGTCGCTACAATCGGCTGGGTAACCACCTGTTTTAGGGCAGTGCTCTGAAACAGGTGCCGCCACTGGCGGGTGGCTACAACCGTCTTCACACGCCGCTACCTCGGGTTGAATTGGCGGTGCAAGATACATTTCTCTCATGTATCCGGTTGTTACCACCATCCAGTAGCCGCGTGTAAAGGTACCATTAGAGATAACTTAACAAGAGGGGCAGGGTAGGTAGCTGAAGCATATTGTGAAAGGGGATCATATTAGTAGTGGAAAGCTTCTTTAGGCTTGTAAGCACTGTTTTGTGGAGCAGTGTCCTCCTAATACCGTCTGGGTTTGGTAAAGTGCTAGACAGCAGTGGTGGTCGGTCTCCAAGGCAACGAGTTGTAAACCAGAGAAAAGTGTTGATATCTCAAGAAGAGATGCAAATTTTAATAGGCAGTAAATTAAAAAGTGCTTGCTTTTAAATGCACTTATTCGACAATATGTCTATGAAGATTGGGAATGACCCTTCAATGTTAGGTGAGGCTAATCTATTTATTCTATGTATTGCAGGTTTTTTTGACTTACAGCCCATTCCTGTATTTTCAGGGCAGCAGTCCTCTAAAAGACAATAGAACCTGATGATTCCCATTATACACAGCAGACACGGTGCTCCGGCCTCAGGGCTCCTCACATTATCATTATTGTTTTTTAGAAGAGAGAACCTGTAGGACACAAGAGTGAATGTGACCTTCTGTTACCTCATAGATTATTGATACTAAACTACCCAAATACTCTATAATCATATGTGCATCGTCCATATCCCTTTCTTCACCGAGTATCAATATCATTATCTTGCATTTAATTTTTCCATTGTCGGTTTATCAGGGATCCGTAGACGTGATGGCGGCATTCAGGTGGCAGCAGTGGGGCAGACCAGTCTGCAAAGTGCACACATGACCGGCTCGGGGTGCAGCTCTGTGACTATCACGTGCCTCACTCTGCTGCAGAGTAGCGCATGCGCCAATGTTTCTCCATCCAGAATATCATCCGTGTGGAAATCCGCCATGAGCATTGGTAATAATGGATCCTTGTATTCTTAATGGACCAATTATTTGCTCGTATGAATGAGAACGGTGGGCAAGTTGGATCTGTAACTTGGATCAATAGCAAAAATTTAATTTATTTTTTTTTTTGCAGAAAAATGTAAATATTTGACAAGTGAACAGTTCCATAGACTATAATGGATAAGTGAAAAACATGTATAGAATATGTGCGTGAAAGAAGAATGTCTTAAAGGGATCCAACCACCACAAAATCCCTATCTAACCTATAAATATCTGTCCCTGGAGCCTTAAATTACTATTCTAACCATCCCTGACTGACTAAATCTAACTAACTACACGCACAATAAATGACTTTTTATACTTACCAAATCCTTGTCTTATGGGCGTTCCTCCAGGGTCTTTGACCTATAGGCGGGTCTCCTCGCCGCGCTCGCACCCACCTCGCTGCTGTCCATCTTCTTCCCAGGATTCAAATTACCCGCCCATCGCGTCCTCGCAATGAGCGGGTCACGTGCTGCAGGCCCCGCGTCACTTCCGACCGCCGCGTCGCTGGGTCTATGACGCGCCCAGGCCAGCTTCAGCATGCCATCTGCGCATGCTCTGAAGACGGGCTGGGTGCACCAGTGACGCGGCAGGTGGAGCTGGGCCTCCAGGGCAGTAGTGCACCGATGATGGGGATGCAGTCTGTTGAAGTAAATTATCAGCAATGCACTAATAGGACAAACATGTGAAGACTCTGTCACTCTACCCGGGTACTTTACTGGAACAATTCTGGTGACGATGCAGTTCACAGTCAATAACAGTCTTTTTCGTGAGGTAGTCACAAAGGGCTGCAAGATTTCTCGGAGACTGCCGTGGTATGTCTTCTCTTGACTATATCAGGTCCTGCTGCTGATTCCTGTCCTTGCACTACCCCCTTACTACCAGGCCCGTTGGGGTGCTGTTGAGTTCCAGTGCTTCCCAGCTCATAAGAAGGAGGGCTCGACCTTTCGTGGGCGATCCTGGTGTTGTGGTGCTGTATGGACAGGGTGTCGGGGCTGGCAGACTGACCCGCGACAGCTGGTATTGGCAGCTCAGGGGCTAGACTCCCTGCACTCCGTCCTCGGAGACGGCTCCTGGTGATGGACCAGGGTTCCCCCCTGGATTATGGGCGCTCCGGTATGAGGGTTCCCTCTCTCACTTCCTGGGCTGCCTTTTCTTTTCTCAGGCCCCTCTCTCAGAGACCCCTTTCCTCATTTGGGGCTCCCTTTCCTTCTTTTCCTCAGGGCAAATTAGAACTCCCCGTTTTTCTACCTCCCTCCTCCCCTAACTCTCCCCCAGGGACTGGGCTCCAACCATTTGCCTAGGCTCGAGTGTGGGAGTGCCGGGATGGGAGCCTCCTACAAACCTTGCATTCCCACTGTGACAGGGATAACCGCACACTCTTCTATGGTTGCAGTACCCCAACTGTGACACCTGACCAGTGGACGCCACAAGACCAGCAGGACCAATGGTGTGAGAGTGTTAATGTTGCGGAGAATGTAGTAGGTGAGCAGGTTATTCAATAAAGCCCCCCATATATAACACATAGTTGCTGGCTGATAGACGTCTTTACTAACCCTTCGATACACCGAGCACCTGGGTTGGTTTGATAGAGGGTTCCTGGGCTCTCTATAAGATAGTCACAAATGGCCGATTATCTCAGGGAGAACAAAAGGATCGGTTGTCTGAAATCGGACATGTTGGATCCTTCTTTACCCCTAACAGAAGGTGCAGTATGCTTTGTCCTGCTAGGGGGTAATAGAAGCCTGTAGCTCCATAACCACACACGCACACCTAGTGATAGGGGACCAATCAGACAACCAGTTACCAGGGTAACCGGTCCCAGTGGGAGGAGAGCTAGGTTATATAGTGAGTGGGGAAAGAGCGGGAAACAGAACAGAACAGTTGGAGAGAGTTAGGAGAAACAGAAACCTGAGGAGAAGTAACAAGAGGGCACCTCAACCTGGTGGCCCAGACAGAAAGAGGGGCGGAAAGAGCGTAACTGAATACCCTGGCCCTGTCCGAAACGGAGGTACCGGCTCCAAAGTTGTACAGAGGGCAATACCTGAGCTGCAAATTACCGGCGTAGTTGAAAGTTTCATAGGAGCTTGATCCAGCCCGACCTACGCACGGTCCCCACCAGAAGCACCAAACCGGGTTGGGCTCCTTTAGAGAGAGAAAGGTGTCCCATCTCACCCTACAGGCCTGGTTAAACAAGTGGAATTCGTGCAGGGCAGTGCGAGGAAGAAGGAGTGCGCAGAGGAAGGACAGAGAGAGATATAGAAAAGGAACATCATCGGAGCTTCAGAGGGACATTGCCTACTGCCAGGACCACCCGGTCCACTACCCTAGCTGTAACAACTGAACACCCTGTAAGCTGCAGATTACCGTACCCAGGGCCGGTTTTAGGCAAAGTGGGGCCCTAGGCAAAAGGTTAAAGTGGGCCCTAAATGCTCAGGCCCCTTTCACATCTAACGCTTTGCTGCATTTTGCTCAATTTGCATTTCCATGCGTTTTTACCGCAACAATGCATCAAAACGCATGCGTTTTTGTTCCCATTGATTTTAATGGAAACACATGCAAAAACGCTGCCCAAAACATCGGGGAAGACGTTTTGTGCTGCGTTCGCAAAAATGCATGCGTTCCAATTGAAGTCAATGGGGGAAAAAACGCTAGCGTTTTTAATGCGTTTTTAGCGGTAAAAACGGCTAGAAAGGCAAATTTAGCAAAACGCACACCAACCTTAGATGTGGAACAGGCCGTAGTTATATGGTAAGAGTGACTTCATAAGTTGATTATCTAGGTCAGAATAAGAACATACTGAACGTCATTTTTATTTCAATCATAAAAAAAACAAAACTGAAATTTGTAAAAAAAAAAAATTTTTTTTTATTTTCCGAGACTTATGATGTTTTAATTTTTGAAGATACAGGGCTATGTGAGGGGTTACTTTATGTGCCCTGAGCTGACATTTTTACTGATACCATTTTGAGTCAGGTACAACATTTTGATCGCCTTTTATTGCATTTTATTGTAACAACGTGGTGGCCTAAAAAACATAATTCTGGCGTTTTTATTTTTTTCCCATTACGCCATTTACCAATTGGATTAATTTACTTCATATATTGATAGCTTAGATTCTTACGAAGGCAGCGATACCAAATATGTGTATTTTTACATTTTTTTCACTGTTTTATTGCTATTTTCAGTTCAGCTCCTTTGGGGGCCCCTAAGAGAGTGGGGGCCCTAGGCAACTGCCCAGTCTGCCCCCCCCCTAACGCCGGCCCTGACGGTACCCTAAGTGACATTTTAGCAATACCAGAATTTTTTGCTCAATCTAGTAAAGTACAAATTATGATCTTCTTGTAGTAGTGTCCCCAACCTGGTCTCCATCTTGTAGTAATGTCCCCATACTGGTCCCCATTGTATATTAATGTCCCCCAAACTGATCCTCATCATGTAGTAATGTCCCCATCCTGGTCCTCTTGTAGTAATGTCCCCACCCTGGTCTCCATCTTGTAGTAATGTCCCCATCCTGGTCCCCATCCTATATTAATGTCCCCCATCCTGGTCCTCCTCTTGTAGTAATGTCCCCATCTTTTAGTAATGTTCCCTCCCTTGTCATCTTGTAGTAATGTCCTGGTCTCTATTCTTTTTGTTCTCCCCGCTCACACACACACTCACATAGGGCTTGTCCACACATCTGCGCTTTCAGTATTTAGCGCTTCTGCGCTAAATACTTAGGCTTTGACAGAGAAGCGCAGGTGCGTGTATGCGGCCGCTTTCAGCAGACGCTGTCCCTGGTTACCCGATGTGTATCGTGGTAACCAGTTTATACAGCAGCCTGCATAGTGTGCGCTTATCCAGAGCGCACAGGGAAACACTGCAAGCAGCGTTTCCCTGTGCGCCCGGGATAAGCACACACTATGCAGCCTGCTGTATAAACTGGTTACCACGATACACATCGGGTAACCAGGGACAGCGTCTGCTGAAAGCGGCCGCATACACGCACCTCTGCTTCTCTGTCAAAGCCTAAGTATTTAGCGCAGAAGCGCTAAATACTGAGAGCACAGGTGTGTGGACAAGCCCATATATACACACCCGCACATTCACACACACTCACATACATCCACACATACATCCTCAGACATATTCACACAAACACATACACACTCACACATTGACACACTTACATAGGGCCATATCTGGAGTTCCTGCCGCCCTAGGCACTTTCAGCGGTCACGTTCCCCTTCCCCCCCCCAGGCTGCTATCTTCGGCTGTAACAGCGCCTTACCTGACTCCACTCTTCTCATTCCGGCAGCTTCTTCCTCTGTGGCTCCCAGTCTTCCGCTTGCTGGCAGCAGCCGGCACCAGCCTGCACCCGGCAGCCGGCACCAGCCAGCACGTTGCACCAGCCTGCACCCGGCAGCCGGCACCAGCCAGCACATGGCACCAGCCTGCACCCGGCAGCCGGCACCAGCCAGCACGTGGCACCAGCCTGCACCCGGCAGCCGGCACCAGCCAGCACGTGGCACCAGCCTGCACCCGGCAGCCGGCACCAGCCAGCACGTTGCACCAGCCTGCACCCGGCAGCCGACACCAGCCAGCACATGGCACCAGCCTGCACCCGGCAGCCGGCACCAGCCAGCACGTGGCACCAGCCTGCACCCGGCAGCCGGCACCAGCCAGCACGTGGCACCAGCCTGCACCCGGCACCAGCCGCCGGCGATGTGCCGCTCAGGCGGCGCAGGAATACACTCACACATATACATACACTCACACACATATACACACTCACATACAAATATACACGCACACACATATACACACTCACACATACACACTCACTCACATATACACACAAATACTCACACATATGACGCACACCAGGGGCCAGGGTTACTCCCGGTTTAGACAGGCGATTCTTCTCCTTCCTTGTCACGGGTGGACCGCGCCTGCCGGTAGTGGGGCCCGGTGTAGTGCAGATCAAAATTGAGGTCGTCTTACGGGAACAGATTAAAAAGGGGTTTTAATTTGTTTTCTTCGTGACGCCACCTATGAGTAGATTCGGTAAGGGCTACCGACGCTGCGGAACCTCCCGGGGTGATGGACAGCAGCAAGATGTTACGCTCCCCACAGGCTGAGCGGTGATCCCCGGGGGCTGGAGCTGCTCAAGATGTTGTGCGGCAGCTGCGGTTACCTTAAGTTCATGACGGACAGTTCATAAGGAGACACGGACACAGATAGTCTCTGCAACGGTTCTTTACTGTAACCAGCAGGCAGTACATGGCTTACAGTGGTTGAGTAGAAGACCGGGTGGACTCAGCAGTGATAGTGCTCCTCAGAGATCCGTAGTGTACCTCCTCTCTACCTCCTTAGTTTCTCTTGCCAGCGTCGCCCAGGAATACCAGGTCGGGTACGGGGAGGCTGCTTCAATGCCCTATCCATGATGTACGTTCTGGATTCTTTGGGGAGCCTTGGGTCCCTCGGTGGGTACACCGCTGGTTAGACGACTGGAAACTGGCTGGTGGTGGGGTGCTCCTATAAAGCTGCTCCTCCACGGGGCTGGTTCGCGTGGCAGAGGTGAACTGCTGCCAGCTTCGGTACCAGTGAACCGGCTGTGAGTTGTGGGCACGGGAGTCTTTTGGGAACCCGTGTAGCTATGCCCATTCCCGGTGGTTAAGGCCTCAGGTGCTGACACCCGACCGGTGACGGCCCAGGGGCCCGCACGGGGTGCGGAGCCCCCGCTCCACTCCAAGTTCTGTGTTCTAGGCTCTAGATCCCAGACTCTGTTCAGTTCTGTTCTGACTGTCTAGATTATTGTATTCTCTTCACTACCCTAACACTCCACCCACCAGGACCTATGATTGGTCCCCTGTTCTAGGTGTTGTATGTTGGGTTGGATCTCTGAGTTAACTATTGCACTGCTTTGTCTAGAGAATATTGCGGCTGCAATACTCCCTTGTGACGCACTCGTTGCGGGGCGCCACACTCCCCCTTGGTTAAATCAGCTTGTCCCCAAGCGTCAAACTACTCACATTACAGAGGTTTTTGCATTTTTATACATATATGACACACTTTTATTAAAATAGAAAGACAGGTAAAGAAATGCTTTGATGTTATAAGCAAAGAAACAGGTAATCACTTTGTGCGGACCCGGCGGGCGGTCGACTGTACTTTAACTAGAGTCCAGGCTGTAGCCGCGAGATCACACAGTCAATGATTAACGGGAACAGAGTCATTGATGAAAGTTCAAGTTTTTTAAAGTCACTGGCTCTGAGGGTGATGGCGTACCCGGATAGCAAACCACCCATCTGCACAAGCATAGCGCTCATAGGTGATAATATCGCCCGGTATAGGTCGCGATCGGGATGTCCTCTTGGCAAGTTTGACTCAACGTCCCGGCGCCCCACAAACACCTCCTCATTCAAACCCACCTCCCAAGCGAACCCCCACCCGGTATGTAAGTTAAAGGTGGAAATTCTACCTTCACGGCGGAGTTCATCAGGCAGCGGCGGCTGGCGGCGAGCCTCGGCACGGGCCTCCATGTTGGCGCGTTCTCTGGCTTGCCACTCCTCTCGTCGTCTCTGGCGTACATCTCCGTCGTTACGGCTCGGGGTGTAAAGATGAGTAATGGAGCTGGTGGTTTGGCGGGAAGCTTGAACTTGGCGGGCTGTCTGTATCGGAACCCGGTGGAACGGCACAGGGGAAGGTGTCGGCAATGCACCCGACCAGTGTACCCGAGCTGTGTGCCCGGAAGGAAGTTCTTTGTTGTCTCCCCAAGCGAACCCGGTGTCGAAATCCTCAGCGGTGCTGTGGGTCTCGTCGTCATCCTCTCCGACCTCTTCCTCGATGATCACATCAGGCTGCTTGTTGATGAAAGACGTTAAAGCTTGTTCCGTTGTACAACAGGGCGGTGGTGCTGCGGATCCTTCCGTAGGGACGTCCTGTAGGGCTTCCAGGCTGCCTGCCTCTTCATCTGTTTCCGCAGGTAAAGGTGTTTCAATCCCGGTTACCAGGTAGGCCTCTGTGGTTGCAGAGGAGGCCTCCGGTTCGGGGACGAAACAAGCGACTGTCTCTGTACTGGTGAAACATGTCGCGGGTTCCTCAGTGGGAACCTGGTAGAGATCGAGTTCTTCCATGGAGCGTGTTATGAGCTCCGGCTCAAGAACGGAATCGGTTGCGATGTTGGTCGCTGGAACGGGTCGAGTTGCGGCCTCCACCGGAATGACACAGTCTATTGGCTCAGGTGACGGAGCAGGACAGGTGGTAGGCGAGGGTGAGGCGGTCGAGGAGCTGGTGACGTCGTCTGGGCTTGGAGAAGCTGCACCCGGTCGGCTCTGCTGCATCGCATGGTGTAGTCGTCTGCCTAGGGTCGCGCTCCAGCTGCGAATCGTCCATTCCACTGTCTCTAGTAACCGCACCCGGAGGTCTTGTAGAGCCTCTAGCCAGAAGTCGGGGCTGCCGTCTATGGTAAGGGCAGGATCCGGACCCGGTTGGCTTATGGCTGCTCTGGCCTCCGCCTCGACCTCCCGCATCAGGTCTTGGAGTCTCATGCTGGCCATTCTTCTTTGGAGGGAAACCACACCCGATCAACCGGTAAGACGTTCTGGTTGAGCTGGTGAAGATGTCTTCTCTCTCTGTCGGTGTGTCTAGGTATGACACTCCCATCTCCTCTGGGCTTTTGTAGTCCAATCGTGGGAAAAGTCTTTGGGGTCCGCCCCCATGGTTGATTCGAGCAATCAGGGCGGACAAAGAGTTTGGCGCCTTTCGTCCTTAACCCTCCCACAGTGAGGGGGGGGTTGACTCACTCCTGGGCTTCACGTGGCGGCTTCTTGTGGCGGGAACGCCATCTTGGGCGCCATCTTGACCCAATGGTGTAAAGGCGGGAAAGTTCTTTTAGGGACGAACAAAGTCCAATTGTAGACAATAAAGTCCAGTTTAAGCACAACATACCCGTTGGTAACGGGCCTGCTCGTATCCTGTTCGTGACGCCATTTTCTGACGCACACCAGGGGCCAGGGTTACTCCCGGTTTAGACAGGCGATTCTTCTCCTTCCTTGTCACGGGTGGACCGCGCCTGCCGGTAGTGGGGCCCGGTGTAGTGCAGATCAAAATTGAGGTCGTCTTACGGGAACAGATTAAAAAGGGGTTTTAATTTGTTTTCTTCGTGACGCCACCTATGAGTAGATTCGGTAAGGGCTACCGACGCTGCGGAACCTCCCGGGGTGATGGACAGCAGCAAGATGTTACGCTCCCCACAGGCTGAGCGGTGATCCCCGGGGGCTGGAGCTGCTCAAGATGTTGTGCGGCAGCTGCGGTTACCTTAAGTTCATGACGGACAGTTCATAAGGAGACACGGACACAGATAGTCTCTGCAACGGTTCTTTACTGTAACCAGCAGGCAGTACATGGCTTACAGTGGTTGAGTAGAAGACCGGGTGGACTCAGCAGTGATAGTGCTCCTCAGAGATCCGTAGTGTACCTCCTCTCTACCTCCTTAGTTTCTCTTGCCAGCGTCGCCCAGGAATACCAGGTCGGGTACGGGAGGCTGCTTCAATGCCCTATCCATGATGTACGTTCTGGATTCTTTGGGGAGCCTTGGGTCCCTCGGTGGGTACACCGCTGGTTAGACGACTGGAAACTGGCTGGTGGTGGGGTGCTCCTATAAAGCTGCTCCTCCACGGGGCTGGTTCGCGTGGCAGAGGTGAACTGCTGCCAGCTTCGGTACCAGTGAACCGGCTGTGAGTTGTGGGCACGGGAGTCTTTTGGGAACCCGTGTAGCTATGCCCATTCCCGGTGGTTAAGGCCTCAGGTGCTGACACCCGACCGGTGACGGCCCAGGGGCCCGCACGGGGTGCGGAGCCCCCGCTCCACTCCAAGTTCTGTGTTCTAGGCTCTAGATCCCAGACTCTGTTCAGTTCTGTTCTGACTGTCTAGATTATTGTATTCTCTTCACTACCCTAACACTCCACCCACCAGGACCTATGATTGGTCCCCTGTTCTAGGTGTTGTATGTTGGGTTGGATCTCTGAGTTAACTATTGCACTGCTTTGTCTAGAGAATATTGCGGCTGCAATACTCCCTTGTGACGCACTCGTTGCGGGGCGCCACACATATACACACAAATACACTCACACATATACACATACACACTCACTCACATATACACACAAATACACTCACTATTATACACATACACACTCACATCACACACAAATACACTCACTATTATACGTATACACACTCACATATACACACAAATACACTCACTATTAATTATACACATACACACTCACATATACACACAAATACACTCACTATTATACACATACACACTCACATATACACACAAATACACTCACTATTATACACATACACACTCACTCACATATACACACAAATACTCACACATATACACACAAATACACTCACTATTATACACATACACACTCACTCACATATACACACAAATACTCACACATATACACACAAATACACTCAATATTATACACATACACACTCACTCACATATACACACAAATACTCACACATATACACACAAATACACTCACTATTATACACATACACACTATTATACACACAAATACACTCACTATTATACACATACACACTATTATACACACACAAATACACTCACTATTATACACATACACACTATTATACACACAAATACACTCACTATTATACACATACACACTATTATACACACAAATACACTCACTATTATACACATACACACTCACTCACATATACACACAAATACTCACACATATACACACAAATACACTCACACATATACACATTCACACTCACTCACATATACACACAAATACTCACACATATACACACAAATACACTCACTATTATACACATACACACTATTATACACACAAATACACTCACTATTATACACATACACACTATTATACACACAAATACACTCACTATTATACACATACACACTATTATACACACAAATACACTCACTATTATACACATACACACTATTATACACACAAATACACTCACTATTATACACATACACACTCACTCACATATACACACAAATACTCACACATATACACACAAATACACTCACTATTATACACTCACTCATATATACACACAAATACACTCACTATTATACACATACACACTATTATACACACAAATACACTCACTATTATACACATACACACTATTATACACACAAATACACTCACTATTATACACATACACACTCACTTACATATACACACAAATACTCACACATATACACACAAATACACTCACACATATACACATACACACTCACTCACATATACACACAAATACACTCACTATTATACACTCACTCACATATACACACAAATACACTCACTATTATACACTTACACACTATTATACACAAAAATACACTCACTATTATACACATACACACTCACTCACATATACACTCACACATACTCACACTCTCTCTCTAACACTCACTCATACACACCTGATGCCCCGGGCCATTATATATGCAGCCGCCGCGGTACCGCTTTACTGTGACTACTGTGACAGGTACCGCCGGCTCAGCTCACACAAGCGCCTTCGCGCCTGTACATTCACGGAAGCAGGCGGCCGGCGGACCAATCAGAAGCCTCCTGTGACGTCACAGGCGGCTTGGTTTGCCGGCCGGCTGCTTCCGTGAATGTACAGGCGCGAAGGCGCTTGTGTGAGCTGAGCCGGCGGTACCTGTCACAGTAAAGCGGTACCGCGGCGGCTGCATATATAATGGCCCGGGGCATGGATTTTTCTTTCATGGTGCCCCGGGCCGCAGTAAGGAGCGTGGCGGGCCGCTTGCGGCCCGGGGGCCGCGAGTTTGAGACCCCTGCTATAGACGATAGAATCAAAGCACACGTATAAGGGTTTCTTTTGCTTCAAAGTGAGAAGTTTATTGAGACACAGTCAATACTAAGGAAAGCTCTGCTGTATGTAGGGCTGGGGTACTGTATATGGGGGGGTCTGCTGTACATGGAGCTGCAGTGCTGTATATAGGGGAACTCTGCTATATATAGGGCTCTGCTGTATATGGGAGCTCTGCTGTATCTGGCGGGGGTCTGCTGTATGTGGGGGTGCTGAATATTGGGCTGGGGTGCTGTATGTGGGGGGGCTCTGCTGTATATCGGGGTGCTGTACTGTATATTGGGCTTCTGTGCTGTATATGGGAGTACTGTGCAGTTTATGGGGGTGCTGTTCTGTATATGGGGATACTGTGCTGTTTATGGGGGTGCTGTTTACAGCATAGCCTCGTATAACATAATTAGCCCAAGACAGCCTCAAGGAGGATATATATATACTAGGTGAGTGCCTGATGCTATCACATCGGAGGGCGAGGATCGGGGCGGCGGCGGCGGGATGCGGGATGCGGGGGGGCAGCTAATTGGACACACACACACCTACACACACAGATCTACACACAAAGACACACACCTACACACCCCTTCCGGTCTCCCCCGGTCTCACCCATCGTTGATGGAAGCTTGAACCGGGAATGAGGTGGTCAGCGCAGCATGGAGGCTCGGTGGTCAGCGCAGGATGGAGGGGGTTAATGGTGGAGGTCACTGCGAAAGACACTGAGGGTGAAGGTGCTGGACTGGCCGAGCATCTTCAGACCTGAACCCTATGGAGCATCTATGCTGCCTTCTCAAAAAGAAGGTGGAAGAGCGCGAGGTCTCTACAGTACATCCACCATCTTCGTCATTATGAAGGATGAAGAGGATCCAGCGAATCCTGTGAAGATCTAGTGACCTCCAGGTCCAAGAGAGTTAAGGTCGTGCTGGTAAATAATGGTGGCCACACAAAATATTTTAGCAAAATTTGGCCTTTTTCCCTTAGGGTACCTTTACACGCCGCCACAGGAAGGCAGAAACTGCCAGGCACTGGGGACAATTGTGCCTGTTGCCATGAAATTACTACGAAATGGCGGCATGTAAATAGGGAAATTCCTCCCGGTGTCCTACAGTTCCTTCGAATACCTGTGTCTGAGCCGTGCTCAAAAACAGGAAGGCACAATACCTATGGTGGTGGCGTGTAATCGGGGCACAGGCAAGGTATTTGCGTGGCCTAGCGAATTCCCAGGGGCGTGCCACGGCGTCATGGATACCGCGCCCCATCAGCGATCATTGGTGGAGGCTCCTGCGTTACGATTGGCTGACCCTTCACAGGACGCCATATTTAAAGAGCTATCCATTCACAGTCCACAATTGCAATGGCGTCATGTATTAGGCAGCCTTCCTGGGCAGGCTGGCCAATCATGACACTATTGCATTGTCCAATCAATGCTTGTGCATCACGGAATACACAACTCTGTTACGCCTATGTACTTACGGCGCGAAATATGTACGCCCATATTCCTTTGTGGTAGCGGCGTGTGAAGTAGCGAAGGTATTCTACAGGGAATAAGCCGCGGCACCCGTCGGCATTTCCGGGGAACAAAGATGCCTTCAGTGGAGCAAGTTGTGGCGGCGTGTATATGCGGCATCGGCAATCGGTATCCACCGTTAAAAACGTGAGCGTGCACGTGCGGTGGATACCTGTTGCTAGCCGCTGTGGCGGTATGTAAAGGTACCCTTAGGGGTGTACTCATTTTTATTTCCAGTGGTTTAGACATTAATGGCTGTGTTGAGTTATGTAGGCGACACCACAAGCTTCACACTGACTACTGTACATTGTATCAAAGGGTAAGATCTTCAGAAAAGATAGAATAAATTATTTACAAAAATGTGAGGGGTGTACTCACTTTTGTGAGATACTGTATATGTATATATTATGATATAACATATTACTCTGTTACTGGACTTGTAACATAGTATAGATGTGTATAGGCACTACAAGTCCCAGCATATCTGTTGGGGGAATTCAGCCTGAATAGAAGTTAGAAAACGCCGCGTCATGAAATCATGGGAACCAAGTTCTGCTGCATTTGTCATTTATTATCTCCGGCCACTTAACGATGATTAATGATTATTTTTATTCTGATACATTGATCACAGGTGGATGATTTGTTCGGAGCCATCGCTGGCGGGAGACGTCCCCTTCTCACTTCTCAGCCGGCGATTCCTGCGTCTGTGAACGGCAAACAGAAAAATACGTCAGATTCTGCCTCTAGATCATTCCTACTCAAAATCTAGAAATATCCCAAAATGATAAATATTCTGTTGTTCCCTGAAAGGAGCGCACCGCAGAGGACACAGTCAGTCACCGGGCTGATTTAGGATAACTTTGTTGCCTGTAGCAACCAATCACAGCTCAGGTTTTGCTCCTAATGCAGCTCGGAATGTTACATTGTTGATGGTTGCTATGGGCAACAAGACCAGTTCTGCTGCTAAATCTGACAATGAGGTATGGCATGATCATGTCAAAGATAGCCAAAAAGAGAATCCCTGTGTCCTCCTCCGCCCTCCTTAGCCTATTTACTAACAGTCACCTTTTGCCAGGACAGATGGAGCAAACCCAAAGTGTGTTTTGGGGGTTAGTCCTTAACCATCAAGATTGTTGGCTTTAAAATATTGCTTATTTTTCATTTGGCAATAAACCCCTGGCTTTGCTTGGACTACTGCATTGGTTGATGTGGGCAACAAGTTTGTTGTTTTGACAAATGAGGCTCTGAAGGGGTGGAGCCATGAGAGAAGCAGCCAATGAACACCTAAACGGTAATGCTAGTGTCATACTCCACCCAATAGGATCATATACTATCCTAATATGGATGTTCCACAGTGGTTTTAGCCAAAAATAAGATAACCATCAACAGGACGGCCTTTCTACATAAAGAGCTCACTTCTAGCCTTCCCCAAAGTTTCCCAAGTTAGCAGCGGAGTGGAATGGAGAGGATCGGTGTTTATCAGCAGCCATATTGGTTATCCCTCAGATCCATTCTGTCTAAACATTTTTCCTCCTATTTTGTGTCGTTTATTTTCTTTACCTATTCTATGGGTCACGTGGTGACGACGGTGACCCCTCCTCCTGATCCTCAGTCGCGCTTCTATAACTCCTTCTAGACGCCATGTTGATATTGTAATGTTGTTTTTCTTAGGAGCCGCTGAATGAGGCTGATGAATGCAGGATTCCAAATAGAATGTTCAGAAGTGCGATGACATCACGGCTTCATGAAAAGTTTACAGATCGCTTAGGTCATCCAGCCACACCCGCTTGCTCTGTCATTGCTTTATGAGGTCACAACAGTCTGTGGCTATAAAACTCCCTCCAGAGCCCAGCCTGCATCATTCATCATCTGTCTCCTGGTCTGTCAAGAAAAGAAACAACTGTGCCTTCAAGAATGAGGGAAGAACATAGCGGACCCAGGAGACGACGCAGAACCTGGAGGAGCCCCCAAAAATGCCGTGCCCGTAGAACAGGCAAATATATATGCCACATCTAGCATCTCTATGTATAGTTTGTTGGCAGAATATTAACTCATGTTTTCTCATTGCAGTTCATAGACGCAGACGCTGCCACGTCACACAATAGAGATGAACAACGGACGGCATGAAGAGAGGTCTCCCCACAGTGAATATTGAGAAAAAAGAAAAAGAAAAAAAAAAAAAAAGCCCCCACAGTGAATATGTGAATATTGAGAAAAAAAGAAAAAGAAAAAAAAAGCCCCCACAGTGAATATGTGAATATTGAGAAAAAAAGAAAAAAGAAAAAAAAAAAGAAGCCCCCACAGTGAATATGTGAATATTGAGAAAAAAAGAAAAAAGAAAAAAAAAAAAGAAGCCCCCACAGTGAATATGTGAATATTGAGAAAAAAAGAAAAAAGAAAAAAAAAAAAAAAAAAAAAAAAAAAAAGCACCCCAAGGCTAAATCCCACCTAGCCAGAATCATACTCCACACTGATGAGGGGCAAAACCCCGAAACAGCTACCGAGCTGAATACCTGATTTTGGTATTCCAGCTGTCTGTGGATTGATACCTGGTTTTGGTGTTGGTTGGTCCCATGTTTGAGACTCCTAAATGAGGCTCTACAGACTCTATCTGCATATTTGTATTTCCCAGGGGGATTGTCCCCTGGGAAATACATATATGTAAATAGAGTTCGTGGAGCCTCGTTTAGGCGTCTCAAACACGGATTTCACTGTGTTTGAGCGCTTTAGCCGGATGCCCGCAGTGTTTCCTTGATTGGTCTTCCTGAGATCAGTGATTGCTTCATGATGTTAATGAAGTCACGTCTCAAGTATTGTACTTTCTCATCAACCCTCATGAATGAACCGAAAAAATCTGAGGGGGCAAAACTCAAATCTCTGTGTCCAGTGATGATTTTATAGTAACTGTATCACTTAATATTGAGCAGAATTAAAGGGAACCTGTCAGGTTTTCTGTTTCCATTGAACCATGAGTAGTCCTATGCACATAACTATATTCCCTGCCTAACTGATGGAGATGTCTCCCCTTAATAAAGTCAGATCTCAAGCCCTGAACTTCCTCATCAACCCTCATGAATGTACAATAGACAGAACCGAATAAATCTGAAGGGGCAAATCTCAAAACTGTGTCCAGTGATGATTTTATATTAATTGTATCACTAAATATTAAGCAGAATTAAAGGGAACCTGTCATATCCTCTGTTCCCCGAAATCTGTAAGTAGTTCTGTGCACATACTATAATCCCTGCCTAACAGTCCCTCTTATGTAGGAACACACATAACCAGATCTATAGAAAAAGTATTTCTAAAGACCACTCATGAGATGCAAATTTGGACTTTGACTAGTCAAGGGTGCGTTCGTCCCCGACTAGTCGGCCCAATTAGCAGGTTATCACACACCTGTGGGCATAATAACATGCTTTAGGAAAGCCAGTGTATTTGCCAGCGCTATGCAAAGTTGCGCATGCAAGGTATGATAACTAGAGATGAGCGAATCTTTTGAAGTTCAGGTTCGGTTCTCTGAATGAGCATATGATCACCGAATTGTTTAACAAACTGTTCATAGAACTTCCAAATCCCATTAAAATCAATGGAAGGCAAAATCAAAAACTCCCTCAAAGTGGCCCAAAAGTTGCAAAAACAGCTCAAATTAGGGACAGACATCAGGAAAAGTGATATTTCTCACAGTTAAAATATTCATCATTGTGCATAATGGATGCATAGGACAAGGCCTAGCCCAGTATTTCAAGCATTGATCAGGAACAGTGATATGAGTGACAGGTGTAGGCATAGTGCTCAGAGAGCCCTGATGAATTCACAAAACTCACAACAAAGACACCACAAGAAGAGTCTCCGCATTAGAAAAAGATTAGGCCAGACACTATGAAAGTGGCATCAATTTACTAAGGCTAAAAATTGTAGGACTGTTGGGCTGGGGGATCTCATACCTCATGAAACCACTCCAATTAGTTTTATGCTCTGCTGCACTCAGGTGGCACAAGTATTAGCTTCAAGGACTACTACCGAAATAATTAGTCAGGTGGGTCAGTAACATATATAGGCTTAGTGGGCAGCGAGCCCTCATCCCTCATGCAAACCGCTCCAATACATTTTTCGTTCCACCACACTCAGATGGCGCAAGTATTAGCTTCATGGACTACTGCCGAAAGAATGATTCAGATGGGTCAGTAACATGTATAGGCCTAGCAGGCGGGCCCCTCATCCCTCATGCCACCGCTCTGTTACTCGCCCTTACACTACCAAATCGTCAGGTCAACGCCTCATATCTTATGCAAGTTCAAAAATGGATGGCTAGAACTCAACCGTATTGTTTCAGTGCTGGTGAATGGATCCTTGGACCCCGTATACTATAGACCAGGGGTCTCAAACTCGGTTGGGTTGGTGGGCCGCACGTAGAAAAAAATTGATATCGGGGGGCCGCATTGCTTGTAGGACTAAAGGTACCGTTACAAGTCGCAACACTGCATGCAATTTCACAGGCAATTTGCTGGTTGCAGTGAAATCATGGACACATTGTTCCATTTGTACACGGCAACAAGATAGAACAATGTGTCCATGATTTCACTGCAACCAGCAAATTGCATGCAATGTTGCGACGTGTAACGGGTCCGTACCTGTACCCGTACAGAGTGAACAAGTGTCTGTGTTTCTTCTTGGTGAACGGAGGTAATTCTACACTGTGAAGCAGAGACTGCCCTGCCCCATTCCTACAGTGTTACCCTATCCTACCAACATACCTTTACAGCCCCGGGGACCCAGCTCTTCCTGTAGAGAGCCACAACATCTTGCTGCCGCCCATCACCCTGGAGGTCCCAGCAGCGCCGGTGCCATTACCGGATCTACAGGTAGCATCACGACATTCATTCATAAACTCTTATCCCTGTAAATATCCCTCTTTTTGTTGTCACCCAAGGACACAGACTCGGGCACCGGCCACCTGTAACTTCCCAGCACCCGACCGCCCGAGATCTGAGTACCCCATACCCTTGTGGGTGAGACACGAGCCATCGGTTGGGGACCCCTGCATCATACTGTCAGTTGAACCCAACTTTATTGGCTTCTTTGACAGACATTAGTCGAATGTGCATGGGGGTTCAGTTGTAGATATTTGTAAGCGGATTGCCTTACTCTTTTATCCTGTATGTATTGACCGGTTTACCTTTGATTTGCTCTAGATAAGTGGTGTCGGTAGGTAACTCACAGCTGCTTATCGACTTTCCTTCCTCAGCGATTATTATTTTATTTTATCTTGTCTCCAACTTTTTGGAAACTTAAAAATAAATCCTGGAAACTATCTCATCTTAAACCTCTACAAATCTAGTGAATGCACCATCGCCTAGCTCAACTATAGCTTATAGATAGATCATGCAAAATACCAGTGGTCTAGACCATTGTTGTATTAACCATTTATATGATCACCATGTTTCTAGCCACTGTTCCCACACACACATAATTCATTCTTTGTATTGAATGACCTATGGCCCTTCCCTGTGTAATACATAATGTACGAGGCTGGACAGGGCGCAGGTTTTGTGATGGGATCTTCACAGTCACTTTCCATACACACGTCAACTATTGTTCCTGAAGATCGATGGTTCATACAGAGCCTGGGGACACAGAACCTGATAGTGTTGAGTGATCCGGTGACTCTCAGGTGTCTGGGAATACAGAGGAGACTGGACTACGTATTCCCGTGTGCCGACTGTCGTTCAGTCAGGTGTAGAAGACGCTGGTTTCATGTCAACACAATCTTATCTTATGGAAACACAACCACCAGCTGTAGGCGACCTGAGACTCTCATGATGGGTTACTACCCATTATATTTGTCTGCTGAAGATGCTGATTGCTTTATATATCTAGGATCAGTGGCAATACACATTGGACATTTTCTGCAATCAATTGACATTGATATCGTCTATCGTATGTAGTTTTTATCTGTTGGAGACGTTATTTTCACGAGTGGTTATGTATAGAAGGCTAGGATGATGGACAGTTCAGGGAGGTTATTATTTTTAAGCGTCATTTATTCCATGCCGTTTTATATGTAAAAAGGGGCATACATAGACAAGTACAATAATTATGAACAATACAAGGCACAGGCAGGTGCAGGAGGAAAGGACCCTGCCCACAAGGGCTCACAGTCTACAAAGGATGGGTGAGGATACAGTAGGTGAGGAGAGGACCCTGCCCATGAGGGCTTACAACCTAGAAGGGATGGGTGAGGATACAGTAAGTGAGGAGAGAGGACCTTGCCCGCAAAGCCTCACGGTCTACAAGGGATGGGTGAGGAACAGCAGGTGAGGGTACAGGACCCAACCCGCGAGCGTTCACAGTCTACAAGGGATGGATGATGATACAGTAGGTGAGGAGGGAGGACCCTGCCCATGAGGGCTCACAGTCTACAAGGGATGGGTGAGGATACAGTAAGTGAGGAGAGAGGACCCTGCCCGCAGTGGCTCACAGTCTACAAGGGATGGGTGAGGATACAGTAGGAGACAAGAGAGGACCCTGCCTGCAGTGGCTCACAGTCTACAAGGGATGGGTGAGGAACAGCAGGTGAGGGTACAGGAACCAACTTGCGAGGGTTCACAGTCTACAAGGGATGGTTGAGGATACAGTAGATGAGGAGAGAGTACCCTGCCTGTGAGGACTCACAGTCGACAAGGTTATCCAGTGCTTCACCATTTGCATCAAGACACCACACTATAGGCCATGATGGACAAAGCAGCCATAATGCTCCCTTCTCTATCCGTATCTGGCATAGGCCCCCATCATGACCTTAGGGCATCCAGTCTTGAGTCTGGCTTCACACTACGGTTTTGTTTCTGTCTGTGGGGATCCTGCTTTTTTCAGGACCACACGGACAGGAATGGATAGGTCTGGATTCAAAACTCTGGATGCCATTTCTATGCCCAGATCCGGGATTTTGAGGGATCTGGACACAAAAAGAGCTGGGGGGAGCCGAGCCAGGCAAGTGCTGTCAACACTGTTACTTTCACTTTAGCAGTGTATCTACATACACTGATAAAGTGAAATTAAATAAAGGAATGGTTAAAAATAAAAAATAAATACTCACCTGTCCGCTGAGTGTCCCACGATGCGAGACTTCCACCTCCGATGGCTGTAAGGACCTTAATCAACTGACCGGGAAGGGGCGGGGCAACAGATCACCTGATGGCCGGTTATGGCCAATCCAGCACCATAGGGATGCATGGGAGGGAAAAACGGATCCTGTTCTGTACTTTTCAAAACACACAGAACAGAATCCCAAAAGTGTGGTGTGAAGCCAGACTTTGCGAGTCTTTGCAAATCTCAGTCTGTGCTTCATCTCCATCTAAACCATGGTGCTTTCTAGGCCTGGTCTGTCCTCCTACCCTCCAATTGTGGCTCAGAAACAGCATAGTGGATGGGATTTCAAGATTTCCCATGCTTGCTGTGTCTCTCCCCTCCGCTGCGTGTTTTCAGCTGCGGTGCAGATTTCTGTACTTCCACATCTCCACATCATGTTCATTTCATCCTGTGGAGTCGGAAGTGATCACCATTGGGTGCACACAGGGAGAAGCCGCCCTGCACCCTCCACAGATCTTGGGTACAGGGCGGCTACGGTCTCTCTGCGGGCACCCGTGGGTTTCCACAGGTCTGGAGGCGCTGCATCCAAGACGCCTTTTAGGTTTTTGGGGGGCCAAGTGTATAAAATGTATAATTGGCGGAGGAAGGGTGAACTTGATGGTTTTTTTTCAACCTATGTAACTAAGTGCAGCATCTCAGTTCTCCGGGAGATAAGCCGTTGTCAGAAGAGTCCAGCGGGGGATCTCTCATAGAGAACCTGGGCACGTTCCTGTATATGGGGGCGACGTAAAGGCCGTGTCACACGTGTCAATGTCGCTAGTGACATCGCCGAAAAATGACGCATCAGCGATGTCGCTAGCGATATCGCAAGTGCGTCGTGCTGTGTGACAGCGCGACGCGACTGCGATTTATCGCTGGTCGCAGGTTGACAGGTTTATGAACATGTTCATAAACCTGTCAATCTGCAACCAGCGATTAGGCTGGATCGCGCCGTCTGACACCGCAATAGCGATGTTGGCGGCGATGCAGCCTATACCGCAGCATTGCTGCGGATCGCTCGCTGGGTTGATCCCAGCCCAGCGAGCGATGGCTCCGCCCGCATCACTGCGGCGTCATCCGGCAACATCCTGCCGTGTGACACCAAGGCTGCGATGGCGGAAGCGACCGCGCACCCGCACATCGCTTCCGACATTGCAGCCTTGGTTGACACGTGTGACAGGACCTTAAGGGTATGTGCACACTGGCCGGCGGGTTGGTCGGCGGCGGCTGGGCGGACCCGCCAGGAAGCTCCGGAGCCGTCCACCGGCATCCTGGCGGGTATGTGCGGCGGGTGACGGGCGGGTGCCGGGCGGGTGGCCAGCGGATTAGCGCCGGCGGTGTTGCGGCGGCTGGAAGCAGTACATGATTCTGCTTGCAGCCGCTGCAGAACCGGCCGGATTATAGAACATGCTCATTCGTTGCTAACCCGCTGGGAACCCAGCGGGTTAGCAACGGATGAGCATGTGTAAACCGCCGGTGTGTGGACACCGGGTGTCGGTTTACATAGGTTTTAATGTTAATCCAAACGCCAGTTTGGATTAACATAAATTTACATGAAATTTATGTAAACCGACCGGCGGTTTACACAGCGAAACTGACCCTAACCCGGCCAGTGTGCACATACCCTAATGGTACCTTTACACGCCGCCACAACAGGATGGATACAACCCGCTACAGGCTACAAATGTAGCTTGTCGCGCCAATATCGCCCGTAGTAGCGGCGTCTGAAGACGGGACGACACAGCCGGCTACAGATACATCTGTATCCGTGCACTGCCCATAAACAGATGGCTACATCGCCGATTGTAGCGAGCTGTATCGGCGTGTAAAGAACCCACAGAAGGGAACTCTGGACACCCTGCGATGTAGCTGCAATGTAGCTAAGGCGTCACCCAGGCTCCGTGTTACCGCGCCCCATCTGCGATCATTGGTGGAAGCTCCTGCATGACGATTGGTAGTCGCTGCATAGGGAGGCATATTTAAGGAGCTGACGAGTCACACTACACAATCGCTCGAGCGTCATGTATTAATCAGCCTCCTGCGATGCCTGCCCAATCATGATGTTCTGGCTTTGTCCTATCACCGTACGGACGTCTTGTAATCCACAATTGTGGCACGCCTATGTGCTGTCCCTGCTGCACCAGGTCCGCCCATATTAGCTTGTTGTAGCGTTGTGTAAATGAGGTACGCTGAGCTACAGATGGCTACTTGAGACACCCGGCGATGTAGCTAGCTGTAAATGTAGCGTAGCGTAGCGCACCTTGTGGCGGCGTGTAAAGAGGGTGCGTTTCCCGTTGGTAACCGTTTGGGCGTGCTCGTGCACGTGAAGTAGCGGTTGGTATCCATCCTGCAGTGGCGGCGTGTAAAGGTACCATTAGGGTACCTTTACACGCGGCTACATTTCTAGGGTGGCTACAGGTAACTTACTGGTTGCAGTGAAATCATGGAGAGATTATTCCATTTGTACACAGCAACAAGATAGAACCTTGTCTCCATGATTTCACTGCAGCCAGTAAGTTACCTGTAGCCTCCCTAGAAATGTAGCCGCGTGTAAAGGGGCCCTTAAGAGATCACTCTCAGCCACACGATCATTTGCCATCAGCTATCTACTGCACGGGGACCTTTAAGCTTTTTGCTTTCGCCAATGGCAGCAGGACATGTTAGGACTTGTAGTCCCTCAGCTGTCAGTTCACTATACAATGTCTTTTCTGATATCATTAGATAAGTAGAGTCCTTGATAAAAGGGATGTAAATGACATAGTAATCAACTGCTGTTAATTGCACAAACAAGGTTACCCTGGACAGGATTATCCCAATAGTGTTTACTCTAGATAAAATCACTCATGTAAATGAAATATTCCACATCTGCCAGGACTGCTTTCCTTCATGATTGATGCCAAATTAAGGGATATTTTTAACCTTTTATCTGTCAATCTACATTATCATTATTCAGGGCCGCTGCCCAGGTGCATGATTTCCTTCCCAAATTTAGAGAAATTCACACGTCTCCTCCCAATTTCCAGAGACTCACAACAAAGGGAGAGGTCTGTACTTGTCTCGTTTGCCCAATCTAGGATATTCCAAGAGAACTGATGTCATCAAGTGAAACTGCAGTCACTTTACAATTATTTTTATGGTTTTATATCTAAAACTAAAAACTATCATATAAATGTGAGTAGCGTGAAGTCAATCTGTCCCCCGTCGTCCTGATCTCCGGCTCATACCAGACATAGAGCGGAGTCTGATGAGCACAAACAGGTGGCGGCCAGAAGTCAAGTGTGGGGGACAGAAACGCTAAAGTGATATGTGGGGGAAGGGTAGGATCTGTAACCTTACCAGGTCCAATGTCTGCTATGGAAAGAGAAACTTTCTCTGTATTTTAAACCGAGTCCCTCCTTCAATTGTCGCTGATCCACTGATTCCGGAACAGTTCTTCTTTTTCTCCTGTGCCCCTCTGTTCTACAGTTATGCCACTCAGAAATAATTGGGCACATTTTTGATTCAGCCATTTGGGCTTCTTTGTATAAATTTGAATTGGATTAGACGCCACCCTGATGTTACAACATAATGTCTAAGTATTCACCTGTATTTCTCAGCATTGTGGGCTCCGAGATCGGCCACATCGCGGTCTGTAGATGCCGTGATCATCCAAGTAACTTAGTGCAGCAGATGAAAGACACATCATGGTTACTTCCAATCAAAATCAGAAGATGTCCAGCAGTGCCACCAGTTCAGAACTAACAGCAACCAGTGCGGCCCAGCTACACCCATCTATACTGGATACAAATATAAACCCAACACATTTGTTTTTGCTCCCATTTTTCATGAACTGAACTCAAATTGGTTACTTCGATGGGGGATCACAGCTGGTCTGTTCCCGGTTCCGTGCCCTGGACGCTCAATGGCAGGGATGATGACGGTGGATGGGGGAACGGTAACGTGACGCCACCTGTGGTACTACCTGGTAACATGGATACCAGCGCTGCGGCCGGCTGCTGAGGTGATGGAGGTGCAGCTCAGAGTAGTACAGCTCTCCACAGGTGGAGCTTTACCTCAGGGCAGCGGGGGTAGATGAGGGGAGTAGTAGTCCTCTTTGATGCTGAGGCCCTCTGGGTGCCGGAGGAACGGAGCACAGACACTGCTTCAACTCAAACGTTTCTCTACTGGTACCGGGCAGATGATACAGTACACAGTCACAGTCTGATTTAGCGGGGACATAGCCACAGACAGCGCCGGACTGGGGTGTCTGGGGCCCACCAGGAAAATTGACCCCAGGGCCCACCCACCCGGGCCCGCCCATTTTTCAGCTAAATGCAAATACCTGTTATCCGTTATACCTATAATGGCCACTTTACACGCAGCTACAGGTAACAGGTTTTCCACAGGTAACTTACTGGCTGCAGTGAAATCATGGAGACATTGTTCCATTTGTACACAGCAACAAGATAGAACCTTGTCTCCATGATTTCACTGCAACCAGTCAGTTACCTGTGGAAAACCTGTTACCTGTAGCTGCGTGTAAAGTGGCCATTATACTGCGTGTAAAGTGGCCATTATAGTGGAGCGTGGACTGTAAAACCCAGGCGGCTCCTGCACATCACTGTGCGCTCACCATTACTGTAATGTACCATTACTGTAGTTTGCATTAAAGGGATTTTTTGATGAAAACAAGTTGTCAGCGATGCACAGGTTCGGAAGGTGATCACTTATTTATTGGTGGAATCCGCACCATCAGAAGAATGTGGAGTTTTGAGCATTTGGTGATATTTTTCCCTCAGTATTTGTAAGACAAAACCAGGAGTGGAGCAATCAGAGGTAATGTTTCTGCATTTCTCACCCTCTCCTGGTTTTGTCTTATAAATACTGAGGTGAAAATCTCACCAAATGCTCAACTTGCTTTCACTGGCGAACCTCTAAGGCAAGCTTCACATTTGCGTTTGGCACTGCAGCGTATGCAGCACTTACCCATACGCAGTGCCGAACGCAAACACTTTCATGTGAACGCAGCGGAGATTGTCCGCATGCGTTCACATGAAATGTCACTGTGAGTGTGCCCGGCCACCGAATCAGCGGCGGAGATCTCCTCCCAGCCACCTCCGCTGATCTCTTCCTCCCGCCGCTGGTTTAAAATAGCCGGCGGGAAAGCCAGCGGTGAAAAGTCTTCACCGCCGGCTTTCCCGCCCCACTGATGCTGATCATTTGAATTACTGGGGTTCACCGCTGGCTTTCCCGCCGGCTATTTTAAACCAGCGGCAGCAGCGGCAGGGAGGAAGAAAGAAGATGACAGAACAATAAGAAAGAAGAGGAAAGAAGAAGAAGAAGAGGAAAGAAGAAGAGGAAAGAAGAAGAAGAAAGAAGAGGAAAGAAGAAGAAGAAAGAAGAAGAAAAAAGAAGAAAGAAGAAGAAAAAAGAAGAAAGAAGACGAAAGAAGAAGAAAGAAGAAGAAAGAAGAAGAAAGAAGAGGAAAGAAGGAAGAGAAAAGAAGAAAAAAGAGAAAAGAAGAAGAGAACGTAGATCACCTGTAGATGACCTTGGAGGAGGACATCTTCCACAGTGTTTGTGCACACAGATTCACTTTCATTCATTTTTTGTGCGCGGCTGTCTGCATGCGTATAAAGCAAGCACACAGCTACACACAAAAAATGCAACATTTTGCATTCGGCATGTGCATAAATTTTGCGCAGCCGAACGCAAACGCAGCTGAGCGCAGGTACACACAGGCACTATGCGTTCCTATGTTAAACATAGGAGCGCATAGTGCCTGCATTTTGCTGCGCTCAGGTATGCTGCGTTCACAGTGCTCATCGCGCGCAAATGTGAACCCTGCCTAACTGCATCTCTGCTGCTGTGTCTCAAGACGGCGATGGGTTAAGCATCCAAGTATTTAATATCTATTGGAAATAAAGAAGTTTCCACTTATTGATATCAGATAAAACAAATGACCGACCACAATCCACTCTACCAAGACCAATAATACCAGATAGAAGGCAGAAATACCATCATACCATGACCAGATCATATATTACCACCATATAGTGCCCAAATGATGCCACATACAAGGCACAAATACAGTCACACCATGACCAAAGCACATAATACCACCACAGTGACCAAATGCTACCACATAAAAGGTATAAATACTGCCACATCATGAGACCACATATTACCACCACATAGTGACCGAATAATGCCACATACAAGGGATAAATACTGTCATGTCATGACCAAAGCACATAATGCCACCACAGTGACAAATAATAGTAAATTAATAAAAATGTAAAAAATCTATGTATATTGGGTCAGTCTACACTACAGTGATCACCAGTGACATTATACACAGGAGTTCTGTATATAGTGTCAGTGTACAGGTAATACAGTTATCACCGGTGACATTATACACAGGAGTTCTATATATAGTGTACAAAGTTATACAGTCATCACCAGTGACATTATACACAGAAGCTCTGTATATAGTGTCAATGTACAGGTAATGCAATGATCACCATTGACATTATACACAGGAACTCTGTATATGGTGTCAGTGTGTGTATAGGTAATACATGTAGCTTCTCCCCCCCACGTTCCATATAGCTTCTCCTCCCCATCCATCCATGTACCTTCTCCCTCTATCCGCCCATCCATCCAAGCACCTTCTCCGCCATCCACCAAACCATCCACGTACCTTCTACCCCATCCATCCACTCCCTCCTTTTTCATGCCGCCCCCCGTCCATCCAACCCATTCTCACCCTTCTCTATGCTGCCCCCATCCATCCATCCATCCTGTTCTCTCCCCTTTTCCATGACGCCCCCCCCCCCACTCATCCATCCCATTCTGCCCCTTCTTCCAGGCTGCCCCATCCATCCATCTATCAAATTCTGCCCCCTCTTCTAGGCCGACCGATTCATCCATCCATCCCACTCTGTCCCCCCCAGGCTATCATCTTCGGTTGTATCAGCGCCTTACCTGACTCCACACTACTGATTTCGGCAGCTTCTTCCTCTGAGGCTCCCGGTCTCCCACTTGCCGGCACCAGGCACTGGGCACCAGGAAGTTTCTTCCTCTGCAGCTCCTAGTCTCCCGCTCACCGGCACCAGGTACCAGGCAGCAGGCCCCTGGCAGCTTCTTCCTCTGTGGCTCCCAGTATCCAGCACCAGGTACCCGGCACCCAGCAGCTTCTTCCTCTGCGGCTCCCGGTCACCGGCACCAGGCACCCAGCAGCTTCTTCCTCTGTGGCTCCCGTCTCTGGCACCAGGCAGCTTCTTCCTCTGCGGCTCCCGGTCTCTGGCACCAGGCAGCTTCTTCCTCTGCGGCTCCCGATCTCTGGCACCAGGCAGCTTCTTCCTCTGCGGCTTCCGGCCTCTGGTGCCAGGCACCCGGCAGCTTCTTCCTCTGTGGCTCCCGGTCTCCGGCACCAGGTACCTGGCAGCTTCTTCCTCTGCGGCTCCCAGCCTCTGGCACACAGCGGCACCCGGCAGCACCAGGCATCCAGCACTGCCAGGCACTTGGCAGCACCAGGCATCCGTCAGCACCAGGCAGCACCAGGCACCCGGCACCACAGCACCAGGCACACTGGGGCACACATCACCAGGCACCCATAGGCCCGGCAGCACCAAGCAGCCAGACCCCCGGCAACACCAGACGCTGTTGAGGATGGAAAGACATGAAATGTTTATATAGGGTTAAAAATATCTCAACTCTTCTCTAAAATATATATATTGTAATTTGGAAATGTTATGTTGTCATGCTGTCTGTTATACACTAGATGGTGCCCACGCTCCATAAATATATCTGAGATATAAGCCAACCCATTAAGGGAGGAATTTAGATATTAGAATAATTTGATAAGAATTGACCAATTAGGAGATTATCACTTTGTAGAAAGTTCTAGAATTCTAACACGCCTCTTGCTTTCTGTATAAAAATGTGTGTTTCAATAAACGCTTGCGCAGTGTTTAATCCCATTTGGCGTAGGCATGAGTAAGGCTTGAGACGGCTCTGGTGTCCGTATCATTTACTTGCAGTGTGCAGACGTGTACAAATGCCTATCTCTATACATAATCGGCAGTTTCGTGCTTCCGGCCACTGTGCCGCTGTGGAGCAAGGGCTTGTGCGCAAAACTGCTGATTATGCCTACCCCGGAAGCGCCGGCATATTACGACACCCATGCCGCTGCCTGCCGGCGGCTCCCTGCAGGCTCCCGTCACCGCACACCCCCGCACACTCCTGCCTCCACCGCTCTGATGCCGCCGCCGCACTCTCTTTCCAGCCTCCAGGCCCGCCGCCCGCCAAAGCCACGGTAAGCCACATTACAGAAGGGGCCGCCGCCACCATCTGCGGCCCCCTTCATCACACACACCGCACTCTCAGTCACCCTCTAGGCCCGCCGCAGCCCGGGGGAGCCCTATTACTGAAGGGGCCGCCGCCAGCATCTGCGGCCCCCTTCATCACACAAGCTGCCCGCCGCTGCGGCCCTCGCTCTGATGCCGCCGCCACCGGCGCACTCTCATTGCAGCCTGCAGGCCCGGCGGCCTGCAGTCTGCTACCACCACCCCCCCCTCCTCAACTAACGTTACAAGGGCAGCGGGGCTAACATCTGCAACACTGCCCCTCATTACACCCCAATCACCCACACTGCCCCTGCTCACCCACACTCACCCTCCATAGCCCTCCCAACTCACCCACACTGCCCCTGCTCACTCCTCTTCGCCCTCTATGCCCTCACTCACTCCTCACACTGCCCCTGATTACCCCACACTCACCCACACTGCCCACACTCACCCACACTGCCCACACTCACCCACACTGCCCACACTCACCCACACTGCCCACACTCACCCACACTGCCCACACTCACCCACACTGCTCCAGCTTACCCCCCCACTCACCCATACACCCTGCTTACCCCTCTCACCCCCCCAATTACCACAATCACCCACACTGCCCCTGATTACCCCCCACTCAGCCACACTGCCCCTGCTCACTCCTCTTACCCCCCCTATCTCATCACTCCTTACCCCTCTCACCCCCCCCAACTGCCCATAATCACCCACACTGCCCCTGATTACCCCACACTCACCCACACTGCCCCGGCTCACTCCTCTTACCCCCCCGTATCTCATCACTCCTTACCCCTCTCACGCCTCCCCCCCCCCAACTGCCCACAATCACCCACACTGCCCCTGCTTACCCCCCCAATCACCCACACTGCCCCTGCTCATGCCCCCACTCACACCACACTGCCGGTGTTTATCCCTTCCACCTCCCCACACTGCCCCTGCTCACCCCTCTTACGCCCCCACATGCCCTCACTCCCCACACTGCCCCTGCTGACACCCCACAGGGTCAAGTCACAGCTGCTGGCCCCAATGCCAAACTGCCCGCCCCCCATCTTTATGTCACCCCACTCCCGATGCGATAGCATCTGGCCTTTTTACTAGTATATATATAATTAGGAGTGGCTGGTGGACTTGTGATTGAACTGAGACCCTCAACAACACCACTAGGCCCCCATCAGCGCCAGGCACCACCAGGGGCCCGGCAGCCCCAGGCACTACCAGTGGCCCGGCAGCCACCAGGGGCCCGGCAGCCCCAGGAACCACCAGGGGCCCAGCAGCCCCAGGCACCACCAGGGGCCCGGCAGCACCAGACGCCCGGCAGCACCAGGCGCCCAGGCCCCCGACAGCACCAGGCACCATGGCACCCCGCAGCACCAGACACCACCAGGGGCCTGGCAGCACAAGGCCCCCGGCAGCACCAGGGGCCCGGCAGCACCAGGCACCACCAGGCACCCAGCACCACCAGGCACTCAGGGGACCGACACCACCAGGCACCCAGGGGCCCGGCACCACCAGGCACCCAGGGGCCCGGCATCACCAGGCACCACCAGGCACCCAGGGGCCCGCACCAACAGGCACCCAGGGGCCCAGCAGCACTAGGAACCCAGGGGCTTGGCAGCACCAGGCACGCGCAACAACAGGCACCCAGGGGCCCAGTAGCACCAGGCACCAACAGGCACCCGGCACCACGAGGCACCCAGGGGACCGGCAGCACCAGGCACCTGCACCAACAGGCACCCAAGGGCCCAGCAGCACCAGGCACCAGGGGGCCCGGCAGCACCAGTCACCCAGGGGCCCGCACCACCATTCACCCAGGGGCCCGGCAGCACCATTCACCCAGGGGCCCGGCAGCACCAGGCACCCAGGGACCCGGCATTACCAGGCACCCAGGGGCCCGGCAGCACCAGGCACCCGGGGGCCCGGCAGCACCAGGCACCCAGGGGCCCGGCAGCACCAGGCACCCAGGGGCCCAGCAGCACCAGGCACCCAGGGGCCCAGCAGCACCAGGCACCCAGGGGCCCGGCAGCATCAGGCACCCAGGGGCCCGGCAGCACCAGGCACCCAGGGGCCCGCACCACCATTCACCCAGGGGCCCGGCAGCACCAGGCACCCAGGGACCCGGCATTACCAGGCACCCAGGGACCCGGCAGCACCAGGCACCCAGGGGCCCGGCAGCACCAGGCACCCAGGGGCCCAGCAGCACCAGGCACCCTGGGGCCCGCACCACCGGGCACCCAGGGGCCCGGCAGCACCAGGCACCCAGGGGCCCGGCAGCACCAGGCACCCAGGGGCCCAGCAGCACCAGGCACCCAGGGGCCCAGCAGCACCAGGCACCCAGGGGCCCGGCAGCATCAGGCACCCAGGGGCCCGGCAGCACCAGGCACCCAGGGGCCCGCACCACCATTCACCCAGGGGCCCGGCAGCACCAGGCACCCAGGGACCCGGCATTACCAGGCACCCAGGGACCCGGCAGCACCAGGCACCCAGGGGCCCGGCAGCACCAGGCACCCAGGGGCCCGGCAGCACCAGGCACCCAGGGACCCGGCAGCACCAGGCACCCAGGGGCCCGCACCACCATGCACCCAGGGGCCCGGCAGCACCAGGCACCCAGGGGTCCGGCAGCACCAGGCACCCAGGGGCCCGGCAGCACCAGGCACCCAGGGGCCCAGCAGCACCAGGCACCCAGGGGCCCGGCAGCATCAGGCACCCAGGGGCCCGGCAGCACCAGGCACCCAGGGGCCCGCACCACCATTCACCCAGGGGCCCGGCAGCACCAGGCACCCAGGGACCCGGCATTACCAGGCACCCAGGGACCCGGCAGCACCAGGCACCCAGGGGCCCGGCAGCACCAGGCACCCAGGGGCCCGGCAGCACCAGGCACCCAGGGACCCAGCAGCACCAGGCCACCCAGGGGCCCGCACCACCATGCACCCAGGGGCCCGGCAGCACCAGGCACCCAGGGGTCCGGCAGCACCAGGCACCCAGGGGCCCGGCAGCATCAGGCACCCAGAGGCCCGCACTACCAGGCACCCAGGGGCCCGGCAGCACCAGGCACCCAGGGTTCCGGCAGCACCAGGCACCCAGGGGCCCGGCAGCACCAGGGGCCCGCACTACCAGGCACCCAGGGGCCCGCACTACCAGGCGCCCAGGGGCCCGGCAGCATCAGGCACCCAGAGGCCCGCACTACCAGGCACCCAGGGGCCCGGCAGCACCAGGCACCCAGGGTTCCGGCAGCACCAGGCACCCAGGGGTCCGGCAGCACCAGGGGCCCGCACTACCAGGCACCCAGGGGCCCGCACTACCAGGCACCCAGGGGCCCGGCAGCACCAGGCACCCAGGGGCCCACAGCACCAGGCACCCAGGGGCCAACAGCACCAGGCACCCAGGGGCCCGCACCACGGCAGCAGCAAAGATGGGATGGTGAAGCACTGTCTGGGACTCTTGGCCCCAGGATGGTGACTGAGGAGCCCATCTCTTCAGTCACCAGCACCCCCAGCCCCGCTCACACCCCCCCCCCTTCCATACTTAAGCAGCGCTGTTCAGCTGCTGCAGCTTGGCCTGGGGCTATGTCCTCTGCAGCGCGATGAGTGCCGGCACCCGCTCAGGAAGGAAGCAGTCACAGGGCGTGACGTCATCGCCCTGAGACTGTCTGTCTTCCTGCGCACGCGCGGGCGCTTGTCGCGCTGCGCAGAGGAGTCAGAGCGGCACTGTGACAGCAGGGCAAAGCAGGGAGATCGCTCTCCCTGCTCTGCCGCTGCAAAGAGGGACCATCACTAATCATATCGGCAGTGCGCCGATATGATTAGCGATATTACAGGATGGGGGGCCCTCACCTCAACATACAGGACCCAGGGGGGGTAGGGGGCGGGGCTTGGTGGGCGTGGCCAGCAACTCTCGGGGCCCCCCGGGGATTCTCCCGATCCTCCGGTGGGCCAGTCCGCCCCTGGCCACAGATTTTGAAGTAACTTTGCAGAGTCTGTCGGTGGTACCCTCTTACAACGTTCAGGGTCTGTGTTCCTCTTTACTCTCATTCACCACTCTGAAGGGCTCCTTTGACAGTCCCCTGGTCTGCTACTATTAGGTACAGTTGGTTCCTTACTAGTATGGACGGGACTGACAGTACAGTAATCCTCCCGCCACCGGAATTCGGTCCTTTCCCTACCTAACGTGTCCTGGACCTTTTTGGAACTGAGGAAGAGGTACAGTCTGTGGTGCTATGGCTCCCTTCTCTCGGTCCCACAGCTTGTCGGTTCACAGTCAGGGATAGACCTCTGACTCCCTCAGCTCCAGTATGCCGGTGTCAACCCCGGACACCCCAGCCGGCTCCAACCGGTCCTGGTTTGTCCCCTCCGGTTTCTGGGTCACCCCTCTCCAAGGGGGTGCCCTCCTGTCATGAACGCTGTCAGGCACATCCTCACTGGCTGCCTTCCCAGCACTGTCTGACTGGAACTCACTCAACTGTCACTCAAGTCTCCCGCTCTACTGTAGGCTCCACCCCCTGGACCTACTGAATATACGGTCCCTATGCTAAGGTGGCCTAGTGTATGGATACTTATGACAGACTCTGTATGAAACCTCATTTCCATGACTACGGAGGTACTACACCTTTTGTTTGGGGTGCAGTACCTCCCTGTGGCGCCTTCCCATAGGGCGCCACACATGCGTGTCCGGATCCAGAGTCCGCCAGATCCAGATCACATCCTGCATTGCCCCGGATTCAGGTGTTCACGGTTTTTGTCACGGACACTAAATTTGCAGCAAAATGTGCAGCAGACCCCAGGGCTGTGGGGTACTCAGGATCGGGCCGGTCGGTTCTTTGGGGAATCACGGTGGCGGTGACCCAGCTCCGTGACCCTGGGCGTGCAGTAAAAGGGAGAATTAGTTACAAAGGAAAAGTTTGTGACGCCACCTGTGGTATTCGGCCAGGGATGGCCGACGCTGCAGTGTGTGACCGTTGGGACATATGGTAGTGCAGCTGGGATGGTGAAGCTCCCCAGGGATGGTGAACAGTCTATTAGGGCGCTGATGCTGAGGGTGGCCGCAGGGTGAGGAAGAAGGAGGCAAACACAGTTCGTGCAGTTTGTTACCTTTAACGATCAGTCAAGTTGTGTGATCAGTCAAGCACTTCACCCAACTGGGTGCTGTGCTCCTCCAATGCACACCCAGGCTATTTCCCAGATGATTAGGGTCACTCTGCCAAGACACCATTCATGAATGCTGTAATGGGACAAAATGCCGGATTGCCCGCGCTGCCACCAAGAATCACCAGGAAACAAAGAGTTAACTGGGCAGATTTTTCTTTTATTCTATCCTACGCGTTTCAGAGCCTCTATCCGAGCTCCTTCCTCAGGGTACATTCCTCAGGATGATTCTTGGTGGCAGCGCGGGCAATCCGGCATTTTGTCCCATTACAGCATTCCTGTTTCCACGGTTATCATGAAGGTGCGGCCCTGCAGCAGCCATTCTACAAGCCATCTTACAGGCGATTATACCGGTTGTGGGTGACACAACCGAACCAGGTGAGCAGTTCCTGATATACACCGCTATAACCCTTTGTAAAAAGGATAAGACCCTATGCGCATTTATCTCACGTTTACAAGTTGAAGACACCATTCATAGCCTTTCCTGGTTGCTCTCTCCGATGCTGTTTACTCTCCTTCCTTCCAGCACCTTTGTGGACAGGGTCCCAGGCTGATGGCGGCGGGCATTTTCGGGTGACTGCGTTGGCATGTCCCCTGACCCTAGTTCTCACCACCATCCCAGTGATTATACACTGTAGGTAGCCACTGCTCTTGCAGAAACGGTGGCCTCCGGTTCTTCTGGCTGAGGTGTGCAGCACTCCCACCAGATTGGGGCCGGCCCCTCAGGCAACCTGTCCCTCTGCCCGACCCGGGTTGGGCCAGATTCGAGGCACACGGGTGGATCTCCCACTCCCATGTCCCCTAGGATGCTCTATGTCCTGCGTCCGCTCCGGACTCTCTCGTCGACATTCTCCCTCTTCTCTAGAGTGTTTTTCCCTCCTACGCCAACTCCTTTTCTAACCTACTGCTGTCCCCTCCTCCAGCCAGAAGATGGGGCCCTCCTTCAAAAGGGTCCGCCTGAACCCCCCAGCCTGGATTCAGCATGGTGTTGTGTGCATTTATTGTGTCTTGGGTTTGTGACCACTTCTCACCTGGGAACAGTAAAATATAAAAGGGTGGGGGACAAGAGGCGCAATAGTGCCCTATCACTAGTGACACTAATCGTAATAGGGTGGTGCTGAGAAGCCGCTCACCTGATGCAGTTGTGATCCCCACAACTGGTTTGAAGGCGTTTAGGAAATATTATTCCAAGCTGCTGCATTACCTCCACCGACCACTGAACAGTGGTTATAATCCAGAAAGATGACGGGAGTCTGACTGACTCTTTGGTGAGTTTTTTAAGCCCTGGAGCAGCGCGGACCGTGATACACCTATACTCCCATCATCCACCTGGGAACAGTGACACCACACCTGTGGAGTAGGTGCAGTTTCACTGTGGCGGCCAGTCCGCAGGGGCGCCACAAATGCGTTTTTGGTCTCAGCGCAAAAAATGTGGACACCCGGTTCAGGGGGAACCGTAAAGAACTGGATACATCCGCAAGTGTCTGTGGTTCCATTCAAAGTCAGCTATGCTGATTGGCCCACACTATGACCTGGGCGGAGCTAGGCCTGAACTCCGGAAGAGCAGGGACCATGGAGCCTAGGACCGGCAATACCGATGCAAAACGGCACCGGAACATGGCGGACGGCAGCGGATCATCTCGGGGACCGGACCGGAGCACAGGACCATCGGGGACCCCACACCGGACCTGGTAAGAAGCGGTGCTATGTGTGTGTGACTGTGTGTGTGGTGTGTATATATGTGTATGCTTGTGTCTGTATGTGTGTATGTATGTATGTACACCCCCCCGTGTTTCCCCGATAGTAAGACCCCCCCCACCCTGTCTTACTTTCGGGGGGGTCTTACTATCGGGAAAACACGGTAGCTGCCGAGATGACACCCCCAATGGTGCTAGTTCGTTGAGTCATTATATGCCTCGGTTTCTATGACCAACCATATGGGGGAGCATTATTTTGTGTATTGTGTGGATAGATATCATTTAGGACTGTTGACATTTTGGAGCCTTATTCCTTTTTTTCCAGCATGCTTATAATAAAAACATTTGTCCCAATTCATCATTTCAGAGGGGTTTAGGACCCTTTGCTTTTTAGCCCACTTTTGTGCCATTTTTCCGCCAAATTCTACATGGCACACGTGCTTCATGAATTTGGTGCAAAATAAAAACAAGGATCTTTTTTTTCTGCCTTTGACCCTTTTTCTCCTTCCTGTGACTGTTCAGCTCCTATCCTCCCCCTCACTTCTTTCCTCTTCTTTCTCTCCCCTGGGGCAGAGCCTCTTGTAATCTCCTTTTTTTTTTCTTGTTGTTGCATGAAAACATGTCGTTCTGATTACATTTATCGCCTATTTGGGAAGAAATTATTATGTTTTTGTTCTGGGGAATTCACTTGCTACTGATTGAAGGTCTTGCACAACAAAATTATTTGTTGTAAACCTTTTTTTTACACGTTTGTTTGACAGTTTTTTGTGATTCAGTCTTTTGGTGGTGTGAACATTGTCCTACAGACATGTTCACTGTGTGCATGGCTCATTTGTTTTTGTGACTTTATCTTTTGTATAATTGAATGATAACTTTTTTTTCTCAAATTGGATTGAATATAAAATTGCATATTTTGCAAAATCCCACAAAACGTTTGCCAAAACAATTGACGTACTTCGAATAACTCCAGGTGAGAGATTGTGGTACATTTGAACCAGATTTTGTAAACTTAAAGGTGCTGTGTAATGTAAGGGGAACACCAAGGAGAAGGTAAAAGGAAAGCCCCAATGATAAAGAATAGGGGTGACCCATTAACAATGAACCCTAAACTCACTATCATCCTTAGATGGGTCCTTCCCCTTGTGTGTGGTCACGTACCTAGGCCCAGGCTGACCCTGGGTTTACCATGACTAATGCATATGGAAGCAAGATGCTATTCTTACTACTGCAATAATAGAACACAGGGAGAGAGTCAAACTAAGGAACCACACATCTTCTCTTGAGAAAGGAACTCCACAGGTTCTCCAGCATCACAGCATCTTCACAGCATCTTCTAGAGAGAACGTCACAGCTTCAGCTGGCACAACTTCACCAGAGAGGTCAGCATAGGAGATCTATAACTGGCATAGAAGATAGCTGGGAGTGAGTTTAAATAGAGGAAGGGAGTGGTCATAAGGTGCATCAGCTGAGATTTAAAGGTACAAGGAATCTCAAAAAGATTCTTAAAAGGATCCCCTGAAAGGAAATACAGGTGCATCTCAATAAATTAGAATATCACCAAAAAGATTATGTATTGAATTGCTGAAATAAATTAAGTGAAATGCATATATTCTATAGAGTCATTACAAAGAGAATTTTCTAGTTCAAGTGTTTTTCTTTTCTGTTAATGTTGATGATTATGACTTACAGCCAATGAATACCCAAAAGTCATTATCTCAGGAAATTTGAATAATGAACACGAAACACATGCAAAGGCTTACTAAGGGTTTAAAATTGTCCCTTAGGCTGCCTTCACACTGCAGTCAGGTCTGATCCGGGGCTGTCAAGGGTGACAGCCCCGGACCGGATTTTGGCCCTATAGTATCCTATGGGGTCGGATGGAGACGGATGGCAGCTCTCTGCCATCCGTTATCCATCTCTCCGGGAGAATCCGGGAGAATTCAGATTTTTCTCCCGGAAACAAAAACATTGCTTGCAATGTTTTTGTGTCCGGGGAGAACAATCTACCCAAATTGGCGTCTCCCAGATCCTCCTGGATCCTACCGGGGTAATCCAGCGCTCCCTTAATATGGGAGCCTATGGGGCCGGATTGCCTCGATCCGGGACGATCCAGGAACCGCACACCTGCGAGCCGCAGTCCTGAATCATCAGCAGTGGCACCTGCATCCGGCTGCACACGGGGCCGGAGGGCATATTAGTCCTCTGGTTCTGTGTGCTGATCCGGTCCTGGGCTGTCAGGTTCATCCCTGACAAGCCCGGATCAGACCTGACTGCAGTGTGAAGGCACCCTTAGTCTGGTTCAGTAGGCTACATAATCATCAGGAAGACTGCTGAATTGACAGATGTCCAGAAGGCAGTCATTGACACACTCCACATGGAGGGTACGCCACAAACTTTCTTAGGAAATCAAGGTCCACGAGTCTAGAGGAAGAGTGGAGTGGCCACAATCCAAGCTGCTTGAGGTCTAACGTGAAGTTTCCACAATTAGTGATGGTTTGGGGAGCCATGTCATCTGCTGGTGTAAGTCCACTGTGTTTTATCAAGACCAAAGTCAGGCTGCCGTCTGCCAGGACATTTTAGAGCACTTCATGCTTCCCTCTGCCGACAAGCTTTTTGGAGATAGAGATCTCATTTTCCAGCAGGATTTGGCACCTGTCCACACTGCCAAAAAGTATCATACCTGGTTTATAACCACATTACACTGTGCTTGATTGGCTGCAAATGCACCTGACTTAAAACCCATAGAGAATCTATGGAGTATTGTCAAGACGAAGATGAGAGACACCAGACCCAAAAATGCAGATGAGCTGAAGGCTGCTATCAAAGCAATCTGGGCTTCTGTGGTGCCCCACTTAGGCGTCACAGAGGGGTATTGCACCCGTAAAAGAGGTGTAATTTCCTCAGCTGCAAATGGACCCTAGGTTGGTGGGACCCATTCCTGCACTCCCACATTAGCTAAGCGGTGGGAGGTTACCCGGGGAGGGAGATATATTCACCTCCATGGGGATCAAGAGCGGTTAGTTGGAGGAGGAGGAGAGAAGTCGGGACAGCTGGAAAGAGTGTGGAACAAGGCAGAAGGGATACCCGGACGGTTTCAAGCCAATCCAGAGGGAAGGAGAAAGAGGGTCTTGAAGAGATCCTAAAGAGGGCGCCAGACGAGCGGAGTCAAGGCCTTAGAGAGAAAGGGAGAACCCCAGCGTGGAGCGACCATACTACAGGGGATTCTCCAGTCCACCACGGGAACGCCGGGCCCGAGGATCCGGCCAAGGTCTAGCTTTGCAGTCGGCAACCGGCTGCTGTGGTCTGTATATCGCCACAGCACCCTGCCAGACGTAACGGTCTGCCTGCTTCCTCACCACGAGGGACAGGACCCCCAATACTACTTGCACGGAGCCATTGGGTATAGACTCATCCTAGGCGGGAAGAAAGGAAACAGGTTCGTCAACTCAGGTACACCACGGGTACCACCATACCACTGGGATCCACTTGCAGCCACCCGTTGAGCTACCTGTTATTTTAACATCAGATGCTGACCTGTGGACTTTGTATGTTGCTGCTAAAGGTTTACAGTAAAGTACCCGGGAGAAAGTGGTTATCTCCATCAACCTGTTTGCTTACAGGATCGCTGCCCCGGAGGATCAGCTCCACCTGTAGGGAGCTTTGCCAACTCAGCCGCATTACCATCGGCCTCCGGAGGACTGTGGCTGCGCTGGTGGCCATCACCAGCGATCCCCCTACGCCTCCAGCAAGCTCAAGGTGACTACAGGACCTGCCGTTACGTCACAATCCGGCAGCGTCATTGGGTCACATGACTGTAGTTACCATGGTAACCGGTCATGTGAACCGATCAGCTGATCGGGTTGTGACTGTTAAGGAGAGCCTTAAGATCAATACTTCATAAGCCTAAGACATAAGGGCATGGGAGAAATGATATATAGTGTATTATTTTACATTGTATAAGTTGTGATTTAAACATGGCTGCCATTTCCTGCACATCACACCATGTGCTGAGAGCAAGATGGAGTCCAAAGAAGACGGACCAATCACGAAGCTGGAGGTCAGGCAAGACGGACCAATCACAGAATAACATACTCGATCAAGACCACACCCCTTGATGACCTCATGGATCCGCCCATGGACTGACCGAGCCCCTTATTGCCCATGGACCAATGAATACATCTGAGTAGTGCTGACCGAGCCCCTTATTGCCCATGGACCAATGAATACATCTGAGTAGGGCTGACCGAGCCCTTTTTGAGTAAAAACCAAATGTCTTATAATAAACAGGCACTTGGAGCTTGGGTCTGACCAAGGAAGGGTGTACATCTGACTCTATGTGTCTGGTGTCTACTACTTTTCAATGCCGGCGCTTGGTCTATATTGATTTGGTCAGGAGCAGCAACTTGTTATTAATATTGTTATTAATATTACCTTTACATGACGTAACGGCAGGTCCTGTAGTTATCGGAGCTTGCTGGAGGCGCCTGGGGATTGCTAGAAGGTGAGAATATAGTTTTTTTTATTTTTAACCCCTTGCTTTTACTTAATTTCACTTCCTCAATGTAAGTATATACATTGCGGAAGTGAAATTAGACGGCACACAGCAGTTTTAGTGTACTGAGCATGCTCTCATGGACCCGCGCTCATAGGCCCCCATGTTAACTGGCACGGATCCTGTCCGACTTGATTGTGTCCGATTTGGTTAGCTGTGCCCAAAATCGGAGCAGTCTCTAATTTTGGGCACAGCAAAAAATCGGACACAATCGGATCCGACAAAAATCAGATGGCAATTAGGCCAAATCCGATCTGTTCCGTGCCCATAGGATAACATGGGGGCCAAATTGGATCCGTGGCTGTCCGTTTGCAACGGACAGCCACGGATCCTCAAAGATTGCAGTGTGAAAGCAGCTTTAGCAGAACACAACACGCTCGTGACAGGTACATGCCTATGATTAGGATTAGTTAACGTTTTGGACGTTTCATATTTTTGCTGCATTGTATAGTACAAGGACAGTGGATGGATTTATACAAATCTGCGTCTTCTGTGCAGGATAATGTAGTGGATGCAGCAAATACTACACTGTGTCTAGTAACCCTGATCGTGGGCATGTACCCTAAACAAATGATGTAAAAATCTGAAAACTAACTAAACCATAAATGACAAACTTTATAAAAAGCAGAAGTTAATAATTGAGAAGTGCTGACACAAGAAACCTGGAGAAAATGCAATGACGAGTTGGACCCATTGTGTCGGTCAATTTACTAGGATCGTTACAGTTTACGAGAGACATAATGAGCCTGCTGACACTGCCGAATTTACTAGAATTCCTGTGTTACTCACACTTTGTGCAAAGCCCTGCTCTCCATAGAAAGCCTACGATATATACATATAACCCAGGTCTATGTGCCTGTGGAGGAATGTGCTATGTATGTAACTGGGCTAAACTGGGTTAGGAATCCAGCGCTCATTACAGACACATACAATGGAGCCTTCACAGCCCGGTCATCGAAAACTTATTATCAATGACGTGATTTGGCACCAGGATCTAAGTCGCTGATTTGCAACAGCTTTTTTCTCATTTGGGCTGAATTCTTGATACATCGATGACACTTTAGCACAAATAAAACTCTTTATCCAGTTTGAGACCAAATGAGGACAAGATAAAACCAATAGAAAATCCAGTAACTAAATCCAAGGGTCTAGGATCCAATTCAGTTTTCTAATTCACGCGTAAGTGGATGCAAGTATGAAAAAATACAATGGAAAATTGCAATTTTTATCCCTGGGGTTTTCAGCACCGTGGGTGGGATTCACGCCCGGATCAGGGAATGGGGGGCCCGGTGACGGGTGTCTTTGGGATTAAGAAGTTTCTACACCACTGCAATGGGGCTGGATTACTATCATCACCATTGACCTAATTCCACTTAGTGTAGGACACTTTGTAAATACTTGAAGACCAATTTCCTTGTTGTACAGCCATTTAACAGGGAAAGCAAACAGAAGCAAGGTCAGAAATTCCAGCCGATAAGATCTTCATTCATTAAGAACATTCAGTTTATTCAAGTGGATTTTATGAGCCATGTTAATTGTGTTCATTAAGAACTCTGGCAAACACATTTCGATTCTTTTCTTTACAAGTAATAATATGTCTTAATAAAATAATCATTTCCGTAAATCACAGTTTTCCATATGGATACCTTCCAATCAATTACCCATTAGTCTTCAAGCTACTCCATATTCCTGATCTAAAAGGTGCCCCAGTATATTAATGAATGTCCGGCGAACTGAACATTATTAGCAGGACCAGCCGACCTTGTAATATGTGTGGTGGTAACTGACTCACCTGATGGCAAATGTTGGCTTGTTGGACTCCAATGGACATAAGCCAACGCCTGAAGAACAAGCCGAGAGCATGATCTCCTCCACCATACTGTATAGTGGGCACAATGTAGTCAGTCGGATACCGTTCTCCTCCATTCATCAAACCCAGACCCCGCCACCAGAAGCAGATAGAGCAGTGTGATCCATCACTGCACAGAACACATTTCATCCAGAGTTGAGTGGTGGCGGCTTTACACCACTCCATCCAACGCTCCGCATTATGTTTGGTGATGTACGGTTGCAGCTGCTCAGTATTGTGATTGGTGATGTACAGCTGCAGCTGCTCAGCCATAAAAGTCCTGGCAGGCGCAGTGTTTGTGCTGATGTCCCTACCAGAGGAGGTCTGGACTTTGCAGTTATGGGGTCAGCAGGGCAGTGGGGACTTTTCTGTCGTTTGCCCCTTAGGTCTCGGCTCCCTGATCTGTAACATTTCGAAGTCTTCACTTCATGGCTGAGTTGCTGCAGTTCCTTCCACTTCTCAATACTATCACTCACAGGTGATGGGGAAGATACAGGAGGAAGAAATATCATGAATGGACTTGTTACACCAAAGGCTCCTATTACAGGACTGCACTGGTATCGGGGAGCTCTGCACCACCAGACGATCTGTCTCATGTTAGTAAAGGCAGACGACATGGAGTGGGGCTGGATGTTGTACACCTGGGGGCTAATGGGGCCGGATGATATACATCCGACGGCCAATAGGGCCAGATGTTATACATCCGGCGGCCAATAGGGCCAGATGATATACATCCGGTAGCCAATAAGGCCAGATGATATACATACGGCGGAGCAATGGGAAGCATTGAAAAACCTAAATTTACAGGGGTATTCCCATTCTCCAAGATCCTAGCACAATATGTAATAGGTGTGTGGCACCCCAAAGTCCGGTTGCCACGATGGCCTTGCCTCCCTCAGGGGGTAAGGTCATGCTTGGAAGCAAGGTAGGGTATCCACCCCAGGTAACCCACACACACACACACCCTTCCTGACTCCAGACCAGAAGGGGGAGCACTAACCTGAGTTCAGGGGAGTCTCCCCTATTAATTCTGGCTGGAGGCGGGGTTAGTCAGTTCACTTCCTAGGAGGACTGTAGAAGACATCCTGCAGACTGGAGCAGTGTCAGGCTCGTCAGAGGATACTCACTAGCCAGTGTGAGGGACCCATGAGCAAGGGTCTCAGGAGAGGAGAGGAGTAGGCCTGGAGAGTGGAGTCTGTCTACAGTTCACCCCAGAGCAGAGCGCCAGAACCGGACACCGGGGTCCGAGGTTGCACGGGTGCTCTAGACCCAGCAGCCAAAATCCAGAGGCAGGGAGATTCCAAGTCTCCCGGCCATCACAGCACTTGGGGCACAGCAGCATAGAAGAACCCAGGGACAGTGATCAGAGAAGAGGCACCTGGGAAGGGCTTGAGCTGCCTGCCATACGAGTGAAGGACTGTCTAGCAGGAACAGAGGTCGCAGTTTAGCTCCAGGCAGCTAGGACCAGCAGACAGAGGCTCAGTAAGGTGGCCTCAGAAACAGCCAGGGGAGAAGATCCCTAACTTGCTTCCAGGCCCCCTGGATTCCTAACATCTCCTGTGGACTGTACCCTGCAGTTTGCTACTACAGTAAAGGTAAAAGAAACAACCCCTGTGTGTCTGTCAGTTATTCAGCGCCCTAAATCCTGCACCCGAACAGCCTACCATCGCCATAGATTTTAACGGTTGCCCTGGGAAAGCATTCCACCCGTGGGGAGCAATACCACAACAGCCGCCCATCCATCATCCCCGGAGGTCCCACACTGCAGCACCAGCCCCCAATAGCCGGTTACTATGAGTTGCGTCACAACACCTATCCTCTAAATCCTACCCCCCAGAACTTTTTGAAACTGATCCCCAGGGTCACAGAAGCCGGATCTCGACCTCTGTGACTCCCCCGGAAGCAGCAAAGCTCGGTTCCGTGTATCCCATTGCCCTGGGGTGTGACAGGTGTAATAATAACAATATTAGCAAATACCTCTAATTAGAAATGTTGTATACTTTTCCTGATAAGCATTGTCTTATCCTCATGTGCAGGACATTGCAGGATCTTGGGAATGAGTGGCTGCAACCAGGGACATCTAAGCTACTGCAATTACCTGTACATAAGGTAAGATAAATGGTTAATCATAAGAACTATACTACATTTCTAATTAGAGGTATTTGCTAATATTATCATTACACCTACTACATATTGGGATAGGATCTTGGAGATGGGAATAACCCTTTAATGATGAAACTATATGGCAAAAAGGATATCAAATATTAGTAAATCCCCATCAAGTAAGAGATGGTATTATCTATAGAGATATGTGTGATATCCAGACTGGCTCTACTTCATCTACCCACTTGCCTTGTCTTTTTTGCCTATTTCGGGAGCATTTTGATATCTATCAAACGATGATGCACATTAAAAAGATTGTCTACTACTTAGATGAACCCCTCTAAAGCCGTATGTGTCCACCTTTTAAAGTAATAACACTTATACTCGCCTCCGATGCCGGCGCTGTTGCAGATAACATAGCAAAACCTGGTGACAGATTCCCTGTAAGGCTGTGTTCACACACAGCCCTTTTTTTGCGCGGACGCTTTTTTCAGCATTTTGACCCGCACAAAAAAAGCCCCGTAAAAATATGCAGGTGTATACACCTACTTCTTTAGTGATGTCACAGAGGGGAGGAAGAGTCCTGTTTCTCCTCCCCTCTGTGACATCTGTGACCAGCGGCGTAACTTCAGGCCCAGGGGCCCCGATGCGAAAGCTCCGACGGGGCCCCCAATTATTGCAAATCTTTAATAATATTAGTATTTTTCTATGGGCCAAAGGGACTTTTGGGGCCCCCTAGCCTGCAGGGCCCGGGTGCGATCGCAACCCCTGCACCTATTGTAGTTACGCCCCTGTCTGTTACCACCCCATTTGATTTTGCAGTGCATTATACACTGTGAAATCAAATGTAAAATAATATCAAATATATTAAAAACAATAAAGAATTAATACTTACCTCTCTGCCGGCTTGTTCGTGCTATCCGGGAGCCAGGCACCGATCTGACAGCACCTTGCATGACGTCACGGGCTCTGATTGGCCGCTCGTGGTCATGTGATATGTGACGCGCATATCACATGACCGCGAGCGGCCAATCACAGCGCCCGACGTCATTATGACATCATGCAAGGCCCTGGCAGGTCGATGCCTGCTGTTGCTCCCGACTTCCGAACACCCGGCGGAGGGCAAGTATAAAAAATCTTTATTATTTTTAATACATTTGCCATTATTTTACATTTGATTTCACAGCATGCACAAAAATGCGTGCAAAATATGCACTGTGTGAACGGGGCCTAAGGCCACAATATGTGAAATAGTATATCTAAAACCCAGAGCGACCCAGGAGAGAAGCCACACCACTAATAGGAAGAAAGATTATGTAATGAGTCAATGCCACCATCCTGGCGCTGAACCGTTTTATTTGACAACTGCATGTTTGTAATGAATAAGAAAAAAACATGATAATCGGAGAGGGGGTAAGGGAGGTCACATTAGATATTGTAATACCAGGTAAACAGAATTGCATTTTAGGAAAATCTTAGTCAGTTCTTTTATTTTTATTATTGCAACTGGATAAGTTGATTTGGTACAAGACACCTTTCATTGCAATGTAGGATACATTTGTCAGAATTAGTGATGCATGAATCGCAGAGTAAATTTGATTCCTCAGGACTTATCATTAGTCGAACATTCGCATACATACATTAGGAGCATGTTGTTTGTGATACCAGTTGAGTTTTGATCATTGTCCTAAAAAATACCAGCCCTATACCTTTCCTGTTGGAGCACAGTTGTCACGGATGTAGATGTATCAGTAAGTGATTGATATGGAAAGTCCTGGATCTAGCAATAGAAAACCAGAGATACAATCTAAGCTTCCAATGATGAGAACGTGGCCCTAAAGTCCCTTATATTCTGATTTTTGGTGATACTCAGACACTAGAAACTGTCCTGTAGTAGGTAAATGCAGGGTAACAAACTTACTCTAAGGGTACCTTTACACGCCGCAACTGCGGTGCGAAATCTGAGAGGCAATCAGGAGCCCCGTCACCGTCGCCGTGAAATTGCTACGAAATTGCGGCGTGTAATTGGGGAACCCGGCGGTGATTTTCAAAGTTGCGCCTGGTTCTGATTTCAGAGCACTGTCCCAAAACCAGATGCAACCATGAAGGTGAATTTCCCTGCTTTTGGAGTGTGAAGGGCGATAGGGATGGAATCAGCGTCACCTATTGATTTCCCAGAGGCGTGCCACAGCGTGCTGGACACCACGCCCCGTCAGCGATGATTGGTGGTGGGTACTGTGTTCCCATTGGCTGTCACTTCATAGGGCGCCATATTTGAACAGCTGTCCATTCACAACACACAATGGCAATGGCGTCACATATTAGCCAGCTTCCTGCGCAGACTGGCCAATCATAACGCTATTGCGTTGTCTAATCAGCGTGTTTGGGGTGCGGAATACACAACTCTGTCATGCCTATGTTCTTGCTGCGCTAACCATGTACGCCCACAATCCTTTGGGGATTGCGGCGTGTGAAGTGGCGACGAGTCTACCGGATATTTCCCGCAGTTTGTGTCTTCCGGGGCGACACGTCACCTTAGGTTGAGGGCGAAATTGGGGTCTAAAAGCGCCTTCGGCGTTCGGAGGCAACCATGAAAAATGTGCACGCGCACGTTAGGTTGCCTCCGATAGCCGCCAAAAGTTGCGGCGTGTAAAGGTACCCTTAGGGAACACGTAGGGACTATGTTCACAATACAAGATTTTCAGATGGATTCTGTCCGCTCTCTATCATAAAGAAAGTAGGCAAACGTTACCCCAAAAACGCCGGTGGAGAAGCTTCAGGAAAGAAGCCATCGCCTTATTCCTGGAACAACATCATAAAGAAAACTCTGAAGTCTCCGCCATTGGATTAGAGATGTCTCATGCACATAGCCACCAGAAGAGTTCTCCTTTTAGGCTTTGTGTTCATGGAACCTTTTGTTGAGTTTTCGAAAAAGAAACTGAACGTAAAGTCAAGTCTTTGAGGAGTGCTGCAACTTAGAGAATGATTTTGAGAGTTTTTGCTTAGTTTTCTCTCAGTTTCTGCTGCAAAAACTGGAAAAACTCTGTCTGTACATAACTTTACGCTTTGTGCACAATGTCTTTTTCAAGTGGATTCCACCCCGGAATCGGCCTGAAAAGTGTCCCATAAAACGAAGATATAAACAGTAATGTCACATCATCATTGCTGTGGACATATTCGGTCTTATGTTACATCTTTTAACCACTATAGAAACCCAGGAGCAGTTAAAAGAAGTGACATGGTCATTTTTCAGGCGACTTTCACCCTTGCGTTATACTAGGCGTATAGAAAAAAAGATGCCGCAAGAACAATGTCATAGCCATTTCATGAAACAACCAACGGTGTTTTACATGAAGAGTCTTCACCTAGGAAAGACTCAGTGGCTGCAGTTTTCCTACAACCAAAGACTTAATAGAGCATCTTTTCATGCGTTCTGACTATTTGTGGAAGGAGGGTACAGATGTCCTCATGGCCGTTCAATCTCTACAAGTTCCCACACAATGGATGATGCACATAATTCCGCCTAGGAGAAGCAGAGCCCAAGCTAGCGTCATACCCAACAACCTAAAACCACCAGGTCCAACACTCAGAAGATAGAAAATGGAAGATGTTGAAGGTTGGAACACAAACATCTATCACTACAAAAATCAGGTGAAACAACCCAACCAAGGTGAGTCCAAAAACGCTAAATCCAAATCATACCAGTAAGAAAATTAAGGGTTCAGTTAGAGTGAAATCCAAATACACAACCAACACACATCTAATATACCACCTGGCCGAGCCCCTGGGTCCCCCATGTGCCATTGGTAGCACTACTGGCCTCTTATGTAGCAGAGTGACATTTGTAGCCCTCGGCTCCAGACCCCATTGTGACTGCTGTATCTGCATTTCTTACAGCTATGCCCCAGCCATCTGCATAAATATACTGAGCATTCACCTGTCAGATCACAAAGTCCATAAAATTAAATTATGCAACAATAAACAAAAATGTAATGGGAATGTGCAACCAGCCAAAACCCCATGTATGCCATCTCTAATGGTACCTTTACACGCTGCAAACCGAGAGTAGCAACAGGTAGGCACCGCACGTGCACGTGCACGCTTTCAACGGTTGCTAACGGTACCTGATGCTGCAAATACACGCCTCCACAAGGTGCTCCACAGAAGGTATTTTCGTTCCCCGGAAGTGCCGACGGGTGCCGCAGGATACCTTCTGTGGAGCACCTTCCCTGATTTACACGCCGCTACAACAAGGGAATATGGGCGTACATATTGTGCGCCGTAACTACCTAGGCGTGACAGAGTTGTGGATTACAAGACGCTCGTACGGTGATTGGACAATGCGATAGCATCATGATTGGCCAGCCAGTGCAGGGAGGCTGGCTAATACATGACGCTATAGCAAATGTGTAGTGTGACTGGTCAGATCGTTAAATATGCCGCCCTGTGCAGGGACAGCCAATGGGGACACAGTACTCCCCACCAATGATAGCTGATGGGGCGTGGTATACATGATGCTGTGGCACGCCCCAGGGAACTCAAATACCGTACCTGTGCCCCGATTACACGCCGCCACAATAGGGATTATACCTGCTTGTTTTTGAGCATGGCTGAAAGACAGGTATCCAAAGAGACAGGAAGGTACAACCTGAATTACACGCCGCCACTTCGCGGTGTTTTGAAGGTAAAAGGTACAATTGTCTCCGACACCTGCCGGTTTCTACCTTTCGGTAGCGGCGTGTAAAGGTACCATTAGGGTACCGTCACACTTGGCGACGCTCCAGCGATCCCGACAATGATACGATCTGGTAAGGATCAATGGAGCGTCGCTACGTGGTCGCTGGTGAGATGTCAAACAGTCAGATCTTACCAGCGACGCAGCAATGATACGACAGTCGTTGGGACTCAGTCACTCTCGGGCGTAGTATTGAGATCGTTGGTCGTTGTCCCTGTCAAACACAGCGATGCATGCTGTCCAGCGGGAGCGAGATGACCAAGAAATGGTCCAGAATGGTTTGTAATGATCAGCGATCTCACAGCGGAGGCCTGGTCGCTGCTACGTGTCACACATAACGAGATCGCTGCTGGGATCATTGTTGCGTCACAATACTTGTGACCCAGCAGTGATCTCGCTTAGTGTGACGGGGGCTTAATACTGAAGTATATTCTGTAGCAGGACATCTACATTACCATAGGGCGTCAAAAGCCACCACTTACAGAGAGACCAGACCACCAAACACACATGTCTGTGTGCTAACATTTCCCCAATGGTAGATTGTGTGAAGGGAGAATGCTTACAGTGAATTTTTAGATAATCCTTAGCTTAAAACATGTTAAAATTTTTTTTACATATACCGTATATATTGTTGCCTCTTGTAATCAAGTTTTCCATTCAGCTCATAGAAATGTCTCTAAAGCACTTAGAATACATTGTAACCAAGACAAATTAGTAAAGGCAAGAAAGTCATCTCATAAAATAGTATCATAAAATAGAAGTGGCTGAGCAAGGAGGGGTAAAGGGAAGAGGAAAGAGGAAAAAGGGAAGAGGAAAAAGGGAAGAGGGAAGAGGAAAGAGGAAAGAGGAAAGAGGAAAGAGGAAAGAGGAAAGAGGAAAGAGGAAAGAGGAAAGAGGAAAGAGGAAAGAGGAAAGAGGAAAGAGGAAAGAGGAAAGAGGAAAGAGGAAAGAGGAAAGAGGAAAGAGGAAAAAGGGAAGAGGAAAAAGGGAAGAGGAAAGAGGAAAAAGGGAAGAGGAAAAAGGGAAGAAGAAAATGGGAAGAGGAAAGAGGAAAAAGGGAAGAGGAAAAAGGAAGAAGAAAAAGGGAAGAGGAAAGAGGAAATAGGAAAAAGGGAAGAGGAAAAAGGGAAGAGGAAATAGGAAAAAGGGAAGAGGAAAATGGGAAGAGGAAAAAGGGAAGAGGAAAATGGGAAGAGGAAAGGGGAGAAGGAAGGAAGGAAGGAAGGAAGGAAGGAAGGAAGGAAGGAAGGAAGGAAGGAAGGAAGGAAGGAAGGAAGGAAGGAAGGAAGGAAGGAAGGAAGGAAGGAAGGAAGGAAGGAAGGAAGGAAGGAGAAAGGATTGGAAAAAAGGTTAGGGAAGGGAAAAAAGAAGTGAATGGGAAGCAAAGGGAAAGAAAGAAGAGAACATGGTGGAAAGAAAAATGGTTAAGGGAAGGGAAAGAAAGAAGAAAAGTAGGGAAAGAAAGAAGGATATGGAAGGGAAAGAAGGAAAAGAAGGGAAAGACAGGAAGAGAAGCGAAAAGAAAGAAAGAAGAGAAGGAAATTAAAAAAGAACAGAAAGAAGGGAAAAAAGAGAAGAAGAGAAGCAAGGTGTAAGAAAGAAGGAAGGAAAAGAAAAAAGAAGGAAAGAGGAGAGAAAGAAAGAAGAGAAGAAAAAATAAGGGTTGGGGAGGGCACGGCAAGGCAGCAAAAGACAGAAGAGAAGAACGGTGAAGGGAAGAAAGAAAAAAAAAAAAAAACAAACGTCATTATTCTATTGCTGCATGTGTGAGTTCCAGGTGGCTGTCCGAGTACAGGGAGCTGCATTGTCTGTGTCCTGCATTGTGTCTGTGCCACGAGCTTCCAAGTTGTTGATAGCACTTGAGATGCCAAGTGGTGAAGGCTTTGGTGAAGAGATGCATTGTGGGAAAGGCATGCCACTCACTGGTAGGAAGATCTATGTCAGGAGGCATGCAAATCGGAGAAAAGGAAAGGGGTGAAAGCAACGAGCAAGGACATATGGAAAGTGCTACAGGGGAGATCCCAAGCTAGAACACAAGTCTACATCATTACTTACTGCAGAGGTCCTGTGAGGTTACTCAGACATGAGACACATAAATAAAATCCAGGAGCAACGTCCTCATCTTTTCTTCTATAAATAGTTAAAAATAAATTATGCGGAAGTGCAACATTTCATGGTAACTTTATAGAGGAGTATAATAAACCATGGCAGCCAGTGGTGTTTAATAACGCAAGTTAGAAGCACCTGGAAAGAAAGAGAATGTGCAAATTGTGCTGGGTGAAACGTCTCCAAAATGAAGATGTCAAGTAAGAGGATAGCACCCAGAGGAGTGAGGCGGAGAGGATAAGAAAACATTTGTTACATGACTGTGGATGACTTGAATAATGAGGTGCAAATGTGATCTATAGATGCCGATTATCCTCTGGACACAGGCCAAGCCCCCCGCGCGGACTCTCCATCCAGGCCGCTCATGATACATCGCACACTTAAGGAGGACCTGGAAAGTTCTCAGTTCTTCTCCTTTATAATTCCTGCTCTTCCCTTGAATTTTCCAGGGTTTTTTTTCTTTTTAAATCCGCCATTCAGTCCAAGACATATAGACTGATTTTATTTAATGCTAAATTTAAAGGTCTTTACAAGGGGGCGTGGCTCACAGATTCTATAGGGGCGTGACTCTACCTGCAAACCACGCTCCTTGGTAAAGAATATAACAATTTGCATAAAATAAGTAATGCCCACATCTCTGGAGCCATATGGCGAAATTATACATGGAAACCACCTGAATACCCAGGGGAACAGCGGTGAATCAAAAAGAGACACAACGTTCCATTGTTTACCTGGGGCAGGTCATCACTATAGAGGTGCTGTCATAGGCCATAAATATGGATTTCATTAAAAATGTTGCTTTTTCTTGAATCCGGTGTTGTTTTCACTTCATTCCTGTGACTTTCCATTCTTGAGTTAGGCCCCCTCTTCCTGATATTTCATGCCAGCATTGTTAGCCAAGTGGGCGTGGCCCCCAAGTCTTCTTTGTGTATGTATTTTTTGTAGACCACACCCAGTTGGATAAAATTCTAGAGTTACATACAGATAAGAGGGAGCAATAGCTCAGGACTGGTGAGGCGCAGTAACAAAAGAAGAAATGCTGGATTCATGGGGAAACAGCAACATTTATACCAGTCAAAAAAAATACACAAGTGACCCTTTTACACGACAGATAATCAGATGGGTGAACATTTGGAAGAAAAATTGTCACATAAGTTGAGACGTTAGCAATCAGCCAACGAACGAGCAAAATTACATTTTACATGGCCTAAATGAAAATCATAGTTGTCGGGAGCACTTCTCCATGTAACAAGGGAAGTGCTGCCGGCAATACACAATTTACCTGGGGACCAATTGATTGAATTAACCATAATTTGTCCCCATACATTTGGCATCAGACTTTGTAAAAAGGACTTTAGAAGAGCAAATGGTCTTGATATGGCGTTTCTTTATTGGACAACGCATCTGCCTGTGTAAATCAGTCCCTATCGCCAGGAGACTAGCATTGTAGCATGGCAGATGTGGTCTAGCGGCCAATGATCTCAGGTCTAAGTTAATATAGAGCATCATTTTTGCTCCAGATAATATCCAAACCATAACTGACCCTAATAACCATATAGTCTTATATTGTCATTGCCAAGGGATGGTCTTTCAACTCTGGTACCAAATGAACCAACCATGAAGAGTAAAGGTGGCATTACGCTTCACCAATCAACTAAATAATGAGCCAATCAGAAGACTTTTACATGGTTCTGATGCAAACTGTATGGGAACCAAAAAATTGTAAATATCATTCGAACTTCTAAAGTCATAACACTGTTGGTTACAACAACGATGGGTTTGGCTGCAATCAACGAGCCCCGTGCCCATGCACCTGTTGCATATTCACACATCAATGACTGAGAATAAGCACGTTCGTCAATTACCCGCCCATATAAAGGGACTTTGATGACCATTATGGAGGCATACATCCAAGCTCGTCACTCCTTTACGTAAAGACATGATGGACAATATAATCTGGGCTGATGAAAGTGATATACACACACATTTAGTTGCTCAGCTATACTGCACATTGCATCTCGTTGGCAATTCCCTCCGGTCATTGAAGAGGATGTGAACCTTTCGTTGTTTGCCACCAACTACCCAGTCTCACGTAAGTTGGCTAAAAAATGAGATGAATGTGAATGGGTGGCATTGATTTCGGGGATATTGGATGTATATGAATGTAATTTAATTTACTGGATATTATCATACGCCATCCTTTTGCTCTCCATGGAGAGAAGCCCTGTCAGATCTAGCCAAATATAAGCATGCAAGTTTATGGTGGCCAGGGGCTGACTGGCCCAGGTGGCAGGGGGGCAGATGCCCCCCAGGCCAATAGTCAACAGCAGGTTTTGGGGCTGTCAGTCATTTTGGTCTGGGGGGCCGCTCTGCCCCTGAAGCACACTGCTCTCGGGCCACTGCTGTGTGCTTGCCCCCAGGCTGAAATTTGCCAGCCAGCCCCTGATGGTGGCATTGGGCAGAGGTAATGTTTGGACAAGAGCCTGCGGTCAGAGTTAGAGACCCGGCCATCCTGGAATTTATCCTGGGGGTAGGATGTTGTTCACATTTATGCTTTATAGGTGGCTACAACCAAAGGCGCCCATCTTTTCCAACAGGACAATACGTTTTATTATAGCAAACGTGTGTGGTTTCCATTTAAGTTCCTTGACAATTTTTCAACATTTTGCTAGTATTGGAAGGTAGATAGAGAGGTTTTATGGTATGGAAGCTCCCTTACATCGAAGGATGTCAAATGTTTATGTTTCCAACAGAAGCCTGTTAGACCATGTAGTCCAGGGTTTGATGACTGCATCATTCTACTATTCCTAATTCTGCGTCAGTGCCAAGGCTGGTACTCCTCTCAGTCAACAGTGCAACTTCGGCCGGGGCCATATATACATGTAGTGCCTATTTTCAGGGTTTCTGCATCAGTCCACAAAGGATAGAACCAAATATTAATATTCATATCCCAACTGCATACAAAGATCCTTAGTCTGTTTATTAAGAGGGACATTTCGGACAGATGGCTTAGAAGCCATTGATATCCGTGGAGGCAGAGGACTTCTGCTATTCGTTGTAGAGCTGTGAGTTGAACTCTTTTCCTGCTTGAGGGACCTGCGCAGTGCAAAGAGGAGAGCAAAGATGACCATCTTCCCTGTTGCCTTATGTTACGGTGTCATGTAATGACACTTCCAGGGAAAACCATTCGCCCCGATATCAGACTGGTCTTCGGTAAAGTCATGTCTTTACACAGCAAAGAGGTATCTTTGCAATGAGATGCAGGCCTTTCCAGCAGTGAAGAAGAGGTTACATGGACAAATGGCAAGGACCAAGAAGAAACCCTTCAGAAGCGAGAATCCAGTGTTCTTCCCCAATGGATCCGCTTCATCTATGTCATAGATTGGGTGCTTCTCCTGGACGTAAAGGACCTGATTCTTTGTCAGAGGCTGGTCGACGAGACAGAAAGAGTAGGGGACGAGGGAGGAGGAAAGTTGAGAAGTTCTAAGACTGCGACCCCAACGCTGCTCCTTCTGGTGAACATACAGGAGGCGGCTACCCACTTGTTGGTGCGTGGATTGTACTTCTCAATGGAGTTTAGGCTTGAGCTTCCATCATTACCTCCCACTGCATAAAGCCACCCATCCATGGCCACAAGATCGTGAGTGCTTCTGTAAACAGACAAGACATGAGATAATGATCTAACACACTGCATTGCCAAACACAAGCTTGAAACATCACTAAGGAGATGATATCAAAAGGATTTTCCAGCCCCCTTCCAAAAGAAAAAGTATACATAAATGAGTGTTAATGGTCCATTTACACTCCACAATTTTCATTCCAAGAAATACTTGTTTCATGATAATCTTGAAATCTAAACACAACCAACAAGCAAAATGCACAGAATATAATCGTTCTCCTCACCGCATTGTTCTGTGTAAACAAAACCTGTGCTGCCGAGAACAATGATAGCCCATGTAAGGGGGTCAGGGGGTCTTTCCTCCCTCTTGGAAACAAGCATTATTTGTGTATTTTATTATTTCTGTAGTAAGGTTAATTTGTTTGAATATTTGTGTGTGGTCATCTTGTGGCCAAGGTAAAGACTGCTCCCCGATCCCATTTCATAATGGGAGTGATTAATAACAATTAGTGATATTCCTTAGGGGTGCGGCTTAGCTAATGAGTCCCAAGAAAAGAAAGAAACTGGAACGGAACCTCTGTCCTATTTGATTTGGCCGGACCTTTGTGGGCCACTATGTGATTTGGGCCCAGGATACAGGAGTGCTAAATCGTTTGCGAGTGCATCTTACCCGGTATGGGTAATCGTTTTCTCTGGCAGCACCCGGACATCGACTGTTTCCTCCAGGGCCGGTTCAGTGGACTTTGGCCTACACTCATGTGAACTGGTCGCCACAGTACCAGTTGCGAAGGAACTCTTGTCTGGCCGAAGCCCTGGTTGGGTCTTTGGATGGTTCCCCTGCGGGTGGGATAGGGCCTGAGTTTTTTTTTCAAAAGACCACATTAATTCACAGCAGACCTCAGTGTGGCTCCGGTATGAGAGTCTGGAGGCACCGGGATGAGGGGAGCAGTCTGCAGTAAAGTGTGTTATTGTAAAGATTCCCAACCAAGCAACATTCAAGATGTCCCGTGTTTCACGAGACTGTTTTAATAAATCTTCAATGAGAACTTAGATAGACTATAAGTGTGCTTTGGCCGTCTCATACATATTTTTTCTTTTTGGGGAAGCTGGATGACACGGTTACTTTTTCAATTTTAACTTTTGATTCCCAAATATGTTATTCAATTGCCATCCTGGCTTAATGATAGTAAGGACATAAGTACTAAAGCCGGGCTTACACTAGGCAATTGACAGTCATTAAATAGCCGGTTTACACAGGGTCGGCCTGTGTAAATCGGCTATTAAAGTGAACCTGTCACATAGATAAAGCCCCCCCCCAGGCTATCACAAACAGAACAGGATCGTTTTTGCCTCCCATGTATCCCCATGGTATCGGATTGGCCCTATTTGGCCATCCGGTTTTGTGTATTCAGTCCCGGGATTCGTTTCTGTCCTGTGTTTTACTGGTCCCAAAAATGAAGTCTGCAGCATTTTTGGGCTCCGGTGACAAAACCGGACAGAAACAAATCTGGTCTGGTCTGGGACACTTAATATGGGGGCATAAGGAGCCGGATCTGGGAAAAAACAGAATTGTTTCCTGGATCCGGTTCCAGGGTACAGAGCATGCTCAGAACAAGAGCACTGCTCTGTACCTGTGGTAAATGTGTGTAATTTCACTTTATCAGTGTATATAGGATAGTTAAAAATAAAAAAATTAATTCTCACCTGACCACCGAGTGCATTCACCTCTGACGGCTTGAGGAACTGTGCATCAGCTGACCGGGAAAAGGCAGGGCAACCTGATCAGCTGATAGGTCACATGACCCCATGAGCGCAGTTTAAATCTTTAAACCGCACTGATGCGGTCATGTTACCCATCAGCTGATCGGGTTGCCCCGCCCCTTCCCAGTCAGCTAATGCACAGGTCCTTTAGCCTTCGGAGGTGCATCGATGAATGTAGCACGGGACACTCGGCAGATAGGTGAGAATTTATTATTTTTTTATTTTTTACCATCCCTTTATTTAATTTCACTTTAGCAGTGTATGAAAATACACCACTTGTCTGGCTCGACACCACTTGTCTGGCTCGGCTCCCCTCTGCTCTTTCTGGGTCTGGATCCCGGACCCGGACCCAGAAATGGCATCCAGAGTCGCCATTCCGGACCTGTCCATTCCTGTTCGTGGGTCCTGCAAAAAACAGGATCCCCACGGACAGGAAAACATAGTGTGAAGCCAGCCTAACCATCCCTATCTCTCCTAAATGTGTGTTGTGACTGTTTTATAAAAGCTTTTTATACTTTACTGCCTGGTATTATAATGAAGTGGGGGCTACCGTTACTAGCCCCTGTGGGCGTCCTCTTGTGCTCCCTTTTGCCGCCTCCTGCAGCTTTTATCATGCCCCGATGGGCGTGATATTGAAATTATAATGCGTGCCCCCAGCCTGCCTCAGAGCCCTCTGTGCACTTCCGGGTATGATGCCAAACTCGTCATTTCCGGTAACGCAGAGTTGATACACCTTTTATGTGTAACGGCCGACTTCAAGCTGCGCATTGCGCATGCCCTGTGGAGCACATTATGTCAACTCATGACGCGCGCATTGTAATTTTAATATCATGCCCATGGGGGCGTGACAAAGACTGCAGGAGCCGGCAAAATGGAGCGGAAGAGGACGCCCAGGGGGGCTAGTAACTGTAGCCCCCGTTTCATTATAATACAAGGCAGTAAGGTATAAAAAGCTTTTATAAAATAGTCACAAAACACATTTAGGACAGAGAGGGATAGTTAGAATAGTAATAGGAAGGTGCAGGGACAGGTAGTGATAGCCTGGGGTGCTTTATCTAGGTGACAGGTTCACTTTAAATGACTGATAATTGCCAAATTAACCCCTGTCCAGAACAAACCTGAGTATAGTTTGGCTCAGGCCAGAGTATACCCTGGGGAATAAACTGTCCTAGGCCAAACGTTACCAAGGGGTGTAAAGTAGCCTAGGCCAAACTATACCCCTCCACACAGGGGTATACTCCGGGGCATAAACTGTCCTATGCCAAACTATACCCAGGGGTGTAAAGTAGCCTAGGCCAAACTATACCCATCCAAGCCAGAGCATACCCCGGGGGATAAACTGTCCTTGGCCAAACTATACTCCTCCAGACAGTGGTATACTCCGGGGGATAAACTGTCCTAGGCCAAACTATACCCAGGGGCGTAAAGTAGCCTAGGCCAAACTATACTCCTCCAGACAGGGGTATACTCCGGGAGATAAACTGTCCTAGGCCAAACTATACCCAGGGGTGTAAAGTAGCCTAGACCAAACTATACCCAGGGATAAACTGTCCTAGGTCAAACTATACCCGGTAGTGTAAAGCAGCCTAGGCCAAACTATACCCCTCCAGGCCAGGGTATACTCTGAGATATAAACTGTCCTAAGCAAAACTATACGAGGCTTCAGATGTGCACAGAAATATCAGAAATAAATAATTCCATGCACTAATGCTACAATTCTTCTAGCCGGCACATGTCCCATTACACAGCATGATGTGCTGCACAGAACGATGATCTTTTGTGCAGCACAAAAGATTATTTTCTCTAATGAACAAGTATATTGCTCGTTCATTGGATGATCAGCAGCCTATGTACAGTCCACATATATAGCTGGGATATACATCACTGTATAAAAATATGTTTTCTGGATAGCATACCACGCTATATGCAAATAAAAGAATCCGGCACGCTTTCATTTATAAGAAATATAGATTTTAATGAAAATCGCCTGAGCATTCACCCATATTCTATCTGAACTATTCTATATACTTTCCGGCCTGCAATCTGTCTTATTGACTGAAATGTTACGTATTTTTGTTTCTCGATTGTGATTCTCATTCATATCTATATTTCTTGTGAATTAGAGAGTGCCGGATTCCTTTTATTTACACTCCACAATTATGTAGAAATGAGCGTTCCTAAGATAATCGTTCAGGGTAAATACTTTCTCCAACATTCCCACCTCCTCTTCATAACTATGATGGTCAATACAGGACAATGACAACACAACAGACGTTGGATGTTATCTGGTCCGTATTCACATGTCCGTTGCATAGAAACAGTCCATGTGCAAAGTTTTGATCACCAGAAATGGATGACTCCTCATTACAAAGCCTCCTGAGGCTAGGCAGCAGGGGGCTATAGAAAGTGCCCCTCCCCAGCGCTAATCTCCCATCTGGAGCTTATCTGATGGTAGACAATCCTCTCCTGTCCGTGAAGAGTGTTTGTGAAGACCTTTCTTTGATGTGATAGAAGCGTAGGAGATGGATTATGTTGGAGGGCAACGTCCATCCGTTAGATCCATTTACAGTTAGAAACCAATTAAATTATAAAATCTGTGTATCTGAAGAGCAGGAAATATGAGTGTACGTGTGATGGTGAGATTATTGTCTGCCCTACTCTATATTACCCACAACTGCATACAAGATTTCTCCCATGCATCCCCCATACTCTGGAACTCTCTATCCCAACACATCAGTTTCTTGCCCACCGTGGAAACCTTCACACGGAACCTGAAGACCCACCTCTTCCGACAAGCCGATAACCTGCAGTGAGCCTCAGTCCACCAAACCGCCGCACATCCAGCTCTACCTTTTCCTGGGTATCTTTCCCATCCCTTGTAAACTGTGAGACCTTGTGGGCAGGGTCCTCTCTCCTCACCTACTGTATCCTCACCAATCTCTCATAGCCTGTGAGCCCTCATGGATAGGGTAATCTCTCCTCACCTACTGTATCCTCACCCATCCCTTGTAGACCATGAGCACTCGCGGGCAGGGTCCTCTCTCCTGTACCTATTGTATCCTCACCCATCCCTTGTAGACCATGAGCACTCATGGGCAGGGTCCTCTCTCCTGTATCTACTGTATCCTCACCCATCCCTTATAACCTGTGAGCCATTGCGGAAAGAGTCCTCTCTCCTCCCCTACTGCATCTTCACCCATCTCTTGTAGACTGTGAGCCCTCGTGGGCAAAGTCCTCTCCTCAAGAGAAAAAACTCACCAAATTTGGCCGCTTACAAATATCATTGCATTTAGCAGGATACGGTCAGCCACCCTCAGAGGAAACTCATATCTCCCAACACCGATGCTCAATCTCCTACAACCCTGGCACGGGGGCGATTGTAGCATCTGCAACCAGTCATACCACAAGGAGAAGACTGGTGGTATCTCCTCCTTAGTATCCTGCTAAGTGCAATGATATTTGTAAGCGGCAAAATTTGGTGAGTTTTTTTCTCTCTATTAGTTATGTAACTCTTCGGTGATTTTCAAAGTCCTCTCTTCACCTACTGTATCCTCACCCGTCTCTTGTAGACTGTGAACCTTCATGGGCTGTGTCGTCCCCCATCACCTACTGCATCCTCACACATCCTTGTAGACTGGGAGCCCTCGCGGGCAGGGTCCTCTCTCCTTCTGTACCAGACTGTGCTTTGTATTGTTCATGATTATTGTTCTTGTTATTATGTTTTGGTTGTAACATTTGATTGCTCTTATGTATGTGAAGTTTTTATATGTATGAAATAAACAGACATTTTAAATTTGAAACATCTAAATCATTGAATTTCTTCATCTGAATTTGTTATTATGTATACCCCTTTTCACATGTAAAGCGCCATGGAATAAATGGCAGTATAATAATAAATAACAATAATAATTACCTCCTAATGTTCATTGGGGCCACACTCTCCCATGTGTTCACTTTTGGGTTATATCGCTCCACAGAATTTAGACAGCTTGTGCCATCATTTCCTCCGGCAACATACAACATTCCCTCCAGAACGGCCACTCCGGCACTGCTACGGCGGCTCAGCATGTTGGCAATCGGAGTCCATGTGTTTATCTATAAAAATAAAAAGGTCTGGATAGATTATTCATGCAACTATATTGGATGATGGGAAATCACTTAGATTTAGAGAGCACTTATGCAAAATTATATTAATACATACAGCCATGGCTAAAAGTGTTTGCAGCCTTGAAATTGTTCCAGAAAATGAAGTATTTCTACCAGAAGATTATTGCAATCACAAGTTTTTTTATACACGTTTATTTTTTTATGTATTTTAAAACAACAATAAAAAACTGAGAAAAAACATATTTTCACACAAACCCTAAAAATAATCGTGACAAAATTGAATATGAAAATCACACCTGAAACCAGATAATAAGGGGAGAAGTTGATCATTACATTGTATGTCTGTGTGTGCCACACTAAGCATGGAGAACAGAAAGGGGAGAAGAGAACTGTTTAGAATCAATCTCAAGGTTCCAAGTCCATTTCCAGAGATCTTGATGTTCCTTTTTCCACGGTATGCAACATAAATCAAGAAATTTACAACCCATGGCACTGTAGCTAATCTCCCTGGATGTGGACAGCAGAGAAGAATTGATGAAAGGCTGCAAGGCAGGATAGTCTGGATGGCGGATAAGCCCAAATCAAGTTAAAAAGAAATTCAAGCTGTCCTGCAGGCTCAAAGGGCCTCAGTGTCAGGAAAAACTATCCATCCACATATGAATGAAATGAAAAGCTATGGGGGAGACCCAGGAGAACCCACTGCTGACACACACATAAAAAAAGTCAAAATCCTCCTGGTAAAGCGTCTTGTGGACAGATGAGACAAGATAGACCTTTTTGGTAAAGTGCATCATTCTACTGTTTACTGAAAATGGAATAAGGCCGAAAAAGAAAAGAGCACAGGACCTACAGTCACATATGGTGGAGGGCAGAGTAAAGAGCACAGGACCTACAGTCACATATGGTGGAGGGCAGAGAAAAAAGCACAGGACCTACAGTCACATATGAGGGAGAACAGAGAAAAGAGCACAGGACCTACAGTCACATATGAGGGAGAACAGAGAAAAGAGCACAGGACCTACAGTTGTGGCCAAAAGTATTGACACCCCTGCAATTCTGTCAGATAATACTCAGTTTCTTCCTGAAAATGATTGCAATCACAAATTCTTTGGTATTATTATCTTCATTTAATTTGTATTCAATGAAAAAACACAAAAAGAATTGTCTTAAAGCCAAATTGGATATAAATCCACACCAAACATAAAAAAGGGGTGGACAAAAGTATTGGCACTGTTAGAAAAATCATGTGATGCTTCTCTAATTTGTGTAATTAATAGCACCTGTAACTTACCTGTGGCACCTAACAGGTGTTGGCAATAACTAAATCACACTTGCAGCCAGTTGACATGGATTAAAGTTGACTCAACCTCTGTCCTTGTCCTTGTGTGTACCACATTGAGCATGGAGAAAAGAAAGAAGACCAAAGAACTGTCTGAGGACTTGAGAAACCAAATTGTGAGGAAGCGTGAGCAATCTCAAGGCTACAAGTCCATCTCCAAAGGCCTGAATATTCCTGTGTCTACCGTGCGCAGTGTCATCAAGAAGTTTAAAGCCCATGGCACTGTGGCTAACCTCCCTAGATGTGGACGGAAAAGAAAAATTGACAAGAGATTTCAACGCAAGATTGTGCAGATGGTGGATAAAGAATCTCGACTAACATCCAAACAAGTTCAAGCTGCCCTGCAGTCCGAGGGAACAACAGTGTCAACCTGTACTATCCGTCGATGTCTGAATGTCATGGGACCGTATGGTAGGAGACCCAGGAAGACTCCACTTCTTACCCCGAGACATAAAAAAGCCAGGCTGGAGTTTGCCAAAACTTACCTGAGAAAGCCTAAAACGTTTTGGTAGAATGTTCTCGGGTCAGATGAGACAGAAGTAGAGCTTTATGGGCAAAGGCATCAACATAGAGTTTATAAAAAAAAAAAAAAAAAAAAAAAGAGGCATTCAAAAAAAAAGAACACGGTCCCTACAGTCAAACATGGCGGAGTTTCCCTGATGTTTTGGGGTTGCTTTGCTGCCTCTGGCACTGGACTGCTTGACCGTGTGCATGGCATTCTGAAGTCTGAAGACTACCAACAAATTTTGCAGCATAATGTAGGGCCCAGTGTGAGAAAGCTGTGTCTCCCTCAGAGGTCATGGGTCTTCCAGCAGGACAATGACCCAAAACACACTTCAAAAACCACTAGAAAATGGTTAGAGAGAAAGCACTGGAGACTTCTAAGGTCGCCAGCAATGAGTCCAGACCTGAATCCCATAGATCCCCTGTGGAGAGATCTAAAAATGGCAGTTTGGAGAAGGCACCCTTCAAATATCAGGGACCTGGAGCAGTTTGCCAAAGAAGAATGGTCTAAAATTCCAGCAGAGCATTGTAAGAAACTCATTGATGGTTACCGGAAGCGGTTGATCGCAGTTATTTTGGCTAAAGGTTGTGCAACCAAGTATTAGGCTGAGGGTGCCAATACTTTTGTCTGGCCCATTTTTGGAGTTTTGTGTGAAATGATCAATGTTTTGCTTTTTGCTTCATTCACTTTTGTGTTTTTTCATTGAAGACAAATTAAATGAAGATAATAATACCAAAGAATTTATGATTGCAATCATTTCCAGGAAGAAACTGAGTATTATCTGACAGAATTGCAGTGGTGTCAATACTTTTGGCCACAACTGTACAGTCACATATGGTGGAGGGCAGAGAAAAGAGCACAGGATCTACAGTCACATATAGTGGAGGGCAGAGATGTTTTGGGGTTGCTTTGCTGCCTCTAGCACTAGGTGCTTGACTGTGTGCAAGACATCATGAAATCTGAAGATTACCTAAGGATTTTAGACAATGTAGTGCCCAGTGTCAGAAAGCCGAGTGTGAATCCTAGCTCATGGGTCTTCCAGCAGGACAATGACCCCCAAACATCAAGAAGTCCCAGGAATGGATGGAAACAAAGTGCTTATTTATTTATATGGGCACCATCTAGTATTAATGTCCCCTAATGTCACGTCCCTCCATCTATTTTTGTGAAATTTGAAAATGCTAATTAAAAAAAAAATAAATGAAAAGTATAAATATGATGTATCTGTGTCTACCATTAGCCGGGCTAATTATACCTTTAACACTTGTGGCTCCGCTATACATTTTCTTGGCATACCACAGGGAAATAATTAGCACTCCTAATTAATGAAGTATTCAATGTATGTGGACGGAAAAACAGAACGGAAATATTCTTGTGAGGAAACACCATGATCTGGAAGTCTCCATCTATATCTGTGACTTAGAAATATGTCACATATTCAAGGAATGATTTCAAGGAACGTTCAAAAGTTTTTTCACTTTTTGAAATTTTTTGACACATAAAAAATTACCCTATGTCTGAAACGAAGGATCAAGAATCCTCGTCTGAGAGCGGATCTCCAAAGAAACCTTCTTTTGAGCTTCTGTCCTTCCTTTTAATTGATCGGTGGGGTCTCAGCACCTGGACCCCCTCAGAATGAAACATTTCACATGTCTATATGATATATCAAAAAGTTTTCGGAAAGCGTGGTTACATTTTGACTCTCTAGAAGATCACCCAGAACCGGCATGGAATAATGATCTGTTAGCAGAGAGATCATCCCAAAGAAAATAGGAATTGTGTCTGATAGAACTGAAAACCTGTTCTAGATATAGGAGTAGTCTTGTCTTTCCTTAGAAGTAGTCCTCTATAGGTATGAGAGGTGATGCCCACCATTAAAAATGAATAAGCCATTGCTTAAATTAGGTTTTCATGTTACATTTTTTTTTTATAGTTATATGAATTAGAGAAAAAAAAAACCTTACTCTGGCCACTAGGCTTTATACTAGACCAGTGGCGTAACGATCGGGTCACAGGGTTCGAGGCTGCGACGGAGCCTGGAGCTATAAAGGGGCCCACACCGTCAGCCGCCCCTCGCAGCCGCAGATCGCAGCGCCGCCCGCTTCACAGGGATGTGCATCTCCAAGGACACACGTCCATGTGACAGCGCGGCAGCACAGGCCACTATAGGACCATGTGTCAAGGAGAGGAGGGTAGGGGGGAGCCTCCTACTTCCCACTGCTGCTCCTCGCCCTATGCCTCCTCTGACCTGCCGGCTTCCTGGCCTGCATTCCTTGCACTTCTTGTTTTATTCAGTGTGCAGTGGAAATGCAGGCTGGCACCTCTTCCTCTTTCTCCTGAGTCTTCAATCTTCAAAGGAGACTGTCGGAGCAGCGAGGGAACCAGAAAGGTAAGTACAGATTTTTTTTTTTTTAAATAAGTGAGTGCACTATGGTCAGAGAATAATGGGGGGTGTTCATGTATAAGGCTGCATATTATAATACTGCACTATATGGAGAGATATGAGGCTGCATATAATAAGGCTGCATATATGGAAAGATATAAGGCTGCATATTATATATAATACTACACTAATATGAGCAAATATCTAAGACCTGCCATATAATAATACTGCACTATATGGGAGATATAAGGTCTGCATATAGTAATACTGCACTATATGGGGGAGATATAAGGCTGCATATATAATACTGCACTATATGGAGAGATATGAGGCTGCATATATATAGGCGGACTCATATGGAGACGTTTTGAGGCTGCACTATATCTAAATGTTATGAGGCCTGCACTATAATGGTAGGTTTTGAGGTTGCATCATATGGAGAGTTTAGAGGCTGCACTATATGGAGAGTTTTAGAGGCTGTAGTATACTATATGGAGTGTATTGAGGCTGCACTATATGGAAAGTTAAATAAATGTAAATTTCGCATTGGGGCACGCCAAACTCTGGTTATGCCACTGTACTAGACTATTCTTCTTGTTCTGTAGAGAAGACATCATCACAGACAAGTTTACAGTTATTGATAACACCTCAATATACAATAGATTACACAAGATCAAACATTCAAAATAGGTGATGTCACAGCTCACCTCCTTCTGTACAAAGACTGATAACACCTCTATATACAGTAAGATAACACAAGGATCCACCCATGTCACATTAGGTGATATCACATCTCACCTCCTCCTCCTCTGTACAATGACTGATAACACCTCTATATACAGTGGATAACACAGGATCCACCATTCACAATAGGTGATATCACAGCTCACTCCTCCTCCTGTACAATGACTGATACACCTCTATAAACAGTAGATAACACAGGATCCACCATTCACAATAGGTGATATCACAGCTCATCTCCCTCCTGTACAATGACTGAAAACCCAACCTCTATATACAGTAGATAACACAGGATCCACCATTCACAATAGGTATGTCACAGCTCACCTCCTCCTGTACAATGACTGATAACACCTCTATATACAGTAGATAACACAGGATCACCATTCACAATAGGTGATGTCACAGCTCACCTCCTCCTCTTGTACAATGGATAACACCTCTATATACAGTAGATAACACAGGATCCACCATTCACAATAGGTGATATCACAGCTCACCTCCTCCTGTACAATGACTGATAACACCTCTATATACAGTAGATAACACAGAATACCACCATTCACAATAGGTGATATCACAGCTCATCTCCTCCTGTACAATGACTGATAACACATCTCTATATACAGTAGATAACACAGGATCCACCATTCACAATAGGTGATATCACAGCTCACCTCACAACGCATTTACAAGTATCCATTAGTAAAAAGTACCCTGGAAACCTAGATATTGCAGTCTAGTCAGAGAAACACATCTCAACAATACAGTCATTTTCCAGTCTCCATTGTGTAATGTGGCACAGGCCGTGGTCGTAAGGCGAGGTAGTACAGTGTTGTGCCTGCACACTACACGTAAGGGAGTCCTGGCTGGGTGTGTGACTCCCGTTATGGATGTGTTACACCTTGGCAGGCCGCATGATGCCCATGGCTCTTCTGCTGGCCAGGACCAGTTGTTACCTGAGTCATTGAAGGAGATCACCAGTTCTTTATAAACGGTATTTTACTACACAATCACCTGATGTCAACTATGTACAGTAGATAGCGGGCATACAACTTCTCCTATGTTTCTTCTGTTACACAAAGTATCTCCGCACAGTCACTCTACATCTTCAACCTCACTTGTTCATGCCTCACATAACTTCACTTACTTCACCATCACCTAGTGTACTACAAATTGTACAGTCCATGAAAGTCATCTTTTTCACCCGTGTCTTATCTGCCTCCTTGAAGACGTATTTGCCAGTATGGCCGGATTGACTTCTAGCTGGCTGACACTGATAGAACTCCTGCCTGAGACTCTCACATTTCCGTACTTTCCTGACTTGTTACCTGCTCCGAATTGTAAACTCTGGGGTAGTACAGTCCTGTCCGAGGACCCATCTCCTCCTGATACTCTCTACTTCCATCAGCTACCCTCTCGCTCCAGGATCTTACTATCCTTTGCTCTGGTCTCCTCTCACCCAAGGCACACCCACATCATACGGCACCATAGACTAACCAAACCATAGGTCTGTCTCTGTTACACAAGGGGCCTTATCTGACATTCTGACAGAAAACGGTCACTATCCCTTTGCACTACCACTACCCCCTCCCACTCTGGGCTTGTCCCAAACATTAACTATTCCTTAACCTACTGTTGACATAACACAATACAACAATACACGTTACCAACAAGTAACACATTATACACAAGTTCTCATTAACAATAACATCGGTCTCTTCATGGGGAATGTGGTCAGTATATCCATCTCCTTACAGTTGCGCCAAAATTCATGTTTTAATCCTATGCCAATTCGGCTTGCAAGTGCACATGTTGGTATGTAACTACAGCTGCAGTCTTTTCGCTTCTCCCTGCAGGCGCCCACCCCATTCTTGATGGACAGTGGAGAGGAGAAGTGACATAGACCTCTGCTGTACTATCTCCATTGTCAACCAAGATGTGGGGCGGCATCGGCAGGGAGAAGCGAAGATGAACTGCAAGTGCACTAATATACCCATCTGTGCACTTGCAAACCTAAATTTTCATGGGATCAAAAGATGAATTTTGGTGCAACAAAGCTTCAAATAATGACTGGACACAGTTATCGTTGCTCCCTTACTCTATCCTGTAGGTTTCCAACATACATTGTTACGGGCGGGTTAATTTTAAAAGCAAAGTAAATTCTCATAACACATTTCCTTTAATGCTGACAAATGGTAGCAAATAGCAAACAGCGCAGCCAGCATCCTTCTACATCTGTTTGTTTTTTTAACTAACTAAATAAAAGGACTTTTTAGGATTGGGGAGTGCCACCCTTTTCTCTATTATTCGGCTTTGACACAGTCAGAAGAGGTCCCGGTCCTAGAACAGTATATGGACCCTTTGTAGTCCAATATCACATCATACTGCAGCTCTTTATGTGCCGTGTTGGAGGTTGATCTGGGTCGCCTTACCTTTTGGGCCCCTGTGCAGTTGCACAGATTGCATCTGTCCGCCCCTTGGATTTAGACTGAATAGTTCATATAACACATACGGATGATGTACATCTATGCCCCCCCATAAGGTATATTTCATGCATTTTACATTGAAAGTGCATAATATCATTCCCCTTAATATGGGGTAAAGAATAGTCTTCAACTCCTGATAGAGGAAAATACTAAAACATTACTCAAGAGATAAGTCCAAGTAAGAGTCGCTGCCTGGAAATACTGCAAACCATTAAAAGAAGAGACTGCCCCTTACTGGTGACACCCTGAACTGCAAGGAACGAGAGCAATTGCCTTAACGGTGGCCTCGCTCCAGGGTCTGATGCTTCTTTGCCTTACACCTTGGGTTGCCATCCATCCAGAAATTCAGGACAGTTCGAAAAATTGGACACTTTTTTGTCTTGTCCATAAAAAAAGTAAGGCGTCCGTGATTTTTTGGAGTTGAAGATCTTTATACTCTGACGATAATGATCATCCTATCAGAATTATGGGGTGTAGATAGGGATCACTTATAATCATAATGATTTACATGTCTGTAAAAAATATTCTCTGTCCATGAATTTTAATAACCTGTCCAGAAATAATAAAAGCAAAGTCGGCCATCCTACTCCCAACCCTACAATAAAGGGGCATCGGTAACTGTGGGTACATAACATATCTAATAAAAGGTAGAAAATCAACTCAATCAGGAATAAAACTCAATAATGGAATTAAAAGTAACAAATATACCAAAATAGAACCCCAATGGAGGGAAATAAATCCCAATAAATAATCTTAGATAATGTTATATGTGGTTGGACACTTACTTGAGGTTCGTATTTCTCCACCGTGGCCAAGTGAGAAGAGCTGTCATATCCTCCGACTGCATAGAGGTTACCATCTAAAAGTATTAAAAAGGAAAAGATATCAAAATATTAGCATTTTATGCTTCCACTCTTTTTCCTTTATGTGCCCCAAAGATGGCCATACACATTGGATTTATATAGGAACCACCTTTTAGTGGGATTGACCGACAATAAGGGTCAGGGACAAAGAAGGATCATAGAGTTAGGGAGAGAGAGCTTTCCTGGCGTCAATTTTGGGTCGGATTCAGGTCTGGGTCCGGGTCTCGCTCCGGATTTCTTTCTCGAAAAGGTTCCGCTCATCTTTGTGCATGATCCTTTTTGCTTTCTTTGTAGAGAAACACATGCATGCTCAGATCAGCTGAGAGTACATGTTTATGTGGAGGTCGGAAGAGTCTAATGTGTATGGACGGCCTTAATACAAGAAAGTAGGACTTAGGCTGCTCTATCTCCAACTGAAAAAAAAGTAAGCTAACAATAAGGCTAAGTTCACACAGAGTGTTTATGCTCCGTTTTTATTGATCCGTTTTTGCAAAAAGCATCACAAAGACATCATCCTTTTGTGCTGCTTTTTTGCTCATTTTTCAGGGGAGACAGACAGACACACAGACAGAGACACACATACACACTTACTTACCCTCCCCGCAATCCCGTGATGAGTTCCAGTGAGGTCTTCCTTCCGGGCACTAGCAGGACCTGCAGGTGTCGCGCTTACAGGACCTGCCCATGAGTCACATGGGCAAGTCCTGGAAGAACCCTACCTGACTACCCATAGGTCCTGCTGGTGCCCAGAAGGAAGACATCACAGGGATCACCGTGGGAGCACCAGGGTAATTGGATGTTAGGGGTACAGAAAGTGCACCAGAAAAACAGCGCAATAATTCACGCTCATTATTTTCTGGATCCTCTTTCTGCACCACTAACAGCAGTCAAAGAAATGCAGTGTCTGAACAGCAAATTGAGAATCCCATTCACTCTGCTGGCAGATGCAGGGACTGATCCGTTTTGGTGCAGTTTAAAAAAAAATGCAGCACCAAAAACGGATCAGAAACGTTCAGTGTGAACTTAGCCTAACTGTTCCAAGTAAACCAAGTCCTACGCTTCTACCCAAGATCAACCCCCTCTTACAAGTCGAAACATGAAGACATATCTCTTTGCAAACTTTAACAAAAATGTTGGTTCTTAGCATTGTCAGTGGTCAATTACACAGATAAAGGAGATAGGTCTCTATGAGATTAAAAAAAAAAACATGGCTGCCTTCTATCAAGAGCGCCATTATAGTGCACAGGCGATGTCTGGTATTACAAGTGATCCCTATTGACATGAGCTGAACACTGCACAAAATGTTTATCATTCGGGATTTGTTAAAAAAAAAAAGAAAAGCAGCCATGTTTTTTAATCTCATATTCGTCTACTATTCTTTGTGCACAAAGAGAATGAAATGTCATTGCTGGTAAAGGGGACATTGTCTCTTATAGGTAGAAAACGACTCACCTAGTGTCGCCACGCGGACATATCTGCGTCTAGTGCTCATCGCAGCGATGGACGTCCATGTTCCAGTGAGGGGGTCATAACGCTCTGCACTGCAAGGATAGCAAAATATTAGTAATATTACAAGAATAGCAATATATCAGTGATTAATGATAATCTAACAGATCAGGGTGTGTAAAGCCTTCCCATATACACCATTCTTACTATAAGGCAAGGACTCCAAAACGCGTAGACAAATAAATCACTGTCCATGATCTCTGCACAAGACTATGATATGACAGCGCAGTTTAGACCCCTTTTCTATTGTTTTCTCCACTCAAGTCCCATTAGTTTTGAAAATACAGCTACCATTAAAATGTGTTAAAACGGTCATGGAGTGACTGCCGCAGCCAATCATCAGCCAGAACTGCAGCGGAAACTGTTTCTTCTTGCTCAGAAGACACGTGACCGCTGCAGTGTGTGGTCTCTGATTGGCTGCAGGGGTCACTCAATGCCCCACACAGAAAAAGGAGCCAGGAGACCCGCAGAAGGCACCAGCGGCAGGGAATGAGAGCGGCCGGGGTCTGGTAGGTAAGAATGTGTTTTTTTAAGCTTGCACCACTATACAAGCCAAGCAGAGGATGACCCCTTTACGGGGTAAACTTTTAAAGAGATTTTTTAATGAAAATAATACCCCCAGAAGAACAAGGTATTTCTATCCCCATTACAAAATAGAGTGGCAGATGCCCAACCGTCGCTCCATTCATTCTTCATGTGGCCATATGCAGCACTCAGCAGCCACTAACGGGATTGGAAAAACACATTCTAACAGGGATTAAAGTGTTCCGTTCTGCCGATCAGTCCAGATCCCAGCAATCAGACCCACAACGATCAATCCTGGAGATAGGTGATAACTTGTTTTTACCAGAGAACCTCTTTAGGACGTCTGAGGTTATCGGTAGTCGTATTGATTAGTGAGGGGCTAGATACGGAGACCCCCAACCAATCGCTCGCCAAGGGGCAGAAGTGCTCAGAACAGTGCACAGATATGTAGATGTTCACTTGAGCCGATACACCACTCTACTCCAACTTGAGAATAAGCCAAGAGGTTCTGCCCCTTACAACAATCTGCAGAAGCCTCAACACTATTAAACAGGGAAGTGTTTAAGGTTTTGTTACTCTTTAAAATGGGTAATTCTGCAGATAATGTTTGGCAGCTATACACAAGCTAGGAAAAATTGTAAGATCAATGAAGGGGTCTGACTGCTGGATCCCAGATCACTTCGTAGTAGAGTGGATCCTGGTACGCCTCTGCACCCCAGAAAATACTGATTAGTAATATACTGCACCTGTTCAGACAAGAAGCACCATCATATCCCCCAGCAGCATACAAGAGCCCATGAAGCACAGCCACACCAAGACAGCTCCGTCGAGTTCCCATAGATACTTCTGGCAACCAAGTATTTGTCACTGGGTCGTACGACTCTACCGTAGCAAGGTCAGAGGTCCCATCATAGCTGTAAGGAGGAATAATAGGATCAACTTTGTCTATTAACTAGATGACATTACAACAAGGGGGGAGTGGAGAATAAGAAAGCCAAGCTCATCTGGAAGAGGCTCATCAGCCCTGAGGGCAAAAGGATTGGGCATGTTGTAATGCAACAGCCTCATCTTTTTGTCCCCCTTTCCGTATTTACTTAAGTAACACATTCATCACTATGAATACTTACCCACCCACTGCATAAAGCTTATTTCCAATTGCCGCCACTCCCACGCGGGCCCGTCTTGTGGACATAGAAGCCACCATGTGCCAACGGTCAGTGCGGGTATCATACGCTTCACAGTCACCGTGTATGGCAAACAGGCTGCCACCACCTACAGGTGAGATAAAAACACAAAAGGTTTAGGTACATAACACGTGACAAAAGAACTAAAATAGACACATACTAAAGAAGCTTCAGCCTTGAGCAAATGGAGCCATGACCTGGCCGTGAGGGCCTACAATTTACAAGGAAAGGATCAAGGAGATGGCAGATGAGGATTTTATCCTTCTTCTCCAATCGGTTTCTAAAAAATAATGTGGATAAAACAGATTTAATCATCTTTCCCCCCATCTCATTCCTCCCCAAACAGACCTATCCATCAAAGTCAATGGTTCTCTACAGTCCCGCATGCTCACTTCACTACCTCAGGGTAACCCTTAATTCTGCCCTCTCCTTCAAGCCACATAACCAAGCCATTTCCACTTCCTACTGACTGCAACTCAAGAATATTTTCCAAATCCTTAGATTCTTTAACCATAAATCTACAAAAACATTTGTGCATGTCCTCATCATCTCCCACCTGGACTACTGCAACCTCCTGCTCTTTGGCCTCCATACTAACACTCACACACCCCTCCAATCTTAAACTCTGCTGACCAACTAATCCATCTGTCTCCCCGCTATTCCCCGACCTCTCCTCTCTGCCAATCCCTTCACTGGCTTCCAATTAAATTCATAACCCTAATCAAAAAACCTAACCCTAACCCTAAGACATACAAAGTCATCCACAACCTGTCTCCTCTGTCCATTTGTGACTTTGTCTTCCAGTACCTACCTGCATGTAACATCTGATTCTCACAAGATCTCCTTACCTCCTCCCCTCTTATCTGTTCATCCCATAACTGCATACAAGAGTTCTCCCGTGCATCCCCCCATACTCTGGAACTCTTTGACCCAACACATCAGACTCTAGAAAACCATGGACACCTTCAAAAGGAACCTGAAAACCCACCTCTTCCAACAAGCCTACAACCTGCAGTGACCCTCAATATGCTATACTGCTGCACAACCAGCTCTTTCCTCATGAACTGTATCCTCATCCATCCCTTGTAGATAGACTGTGAGCCCTCATTGGCAAGGTCCTCTTCCCTCACCTACTGTATCCTCACCCAGCCCTTGTAGACTGTGAGCCCTCATGGGCAGGGTCCTCTCTCCACACTTACTGTATCCTCACCCATCCCTTGTAGACTGTGAGCCCTCATGGGCAGGGTCCTCTCTCCTCATCTGGTATATCCTCACCCATCCCTTGTAGACTGTAAGCCCTTGTGGGCAGGGTCCTCTCTCCTCACATACTGTATCCTCACCCATCCCTTGTAGACTGTGAGCCCTCATGGGCAGGGTCCTCTCTCCTCACCTACTGTATCCTCACCCATCCCTTGTAGACTGTGAGCCCTCATGGGCAGGGTCCTCTCTCCTCATCTGGTATATCCTCACCCATCCCTTGTAGACTGTAAGCCCTTGTGGGCAGGGTCCTCTCTCCTCACTTACTGTATCCTCACCCTTCCCTTGTAGACTGTGAGCCCTCATGGGCAGGGTCCTCTCTCCTCACCTACTGTATCCTCACCCATCCCTTGTAGACTGTGAGCCCTCATGGGCAGGGTCCTCTCTCCTCATCTGGTATATCCTCACCCATCCCTTGTAGACTGTAAGCCCTTGTGGGCAGGGTCCTCTCTCCTCACCTACTGTATCCTCACCCATCCCTTGAGACTGTGAGCCCTCATGGACAGGGTCCTCTCTCATTCTGTACCTGTCTGTGTCTTGTATTGTTCATGTTTGTACTTGTTTTTATTATATATACCCCTTTTCATACGTAAAGTGTCACGGAATGAATGGCACTAGAACAATAAATAATAATGAGGATGGATGCGGACCATTGTCTTTGGGTTTTGCTGAATATGTGAAGTTCTATGTTGTTTTTAAAGATAGAGATTGTTTGATATGTTGGGGTAGAGAGTTCTAGAGCATGGTGGAAGCACCGGAGAGAGTTGGGAGATGATTATGTGAGGAGTAGAGATGACAGAATAGAAGGAGGTCTTGTGAAGAGATGACGTTGGGAATAATCAGGAGATTAGTTCAGAGGTGCATGGAGAAGACAGGATATAGAATTGAGATTATATGTGGGGTGGCATCTGAAGGTTAGGTCAGAGATGTATGGGGAGGACGAATATGGGCGGCACAGGAGGTCAGCCTTGCAGTGATGGGGTCCTGGGTTCAAATCCCACCAAGGACGACACCTGTGTCGGAGTTTGTATTTTCTCCCCATGTTTGTGTGGGTTTCCTCCCACATTCAAAAGACTGATAGGATGTTTAGATTGTGAGCCCCAGTGGGGACAGTGTTGCAAATGTATGTAAAATATGTATTAATAGTGCTTTAGAAATGAATACATATTATAATATAATTATATTCTGGAGATTATACTTAGGAAGGTATCAAAAGATGAGGTCAGAGATGTGTGGAGATGACAAGTTACAGACGAGGGATTATGCATGAGGAGGAGGAATCAGGTATGAGCAGATTAGGGCAGAGGTGTATGTAGAGGGCAGATTATATCATGGAGCTTAAGCATGAGGAGGTATCAAATTAGGGCATATATGTATGGAGAGGACAGGTTATCTACTGGAGGTGATATGTAGGCAAGGATAAGGAGAGAAGGGCAGATATATATAGAGAGGACAGGTTATATACTGGAGGTGATATGTAGGCAAGGATAAGGAGAGAAGGGCAGATATATATAGAGAGGACAGGTTATATACTGGAGGTGATATGTAGGCAAGGATAAGGAGAGAAGGGCAGATATATATAGAGGGATGACAGGTTATAGATCTTGTTAATATTTTAAATGGAGTTTATTGGGCAGTGGTTGCCAGAAAAAGTAGCGGCAGAGAGGTAACATGGGCAGAGGTGGCACAACCAGGCTGCAGAGATAGAAGGGTGCACGAGAGCCACAATGGAATAAATTGCACAATGCTATGTAATGTACCAGTCAGTCCAGATCTACTCCAATCTTACTGCCTACAGTCACCAGAAAAAAGAAGTGTATCTCCTCACCAACTGCAAACAGCACAGTGCTGGCCCCCTCGCACCGCCGTGGTCGGGTTCGACTGTTACTGAGTACACCCCTCTGTTCTGGCATCAGATGATACTTGAGCGCCTCAATCAAAAGGTCTTTGCACTCGGAATGGTGACGTACAAGAAGTTCGGTGTCTACACTGCTCATCAGGAAATCCCGGCTCAGCAAGGGCAGCCGCACACACTTCATTAACTGCAGAATACAGGGAGAGTCAGGCACCACATCACAGGCCGCAGGCAGATAGATGTCAGCTCATACGTATGATGATCCTTACCCGGGGAACGTGCTGTCTCCTGCCATCCACATCATGTTTGACCCAGTTTAGGACAGCTCGGTACACCTCCTCCTCAGAGGGGACATTCAGACTGTCGCTGGAGATCAGGTCCAGCACCTAGAAACACAAATACATGATATAAACTACAGACTGAGAGCATGACACATCATACATGCAAGTTATCAACATTTCATATCATTAGGGTGCCTATAAATGACAAGATTTCAGCGAATAAACAATAGGCGATCAAATATATAATAAATCAATAAAACAAAAAGTCCTGGAAGATATAACACTAACAAATATATATATAGTATATTAATCATTTTTACTAGCGACTAGATGTAGGTCTATTGCTATCGCATCAGGAAGGTGGTGACGTCACGATGGGATGGGCTCTCTCCCCATACACTCTCTTGTCCCTGTATACTCTCTCTCCCCCTCTGTGCGCTCTCCCCATGTGTTGTTTTCTGCCCTCATGTGCTCTCTCACCCCTGTGCAGTCTCTTTCCCCCTTGTGCAATATCCCCCGTGCTCTCGCTCTCTTGCCTTTGTGCGCTCTCTTGCATCTTGCGCACTCTCCCCATGCGCCCTCTCCCCTTGTGCCCTCTCCCACTTCTGCGCTCTCCCCCCTGTGCGCTCTCCCCCGTTAGCTTTCCCCTGTGTGCGGTCTCTCTCCCGCTGTGCAGCTTTCTCCCCTCTGTGCGCTCTCTTTGGAACTGTTCCCCCTTTGTGCTCTCTCATTGGAACGGTCTTCCCCCTTGGGTGCTCTTCCCTCTGTGCTGTTATCTTCATTCTTCGTGAGCTCAGCCTCTCACCTTTGAGCTCAGTTGTATAAAAATGGCAGCGTTACATGTCATTGTAATCCTGCCTCTGTTGATAAGTAAACTCCTGAAAATATGAGTCTAAAAAGCCCCAATTTCCACTGTGAAATTTGCAAGATTGCGAATATAGTTGTTTTTTTTTTTAATAAAGTTTAAGGAAGATACTTGTAACACAAAAACATGATTATACAATAGGTTGTTTTTCAATCACAGCGTTGCTTGAGAAGTAATAATGTCCGGCCCAGGCCCTGGGGGTACTCGGATCTCTCAGGCGCGGTCTGGAGGGGAAGTCACAGGTAGCGGTGCCTGAGGCCGTGGGCCTGGGGGAAGCAGATGAAAAATGGGTAGAAAAGAAAAATAATAAAATTGTGAAGTCGTGACGCCACCTGTAGGTTCCGGTGATGGCACCAGTGCTGCTTGGGCCTCCGGGGTGATGGGTGGCAGCAACATGGAATCGCTCCCTACAGGACGAGCGGGTCCCGGGGCTGTAGGTTGTAATGGTGGAATAGGGCAGCACAGTCATTTCTGTGCAAGATTGGAGTAGGGGAGCGCAGTCAGTGTGGTGCAGATGGAAGGAGGGACACGCACACATAAAAGTCTTTTGGTACCTTTACTGATGTTCTGTACGGGTACACACGTCCGGAATTGAGTGAAACACTTTGGGATCTCCACAGCGAGTAGGGTTGTAGGCCTCCTTGTTTCAGCTTCTCTGTTTGGAGTCTGGCAGTCATGGAACCTGACCGGACCTTTACTTCTGTCTGTCTCTCTCTCCACACCCGGGTTGCTGCACTGAGGGCTCTCTATTGGGATCCCGCTTTGCTCTCACGGTTCCTGACTCTCAACTGTTGGTGCTGCGGGTGTCCGGGATGCTAAGCCTCCTCGTGGTGCTGGATTCTCTGCTGGGCCTATCCTCTCTGTCCCTGCAGACTCGGACCCAGTGACCGAAACTCTGATGGGGTGAGTCGGCATGACTCCTCTGCCCCCTCTGTAACACGTTTCTCTCCTATGCCTTCGACCCCTACTCTGCGGGTCTACCACTGTCTCAGGTGTTTACTGGTATGGGCCTAGCATGGCTCCAGTACCAGCTCAGCTCACTCAGCTCTTCACAGTTCTGTAGTGACTGCACACTCTGCTGATTTCCCTCCAGAACCTGTATTTATATGGGGACTGGCTTAAGGCAACCAGTGGAGCTCCCCCTACAGGCCTGGAGTGGAAGGTGTTGTGTGTGAGTGGCTTACTCGCTGTGAGAATCCTTCAATGTCCCAAGGAAGTCTGTGGTGACCTGGTACAGGATGCCACCACAACAACATAGGTATATACCTATGCATACACATTACGGCCGCATCCTGGACTGATGGCAGATCCAATCAGTTAAAGCAGCAACATCATGAATGGGATTTTTATTATTGTAATGAAAACCATAGGTGAAAGGAGATTTTCAGCTAGGATATGGTAACATAAATAGATCTGTATTATACTTATGTAATATTGTCCTTACAGCGGCCATTTAGATATCAGTAGATCACCTAATTCTGATGGTAAGAAGAGAGGTACATTGCGCATTACAGAAAATGGTCTTACGGCTGAACCACATCACTAATATAGCTCAGGTCTGGGAACTTGCCATCTACCTTATGGATGCAGGAAAACTCCTCTCCATAAGAAGACAGTTAAGTAGGTGAGGAGATTTAAAGCCACATCCCTCCTCTAGGAAATATGCAAATTTGCACTTCAGTAAGGAAGTGGATTAACTCCAGCGCCACCTTTAGGTAGCCCCTCAATGTCATAGTCGCTTTCTAACAAGCTTTTTAATATGACTAGGGATTTGTGCAAGATCAGAACCCCAAACTACAGACGCTGCGTTTCGGGGTAACTGCCCCTCATCAGTGTAGTGTGTGGGATATTCTGATCTGGCTGTGTGAGTGGGCTAAGACGAGGTCTGGGAACTTGCTCTCTACCTTATGGAGAGTAGTTTTCCTGCAACCATAAGAAGATAGTTAAGTAGGTAAGGAGATTTAAAGCCACATCCCTCCTCTAGGAAATATGCAAATATGCACTTCAGTAAGGAAGTGGATTAACTCCAGCGCCACCTTTAGGTTGCCCTCAATGTCATAGTCACTTTCTAACAAGCTTTTTAATATGACTAGGGATTTATGACTAGCAACTATGACTTTGAGGAGCTACTTGAAGGTGGCGCTGGAGTTCATCCACTTCCTTACTGAAGTAATATAGCTCAGTCCTTTATGTGCCCCCATACAGAAATAGTGTCCCTAGCGAAGCCCATTATTGTTGCCACACAGTTTAATACCCCATTTATGGCCTCCATTTAGGATGATACCTCCACAGTGCCCTCTACTCGGAGTATGGTTCTCCATAGAGCCCCCACACATATTATGTCACCACATTGGCCCCACACAATCACAGTACGATGCCCCCCCATTTCCTGCCATACAGTATGATGCCCCAACAATGCCCCTTCCACACAATGCCCCCACAGTTCCCTGCCATACAGAATTATGCCCCATATGATGCTCCGAACACAGTAATATACCACCATATGAGAGTGACACACCATGATATGCCCCATAAAATGACATCATACAGTATTATGCTATCATATGATGCCCCCGTTCAGTATTATGCCCCTATATGATGTCCTAACAAAGTATTATGCCCCCACACAATCTTTTGCCCCCATACAGGACTGGTCCCACACAGTGGCATAACTTGATGAGCATGGGCCCTGCTGCAAAAGCTCCAATAGGCCCCCAATTATTTCAAATCTTTAATAGCATTAGTCTTTTTCTATAGGCCAAAGGGACTTTTGGGGCCCCCTAGACTCCAGAGCCTGGGTGCGATTACAAACTCTGCACCTGTTGTAGTTACGCCCCTTGTCCTACATATTTGATCCAATTGTGCCCTACGTAGTACCTCACATCATAAAGTTGTAACTAACTTTATTGATTGTTATTATTTAGTTATGAAGTCTTTTACGTCACACGCGGTATAATTTTTCGCAATATTTTGACAATTCATAGACCACATCATATTACATTTTCTGAGAAAAAACACATATCAGGCTACAGTGGCATAACTTCAGGCCCAGGGGCCCCGATGTGAAAGCTCCAATGCTGACCCCAATTATTGCAAATCTTTAATAGTATTAGTCTTTTTCTATAGGCCACTTATATAGGGACATCTGGGGCCCCCCTAGGCTGCAGGGCCCGGGTGCGATCGCAACCCCTGCACCTTTGTTAGTTACGCCCCTGCGTGGCTACATTTTAGGACTATGGTCCGTCCAGGTTGAAAGCATGTCACGTTCATGATTCCTTAGGGTGCTGGATTCAGACCAGACTTCAACAAAGCCATTGACTTCAATGAAGCTACCGGAGATTAAAATTTGAAGCGTTGTGTTTTTTTACCCTTTGTTCTGGTGATATATTTTAGCCAAACCCTAGCCTTGTAAATGAAGGCATATGCAAAGAATTGATGTGATTTCAGTCTGACATTGACTGTCAGGGTGCTTGCACACTGGGTTTTTATGAAAATGCGGCAGATCCGGACAAAAAACGCATCTGCTGCATTTTCCGCCTAATGGCCGCACTTGCGGCTCACTTGTGGCAAGCCCCATGCATTGTGTAGGGGACTTGCGGTAAGGTGTGGCAGGTGCAGCAAGTGCAGTTACAGCAGTTGTGGCCACGAAACAAGACGCTGCTGACCACGTTTTTTTTCGCGGCCGCACCTGCCACACCTTACCGCAAGCCCCATATACAATGCATGGGGCATGCCGCAAGTGCGGCCGTTGGGCGGTACCCTCAGGAGATACATTTTTTTGTCCGGATCCACTGGATTCGGACAAAAAAGCTAGTGTGAAAGGGGCTTTATATGTCATATTATAAGATAGCATGTCATTAAAAGCTACAAATCTGCCCACGAAAAACAAGCCTTCATGAGGCTATATAGTGGGAAAAAAGTCATGTCTCTTAGAGCACGAGGAAGACAATAAACGAAAGTGCAAAAGCAGTGGCGTAACTTCAGGCCCAGGAGCCCCGATCAAAAAGCTCCAATGGGGCCCTAAATTATTGCAAATCTTTAATATTATTTGTCTTTTTCTATAGGGCAAAGTGACTTCTGGGGCCCCCTTAGCTGCAGGGCCCGGGTGCGATTGCAACCCCTGCACCTATTGTAGTTACGCCCCTGTGCAAAAACACAAGGACCCAAGTTCTTAAGGGGTCAAACAGCTTTCCTCGAATTTTTGGGTGTTTTTGTGCATTTTTTTTGAGCTTCCACTAAAGGAAGAACAAAGCAGTTGAATAAGTGCAGAAAACATGGCCGGATTTTTCATGCAGATGGAAAATTTGCACGAGGAACTTAATGTGTAAAGGAAATGAATTTTATCTGAATGCAATCAAGCCCTCAGTATGTGATCATTGGTGGGAATGGATGGGGGGAGATAGATCAGGACAAGCGAATATAATAATTAGAAGTGTAAGGGAAGGAGATAACAGATAAAATATTAAATATCTTGGATTAGAGCAAAGTAGAAGCCGAAAACGGGAAATATCACACATTAATGTGACAAAACAACAGCTTGACGGAGACGCTGGCAGCCGCAGGAAATCACACAAATAATAATCATTAAAAATGTGTAGAAGAAACACAGTGGGAATGGATCCATTCAACAGCGAACAGCTGGGGACGGTTGCAGCTGATGCGCCGGCAGCTTCCTGTTATGGAGTTCCCCTGCATTATGTATTACAGGCCGTCGCTAGGAGACGAGGCAATTATACACGGGCGCCTGGGTCAAGTTGTGTGTGCGGGTTGGTGAGGGGGCTCCAGAAAGACGCACGTTCTGTGTGGGAAGATGGAATAGAAAAGCTCTGGTTGCCTGGACTCCGAGGGATTAGACAAAACCCGGGGTGGGACCACGTCGTGAGGGAATCAGCCGCATCCCAGTGCGTCACTTATCTGGAAAATATTCTATGTGGATGAATAATTCATATCATAGGAAGCAGATTATCCGCGGTAGAACGCCATCTCCTTCACTGACGACAGCCGGGCAAATACTGCCAACCACCAGGCCAGGGGCTCAATAAATGGACCGTGGGGGAAGCAATTACAGTACACATAATGCGCAAAGGTTCCCAGGGGATTGCATAGATTCTACCTTATTATAATGGATGAGAGAGAATACTAGGAAAAGATAGATAGATAGATAGATAGATAGATAGATAGATAGATAGATAGGAAGATAGATATGGGATCAATAGATAGATACAGTGAAGCAAATAATAACTTGATCCCTTGCTGATTTTGTAACGTTGCTTACTAACAAAGACATGAATTTTAAGGACATGTTAATTTTAACAGGGAGAGACAGAATATCAAAAATAAAATCCAGAAAATCACGTTGTCTAAATTATATAAATGTATTTGCATTTTGCAGAAAGAAATAAGTATTTGATCCCTAACAACCATTATGGTGGGCTTACACGTTTCAATATCGTTGCGATATCGCAACTCAATGGCGCGGGAGCGCGCATTTCGTGCACGTTTCTCCCGCATCGCATCAGAGGTTTACACGCTGCGATATCGGAATACAACGTCCGTACGATGTCTACGCCCCCCAACCCAGGATCGAACATTTAACATGGGAGTGAATGGGTGACGTTTAAAATCGCATCGCAGTTGGGCTGTCACACAGCACGATCCGGCTCCAATCTCCATTCAATATCGGGCATTGAATAGCACGCTCATTCAATCCCTGATATCGCATTGACATCGTTCCTGCATCGTATTGGACGTTCACACCATACAACGTAGGAACGATATCGGCTCCAACGATCGAACCACGTGACTTTTCATTGAAATTGAACTCCGATATCGCAACGTGTAAACCCGCCATTAGGTGTTCTGGCTCATACAGACCAGTTAGCCGATGATAATCACCTCGTTACCTTCATTACAGACAACTGTCTTATATTGTCACCTGTATAAAAGACTCCTGTCCACACACACAATCAGTCAGACTCTAAAGGGCCTGTCACACGTGTCAATGTCGCCCGCGATATCGCTCATGCGTCACATTATTAATCGCCTGAGCGATGTGGAATTGTCGCAGGTAAGATGTCACACGCGTCAATATGACCCAGCGATGCGGTGATGTCGCCATCTTGCGAGCGATTTTATTTAGTCACTTGTACGGTGTGAAAATAGAAAATACGTCGCTGAGTTTAGTGTCACACGCAGCGATGCACAAGGTCTACTGAGCGATGAGCGACAGGTTTTACGTCTGGCAGTGAAACCTGCGATCGGCGATCAGCGACATATCGCTGGTTGCATCGCTTGGTCACACGCTTCAATGTCGCTCCTACGTCACTTTTACGTCGCTTGAGTGACTGAAAATCCGTGACGCATGAGCGACATTGACAGCAATATCGACGCATGTGACATACCCTTAAGGGCCACTTTACACACATCAACTTATCTGTCCAACTTCTGACCAACTTACTGGTTGCAGTGAAATCATGGACACATTGTTCCATTTGTACACGGCCACAAAATGGAATAATGTGTCCATGATTTCACTGCAACCAGTAAGTTGTTCAGTAGTTGGACAGATAAGTTGGTGTGTGTAAAGTGGCCCTAACCTCTACAACATGGCAAGACCAAAGAGCTTACTAAGGATGTCAGGGAAAAGATCCTAGACCTGCACAAGGCTGGAATGTGCTACAAAACCATAGGTAAGACGCTGGGTGAGAAGGAGACAACTGTCGGTGCAATAGTAAGACAATGGAAGTAATACAAAATGAGTGTCAAGCGACATCGATCTGGGGCTCCATGCAAAATCTCAACTCGTGGGGTATCCAGGATCATGAGGAAGGTGAGAGATCAGCCTAAAACTTCACGGGGGGGGGAAGGGGACTTGTTATTGATCTTAAGGCAGCTGGAACCACTGTCACCAAGAAAACCATTGGTAACACATTAAGTCGTAATGGATTAAAATCCTGCAGTTCCCCCAAAGTCCTACTGCTCAAGAAGGTACATTGTGCCGCCCATCTAATGCGTCTAATGTTTGCCAATGAACACCTTGGTGATTCTGAGAGTGATTGGGAGATGGTGCTGTGGTCAGATGAGACAAAAATTGATCTCTTTGGCATTAACTCAACTAACTGTGTTTGGAGGAAGAGAAATGCTGCCTATGACCCAACGAACACCATCCCCACTGTCAGACTGGTGGTGTAAATATGATGTTTTGGGGGTATTTCTCTGCTAAGAGCACAGGACTACTTCACCACATCAATGGGACAATGGATGGAGCATGTACCATAAACTCCTGAGTGACAGCCTCCTTCCCTCCGCCAGATCATTAAAAATGGGTCGTGGCTGGGTCTTCCAGCATGACAATGACCCAAAACATACAGCCAAGGCAACAAAGGAGTGGCACAAAAAGAAGCACATTAAGGTCATGGAGTGGCCTAGCCATTCTCCAGACCTTAATTCCATAGAAAACTTATGGAGGGAGCTGAGGCTCCGAGTTGCCAAGGGACAGCCTCAAAATGTTAATGATTAAGAGATGATCTGCAAAGAGGAGTGGGCCAAAATTTCTTCTGACATGTGCACAAACCTGATCATCAACTACAAAACCCTCTGACTGCTGTGCTTGCCAACAAGGGTTTTGCCACCAAGTATTAAGTCTTGTTTGCCAGAGGGATCACATACTTATTTCTCTCTTCAAAATGCAAATACATTTATATAGTTCAGACGATGTGATTTTCTGGATTTTATTTTTGATATTCTATTAAAATTCTGTTAAAATTAACCTACCCCTAAAATTATAGACTGTTCATTTCTTTGTCAGTTCACAAACATACAAAATAAGCAAGGGATCAAATAATTATTACCCCCACTGATGATAGATATATAGATATGAGATCACAGATTGACTGATAGATAGATAGATAGATAGATAGATAGATAGATAGATAGATAGATAGATAGATAGATAGATAGATAGACAGACAGAACTCATATCAGTTTGTCACTTCCAGTTGTGTACAGAATACGTTTCAGCAGACTCATTATCATCATAGACAGATCTACAATATACATAAAATGAAAATACTGACGGCATTTCTTAACAAAGTGGTTGCAAAACTGAACATGAAATATACTCAAACAGTTCCCCTCTGCAATGCTAAGGCATGCAAATGTTAAATATAGGAATTTAAACATGCATTACAGCTAAGGAAATACATTTATAGTTGAACAATTTTCATCTTTAGGCTATTTTAAATACCTATCTGCCCATAAATTATAGTTTTACTATAACTTGGGTAGGGAAATTAGATAAGGAAAAGAGATACGCCTTGTCACAGGCTGCTGGGCTCACATACAAACTGGCCTTTTTTATGCCCCAAATACCTCAATTTTTCAGTTCTGAAATGTTTTTCCTTGGCAGTAGAGCATGTCTAAGTTCCCATAGTCAATGTTACCTACCTTAGCATTGCAGAGTGCAGTTATTTATTTATTACTATATATAGTGACATAATAATATGTTGTTATTGTAGGCCTGTCTATGATGATCATGAGTCTACTGGAAAGTAAGGATAATAATAGTAATGACAACAACATAAGATCCACCAGTCACAATAGCTGATGGCATGGCTGTCACCCGCATAAAGCTGGAGGCGGATTGGGTGATCACAGCTCACTTCCTCCCTCTTCCTGCACAACGACCTCTGCACAGATCACTGAACAGTGCAATATTCCCACAGAAATCAGTGATCATTTCCAGACTGAGCTTGCACCTACAGTGAGCTTCAGCCTAGAAGGGTGAGCCATCATAGAGCACCCACACATCACACATAGTTATACTGGATTTTATAAACCTCCTAAAGAACTATATTCATACGAAGTTCCGGCAAATTTCACTTGGAAAACTCAAGGAAGTTCATTGTGACATGGTGTTACACCATCTCCCCTATGTAGAAAGGTTACGGTCAGCATTCCGGGTAAATGTTCGCACTCAGCGGTAGAATGGATATCCCAACGTCAAAATATGAGACACCGCGTTACTGCCACTGAGGAGCGGCCCATTTCATCCTCCACTTACAACACCCCGATAAAAAGTGGAGCTTTCGTTTCCAGCTTTGTGTAGTTCCTACTTCTAAACCTCTCCTATGCCAGCTGTAAGGTGTCCGAGTTTAGCACTGTCATCATAAATACATGGTCTCTCCCATCTGTCACCCTTACGGGTCAACAAGGGGCGATGTCCTTCAGAATGGCACATAGTGGAGAGACATACATAAATGTAAGAGAAAACATGATCCACATCACCAGAAACGGTGACCTGCTAATAAGTACAAGAGTTGACCATAAATAGAAAAACAGCGCCACCCCTGTCCACAGGTTGTGTCTGGCATTGCAACTCAACCTCATCCACATCCATGGAGCTGAGCTGCAATGCCAGAGACATTGAGGCAGCCATGTTTTTTTTTTTTAACCATCATTTTTTTATTCAAATAAATCTTTTAACAACATATATAACTTGTTTACACAATGATATCATTAGAACAGTCGTGCCCAAATAATCACCGGTGTAAACCAATTCCAAACTGGATATTATAGGGGAGGGGAGGGAAAGAAAGACCACACAGAAGGGAAGGGGCAGCCAGGATTGGACACTAAAGGAAAATTAATGGATAGCGGGATGGGGAGGAATAAGCTTTAGGAGCTTTGTTTTAAATATTTTTGCATAACAATTTTAATTATGAGAAGACGAGAATCAACCAGGGAAAATATTAAAACCATCCCAAGTGTGAGCTATCACCAATCCAGAGGTCTCCCAAATCTTCCACTGGCGACTGACTCGTACTTTTTGCTTTTTCGAGTGAACCAAACAACGTTCATGTAGATAATGAGAATTTATCCTACCAATGAGTTCCTCATTTGTGGGGGTAGAAGCTTCCCTCCAGTGCCTTGCCAAGCTCTGACGGGACGCTATCAAAGCATGGGTTATCACTGGAACTAAGTTTGGTGGAAGAAGGTCCAACCCAATATTTAAGACTGCTAAGGGCCCCTCTAGAGTTAAAGGGAAACCTATCAAGGTGCTGATTATGTCTGCCACTCGATTCCAGAATTCTCCTGTCTTGAGGCACCACCACCACCACATGACCCAGATCCCCTTTTTACCACATCCCTTCCAGCATAATGGGGAATATGATTTATTAAATTTGGAAATTTTGTAAGGGGTCAGATACCAGTTCATATGTATTTTCTTTAGTTGTTCTAGATGATTAATGCAGGAGGAGTGCCTTTGAGTAAATGTGGCCGCAGTCCACCAGTGTTTGGTGGTGGATGAGAAAGAGAGTGCCTCCTCCCAGGCAGTCATATAAAGGAGTTTGATCAACTCTGCTGGGGAATTAAGAGTCCTATAGAACAGAGACAATCCATGTTCATTGGGGGATTCTACTTTAAAGTATTTCTGCATCATGTCTGATGGGTCAGGGCTCCACCAAGATGGAAATGTGCACGACTGGATAAAATGACGAATTTGGAGGTACTGATAAAAGCACGTTTTGAGAATCTTGTAAAGTTGGGCCAAATCTGCAAAGGAGAGGAATACAGAGCCATCTAAGGGGCCCGTTACACCAGGTGACGTCGCCGGAGAGGTCGGCGGCGACGGGCGGGAGCGCGCACGTTTTTGGAACCCCACCATCGTTGCCGTCGCATGTTTACATGCGGCGACACCTATAGCGACGCACCGGCGATCTTACAGGCGTGCCTTAACATGGGAGCCTATGGCTCTCCTCACCTGCGAGATCGCCGTCCCACATTTACATGGGGCGATGTGTATACATTGCCCCAGAGTGGTCACTCAAATGCGTCGCCCTCGCCCATCCACATTAGGTGACGCATCAGCGATAGGCCACACCCCAGCGTTGCCTATAAAATCGCCGCCGACATCGCCAGGTGTGACGGTACCCTAAGAGTTTGTCAAGCGTGCTTATACCTGATTTCACCCACAGGTCTAGAGACAACCCAGAGATGTGTGCCTCGATCACTTTTACAGAAATGTATTTAAAGAGGGATTTTGTCAGTGTTCTATCAAGGTTATTCCAATAAGAAATCAACGAGGACATCGTATGTAAGGGAAAATTTGATTTCAGGGGCTTCAGTAGCTCAATCTCTACCAAACGTCTAGTAGACCTGTGGGGAGCAAACTGTCTTTCTATTTAGAGCCATCTATAATTAAGATCCCCAGACCACCAATCTTTTGCGGCCTCGAGTTTGGCCGCCTTGTGGTACAAAGATACATTTGGTACACCCATTCCACCACGAGAATATTGGAAATGTAGAGCCTTGACTTCCGAGATCAGTGATTCGCAGTTAAACTTAATTAGATTTACAAATTTTGTAATTTTAATTCCCAAATATGTAATTCTTGCTTCCTCCCACTTAAAGGGAAAATGCTCTAGTATTCTATCCTTTACCAAAGGTGTAATATTTATGGGGAATATGATAGACTTTGTGGCATTCAATTTGTAATATGAGATTCTGGAGAATTCACATCATCGTCTGGGGGCTGCAGGGTGTCACGGTGACGTGACCCGGCTCCGTGGTCCCCTCGTCGGGCGAGCAGTAAAAAGGGGATTAAAGAAATGGATGAAAGGAAAAATAAAATAAAAATAAGAAGTGTTGTGACACCACCTGTGGAATGTGGCTAGTATAGCCGCTGCTGCAGTTGGGACCCCTGGGGATGATGGGAGTAGCAGCAAGGATGTTCCAGCTCTCCATGGGAAGAGCGGTTCCCCAGGGCACATGTATAGTCTGTGGATAGGCACGGATCGTTGGGGGTGCAATGGCTTAGTGTACTGAAGGAACGACAGACACAGGGGTAACAGTCTCTTTTACCTTTACTGAAGTCAAACAGGCTCATCCAGGGTACAGTTCAAGTGGTGTTACGGGTCCGGAGCCTGGAAGCAAGTTGTCTTATCCACACCTGGAAAGGGCTGAGGCCTCCCTGCTGTACTGTTGGGTTTGTGAGCCTTAGCTGCTTGAAGCTATGCTTAGGCTTCCTTCTCGCTCTGTAGCTGGGCCATATGACAGGCAGATTGAGCTCTCTCTGGGTTACTCTCCCTCTGCTCTGCTTCTCCCCAGCTCACGGATGTGGCTATGTCTCCTGGCCTTTCTAGGTGGACGAGCAACATGAAATCACCCGCCCTCCAGTTTTGGTTGCTGGGTATGAAGTCCCTGGCGACCTCGGACTCCAGTGTCCATACTACACTAGCTGCTGAGGCGAGCTGGCACCGCTCCACTCCTTGCATCTTTCCTCCACTTTCCCAGACCCTTACCGCGGGTCACCGACACAGGCTAGTCAGTCACCTAGGACGAGCCTAGCATGGCTACTGTCCGTAGTATGTCTTCTACAGTCCTCCTAGGAACTGATCTGCCTTACCCCGCCCACAGGCCAGATTTTATTGGGGACCTGCCTTGAACCCGGGCTTTAGAGCTCCTCCTTCTGGCCTGGAGATGGGAAGGTGTTGTGTGCGTGTATGTGTTTTTCCTGAGGTGCCTTCCCTTGCTTCCAAGCTTGATATTGTGGCAGACGGACCCTGGGGCGCCACGTGTCCATGACACCAACCAGGGACCCCTCCACGCTGGTGAGAGATAATATCACATCATCTGCATACAATCCCACCACATGGTCCGTATCTCCCACAAGGACTCCATGTATGCTTGGATTAGTTGTAAGTGCCTCTGCCAGCAGCTCCATTAACAAAGCAAAGATAACCGGCAAGAGAGGGCAGCACTGCCCGGTGTCATTAGTTATCATAAACCAGTCTGGGGTGAAGCCAGACACACTCTTCACCGCGTTTGGATTAGAGTATAGGGACAATATAGCCTTTTTAATATCTCCTACAAAACCTCACCCATATATCCCCAGTGCACTCTGTCAAACGCCTTCTCGGCATCAAGGGACAGCAGTACACCGGGCAGTTTATTAGTCTCCATTATCTCCAACTAATCTATTACTCTTCTAATGCCGTCCTTGGCTTGTCTCCCAAACAAACCCAACCTGGTTAGGCGCTATCAGAGAGGGAAGGACGGACATTATTCTGGCCGCTGGGATTTTAGAGAATATTTTTAGGCCACAGTTTATTAAGGAGATAGGCCTGAAATTACCAGGAGTGTTTGGGGGTTTCTCAGGTTTAGGAATGGCTGTGATTACTGCCTCAAGGTTCTCGCGGCCACGTTTTTCCAAACCTGTTCACACCTTGATTGCTCTCAGTGGAAGAAACAAAATAATAATCTTGGAGTTGTGATATCTTTTTAATGGCTAACAAAAATAAAATAAATGATTTTACAAAGCGAGCTTTCGAGACTGCTTTCGTCTATTCATCATGCATCATATAGCAAAATATTTGAAGAAACACAAATATCGTAACTACACAAACATGGTATAATGGACATTTAACTATATATTCTATTACACTATACCCCTGTTCTGTTTGTGTATATATTTATGTTTCTTCAGATACTTTGTTATATCATGCCTGATAAACAGACGTAAGCAGTCTCGAAAGCTCGCTTTGTAATATAATTTAGTTTATTTTTGTTGGCCATTAGAAAGGTATCACAACTACGAGATTATTATTTTGTTTCTCCCACTGAAAACAATACATTTTTATGATCTAGATAGAACGGTACCAATCTTTCTTTCTTTGAACAAACCTTTTTGAAGCATTGATCTACTTACTGTCCATCGTCAAGAAAGTGGGGCATACTGCACAATCAACTTAATAACATATGCAGATTATACATCAATAATGTCACCCAGATGCTCGCGGGAACCGACAATTCCTTTCTCCCAAACAAAATATTGGAGGATTGGAGAGTGGAAGTCTTGTGAGATTTGTAAAATTAGGAATTAGATCTCTTACAAAATTTCCTGGGATGATCCAGAGATCTGAATGGAGTTTATATCAGTCATGTGCCTCAGAAACAACCCCATTCAGAAACATGGGACAATTTATGGGGTGCAGAGTTTGTAGAAACAAATTGGCCACACTTGAACTTACCCAAAGAAAGTCACTATATCTATATATATGATCCAAGGTCCCCAATCTTTCTCAGCTCCCGCCAATAGTGACAGAGAGACCCCCATTACTGGTACGATGGCACCAAAGCTTGTCCAAAGAAATCCCACTGAGGCAGTATACCAAGATCCAGGGGTTCCCAACATACCCCCATCCAGATCTGCTCTTCTATGTGGGCTACACACAAAGGTCACCATCTGGAGATCTGCTCTTCATAGCCGTTTGCTAGACCTGGTGATAATGCATTAAGCTGGAAGACATCTGTGAGTTACAACTCATGGGCCTGTAAGTCACATGTGGCTCCTGAGATACAGGTTGGGGACCCCTGTTTAGATCGATATGGTGCCCTCTTACAATAATGCAAATGACCTATTTAGTTACCTGTTTTAAAGGCAGAAGCATGAACTCCTCAGTCTTCGACACCTCTACAAAGTGTTGCAGGACGTACTTGTGCGCAGACTTGAGCAGGTCACTACAAGAATGTGTGTCGGCAAAGCCACGTATGCCAAGACAGTTGGAAGGGTCCAGCTGGCTGAGCAGGAACTTGCAGCAGGCGTCTCTCACTCCGTTCAGTTGCAAGAGACTGGCGGCCGGGAGCAGAGTCTGGCGAGGAGAAAAGCTGGGATGTCAGTCTGTCATTCTGCAATGGGATTAACATAGTTGTGCAAAGTTTGCAACTAGGGATGAGCGAGCACTCCATGCTCGGGTGCTCGATACTCGTAACGAGCGTTGATACACTGATGAGCGCAACTAGAGTACCCGAGTATAATGGAAGTAAATGGGGAACTCGAGCATTATTTCAGAAGATCTTCCATTATACTTAATACTAAAGTCACACCCATCCGAGCATCCAACTGCTCGTTACGAGTGCCGAGCACCCGAGCATGGTGGTGAAGGTCTTTTTTCAACTTATGTAACCAGGGGTGTAACCACAATAGGTGCGGGGGTTGCAATAGCATCCAGGACCTGTTGCCCTAGGGGCCCCAAAAGTCCCTTTGGCTATGGAAAAAGACTATTGCTGTAAATGGGGTTGGAGCTTTCGCATCGGGGCCCATGAGCTTCACGTTACACCATTGATGCAACTATTTCTAAATAAAACAAACATATTTAAAACATACATGTAACATAAAAACCTTGTTTAGAAATGGTTAATTTCCCAACAACACGTATACTTTAACCCTTGTCTCTCTGCCTATCAACACTGGTCTAAATCTAGTTATTGCTTAAGTGATCAACCCGATTATCAAAACCTTTATTGCAACGTCAAAGAACGGTGCAAAGTTTAGGCAACTAATCATATTCTGTAGTCAGGTGATAAACGGGAATAATAAATCTTTATGAAGATTAGTTGGGTTCTGTGCAGACACATCCAAAATACCAAAAGGATTATCCGCCTGTGCGACTTGGGACCGGGGTGACCCAGGGCAGATTGTCTGCCTGGCTTATGTGATGTGCAGTGACCCTGCCTGCGTTCTCTCACTTTCAGATATGCGGGTAAATGTATGTGTAAATGTCATATGTAGAGTTCACGAGCATATATCACAAGGGCTACAATGTGTAGACATGCAAGCTTGGCAGATAATCCCAGCGCTTTCCCATACCTGCACATTCCCTTCTCCCACCACAATCTCTGCAGTGTAAGCATACTGAACCAGCTGCTCCAGTGCTTGAGGGTCAATGTCATGCAAGGTCACATGAGTCTGACGACTCTCGCTCATCTCATCTGCAAAGAAAAAAGTTACACAAACCAATTTAAGTCTCCTCATACACTGACATGTCCTCTCTCCATAAGGAGAAACGTTATAGCTTAGATCCGCAGTCTTATCCTCTCATACAGGCAAATCAGTTCTCATACTTCGTACTGACGAGGAGCAGACACTCTGAAACATCGTGTCTGCACATTGAGAATCATTTGGCTTTATCCTTGGTCATATGACAAGGCTCAATTAGACATTTACAAATGAGCCATGCACAAAGTGAACAGGTCTGTAAGGCGTAATCACACCACCAGAAATCTAGATCACAAAAAAGTAGTAAAACAAACATGTAAAAATCTCTGCTGTAATGGATAATAGTAAAAAGCAAGTGCTGATAAAAAACAGTGCCAGGTACAGGGTATTTAGTTAATACGTTTTTTGCATTAAATGTACGAAGCCGCTCTACCAACGTCAAGGTAACCCATATTAGAGCAGTTCCTATCTAATGTATTTAAAACACCACCAGAAATCTAGATCACAAAAAAGTAGTAAAACAAACATGTAAAAATACTCTGCTGTAATGGATAATAGTAAAAAGCAAGTGCTGATAAAAAACAGTGTCAGGTACAGGGTATTTAGTTAATACGTTTTTTGCATTAAATGTACGAAGCCGCTCTACCAACGTCAAGGTAACCCATATTAGAGCAGTTCCTATCTAATGTATTTAAAACCTGATCATGTGTACAGTACCTATAGATGCAGGATGCAGCCAGGCCAGAGTCCAATATGACTTCCTTAGTGAGCCATGCATATAAAAGCTGTTTCTGCAGAGTGTCCATATTGGACTCTAGCCTGGCTGCATTCTGCATACGTTTCTTATATTTGCTTGTATTATTGATCAACTTTGATAAAATAACAGTATGACAGTAACTTTGTAAAGGTCATTTTTTCCTGTGATTAGGACTTAAGTGATTCAGGGAAAGCCACTTATCATTGACTAAGACCGCCCACTGGACTCCTAAGTGTTGAAAGAGGAATAATATTAATTAAAAAAACTTTAATGTGTACTAAATATTTTTCTACAATTTTGTAACCCAATTAGCTCAGCTGCTCCTTTTCCTGCTGTTGGCAGATCAGTCTTCATGGTTAATGTGAAAGGTTCCCATTCTCATGTTTATTTCAATGGGAGGGTAATAAATCCTCTGGTATCTGACATCTCTAACAATGGCTTACCTTCCATGGAAGCGAGAGTCAGGCATGTGAAATTCAACATTCCTCATCCTTCTTTTGCAAGATATCCAATGTCTTGGAAGAATCAAATTCAAAATCCGCCTTTAGACAAAGGGATGTTCAGCCTAGTTCATCTAATGTGAATGGTCACCTTAGTAGACAATGGGAATATTGGGAAGGGTTTGTGTATATCTATAGGCTTTTATGACTCGATGTCAACAGCCGAATCTCCATAGTATCTAAGATGACCACAAATAAGGAATACCCAGAAGGACAATGATACATACAGTAGCGCGGCTCAAACTAATGACACACGTCCCTGGTATTGTGTCTCTTTATTACAACGCGTTTCAAGGTCGTCCCGACCTCTTCATCAGGGGTACACCAGCATATCAGGGATACACCAGCATAACCCTGATGAAGAGGTCGAGACGACCTTGAAACGTGTTGGAATAAAGAGCAGCATTCCCAATACCACGGATGTGTGTCATTATATACAGCAGCGCGGATCAAACTATCATTGTCCTTCTGGGTATCACGCCACCATCCTTGAGGTGGTGGATCCTGCGGCGGCTGTCTGATGTGCGAATACTGCTTGTGGGTTGCACAACCGATCAAGGTGAGCAGTACACTCTTTTACACTAAACAGATAAGACCCATTGCACCCTTCTCTACCCATTTTTTACACAAATAAAAAAGTAGCAAATCCAAGACAAATGGCTGCACTAACAACTAGGATTCACATAATCATTTATTTTTATTTTATTTTTCGGGACGTAACATAGCTATGGTCCAAATCTACAAATTCAGCCTCAATATATATCTTAGGTTTCTATTGGTGATGGGCAGCCAATTCTACAGGAATATCCCTTTGTGGAACAACTCAAGGATAAAAGGGGTTTTCCCACAAACAGTTAATTTTAAGCAATAGATCTTGGAATAATAATTTCCACAATTGAATGTTTAAAAAAAATGTTCCTGTACTGAGGTAATCTTAATACCGGTATGTGTCCCTGCTATGTGCTGTGTAATGGATGTGTCTGACCATACAGGGACATGGTCTGATCATAGCACATCTCCTGTGTTGAGATAATCTTATATATGTGCCCCTGCAATGTACTGTGTAATGGATGTGTCTGACCGTACAGGACATGGTCTGATCATCACATCTCCTATGCTTAGGAATCTTATATATGTGTCCCTGCTATCTACTGTGTAATGGATGTGTCTGACCATACAGGACATGGTGTGATCATACCACATCTCCTGTGCTGAGATAATCTTATATATGTGTCCCTGCTATGTACTGTGTAATGGATGTGTCTGACCATACAGGGACATGGTCTAATCACACCACATCTCCTGTGCTGAGATAATCTTATATGTGTCCCTGCTATGTACTGTGTAATGGATGTGTCTGACCATACAGGGACATGGTCTGATCATACCACATCTCCTGTGCTGATATCTTCTATATATGTCCCTGCCATGGTCTGATCATACCACAACTTTAAAATGAATTTTGTTCGTAGGAAAACCACTTTAAAGGGAACCTGCAAGAAACTTTAACCCATCCATCTCCCCTCACCCCTCCCCAAAAAAAAATATTATGACTGTGTAGCTCTTAAAAGATAAGCCAGTTGATCCCTTCATAACCCCAAGCTCACTCAGGCAGTGAGAAATCCGCAAGTGCATTGGGGCAATAGGATTCACTTACAGCTTCTTAGCCCCACACTGTATGCCTACAGCAGCATCTTACTCGGATTGATTGACAGGTTTCTTGCTCTGATGTTCAGCCACAGACCTGTCAATCATGCAGATGAGGGTGGGACTAGTTTGGGAATTCAGTGGAGGCTAAGAAGCTGTAAGTGCATCGCCTCGCACCATTGCACTTCCAGACAACTTCAAAAAGCAATTTTGCACTTTGAGTCATAAAACGATAATGGTTTATCTTTTAAAGGGCTCTGGCTTTAGACTGACAGTTTTGGAGGTAAGTATAGAGTTTCTCACAGGTTCCCTTTAACAGTTGGCCAAGAAGTCGCACATCTGCACATCCATGAGCACTTTACGACTTTTCGATACCGGTTACCACAGTTAAGCGTTTCTGGAATAATGATAATACATAGATTAAAAACATATGTAACTGGCACTTACTCGTAAACATGGCGTGAAAATAAGGGCTACATGATGCCAGCACCACTTTGTGGCCCTTAATCTCCTTGGTCCCCACGTGCAGCACAATGTCACACAGGAGCCCCCGTTGGCGCATCCGGTTCATGCAGACGAAGGCATCGTGGTAGTGCCGTTTTGAATTGTGGGAGATGGTGTGGCCCTCCCGGCTCAGAAGCTGCACCGCCCCTTCCATGGCGGGGGACTGGTCTCCGGATTTCTCCTTCACTGGCTTCACTCGTTGAAGCTGTTAAATTGAAAAAAAGATAGAACAGGCATTATATAAAGTTTAATGGCAAACTCCCCATATCACTCTACACCGACAGGTGTCATTGAGTACATATAACATTATGGAATCCAAGTGGAGCCAACAACATGAAACCTCCTCCCCTTTGCCAGATTGCACTGTGATATAGATGGAGACCTTTGTCTTGTAATGCTCCGTAAACACATATATTTTAGGGACAGCCCGTATAGTCACTATAGGGCCCCTGGAAAGAAAGAGCCCAGCTCTACCTAACCATATTATGTTAGGATAACTTGGATTCCCTCTTCCTTAAATGAATGGCAGGAAAGCTAACAAGGAATATCGACATCCGCAGGTGCAACGGGAGCACCCGGCACCAAAATAGTCACCATGTTATTCTTACCTTTAGGTCTGCTTTTCCTCTCTGTATATCAATGACAAACCTTTCAACATCAGTATTGGAAAAAGGGACATTTTTAAGTCCTGCCCAGGAGCAGCCACTTTTAGGTTTACAAAATCATCACCCTTTTTCAGTCCAGGACAACCCCATATTTGCTAGGACTACATCTGAGAGCTCAGGCCACTCCTGGAAAATTCAGCATCATTAATAATGGTGTAATAACGTATTCATATCCCAGGTTATTGAAGGGGTTTTCTAGGATTAGAAAAACCTGACTTCTTTCTTCCAAAAACAGCGCCACACTTGTCTACAGGTTGGGTGTGGTATTGCAGCTCAGTTCTATCGAAGTGTAATGACCAGAGCTACAATATCACAAACAATCCATTATTGTTTTTACAAGGTTTGTAATCGTTTACAAAAAAATGAAATCAAGAACATAATATGTTATCATATTAAAGGAGCAGGCGGGAGCAGTCAGAGCCTCACGCCTGAGAAGACCCAGAGACCCTAACGTCATGTAAGAAGACACCAGTAATACAATGCACATGGTAGCTGGGGGCCCTATTATAGAGTTCTCACGGGGCCCAAAAACGTCAAGCTAAATCAGTTCTAAATGGAGAAAACAAAGCGCATCATAACTATATAGCTGAAGAGCAAAAATTAGATTATGTTCCCACAATAGCTAATGAGAATGAAACATCAGTATTGAAGTCGTGTCCCCACCTGAACCCAGCCCTACTGTACACCGCATCAGATAAATTATCCATAACTGTCAATTACCCGACTGACTCACAGCCGAGACCTGAAAAAAAGAAGTGCGATTTTATTTAATTATTCTCATGCACCCAATATATCTGCCGCTATTATTATCTGCTTGTATCATCAGTACACAGTAAAGATAGTATTAAATGTGAATGATAGCTGAAGAAGTTTATATCCCATTTTCTAATTTATATGGAAAAAAAATCATATGACAAACACTCACATTGACCTGCAGAGGTAACACTCACATTGACCTGCAGGGGTAACACTCACATTGACCTGCAGAGGTAACACTCACATTGACCTGCAGAGGTAACACTCACATTGACCTGCAGAGGTAACACTCACATTGACCTGCAGAGGTAACACTCACATTGACCTGCAGAAGTAACACTCACATTGACCTGCAGAGGTAACACTCACATTGACCTGCAGAGGTAACACTCACATTGACCTGCAAGGTAACACTCACATTGACCTGCAGGGGTAACACTCACATTGACCTGCAGGGTAACACTCACATTGACCTGCAGGGGTAACACTCACATTGACCTGCAGGGTAACACTCACATTGACCTGCAGGGGTAACACTCACAGTGACCTGCAGAGGTAACACTCACAGTGACCTGCAGGGTAACACTCACATTGACCTGCAGGGTAACACTCACAATGACCTGCAGTAGTAAGACTCACCTTGATCTGCAGGGTAACACTCACATTGACCTGCAGGGGTAACACTCACATTGACCTGCAGAGGTAACACTCACAGTGACCTGCAGGGGTAACACTCACATTGACCTGCAGGGGTAACACTCACAATGACCTGCAGTAGTAAGACTCACCTTGATCTGCAGGGGTAACACTCACATTGACTTGCAGAGGTAACACTCACTTGATCTGCAGGGGTAACACTCACATTGACATGCCAGGGTAAAACCCACATTGACTTACAGCGGTAACACTCACATTGGCTTGCAGGGGTAACTCTCACATTAACTTACAAAGGTACCTGTCTCACATGTGCCAAACGAGCGTATATGTGAGGAGAGGATGCTGAATTGAAATGTCTATTTCAGGTGTGGCTTTACATATAGGAAAATTATACTAATTGTGTAAGAAGATGGACATACTGCCACGTTCCCCATTAAAGACATGAGTACTGTTAAGGTGTGTAGTGTGTATTGTGACAGATTGTGTTTGGCTTGACAGTAGGGAGCGTTACAGTTAATGTTTGGGACTAGCCCAGGGTAGAATGAGCTATAGTGAAAGGACAGACTTCAGATAGGGCCCAGCATGCAGTAAGAGCAGACCTATGGTCTAACTAGTGAGCAGAGCAGCATGATGTGGGTGTCCCTAACGTGAGAGGAGACAGAGACAGAAATAGTGTGATGTGAATAATAAGAGAGAGTAGACTGAAGAACAGAAAGCTTGAGTGGAGAGGTGTCTTGCGCCAGGACACCTAGTAGTGCGGCCAAAGTTTGTAACTCAGAGAGGTAACAGGCCGAACCTGATAATCAGACGTGAGACAAGCAGAGTGCCCCGGCAGGAGCTCCAAAGTGTCAGAGGTGGAAAAACTAAGTCCGACCTTATTGGCAAGCTAACTCCTTTATAAGGAAAAAGACACTGAACCACCAGTGGAGAACAGGACTCTCAATGTTTGCATTGTAGCACTGAGTTGGGTTGTAGTGAAGGAACGAGAATTCATTGAGGCATAGACGAGGATAACTGAGGAAGCAAAGAGGTTGTGTGTGGAGATAAGAGATGGTGTATGAAAATGCTCAATGTTGTAAAGGAAACTTTCATGAAGTTGTGCACCTGCTATATAATCCACCCAAGTTACCATTCAATAGTTTATTTTTGAATGGTGGTCTCTCTCATTAAACTTTGCAACGCCTGGTCCTGGCCAGCCAAAGTCTCTGGCATCATGTGGCCCGCAAGGGTGTAGCGGCTCCATAGCACAAGTCCACACACCCAGCCAGGACCCCCCATCTTAATGTAACATGCTGGAGCATAAGAGACGGCTACCTCACCCACAGCTACTGCCCGCACACATGTTACACTAACAGTAGTATATACCTACCCCCTCCACGTGACACCTAGAGGAGCTTTTCTGACCTCCCATTCCTCATACATAGACATTGACATGGCACTGGTCCCTTTGCAGCTAGAACAGCTTCCACTTTTCTGCGAACATTTTCTACAACAATTTGGAGGATTATGGGAATTTCTGCCTATTAATCCACAAGAGCATGTGTGAGATCAGACCCTGCTGTCCTAGGAGAGGTCAGGCTCACAATTCCTCTTCTTGTTCGTTCCAAAGGTGCTGAATGGGGTTGAGGTCCGAGCTCTGTACAACCGGTCGCATTCTTCAATCAAACTACCTCCGACCATTTGCTCATGGATCTTGTCACTGGTCACAGTCACATGGAACAGAAAAGAGCCTTCCCCAAACGGATCCCACAAAGTAGAACTCCGCAAATGTTCACAGTGTATTAGAAGGGCGGGGTTGTCCGGGTTTGGAACAAAAGTCTGCAGTCACTCTACGTGAAAGCTTACATTGTGCCCTATAGGCATGCTCTGACTATTGCCATTGTCCAATGCCCGCCTCACAGTGATGTCTAGATAGTGTTACAGACAGGAGAGCAAGAGCTGGGACAAAGACTTGCTCCCAACTTGCTATACTCTGTCTCATGGTCTCTGTGTCACGAGCGTCCCCTGTCAGTAACAGACTTGTGACAGCTTTGAGTTCTGAGTTTTACAGCAAGGGTTAATGACATTTTCCTTGCTAGTAGCTTCTGGTTAATTTATCTCAGGTGCTGAAAGTTTGTGACCACTCCCTTCCACCTTAAAGGGATCCTGTCACCTCCAAAACGCCTCCTAATGGTGGGGTTACAACGCCGCGGGAGTGCGCATTTTGGGAGCACTTTTCCCGATATCGCATCGCCGGTTTACACGCTGCGATATCGGGAAACAACGTCCCTCCGCCGATGTGTACGCCCACCAACCCAGTAACGACCATTTAACATGGTAGTTAATGGTGAGGTGCGAGTACGCATCGGAGTTGGCTGTCACACGCTGCGATGCTGGTACAAACGCCTTGCGATATCGGGAAGTTGAATAGCTCTGCTATTCAACTCCGATATCGTTTGGCATCGTTCCAGCATCGCGTTGTATGCTAAAACATACAACGCGCACCCAATATCGGGTCCAACTCGCGACCCACGTGACTTTTTGTCGGAGTTGGGTCGGAGTTGGACGCCGATATCGCGGCGTGTAAACCCACCATAAGCTAGCAAAACATGTCCCTGCACCATCCTATCACTAATCTCACACTCCTTTTGTCTCCTAAAAGCTTCCTGTGAAAGTGCATAAAAACGTTTTAATACTCACTCATTAGGGATTATAATTAGCAGGGCTATATTCTTTAGTCACCAAGGCGGGCTGTTTTGCAGCTCCAGGTTCTACCCTGTCCCTGTGTGTTTGCTGTGATGTGCAGGCATTGCCCTCCCCCCTCTCTATCACTTACAGAATGCAAATCATTAGTCCTGCCTTCAGTTTCAGTTTCACAGCAGCACAGACAGAGAGAGGGCTGGATCCTGGAGCTGCAAAACAGCCCGCCCTGGTGACTAAAGAATATAGCCCCTGCTAATTATAATCACTAATGAGTGAGTATTAAAATGTTTTTATGCACTTTCACAGGATGCTTTTAGGAGACAAAAGAGTGTGAGATTAGTGATAGGATGGTGCAGGGACATGTTTTGATAGCTTATGAGGCGTTTTGGAGGTGACAGGATCCCTTTAAATAGTCACATGTTTCATCACAAGATTCTGGCTATAGAGATTCATTCTATTCTGACCATCTTGGTGGAAGGAAGCTTGGTGCAGCTGCTGGAGTCTGGCTGTAGCTTTGAAGTAGTACATAATTTTGTTTTGTTTCCCTGTCCGTCTTCCCCTGTGTTTTGTTACAATAGTGGTGACGTCTAATGCAGTCACCAACCTGCTAATGAGCCAGGGTGAGTGGAGGTGAAAGCACAGGGACAAGGCATGTGATGGGGTGAGGAAGGGTCCACTTAGGGGTATTAGGGAAGCTAAGGGGAGAGACACAGGTTAGGGTCAGGAAGTGTCCAATCCCCCACTCCCCATTGTCAGGGTCTTCCTCTCTCTTTCCATCCTGTTGCAACCTCTGTGTTGCGCCGTACGCCGGACATCCCCTACTCCATACTTGACACTCTGCTGCTAGAGACAGATTACACTTGACAACAGGCAGGGGACTGCAAGTTAAACAAAAATGAAGACACCTAGTGGACAACACTTAGAAGCTTTTGTGGGCAAGACCACCTGATCTTTTAAATAACAAAAATAAAAATCTGCAAATAATTTTTTTACATTATTTAGCAAATAGTATCAAGTCTGATAAAAGTCCGATCAAAGGCAATTAAAATATTGTTAATGAGGCAGAGGAAGACTCAAGGCATTGTAATGTAAGCAGGCTATGTTCTACTGCATCTATCAGAAACCAAGTAGTTGTAATTCAGTATATTAGGTAGTACATAGTGGGATGTGTTACTCTATGGGGCTCCCTCTCTTCCTATACAGTTATCCCCGATCACCCCCATAGATGCAATCATCTGCTACAGTCAGTGCTGAGCAGCCCACTATACATTATTCATACAGGATAAACCTGGCTACAGAACCGATGACTAAATGTTTTTAGTAAAGATGTAAATATATAAAAAAAAAATAATAGATAAAAAGCAGGAGGCGAATGTCACCCTGCAGAACGCAGCGATTCATCACTGCATGTTCTGTGCCCTCCGCCGCTGTGCCATCCCGCTCCATACACCTACATGCTGCTGATTAGCGCTGGTAAAAATAGATCCCATGGAAGAAGCAATTTCTGAACATTTGTAATCACATTTGGAAGCCGTGACTAGCAGCCCCCTCCTCTGGAGGACGAGACGAGGGGATCACGACAAGCACAGGAGGCTACGCTAATCAGTGTACAGCTGAATCATAGGGCGGCCATACACAGGAGGATGCCATATGGGTACAGAGGGTCAATGACCGCTCCAGAAATCCAACTGGACTGGAAATGGCCGGTGATACAACACTTCAGAGAAGGGAACGTTTTTGTCTTTAGGTGGCGGTTATAAGGTTGTGTTCACATGTGGTGGATTTGTGCAGAATTTGCCCTGAAAAATCCACATCAAGTTTAATACATTTACATGGAGAAAGAGAGAAAGAGAGAGAGAGAAAGAGAGAGAGAGAGAAAGAGAGAGACAGAGAGAGAAAGAGAGAGAGAAAGAGAGAGAAAAAGAGAGAGAGAAAGAAAGAGAGAGAGAAAGAGAGACAGAGAGAGAAAGAGAAAGAGAGAGAGACAGAGAGAGAAAGAGAGAGAGAAAGAGAGAGAGAAAGAGAGAGAAACAGAGAGAGAGAAACAGAGAGAAACAGAGAGAGAGAGAAAAAGAGAGAGAGAAAGAAAGAGAGAGAGAAAGAGAGACAGAGAGAGAAAGAGAAAGAGAGAGAGACAGAGAGAGAAAGAGAGAGAGAAAGAGAAAGAGAGAGAGAAAGAGAGAGAAACAGAGAGAGAGAAACAGAGAGAAACAGAGACAGAGAGAAAGAGAGAGAGAGAGAAAGAGAAAGAGAGAAAGAGAGAACGAGAGAGAGAGAGAAAGAGAGAAAGAGAGAAAGAGAGAGAGAGAAAAGAGAGAGAGAGAAAGAGAGAAAGAGAGAAAGAGAGCGAGAGAAAGAGAGAGAGACAGAGAGAGAGACAGAGAGAAGAGAGAAACAGAGAGAGAGAAAGAGAGAGAGAGAAAGAGAGAGAAAGAGAGAGAGAGTGAAAGAAAAAGAGATATTGCTGGATCCATCTACATAGACTCCCATGTTATGTAAACCGGACTGTGTCGATTTTTGTCCGGTGCACCAAAAAATGGTGGAGTCTCCGATTCTGGGTACAGGAAAAAACATGACACATACGCATCCCTGACTGAATTGACACAAAAGGATGGCCATATATGACCAATCCGTGCCCATAGGGATACATGGGAGGCAAAAACGGATCCCTGTCTAACCATTTCAAAATGGATATACATGGATCCCCAAAAGCGTGGTGTGAAGCCAGCCTTAGGAAGACTAATTGCCCCAAAAATTTAGAAGCCAACGTTATCCTAATGTGCATGGAGCTCAATGCGGTTTTATTACAGTCTATATCCTGCAACACGTCAGCAGTGAATTTGACATTTAAAGAGGATCCGTCATCAGGTCACAAGTGTCCAGTTTTAGCTCTTGTTTTATTCCCTCTGTTACACTGAATATTTAGCTCCATTCATTTTTAAAATCTGACATACAGCTCTAGAGAAATGGGTCCTTTATTTAGTTTTAATTATTGTCTATACAAGGGGGCATGGCTCATAGGGTAATAATGCAAAACAGCCTAAAGACACACCCCCAAGGAACCCTGTGAGATACGCCCCTGAGGATCATTCTGAGCCACACCCCTTAGTAAAAACTAAGACATTAGCACTAACTAAAACAACTCATCTGGAACTGTATGGTGGATTTTAAAAGAAAAAATTGGAAAAGGCTTCACCAGTGAAGAGTAGGAATAAAGTAAGAGAACTGGACACTTGTGGCCTGGTGACAGCTTCTCAGTAGGTGAATATTGGACACGTTTGCAGATTACGCTTGAACAGAAAAAAGTACATAAAGGCTCCTACAGTCATAGAATGTTTACTGGACAAATATAGGTATGAAAGACCAGGATATAAGATTAAGTCAGGAGCCGAATCCTTCACATCCCCCACCTCTACAATGTAAATATCAATAACCGCATGACTGTGACTGAACCATGTTCTACACCAAAAACATTATCTCCAAGACTGCGTCTGTCATCTGACAAAACCTTTCTGATCTCATCATAGGATACTTTACTTCTAAAAAAATTACATTAATTGCTAAAAACACAGTAATTGTCAGAACTCTCATAGAATTTGTCACCACATCAAAATTTCAGCTCAACATTCATGTGATCTATAGTAAAAGGTTTAGATAAAGTCAGATAGAATCCATCAGTGAGCTCGTTCTCAGTTAACTCAAGCAGTTGTCAGGAATGTGCAGGGAAATGAAGAGCGTGTAAAGTTAAAAAGTGTAAAAAAATGTTACAGAAAATCCTGTAAAAATGATTTGAAGGCCCAAATACAAGCCTTTAAAGCACCACTACAGCAGCTTCTTATTGCACTGCTAAAGTAGTTGCTTAAATATAAATCCCCTTCCCCCCCGTCTTATACTCACCTTCCACCACATTCATCCTTTTTCAGCGGCGCACCGTTCTGCGCTGGAAAGTGACCTGCCATTAGCTCCAGTGTTTCATGGAGTCCAGCGGAGGTCGCTTTTCAATATACCGGTAACTATGGCTATAGAAAATATAAAGGGGTGGGGGACAAGAGGCGCAATAGTGCTCTATCACTAGTGACACTGTGGAGAAGGGTGGTATTGTGGAACCACTCACCTGGTGCAGTTGTGATCCCCACAACTGGTTTGTAAGCGTGAAGCAATCAAGAGCTGCTGCAGGACCTCCACCGACCACTGACCAGTGGTGAAATCCAGAAAAGAAGATGGGAATGCAGGTGTGCCACGGTTCGCACTGCTCCAAGTGCAAAAACTCACCAAAGAGTCAAATTTTTCTTGGAAATTTGCTCAAGGAAAATTTGACTCTTTGGTGAGTTTTTGCATTTGGAGCAGCGCGGACCGTGGCACACCTGCATTCCCATCTTCTTTTCTGGTAACTATGGCTAGGGCTACACTTGCATCTGCAATCCTGCTACTGGATCCTGTTTTTCATCCTGAAAACCGGATCAGTTAACGGACTCATAAACTTTAATGTTAATAATGGTTTGCCAAAGCGCAATCCGTTTACTGCATTGGGTTTTTGCCCAATCCGTTAAAATGGAGGTCTGCAATGTTTTTGGGGAGTTTTCCAAAAACGGATGTTTTTTTAACATGGGACCCTATGGGAAACGGATCCGTTAACGCATGATACATATAGGTACCATCAGTTAATGGATCCTTTAATGGATGCAGTAAAAATGCCTCAAAAGAGACAATGGGAAAAACTGGATCCAGTAATGCATCCAGGCATGCAGGCTCCCAAATGTGGCCCTAGCCTATGGGAGCCCAATTCTGGCCTTCATAGAGACGTGTTAAGTGCCTCACAAAACTTCTAACCTCCGGCCAATTAGAAGTTACAGGCGCAATATGGCGTCGGTAAGAGGTCAAGACATCAGAAGGAAAGTATAATAAAGGGGATTTACATTTAAAGCACCCCCCTGCACTTTAAAAAAAAAAAAAAAAAAGCGCTGGAGTGGTGCTTTAAATAAAAACTTATAAATCACCTATAAAAGGTGTCTATATCCTTTAAAACTTCGCTGGACAACTAATCAGTTCAACCTTTGGCAATAATCATTTGCAGACTGTACAATAATATTTATTCACCTATATAGCGCCATTAAATCCACAGTGTTTTATATACATCATCAATGCCTCAACCTTTTACAGCTTCAGTCTGCCAGGATCCAAAATACTGAGCACCTCCTATAGTACTAGAGACATAGCTGACCATACAAATCCAATAGCCGATGGCAGTAACGCTCAGGGTCAGGATAGTGTATATGTATTTTCAATGGGAAGAAGGGAAGAAGAAGACAGACTTTCTGCCAGAATTTCTTATCTTCTCTGGAAACATAAGGATAGGGTGCTGAAATTCAACATGCCCAATCTGCCCCCTCCCTAAAACCCTCCTCCCACCACCAACTCCCCACCCCCGAGGAGTCCAGAGACCTCCATACACATAGATCCTGATGAACATAGCAGGTTCCACCGACTTTATTCCAATACATATAGACTTGATTCTATACAAATAATTCAGCCAAACCAAATTGCCAATTTCTACTTACGGTGTAAAGTCCACAGAACGCGGCTGGCTTTACCCTCCGGACCATTCTTTCTGAGTTTCGTCTGTTTTAGGTAGAATGTGTGTGAATTTATCGGCGGCTTTGTTATATGAAGTCCGGGCCATCTGCCGCCCACTCCCTGAGCTCATGGATAAACGTCGCATTGTTTAGCGGCCCTGGAACACTCCACCGCTATGAATTGTTTTTTTCTATAAATGAACATAAATGACTGGCCTTTACTTAATTAGCATTTCATTTTTTTCCTACAGTGAGGAGCATATGAGATTCCACCATTAACCGTTTGCATTGTGGAGGCTACAAAATCAGAGAAGTGGCCATTTTCAAAAGGATTTTTTCCTAAACATTCACATTAATAAATATTTCAGCTAATAGTCGGGAGCCAGGTCTCTCACACCCTCAATGATTTATTTTTTTTACATGGATAACAAATAGAACTGAGAAGATGTTGTACCGAAGCCCCCATCTATGGATGAAGCTTTAACGAACACTGCCGTGTCGATTGCAGCTCCGGGCTCTCGTTACGCTGTTGTGCCGCCGGGTCTCTACATGCGGCCAGGAAACTTGCAGTCTCCTGTCCTCCAGAATTGGTCAGCGAGATGTGCAGTTCCCAACTAACCCAGGACTCTGGCATCCTCTGTAGCGCTGCCTGGGGTGAGCTTGTCAACAGCTCCACTCCCCAGGACCTTCTCCTTCTCATTCCTCAACTTCTTTTGTTCTGCTTCCTCTCCCTTCCCGCAATTTCTCTACCTAACGCATCCTCCTGGCCGGAAACAGGGCAGCTTCCCTGAACTCGGGTACAAAGCTCACCCTTCTGGCCATGAGTCAGGACTGGTGCGTGCATGTGTTGCGTTTACCTAATGTGAAGGTCTTCTGTTGCTTCCAAGTGTAATGTTACCTCCAATACCACTGTGGCAACTAGACCGTAGGGGCGCCACATTTAGTGAGCGGCCATTCAACCATGTGGAGAAGGTGCTGAATAAAGGCATAAACAGCTTCCCCTACTTTTAGGCATCTTGTATTTATTTACAACCTCACTCAATAAGGGGTGTGGCTTTATTGGGAAGGTGTTTTAGTCAAAGGGCTATGTTTCACTTTATATAGTCACGTGTTCCATCATATGATGCTGGAATAGAATCCATTTCTATGCGGACCACCGTGGAAGAGAAAAATCTCAAAGTTGCTCAAGTTGTGTCGGTTGAAGTCCTGGTGCTTCACCGCAATTGTGGAGTTGGAGTATATCCTTTTTTTTTCTCCATGTCCCTCTCTCTGTCTTTCCTCCTTTCCCTGTCTTATTACTGCAGTAGTGAATAGTAGCGTGCTCACTGGCCTTTGCATTATCTAGGGAGAGTAGAAGAATACTGAGGGATTAGGCATGTGACAGCGACAGGGGAAAGGACCCGTATAGGGATGTTAGGGAGCTCAGGGTACAGGCACAGGTTAGTGTCAAGAGGTGACCCCATCCCCCCTCTCCTTACCGCTGGAGCCTTCCTCCCTTTCCATCCCCATTGTTGCTTCTGTGTTGCGCCATGCACCGGTGTTTCCTTGGAGTGTGGCGCCCCTTAGGGTCCAGTCGCCACAGCGACCCCGACCCCAAGTAAGGAGGTGACACTACCCGGTACCCACACATCGCATGCACCATTAGGCACTCCGAACCAGAAAAGTGGGGAAACTGATCAAACCCCCATCCCTGGCTGGAGATGGGACTAAGAAAGGTGGTGGGTGGAGCTGTAGGAAGAGGAGCCACTTAGAAGAAGTGACAGGAAGAGTAGGACGGTTAGAGAAGGGGACATCTGGAAGTGAGAAGTTAGTTAGTGAGTGAGAGGAGAAGTGGAAGGAGGCAGCAGGAGAGCTGAACTCCATTGAGGGAAAGGACTGAGACGAGAGGACTGGAGCCGGTGGAGCTCGTCCTGGGGAATGAGCCAGGCAGGAGCTCAAGGGTAGGAAGGGGTCCCAAAGGCACGGGAAGTGAGAAATCCACCCGCGGGGCCTGCATCCATTGCCGCTCACAGGCAACTGGAGAGACCAGGGCAGCAAAAGGTCACCGGGCCCAGGCTAGTGGAGGAGATTTGAGGCCTCAGCTAGCCAACCAGAGGCTGCTGCACCTCCAGGGGCAACAGCCAAAGCCACGTCAGCCACTGTAAAGGTGGCCGTATAAGGCCAAAGGGGACCAAGAGAGAACGTCGCCCGGTAGGGTCTGACCGCTGACGCAGGACACTGAGCATGAGGTGCAGGGCAGGAGTGAGAGAGCCAGCACAAGTGAGATGACCCAGAAAAGGTACACAGAATGGGGTGCCGGTTAAGTGTTTTCCAATCTACCTTGGAGTGACTGAACCCCTGGCTCCTAGGACACAGCAACCGGCTGGATGTGGCTGCTAAAGAACTGTAAGTGAACGAGTTAAACTGCACCCGCTGTGTCCTTAGATCATTCCGGCATCCCCGGCCCTGCACTATAACTTCACCCACATCCACACATTGACTTTAATTACTGCCACTGGGTCCCGCTCCACCTACAAGGAGCGACAACATCAGTCTGCATCGTCATCTGCCCCGGAGGTCTGAACTGCAGCGTCGGCCATCGGTGGCCGAGCAACATAGGTGGCGTCACGACATTAATCCCCAAAACCCTATTCCCTGAACTTTTATTGACACCGCCAGGGTCACTGAGCCGGGTCTCGACCCCAGTGACTCCTCAGCAGTATTGTTGCCTGGTTCTGAGTATCCGACTGTCCTTGGGGAGAGGCGTGTCAGAAGCATGACAATGATGCCTTCTCAGGGAATAGAGTACATCCCTAGGATATCACAGCCTAGAGTACTACTATGCTTCCTGACAAGTCCATGAAGTTTTCCAAAGTCTATAATGAGGTAACCATGTAGCCAGACAATGAATGCGATGTTCACATTTACAACACTGTAGTTAAACGATAATGCCATCCAGTGTCAGACTGGGGCGGTGAGGGTCCACCGATAACATGGACTCTGAGATCCACTAATCAACTACCGTGTTTCCCCGAAAGTAAGACCCGGTCTTACATTTTTTTGGGGGCCAAAAGTGGCCCCCGGTCTTACTTTCGGGGGGGTCTTACATTGGGTGCCCCAGCAGTGTGGCCTACAGGCCCCCTCCTGCTGGGACACTGCGGGAGTGGGTCGCACGTCACGTGCGCCCGCTCATTACATATGCACTGCATCCCCCTGTCAATCAGCGACAGGGGGGGGCAGTGCATTATACTGTATATATGGGCCCCCTCCTGCTGGCACACTACCCCCGTGTTCTGAGGCCCCCACCGCTGCTGCTGCTGCAGACATCTTACCCTCCAGGGTCTTCTTGCAGCAGCCAGCGCGTCCGTCCTCTGTCCTCGGCTGTCTCCCGGATCATGTGACCCGTCACAGCGCATGACATCATCGCGACTGCGACCGGCCGGTCACATGATCCGGGAGACAGCCGAGGACAGAGGACGGACGCGCTGGCTGCTGCAAGAAGACCCTGGAGGGTAAGATGTCTGCAGCAGCAGCGGTGGGGGCCTCAGAACAGGGGGGTAGTGTGCCAGCAGGAGGGGGCCCATATATACAGTATAATGCACTGCTCCCCCTGTCGCTGATTGACAGGGGGATGCAGTGCATATGTAATGAGCGGGCGCACGTGACGTGCGACCCGCTCCCCCCCCCTCTGCTAGGGGCCTTACATTGGCCCCCCCGGTTGTAAGGCCTTATAATCGGGGGAGGCCTTACATTAGCAGGCCCCCCCTTTACCCCTAGGCGGCCTTACAATCGGGGGGCCTTACTTTCGGGGAAACACGGTACATGCAAATATCACATTCACAAATTTACCTATGCTTCTATACAATAATATACTGGGTAGATTATAAAATGAATGATGAGATGATTCCTTTATCTCTACATAGTGAAACAAGTGTATTGTGCCAACTACTTATTATCTTGGGGGGTAAGTGACTTAATACGGCAAAGGGGCCCACCAGGAGATTCTCCGGTTATCCTGTCGGCCAGTCCGAGCCTGATGTCATCTACAAAGACAAGGAAATATCTCCCCAAAGATTATTCTGATACAATCACATGCATGTCACAAAGTACAAATAGAGACACTTTATCCAATTATCAGTTTAAATAAGAATGGTCAAAAAATACATATGTGAATAATCCTTTACAATGAAGGGCAGGTGCAATGTACGCTCTGGGGCAGTGTTCCCCAACTCCAGTCCTCAAGGTTCACCAAAAAGTCTTTTTTTTCAGGATTTCCTTAGTATTGCGCACGTGACTGTGCAATACTAAGGAAATCCTGAAAAAATGACCTATTGGTGGCACTTGAGGACTGGAGTTGGGGAACACTATTCTAGGTGAAATGATGCTCAAGCACCTATAGTGCTGGAAGAATGCCAGAAGAGGAGCCTCCAACTGAAAACAAGTGCATGGTAGGTTCCTGGACATATTAGACCGGTATGTTGACCAAAAGCAATTATTCCTTGTTGTGGGTTTGAAGGCAGCAAGACGATACTTTTCTATAGAAGGACAGGTACGCTTAAAGTCTTTTCAATAATCAGAAATGTGGTTCATTTTTTTAAATTACTAATTGGATAGGTCATCAATAGATGCAAATATATTCCCACCGCCTTGTTCTGTAATCCCGCTCTACTCATCAGATAAATCAGGCTATAATAAAACGTACACCCAGAGGAGGGAAACAGAGGGGATTCCCTATTAACAGGGAACATATTCATTGGCAGGCGCTCACAGAGAAGGATCGTCTTGCTGTGCGAGTATTTGGGAGCTCAGATGCTTGGAGTTTCTCCTTATTAGCGGAAGATAATTAGGCAAAGCTGAAGAAAAACGTGGAGCTTCCCAGAATGATAGAAATATTTTGTAGTACCGGTCCATAATTAGAAAGTGGAGAGACTTTTCTCAGGAGGGGGGAGGCCATTAATGAGGAATAATACACAGCAGAAGTCATTCTATATTGTGAATGCTGATGCCAAAGCTTCACGCCATTCGCAGATAAACTTTCCTATAAGCTTATCACCTTAATATATCACGTAATATATGGTAAAGTCTACAGTCGATCGACTGACTGTCTAATGTTTATGGGGGTCTCTCGACTCTCCCTTGGCAGAGGGGAGATCCGGTGACCCTGTGCTGTGTGATCATCTTCTTTCTTCACCGAGCCACAGCAGGTTCAGTCTCTACACAAGTCCTGATAATCTTTTACTTTTGTTTCATTCTTTTTCGATCACCAGGTGTTTCAATTTGTTCATATAATCTGCCCTATCACATTGCCGGTGCGACTATTTATACCTTCCCCTTGCTGGTTTTCCCTGCTGGCTATATTCCTAAGTGGATCCTGCTTGGAGGTCCAGCCATACTGCCAAGTATTTATGCCTGCCAGATAGAGACTAGCTAGGTTTATTCTCTTTCTTATCACATCTATTTATCCTACTCCTTTCTCCTGCCAATAGTTAGGTAGTACGGTAGAAGGCAGTAGTACTTCAATTTTGCCACTTTGTATTCATGTTTTATGTTTCTATGCCTTGGGATTTCCTCTATTTCTGCATACCTTCCCTATTATGGGTCTTGGGGCTATGCATCTCCCTTCGGTTCCTGAGGCGGTTCGAGGAACACTCAATGGCCTATTAGGCAGCCAGATCCAAGTTGTTCATTTAGTCTACCCTATCCTGTTATTTGTGCGGCTATTTATACCTTCCCCTTGCTGGTCTTCTCTGCTGACTATATGCCTAAGTAAATCTTGCTTGGATTTCCAGACATTCTGCCAAATATTTATGCCTGCCAGATAGACGAACTAGGTTTAATCCCTTTGGTGTCACATCTATCTAGCCTACTCCTTTCACCTGCTAATAGTTAGGCAGTAGAAGGTTATTCTTTCTTGCAGTAGTACATCACTTTTACCACTTTGTATTTGCGTTTTATGTTTCCACAGCTTGAGATCTCTTCTATTTCTTAACGCCTTCTTTATTTTGGGTCTTCGTCTTCTGTATCTCCCTCTGGTTCCTGAGACGCTACGAGGAACACTCGACAGCCTATTAGGCAGCCAGGTCATGGTTGAGATCTCCTAGATTTATGGTCAGGGCTATTCTCTCTTGCTCAGGTGCCATCTGGTTCTGGGCAGATAAGATCTTAGTCGTGACAGAAACCAGTGGGGACTACGTGCAGCCATATAGAAAAAGGCTCTATTTTTCCGTATGTGAAACCTTGTGTACATAACGCATACAGTCTGCTGAAATTTAATAGGTCATCCTTCTATTTGGTGGGAAAATAAGCAGCTGCCAGAGGAGTCTCAAAGAAAACAGTAGTGCTGGAGCAAGGCACACTGGAGGGGACAGCTCAGTTAGACAAAAGCTATGTGTGCAGGGAACATCACATATATAGAAAATGTGGACAGGCACAATAGTATTACCTGTGGTCAGTGGTCATTATTCTGGATACCAGAATGGAACTGAGCATGAAACGGACTAAGGGAGGATAGAGAACTGGTGCTAGAAAGAAATGTGGCATAGAACAAAGGATTTGGTAAAATAGTGGGGCGCAGCCCAAATGAGGTTTAAAGTTCAATATTTGGCAAATAAAATTACCTTTATTAGATTCTACACACTGATAGATCAAAGTCCAGTTTTTGGCTATGGACAGGAGCCTTCTTCAGGTAAGCCAGGTTAAGAAGGCAAGACAACCTGGTCTGGAAGGGTTTTTGTGCCCTGGAATCTCTGAAAATAGCCGGAAAGGTGGTGTGGCTCTGGCAGAGACTCGCTATCAGGGGCTGACTGGCCCAGGTGGCAGGGAGGCTTTTGCCCCCCAGGCCGGTGTTTTAGTCCCAGTTTAGAGCCGCCCCCTCAGTGAGAGCGGCCGCGTGGGACCCGGGACGCAGCAGGCAGGACGTGGGCATCAGCGTGGAGGCTAACTGTCACCCGGGATTGGCGCGGCGGCAGCTGGGAGGATAGTGAAGCAGCGCCAGCACCCACATGCTCTTCAGTTGGCCTCTGTAGTGGTAGCACCCATCCCTCCGCTCTTCAGTTGGCCACCGGCTAGACAAAGTCGACTGCCCCCTAGATCTGCCAGCCAGCCCCTGCTCGCTATGATGGGTTACATTGTAAAGTCTATATATTTGGTAATGTCATGTCGGCATTCTGCAGCCTTCCTACAGACTCCCTAGACTTCAATATTCAATGATAACCAGTAATTCATAATTTCCTCCATCTTGCCCAACTATGAATATCATCTCTCTATCTATATCCATGCTATGTAATCTATGTGTATTCCATGGCAATGCTCTACAATGTCACAATGCAGGCGAAATCAATCACACATGAGCTATTGTCCAGCTGTCACTGTCATTACTCTCCGATATCCAGGAGCAAGAAAGACGGCCATCAGCTGCTCACATCGCACAGAAAATGAGGGCACGAGTCGAAATGTCCCGAAGCAAAATATCATCACTACACATGACATTAAAGGGGTTGACAGATCAGTGGGGTCTGACACATGGCACCTGGCCCGTCCCCTGCTGCTGACAAATGCAGATCTGCTCCTATTCTCTTACAAAGGCTATGTATGTTGTGTTGTACCAGTAGTGCCCACTATACATTGAATGGAGCCATGATGTACCAGATGCCAACCCCAGATATAATAACATCTGATACGGTAGTAACACCCGAGAGCTGGACCCCAAATGATGATACAGAATGCCAGTCCTTATGATAGGTCATCGATATGACAACTGCTTTAAAGCACTACTCCAGCGTTTTTGCTTTCGTCACCTCTGGAGTGTTGCCTTAACTCTAAGCTCTCTGCCTGTGTTTTATACTCACCTTTGGCATCTTCACCTTTTTAACGCTGCTCTGGTCCTCTAGTGCCATTTTGTGACTGCAACTTCCAAACCGGCCGAAAGTCTGAGGATACATCACAAATTCTCAATTTAAGTCTATGAGAGCCAGTACGAGGCCCTTATAGACTGTATTCAGCTGTGATCTCTGGCACGATCCATGAAACACTGGAGCTGCCGGCAGGTCACATCAACGGAGAGATACTAGAGTGGAGGTGATAACAAGTGAAGATGCCGGAGGTGAGTATATGACTGGGGGCAGTGGACTTAGATATAAAGAAGCACTTTTTTTTTTGTCTTTACTTAAAATGCATATATTTTGAGATAAAAATAAAAAAATTGCAATTGGGTTTCATTAAAAAATTTGCACCATTTGGCTCTTACAGGCTCTTGGTTTCCTGCATATTCAACTTTGATGTGGTCATAAATTAGTTGAGAGGAGGTCAGAAAAAAAGACAAAGTTTTAGGCCGGGCTCAGATGGCCACATAACTCAGACAAGGATCACATTGTCATTTTCTGACTCCCCTGACTCGAGCATGACAGCTGCATAGAGATACATGAAGCGGTTATGCTCGGGTCAGTAGAGCCGCCGGCTGGTCCAGGCAGTGCACTGCAATCCTCGTCTGAGTTACACGACTGACCGTCTGACCCCGGCCTCAGGAACTCTCGCTGACCTGTTCTGCAGCCACCAACAGACGGCTCAATACAGAGGCTATGAAAGGAAAATGGTGCCAAATGTTTTATGTAATATAAATAAATAAAACCAAAAATGTCCTCAAAAGATGGAAAACCCATCCATCTCTTAGAAAACTAAGTTATCTCCCTCTTGTCTTGTAGTTTAGTTCAAGGGAACAAAATAAAAATGTCTGGACTTAGTATGCAAATTGCCTTGTCAAACAGGAGTTGAACTCTAGTGTCACCTATTGGAAGTAGCAATCCTAGAATCTAATATCGACCCTTAGACAGTTATGGGGTATCTAGATAACAGATTTTGGCCTCAATATTGAGACCTACAAAAAACTGATGAGTATCATTTGTGCAACCTTAAAGAGGACCTGTCACCCCCTGCTGCATGGCAATCTAAATGCAGCACTGAATGCAGCATGTCTGCTGCTTTCAGGGAAGGGGTCCCCCAGGTGTCTGTGTGCTGTGTACCCCGAGATATAGCCTTTAGAGGCCATGGAGGCAATAACTGTGGCTGGAGTGAGCTTGATAGACTGGGGCCATTCCCTCCCCCTCTGCCTCTCTGTGCTGCTTCTGCTGTGCAGGCTCTGCCCTCCTCCTCTCTGTCACTCACAGCATGCAAATCATTTGTCCTGAAGTCAGCTCCAGAGTCCTGCCCTGACAAAGCATAAACATCACAGTAGGAGGTGGCACACAGAGTGGCAGAGGGAGAGGGAATGGCCCCAGTCAATCAAGCTCCCTCCAGCCTCAGTGACTGCCTCCATGGCTTCTAACTAAGTTTTACAGAGCCTATATCTTGGGTATACAGCAAACAGACACATGGGGACCCCTTCCCTGAATGCAGCAGACATGCTGCATTCAGTGTTGCAGCAGGGGGGGGGGGGTGACAGGTCCTCTTTAAATTGGACAAATATAATACATTATAGATGTCAACACAAACTAACAGTAATGCTACAGGGAAATAAATGTCGGAAGCGACACAGTGACTGCAGCCAGCGCTACGCTTGCAGAAAATCCCAGCTTATGCACTAATATGGTGTGTGATATATAGTGAGGCTCGGTAGGGCTGCAATGCAGAGTGCAGACATGGAGGCAACTTGCAGCTTATTGACATCAGGCATGGGCCTAGGGATGAGGGATTTGAGCAAGATCAGATCACACATCGCTTTTACAATAAAATGTCCCATAATACAATTGAATGTAATAGGATGGAGCCTTCCTGCCATGTAGTCAGCTCCCACTATGTCCTCCATCACCTATGCTGTCCCTGTCCTCCTGACACTCCTGCCAGCCGCAGTCTGTGCCCCATCCTGTCATCTCTGGGCCCTGGTCAGCATTACAGCAAATGATACACAGACACAATGTTACAAAACAAAATGTATCAATAATAACATGTAATATGTATCTAAACCCTGGAGCTGAGCTGCACTCACTGGGGCTGGAGTCTGCTCCATTGCAGTCCTGGTCTTGTCACTGCAGCACTCCTGAACAGCTGCAGTCCTATTACAAGTCAGTGATGCTGGGCCCTTGTACACAATCAGACCTAGTGCAAATAGACATGTTTGCCCAGGACTGCACATCCTGAAAGGATCATCATACAGCAATCAATGCAACAACAACAAAGCAATTTGCAAAAAATGCAGAATCTATCATCATCTCTTATAGTTTCCAATCTGGACATTAAAGTGATCTTGCAGCAAGCAGATGGCGGAGATGAAGTGTCCAGGCTTTGTCCATAGGACACAAGCAGCAATGATGGGGATGATACTCACAGACATATGGCTGTAGATGCTGATCTATGCTGGGAAGATGCCTGGATACCCTGCACTCATGCTGCCCTCTCCTCCAGCCTCAGCACACAAGGGGGGAGCTGCCTCTGTGCTCAGATCAGGCTGCTTAACTTTGGATGCCAGGGCCGGGAGCAAACCGGTTCTTTGTCATTATCCTGGAAAAAAAAACACCTCTCCAGAATACTAAATTGTCATGGGCTGAAACTGACGCAAATCTGAACCAACCAGGTGCTTGGATGCTTTTAAGGACGCTCCTCCCTAATAAGCTGCTGCAACCGGTTTACAGGCAGCAGCAGGATGAGGGATTCCGGCTATTGTGCAGGTTATAGCCTCCAAATGTCACCGAAACGTCTCATTTCGCAAATGACAAGAGGCCGTGGGAGAGAAACAGCCAATAGGAGCACGCTGTGATGTTGGAGCCACCTTAAATATCAGAGCCGCTGTTGCATGTGACTGTGAACTTGGCCGTGCCACCTTAAATATCACAGCGGAGTCTTGTTCCCTGTTTGTGTGTTCACTTTTCACGTGTGTCCGTCACTAGGATTCTCGGACGCGGTTCCCTTATGGGTTCCCTCAGATGGTTGGAGGATGTGGCAGGGGTGTAACTACAACAGGTGCAGGGGTTGGGATAGCACCCAGGCCCTGGAGCCTAGGGGGGCCCCAAAGTCCCTTTGGCCTATAGAAAAAGACTATCACTATTAAAGATTTGCAATAATTGGGGCCATGAGTTACAAGTTACACCACTGGATGTGGTCCTTGGGTGCTGCTCCCCCCTGATCCCAAACTCTCCTCTCCCGGGAGTGGAGTGAACAGTCAATGGCTCCTTGTTCTTGGGGTGGAAGCCTGAGCCCATGCCAGGGGCTAGACTGGGCTTTGGCTAGGGAGGGGTACCAGTCATTGACTCTCGCTGTGGCCTCCTAGCACAGGGGCTCAGGGAATGGTTTTGGGGACCCTTCTCCTCTTGGAGAGGGTTTCAAGTAGTCCAGCATCCTAGTGCACATTTTGTTGACACATTTAGTCATTTTTTAGTGCACCCCATCTTTCAAAGAGAAAAAAATCAGAGCTGCAAGGATAGATTGCTCAATGCTACCTTAAGACTATGTGCGCACCTGTGTATACAGCTCCAGCAAAAATTAAGAGACCACAGCAAAATTTTCAGTTTCTCAGATTTTTCTCTTTCTAGGTATATTTTTGAGTAAAATGTAAATTGTTCTTTTATTCTATAAACTACTGACAACAAGTCTCCGAAATTCAAAACTAAACATTTTGTATTTATTTGCAACAAGTGAGAAATCACCAAAATAATAAAAAGAAACAGTACTTTCAGACCTCACATAATGCAAAGAAAACAAGTTCTTATTCATATACAAACAACAATACTCCTGTGTTAACTGAGGAACAGTTCAGAAATCAATATTTGGTGGCATAACCATGATTTTTAGTCACAGATTTCATGCGTCTTGGCATGCTTTCCATCAGTCTTTCACTCTGCGTTTAGGTGACCTTATGTCACTCCTGGCACAAAAATGTAAGCAGCTCTTTGTTTGATGGCTTGTGACTATCAATCTTCCTCTTGAAGATTCTAGAGGTTTTCAATAGGGTTCAGGTATGGAGATTGGGCTGGCCATGACAGGGTCTTGATGTGGTGCTCCTTCATCCACACATTGATTGACCTAGCTGTGTGGCATGGGGCATTGTCCTGCTGAAAAAAACAGTCCTCAGAGTTGGGGAACATTGCCTGAGGAGGAAGCAAGTGTTTTTCAAGGATAACCTTGTATGCGGATTGATTCATATGTCCTTTGCAAAGATTAACCTGCCCAATTTCAGCCTTGCTGAAGCATCCCCAGATCATCAGCGATCCTCAACCAAATTTCACTGTGGGTGCAAGACACTGTGATTGTACGCCTCTCCAGGTCTCCGTCTAACCATTATATGACCAGGTGTCGGGCAAAGCTGAAAATTAGACTCCTCAGAGATTACCTTACTCCAGTCCTCTATGGTCCAATCCTTATGGTGTTGGGCAAACTTCAGCCTGGCTCTCTTTGCTTCTCATTGATAAAAGGACTTTTTTCTAGCTTTACATGACTTGAGCCCTGCCTCTAGGAGCCAGTTAGGAACTGTTCTTGCCGTGCACTTCACCCCAGCTGCCATTTGCCATTCCTTTTGTAGGTTACTTGATGCTAGGTGACATTCGAATAAGATGACGGTCATCCCGGTCAGTGGAGAGTCGCTTTCGCCCTCTGCCGGTCTGTAGCTTTGTTGTCCCCAATGTCTGCTGCTTGACCTCGTTGTAATGGACTTTGAAATTTTAAGGATGGAGGCAACATGACGCTCACTGTATCCCGCTGCTAGTAAAGCCAGAATTGAGCCATTCTTTTCATCACTCAAGACTTTTCTTTTCAACTCCTTTGCCATAGTTAAAAGTTATTTTTTCATTCAAATTACTTTTGGGCTATTCCTAGCACTTGATTTGCCATCCAGCTTGTCCTATCGCGAGAAGATTGTGAAGACCAAAGCAGTGCTTTTTTATACTTTCCCTCGTTAAATAAGAGTTGACTCAGGTGATCACCTAATCAGAGTAGAATGAGGTGGACTTTGGTTGGAATTCAACAGACACTGGAAGGGAATGGCTGTCAGGCATGTAGAGATGGGGATTTTAAGAAAACTGCAGTGGTGCAAAAAATTGCAAATGCGGTGAAATTGCAAAAAAAGTGCAATTACACGATAGTTTTTTGGGTTTTTAATTCACCACGTTCACTATATGGTAAAACTGATGTGTTGGTGTGATGCCTCAATCCAGTATGAATTTGTAGATACCAAACATGTATACTTTTACTGCTATCCAAGAGGTGAAAAAAAAAATCTGAAGTTTTTATATACAAAAAAAAAAAATAAGAATTGCGCTTTTGTCGCCATTTTCTGTGACCCGTAGTGTCCTCATTTTTCAGGATCTGGGGCTGTGTGACGGCTTATTTTGTGCAGCTTGAGCTGACATTTCTAATGATACCATTTTTGGGTAGGTATGTTGTTTTGATCGTCCGTTATCACATTTTATTACAATGTTGCGGCAACAAAAAAAAAACTTAACTTTGGCATTTGGACTTTCTCTTCCACTATGCAGTTTACCAATCTGATACATTAATGTTATATTTTGATAGATCGGGCATTTCTGAACACAGCGATACTTAATATTTGTATTTGTTTTCATTTTTTTTATAGTTTTATTTTAAATGGGGCAAAAGGGGGGTGATTTGAACTTGTTTTTTTCATATTTTTTTAAATTTTTTTATTTTCTCTTTATTTTACACTGGCCACTAGAGGGCCTCAGTGCTGCACAGTCCGATCGCTTGTGTTATGTAGAGGTGAGCTATAGCATGTCTCTTCATAGAACAAATGATCACTGTCTGTGGATGCTGGTGCTCCCCAGCCATCCTGAAGAAGCAATCCCAGAGAGCTTCCTGGGTGATCATAGGACCCAGCACTCTCCAGGTAATAGATCCAGATCCCGCAATCGCTTTGCAAGATCTCTGATCATGGTGGGGAACAGCGCCATTCCCGCTGCTGCAACGAATGACAGTGCGACTCAGAGGGCTAATACTGCATAAGCTAAACATCTCAGCTCGTGATATCAGCTAAGATGTGGGGGGGGGGGGGGGGAAGGATGTGAGCTCACATTAAAAGGAGGGAGCTGGCACATGATGTACCCAGTATGTTATATGTCACGAAGAGGTTAAAGGCAATCTGTCAGCAGGTTTTTGCTCTGTAAGATAAGGACAGCATGCTGCAAGGGGTTATAAAACCAAAAGCAACTGTGCTTCTTTCAACAGGGTCTGTGCTATTGTTTATGTAAACTAAAGGTTTTATCACCTGGTGATTATCATTACAGAACTACATTGTCACAGGCAGGGCAGTCAGACACACCTCCTGCTGTGACTAACACCTCATTGTCAATGCACAATGTCTATAGAGAGCTTGGTGTGGGTGGGGGCAGCTCTCCTAGGTCTGCAGTGTTATTGAAACTAAATGCTTTGATTGTGTCAGAACTGAAGCACCCAGTAATCTAAGTGATACATCATTGGATTCAGAGTCTCTTTGCCTATAACATGTTGCTCTCAGATGAGGTAGCATAAACATGCCATCAGATTCCCTTTAAAGCTGCTGTTGATCTGTGCCATTATTACCTGAGGAAGGCGCCGGGTGTGGCGCTGAAACGCGTAGGAGGAATAAAGAGGATGGAAAATTGATTGGCTCTTTGGTGGGTTTTTGTGAACCCTGAGCAGCGCGGACCATGGCACACCATCACTCCCATCATTTATCTTGTTCATATAAATGATATTCATGTGCCTGTGCTATCCAAGTGTATATCAAAGAGCACCAGGTCTGAACAATGACCAACTAAAGAGTCTGCCAACACAAAATGACTGTTCAAACCAAGCATAGGTGCTCAGTGCCCCCTCAAAGTGGCCCAGCAGTTCAGCGCACCCCCGGAGCGGCCCAGCAGTTCAGTGCACCCCGGAGCGGCCCAGCAGTTCAGCGCACCCCCGGAGCGGCCCAGCAGTTCAGCGCACCCCCGGAGCGGCCCAGCAGTTCAGCGCACCCCCGGAGCGGCCCAGCAGTTCAGCGCACCCCCGGAGCGGCCCAGCAGTTCAGCGCACTCCTGAAGCGGCCCAGCAGTTCAGCGCACCCCCGGAGCGGCCCAGCAGTTCAGCGCACCCCAGGAGGGTGCCGAGCAGTTCAGTGCACCCCTGGAGTGGTCGAGCGAGTCACTGCACCTCCCCACGTACCCATTTTCCATTCATTTCCAACCTTCTCTGGCTCCTGTAAAGCCAAAGCTGTCAATCAAAGAAGGGCAGAGAAAGATGTGAAACAAGAATGGGGAAGGGGTGCCCTGAACTGTTTGATGGTGTCAAGTGTGCACTGTCTACCTGTGCTTGGTTTGAACAGTCATTTTATGCTGACAGATTCTGGATAAAAAATATCACTTAGGCGGCCGTCACACGCTACGATATCTTGTAAGATATCGCTTGAACGCGCCAGATGAAACATCGCTTGAATGATGTCTCTGCGTGTGACGGCTGGATACGACGAGCAAGAATTGTTCAAATCGCAAGATCGAGATCTGAGCTCCGGAGCTCATATCAAGCGATTAACGATTTCACGATCTGTCTCATCGTGGTGTATAACACCACGATGAGCGATCTCCCAGCGGCAGAGCCTATGCTGGGAGATGGTAACTATGGTACACGTCGGGTAACTAAGCGACGCGCGGCGCCTAGTTACCCGATGTGTACCATAGTAACGAGCGAGATCGCGGCTCCGCATCGCTGGTGAGTCTGTCTGTGTGACATCTCACCAGCGATGTGAACGATATTGTAAGCGATTGCGCGTGCACGTGATCGTTTACAATATCGCTAGCGAGATCGTAGCGTGTGACGGCCGCCTTAGGGACACTTTACACACACCAACTTATCTGTCCAACTTCTGACCAACTTGCTGGTTGCAGTGAAATCATGGACATATTTTTCCATTTGTACACAGCCACAAAATGGAGCAATGTGTCCATGATTTCACTGCAACCACTGAGTTGTTCAGAAGTTGGACAGATAAGTTGGTGTGTGTAAAGTGGCCATTAGGCGGCCGTCACACGGTGCAATATCTTGAACGATATTGCTTAAGAGATCTGCTTTTTGATCGCTTAAGCGATATCGTTTGTGCATCGCTACGTGCGATCAGGCGATTTTACAATGTAAAATCGCTTGATCGTACATCGCAGATATGAGAGCCGGAGCTCATATCAAGCGATGAACGATTTAACAATCTGCTTCATCGTGGTGTGTGACACCACGATGAACGATCTCCCAGCGGCAGAGCCTATGCTGGGAGATGGTATCTATGGTAAACGTCGGGTTACTAAGCGCTACACGGCGCCTAGTAACCCGATGTGTACCATAGTTACCAGCGATCTCGCTGGCCAACATCGCTGGTGTCTGTCTGTCTGTGTGACATCTCACCAGCGATGTGAACGATATTGTAAGCGATTGCGCGTGCACGTGATCGCTTACAATATCGTTCACGATGTCGAGACTTGTGACGGCCGCCTAATATGCATCAACTTTAAATGTCTGAGTCAATAACAACATACAGTGGTGACATATATAACTGAATTCAGGCCAATTGGGTTTTTTTGTTTGCTTTTTTTTGAAACATGAAGGGCCACTTTACACACACCAACTTATCTGTCCAACTTCTGAACAACGTACTGGTTGCAGTGAAATCATGGACACATAGTTCCATTTTGTGGCTGTGTACAAATGTGACAATGTGTCCATGATTTCACTGCAACCAGAGATCTGTTCAGAAGTTGGACACAGATATCTGTGTGTGTAAAGTGGCCTTAAAACATCTACTGGATAACTACTAAAGAGAACCCATCACTAATCAGGGACTTTTTTTTCCTATTGGGCTAAGGGCCACTTTACACACACCAACTTATCTGTCCAACTTCTGACCAACTTGCTGGTTGCAGTGAAATCATGGACACATTGCTCCATTTTGTGGCTGTGTACAAATGTGACAATGTGTCCATGATTTCACTGCAACCAGTACGTTGTTCAGAAGTTGGACAGATACGTTGGTGTGTGTAAAGTGGCCATAAGAACTGATAGGCAGGTAGTCTCTAACTACCTACCGGTTGATGATCTCTTCTCTCACAGGTGGTGACTGTTCTGTTACTTTTGACCTCATGCCAACAGAGCAGCTCTATCTCTTTGTTTAAGCGACGTCACTGTCGATGTCTTCCTGATTGACAGCCTCCTCCCCGCTAGAGTTGATCCAACTGTCAATCAGGGACGTCCAATTGACAGAGCTGTAGTCATGTATTTCTCAGATAGCACCTGTTCACACTCATTGGTGTCCTGGTCAGTCTTTTGTTAAACCGGTGACAGAGCAGAGAGGAAGAAGAAGAGCTTCTCTGTGTGATAACACTGGAAGACGGAGAAATCGCCTGCAGAAATGTTCAGTTACCATCCGGAACCAGGACAGATCAACGCAGGGCAGAGCAGGCGGCAAATTAGTATTTACCTGCCTGTAAAATCTAAAGGTGCTGTCACACAGCACGATCTGGCCAGCGATGTCGGAAGGGATGCGAGGGTGCCCGCTCGGTTCCGACATCGCTGGCCAGCTGTCACACAGCATCGCTGCGGCCGGCGACACCGCAGCGATGCGGGCGGTGACATTGCTCGCTGGGCAGTATAGGCTGGATTGCCGCCGACATCGCTCTGGCGATGTCACACGGCGCGATCCAGCCTTATCGCAGGTCGCCGGTTGACAGGTTTACAGTTCTTCCCGTAAACCTGTCAACCTGCGACCAGCGATAAAACGCGGTCGCGCCGCTCATTTACACAGCGCGACGTCGCTAGCGACATCGCTGATACGTCACTTTTTCAGCGATGTCGCTAGCGACGTCGCCAGGTGTGACACCACCTTTAGCCCACTAGGAAAAAACCCTACATCTCAGGTAACCCCTTTGATACAACATTGGACTGCCCCATATTAGTGAATTATTTATATATATACTTCAAGGCCTGATTTTGGAGTAAAGTTCCCACCACCCTCCACAGCCACAGATGAGGTAGCAAAAACCGGCTGATAGATTCCCTTTAATTAAGTGCCCCATATAACATTAAACAAAACAAACATATACCGATGTTCCTGCAATGTCAGTGCTGTGATTTACGAGTGGGTACATGACATGACGTCACATGACCGCTGCAGCCAATCAGTGCTCAGACTTTCTTCAAATCAAAATAATGAAGGCTGCAGGCAGTCAGGAACTACTGATTGTCTGCAGTGGTCACATGACCCCTGGGAATAGCAGGCTCAGTGCTGGTCAGGGAGCGGAGTATATACTGTATATTTATTTGTGTTATGTGAAGCATTGAGCAGTGAAGAAGAGCACGTCTGATAATGTGCAGTGGTAGAGACTATGTTGGGACACTTTTTTTCTGGGTCTTTATTTGCCTCTTTACTATCTGGAGCGTCATTCATTATTTCATTCACTCTTTTTATATATTCATAGTCCGCCTCCGTGTGACTATAGCGCCAAATGTACCAGGATCACCCTGATCATCAGTGATATCACCCGTTATTATTAGTGATGAGCGAGTAGTAAGATATTTGGGTTCGGAAAGCTCTAACCGGATACAATGCAAGTCAATGGGGAACCAACTCGGATCCGAATACTGAAACAGTTCAAAGTGTTTGGTTAGAGCCAGAGGCGGAAATACAATAGATGCAGGGGCTGCAATTACTCCTGAGCCCTGGAGGATAGGGGGCCCAAACAGTCTGTTTGGCTTATAGAAAAAGACTATTACTATTAAAGAATTGTAATAATTGGGGGCCCCTTTGGAGCTTTCACATCAGGGCCCCTGAGCTTTACGTTACACCAGGGGTGTAACTACAACAGGTGCAGGGGTTGTGATCGCACCCGGGCCCTGCTGCCTAGGGGGGGCCCCAAAAGTCCCTTTGGCCTATAGAAAAAGACTAATACTATTAAAGATTTTCAATAATTGGGGGCCCCGTTGGAGCTTTCGCATCGGGGCCCCTGGGCCTGAAGTTACGCCACTGCGTTACACCACTGGTTAGAGCTATCCGAACCTGAATATCTTACTAACTGTACATCACTAGTTACTATAAGTGTTCACGAATACTCCATATGTGCATAAATTCATAATTGCATCTTTTTTTTAGTGCACTAACAAGCACAGACAGAACTTAGCTATACTTTAGTTCTATTGAACTTGACAGAACTTGATGTAGGAATGTGCTGTGGGTGCACATATACCTATATAGTACTCACCCTCATATACCTATATAGTACTCCCCCTCATATATACCTATATAGTACTCCCCTCATATATACCTATATAGTACTCCCCCTCATATATACCTATATAGTACTCCCCCTCATATATACCTATATAGTACTCCCCCTCATATACACCTATATAGTACTCCCCCTCATATATACCTATATAGTACTCACCCTCATATACACCTATATAGTACTCCCCCTCATATATACCTATATAGTACTCCCCCTCATATATACCTATATAGTACTCCCCCTCATATATACCTATATAGTACTCCCCCTCATATATACCTATATAGTACTCCCCCCTCATATACACCTATATAGTACTCCCCCTCATATATACCTATATAGTACTCACCCTCATATACAGTGCCTACAAGTAGTCTTCAACCCCTGCAGATTTAGCTGGTTGACACAAGCGGAATTAACTTGGCATTGTGACATTTGGACTGTAGATCAGCCTGGAAGTGGGAAATGCAGTGCCACAAAAAAATATTTATTTTTTTTAAAGCGTTAAAAGTTAATTCAGAGAGCCATTTATTATTCAACCCCTCAAACCACCAGAATTCTGTTTGGTCCCCCTAAAGTATTAAGAAGTAGTTCAGGCACAAATAACAATGAGCTTCACATGTGTGGATTAATTATCTCTTTTGCCAGCCTTTTCTGACTATTTAAGACCCTCCCCAAACTTGTGAACAGCACTCATACATGGTCAACATGGGAAAGACAAAGGAGCATTCCAAGGCCATCAGAGACAAGATCGTGGAGGGTCACAAGGCTGGCAAGGGGTACAAAACCCTTTCCAAGGAGTTGGGCCTACCTGTCTCCATTGCTGGGAGCATCATCCGGAAGTGGAAGGCTTATGGAACTACTGTTAGCCTTCCACGGCCTGGACAGCCTTTGAAAGTTTCCTCCCATGCCGAGGCCAGGCTTGTCCGAAGAGTCAAGGCTAACCCAAGGACAACAAGGAAGGAGCTCCGGGAAGATCTCATGGCAGTGGGGACATTGGTTTCAGTCAATACCATAAGTAACGTACTCCACCGCAATGGTCTCCGTTCCAGATGAGCCCGTAAGTTACCTTTACTTTCAAAGCGTCATGTCAAGGCTCGTCTACAGTTTGCTCATGATCACTTGGAGGACTCTGACACAGACTGGTTCAAGGTTCTATGGTCTGATGAGACCAAGATCGAGATCTTTGGTGCCAACCACACGTGACGTTTGGAGACTGGATGGCACTACATACGACCCCAAGAATACCATCCCTACAGTCAAGCATGGTGGTGGCAGCATCATGCTGTGGGGCTGTTTCTCAGCCAAGGGGCCTGGCCATCTGGTCCGCATCCATGGGAAGATGGATAGCACGGCCTACCTGGAGATTTTGGCCAAGAACCTCCGCTCCTCCATCAAGGATCTTAAGATGGGTCGTAATTTGATCTTCCAACAAGACAACGACCCAAAGCACACAGCCAAGAAAACCAAGGCCTGGTTCAAGAGGGAAAAAATCAAGGTGTTGGGAGTGGCCTAGTCAGTCTCCTGACCTTAACCCAATTGAAAACTTGTGGAAGGAGCTCAAGATTAAAGTCCACATGAGACACCCAAAGAACCTAGATAACTTGGAGAAGATCTGCATGGAGGAGTGGGCCAAGATAACTCCAGAGACCTGTGCCGGCCTGATCAGGTCTTATAAAAGACGATTATTAGCTGTAATTGCAAACAAGGGTTATTCCACAAAATATTAAACCTAGGGGTTGAATAATAATTGACCCACACTTTTATGTTTAAAATTTATTAAAATTCAACTGAGCAACATAACTTTTTGGTTTGTAAGATTTATGCTTCTGTTAATAAATCCTACTCTCGTTTGCAGTTTGAAGGCTCTAACTTATTGGCATCTTATCAAACCACCTAAATCTGCAGGGGGTTGAATACTACTTGTAGGCACTGTATACCTATATAGTACTCACCCTCATATATACCTATATAGTACTCACCCTCATATACCTATATAGTACTCACCCTCATATACCTATATAGTACTCACCCTCATATACCTGTACAGTACTCACCCTCATATACCTATATAGTACTCACCCTCATATACCTATATAGTACTCACCCTCATATATACCTATATAGTACTCACCCTCATATATACCTATATAGTACTCCCCCTCATATACACCTATATAGTACTCCCCCTCATATACCTATATAGTACTCCCCTCATATATACACCTATATAGTACTCACCCTCATATACACCTATATAGTACTCACCCTCATATACCTATATAGTACTCCCCCTCATATACCTATATAGTACTCCCCCTCATATACCTATATAGTACTCACCCTCATATATACCTATATAGTCTTCACCCTCATATACCTATATAGTACTCACCCTCATATATTCCTATATAGTACTCACCCTCATATACACCTATATAGTACTCCCCCTCATATACCTATATAGTACTCCCCCTCATATACCTATATAGTCCTCACCCTCATATATACCTATATAGTCTTCACCCTCATATACCTATATAGTACTCACCCTCATATATACCTATATAGTCTTCACCCTCATATACCTATATAGTACTCCCCTCATATACCTATATAGTACTCCGCCTCATATACCTATATAGTACTCCTCCTCATATATACCTATATAGTACTCACCCTCATATACACCTATATAGTACTCACCCTCATATACCTATATAGTACTCACCCCCATATATACCTATATAGTACTCACCCCCATATATACCTATATAGTACTCCCCCTCATATACCTATATAGTTCTCACCCTCATATACCTATATAGTACTCCCCCGCATATACCTATATAGTACTCCCCCTCATATATACCTATATAGTACTCCCCCTCATATATACCTATATAGTACTCCCCCTCATATATACCTATATAGTACTCCCCTCATATATACCTATATAGTACTCCCCCTCATATATATCTATATAGTACTCCCCCTCATATACCTATATAGTACTCCCCCTCATATACCTATATAGTACTCACCCTCATATACCTATATAGTACTCACCCTCATATATACCTATATAGTACTCCCCCTCATATACCTATATAGTACTCACCCTCATATACCTATATAGTACTCACCCTCATATACCTATATAGTACTCTCCCTCATATATACCTATATAGTACTCCCCCTCATATATACCTATATAGTACTCCCCCTCATATACCTATATAGTACTCCCCCTCATATACCTATATAGTACTCCCCCTCATATACCTATATAGTACTCACCCTCATATACCTATATAGTACTCCCCCTCATATATACCTATATAGTACTCACCCTCATATACCTATATAGTACTCCCCCTCATATACCTATATAGTACTCACCCTCATATACCTATATAGTACTCACCCTCATATACCTATATAGTACTCACCCTCATATACCTATATAGTACTCACCCTCATATATACCTATATAGTACTCCCCCTCATATACCTATATAGTACTCACCCTCATATACCTATATAGTACTCACCCTCATATACCTATATAGTACTCACCCTCATATACCTATATAGTACTCAGCCTCATATACCTATATAGTACTCACCCTCATATACCTATATAGTACTCACCCTCATATACCTGTACAGTACTCACCCTCATATACCTATATAGTACTCCCCCTCATATACCTATATAGTACTCCGCCTCATATACCTATATAGTACTCCTCCTCATATATACCTATATAGTACTCACCCTCATATACACCTATATAGTACTCACCCTCATATACCTATATAGTACTCACCCCCATATATACCTATATAGTACTCACCCCATATATACCTATATAGTACTCCCCCTCATATACCTATATAGTTCTCACCCTCATATACCTATATAGTACTCCCCCGCATATACCTATATAGTACTCCCCCGCATATACCTATATAGTACTCCCCCTCATATATACCTATATAGTACTCCCCCTCATATATACCTATATAGTACTCCCCCTCATATATACCTATATAGTACTCCCCCTCATATATACCTATATAGTACTCCCCCTCATATATACCTATATAGTACTCCCCCTCATATACCTATATAGTACTCACCCTCATATATACCTATATAGTACTCCCCCTCATATACCTATATAGTACTCCCCTCATATACCTATATAGTACTCCCCCTCATATACCTATATAGTACTCACCCTCATATACCTATATAGTACTCACCCTCATATATACCTATATAGTACTCCCCCTCATATACCTATATAGTACTCCCCCTCATATACCTATATAGTACTCACCCTCATATACCTATATAGTACTCACCCTCATATACCTATATAGTACTCAGCCTCATATACCTATATAGTACTCACCCTCATATACCTATATAGTACTCACCCCCATATATACCTATATAGTACTCACCCTTATATACCTATACAGTACTCCCCCTCATATACCTATATAGTACTCCCCCTCATATACCTATATAGTACTCACCCTCTCCGCACTAGACCACCACCACAAGTTCATGAAGGCAGATCTCAGGGTCTCTGTGGATCCAGTCGCTCCAGTCTGTATATAGCATGATCTCCAGTCCATGGAGCACAAATCAGCATCTATATTAAGGACACTTGGCAGCAGTTACTCCATGATCAGTGGCCAAGAAGAGTTATCAGAGCCACAGTCAGAGGAGGGGGGCGGCCAGCAAAGGGTTAAGTGATGGAATGCTGCCCATGGATACATTGTGGCCATCTATGAAGCCCCATCACATACAATGTAACCTGTCTGTATCAGTGTGTATCACACAGAACAGCTGGAGGGACAATCACCACCCTCCACACAGGAAAACATCAGCTGGGAGCGCCCGACCGCCTCACATTTATCACACACAACTCCAGGAGTTTATAGAGGAAAAGTTAAGTTTACAAACAGTTTTACCAAAAGTTTGCAAAAAAAAAAAGTAAGTTTATAAAAAATGCCCGCCCGCACCATATTTCACACATCTTTTTCTACTAAATACGACCGCCCGCTTCATGATATTCCACAAACATAAAATCAATCCCAATAGAAATAAAATAAATACCCCCCCCCCCGCGCCGTCACTGAACACATAAGCTTTTCTATGAAGAAATATTAGGTTGGTACGCCCGACCGCACCAGCCTGGTACTCTATCTAGTAATGTTATGTAAATCTGCCCGCCCGCATCACACATACGATTCTTCTCTCTACATATTACGTTCTTAGTACAATTTAAATGTTGTCTAAGCCCGCCCGCGCCGCTTTTAGTCATTTTTTTAATGAAAAATAAGAGGCTTATTAAACGTATTGATCAATCCATTGTCTGTCTAGATAAGGGAAAATGAAATAAAAAAAAAATAAACATAATTTTTTTTCCAACTTGTGAAACGTCCTGCCCGCCCGAGCCAGGTATGTGCGGTGTGAATCCTAGAAACCAAAGAATGATGGGTAGTCGCGTTGCATTGTGGGAAGGGAGGAAGCTGCGAGCACGTTGTTAGTGGAGGAGTGAGAGCAGCATGGCGGCGTCCGGGAAGAGGTGAGAGCCGGGAGATACGGGATATTGAGAGCAATAATGGCGGGGGTCGGCCGATAGGATGTGCCGGATATCGGGTGGATGTGGTGTGTGCAGGCGGCGGACTGTGTAATCCGGTGTCCACAGATGCTGGAGCACCGGATTATCAGACTTGGTGACTTATCGCCTTTATTTTTTTGAAATTGCAACAAATCTGCAGAGTTTTCCGTCATTATTGATAATCCGGGGGACAGTAATGTGGGGAGAGGGCACAGGGGGGTCCCAACAGTGTGTGCGGGCAGAGAGGTGGCCCCAACAGTGTGCGCGGGCAGAGGGGTGGCCCCAACAGTGTGCGCGGGCAGAGGGGTGGCCCCAACAGTGTGCGCGGGCAGAGAGGTGGCCCCAACAGTGTGCGCGGGCAGAGGGGTGGCCCCAACAGTGTGCGCGGGCAGAGGGGTGGCCCCAACAGTGTGCGCGGGCAGAGGGGTGGCCCCAACAGTGTGCGCGGGCAGAGGGGTGGCCCCAACAGTGTGCGCGGGCAGAGGGGTGGCCCCAACAGTGTGCGCGGGCAGAGGGGTGGCCCCAACAGTGTGCGCGGGCAGAGGGGTGGCCCCAACAGTGTGCGCGGGCAGAGGGGTGGCCCCAACACTGAGCGCGGGCAGAGGGGTGGCCCCAACAGTGTGCGCGGGCAGAGGGGGTGGCCCCAACAGTGTGCGCGGGCAGAGGGGGTGGCCCCAACAGTGTGCGCGGGCAGAGGGGGTGGCCCCAACAGTGTGCGCGGGCAGAGGGGGTGGCCCCAACAGTGTGCGCGGGCAGAGGGGGTGGCCCCAACAGTGTGCGCGGGCAGAGGGGGTGGCCCCAACAGTGTGCGCGGGCAGAGGGGGTGGCCCCAACAGTGTGCGCGGGCAGAGGGGGTGGCCCCAACAGTGTGCGCGGGCAGAGGGGGTGGCCCCAACAGTGTGCGCGGGCAGAGGGGGTGGCCCCAACAGTGTGCGCGGGCAGAGGGGGTGGCCCCAACAGTGTGCGCGGGCAGAGGGGGTGGCCCCAACAGTGTGCGCGGGCAGAGGGGGTGGCCCCAACAGTGTGCGCGGGCAGAGGGGGTGGCCCCAACAGTGTGCGCGGGCAGAGGGGGTGGCCCCAACAGTGTGCGCGGGCAGAGGGGGGGGGCCCCAACAGTGTGCGCGGGCAGAGGGGGTGGCCCCAACAGTGTGCGCGGGCAGAGGGGGTGGCCCCAACACTGAGCGCGGGCGGAGGGGGTGGCCCCAACAGTGTGCGCGGGCGGAGGGGGTGGCCCCAACAGTGTGCGCGGGCGGAGGGGGTGGCCCCAACAGTGTGCGCGGGCGGAGGGGGTGGCCCCAACAGTGTGCGCGGGCGGAGGGGGTGGCCCCAACAGTGTGCGCGGGCGGAGGGGGTGGCCCCAACAGTGTGCGCGGGCGGAGGGGTGGCCCCAACAGTGTGCGCGGGCGGAGGGGTGGCGGCCCCAGCACTGTGCGCGGGCGGAGGGGTGGCGGCCCCAGCACTGTGCGCGGGCGGAGGGGTGGCGGCCCCAGCACTGTGCGCGGGGCGGAGGGGTGGCGGCCCCAGCACTGTGCGCGGGCGGAGGGGGTGGCGGCCCCAGCACTGTGCGCGGGCGGAGGGGGTGGCGGCCCCAGCACTGTGCGCGGGCGGAGGGGTGGCGGCCCCAGCACTGTGCGCGGGCGGAGGGGTGGCGGCCCCAGCACTGTGCGCGGGCGGAGGGGGTGGCGGCCCCAGCACTGTGCGCGGGCCGAGGGGTGGCGGCCCCAGCACTGTGCGCGGGCCGAGGGGTGGCGGCCCCAGCACTGTGCGCGGGCCGAGGGGTGGCGGCCCCAGCACTGTGCGCGGGCCGAGGGGTGGCGGCCCCAGCACTGTGCGCGGGCCGAGGGGTGGCAGAGGGCCCCGCCGGCCTGGTATCTCCCTCGCCAGCTATGGAATATTTCTGGTCAGCTTTACTCCATATATGACTGAGCAGTCTTTCTTGTACCTTACCTGCTGACATCTGCACTGACCGTCTGCAGCATTCGGCCGCACCGTCCCCGGGTCTGTACTGTCCGTTCTCATCACTGCTGCCGGCGTCTCCTGTATCGGTAATGCGCCATTTTCTCTCCCAATCAGAAAACTGTCTCAGCTGAGTGTGGACGAGTTCCTGACAACCGGCTTTGACTCAGACGGTGACTCCGCCGAGGACAAGGTCCCTGTGTCCAAGAAGGAGAAGAAAACCAAGAAGGTGAAAAAAGCGAAGAAGACGAAAGAAGCCGCTGATGAGGGAGAACAGTAAGTACATGGCGAGGTGATACAGTAGGTGCATGGCGTGGTGATACAGTAGGTACATGGCGACGTGATACAGTAGGTGCATGGCGAGGTGATACAGTAGGTGCATGGCGAGGTGATACAGTAAGTACATGGCGAGGTGATACAGTAGGTGCATGGCGTGGTGATACAGTAGGTACATGGCGAGGTGATACAGTAGGTGCATGGCGTGGTGATACAGTAGGTACATGGCGAGGTGATACAGTAGGTACATGGCGAGGTGATACAGTAGGTACATGGCGAGGTGATACAGTAGGTGCATGGCGTGGTGATACAGTAGGTACATGGCGAGGTGATACAGTAGGTGCATGGCGAGGTGATACAGTAGGTACATGGCGAGGTGATACAGTAGGTGCATGGCGTGGTGATACAGTAGGTACATGGCGAGGTGATACAGTAGGTGCATGGCGAGGTGATACAGTAGGTACATGGCGAGGTGATACAGTAGGTACATGGCGAGGTGATACAGTAAGTACATGGCGAGGTGATACAGTAGGTACATGGCGAGGTGATACAGTAGGTACATGGCGAGGTGATACAGTAGGTGCATGGCGTGGTGATACAGTAGGTACATGGCGAGGTGATACAGTAGGTGCATGGCGTGGTGATACAGTAGGTACATGGCGAGGTGATACAGTAGGTACATGGCGAGGTGATACAGTAGGTACATGGCGAGGTGATACAGTAGGTGCATGGCGTGGTGATACAGTAGGTACATGGCGAGGTGATACAGTAGGTGCATGGCGAGGTGATACAGTAGGTACATGGCGAGGTGATACAGTAGGTACATGGCGAGGTGATACAGTAGGTACATGGCGAGGTGATACAGTAGGTACATGGCGAGGTGATACAGTAGGTACATGGCGAGGTGATACAGTAAGTACATGGCGAGGTGATACAGTAGGTACATGGCGAGGTGATACAGTAGGTACATGGCGAGGTGATACAGTAGGTACATGGCGAGGTGATACAGTAGGTACATGGCGAGGTGATACAGTAAGTACATGGCGAGGTGATACAGTAGGTACATGGCGAGGTGATACAGTAGGTACATGGCGAGGTGATACAGTAAGTGCATGGCGAGGTGATACAGTAGGTGCATGGCGAGGTGATACAGTAGGTGCATGGCGAGGTGATACAGTAGGTGCATGGTGAGGTGATACAGTAGGTGCATGGCGAGGTGATACAGTAGGTACATGGCGAGGTGATACAGTAGGTGCATGGCGAGGTGATACAGTAGGTGCATGGCGAGGTGATACAGTAGGTGCATGGCGAGGTGATACAGTAAGTGCATGGCGAGGTGATACAGTAGGTGCATGGCGAGGTGATACAGTAGGTACATGGCGCGGTGATACAGTAGGTGCATGGCGCGGTGATACAGTAGGTGCATGGCGAGGTGATACAGTAGGTGCATGGCGAGGTGATACAGTAGGTGCATGGCGAGGTGATACAGTAGGTACATGGCGAGGTGATACAGTAGGTACATGGCGAGGTGATGCAGTAGGTGCATGGCGAGGTGATACAGTAAGTGCATGGCGAGGTGATACAGTAGGTGCATGGCGAGGTGATACAGTAGGTACATGGCGAGGTGATACAGTAAGTGCATGGCGAGGTGATACAGTAGGTGCATGGCGAAGTGATACAGTAGGTACATGGCGCGGTGATACAGTAGGTACATGGCGAGGTGATACAGTAAGTGCATGGCGAGGTGATACAGTAGGTGCATGGCGAGGTGATACAGTAGGTGCATGGCGAGGTGATACAGTAGGTGCATGGCGAGGTGATACAGTAGGTACATGGCGAGGTGATACAGTAGGTACATGGCGAGGTGATGCAGTAGGTACACGGCGAGGTGATGCAGTAGGTACACGGTGAGGTGATGCAGTAGGTACACGGCGAGGTGATACAGTAGGTACATGGCGAGGTGATGCAGTAGGTACATGGCGAGGTGATGCAGTAGGTACACGGTGAGGTGATACCTGTGCTCACTGGATTATTCACTGTGACACTCAAAATGTTTTCAAATCAAAAAAATGATAGTAGTGCTGCTGCCCTAAAAATATCCTTTTCCCAGGATGCTTATCAATAAAGTATTTCTTACCCCTCTGCTGCTCCAGCGCTGCCCGGTATCACTGCTGACACTTACAAACTATTCTGGCTGCACTGGAATGTGACCCCTGCAGCTAATCACTAGATACAGCCGCACCATGATGGCAGACTTAAAAGGGGTTGCCCACTACTAGGTCATCCCATTCTCATTCCCCATTTGCCCCTAGAAAAATAAAAAAGCTTATACTCTCTTCCCGTGTTGGCGTGGTTCCAGCGGTGCCAGCACTTGCGTTACCAGGACTCACGTGATAATGTCTCCCTGCGCACAATGACCACTGGCTTATCTATCTCCTGCCAGCCGTACGAGTAAATGACAGTAAGGGGTATGTCACACACAGCGATGTCGCTATGTGTGACATGTAGCAGCGATCAGGCCCCTGCTGTGAGGTCGCTGATCGCTGCACATCCTTCAGGACCATTTCGTGGTCCTTGTTCTCCTCCTTGTCAGCACGCATCGCTGCGTGTGACAGCGAGTGATCAACCATCAGCGACCTCACAGGCTGGTAACCATGGTAAACACCGGGTAACTAAGCAGCACACGCTGCCTAGATACCCAGTGTTTATCATGGTTACCAGTGCTAAGCGGGAGGACGCTGGTAACCATGATAAACACTGGGCAACTAAGCAGCGCGCGCTGCCTTGATACCTACTGTTTATCATGGTTACCCATGGATGTGGAGGTGGCCCCTGGTCCCTGAGGAGATCTGCCTGTTTGACAGCTCCCCACTGACCACACAGCGATGTTCCAGTGATCCTGGTCGTTGTCAGGATCACTGGAACATCGCTGTGTGTAGCGGCACCGTAAGCGAGATCTGCAGCTGCCGCTTACCTGTTAATCACTTAGACAACCGAAGGAGGTAGGGGTAGAGAAGCCGGAGGGGGGGGATGGGGAAAAAAGTGGTGAGTGGGTGAGGAGGGGGGGTGGTGGAGGGAGAAGGAGGGGAAGGGGAGAGAAGCCGGGGGGGGTGAGGGAGAGAGAGAGAGGCTGGGAGGGGTGAGGAAGAAAGAAAAGTGAGAGGGATGGGAGGGAAAAGTGGGTGAGGGAGAAAGAATGCAGAGGGGGAGAGAGAGAAGTCGGAGGGGAGAGAAAGAGCGAAGCTGGAGGTGGGAGCGAAAGGGGGAAACAACATGAGCCCCGTATCACGACTGTCGGCATGGGAGGGCAACATAAACTTGTTTGCTAAATCTCCTCTGTCCCCCCCCATTTTAGTGTAATCTGTGGTCTTTCCTTCAGTTGTCTTGTTGGTCTGGACTTTGTGGTTCGGCTCTTCTTTATCTCTTCTCCTCCTTCCCTTTATTTCTGTATCTCGCTGTGGTCGCAGTCATTACCCCTATGGCCGCCTGTGTGCAGTGCCATGTTCACATTGTAGTTGAATCCTTCTAATAAACCCTCTCCAGAGTCAGTGTGTACACATACTGTGATCTCTGCCGCCATTTTCTTGAAGACACTGTGTGAATGTCATGTACAGCACTGGTGATACTGGCAGACACGTGTCTTTGTAGCTGTAGGTCATGGTCTGGGCACACACTGACTCTGGCGCTATTTTATTGTACAATTTAACTACAATGTGACTATACCCTGCACACGGTTGACATATCCCGGCTCTGGTCAGCATTATGTTATAAGTTATTGGTGACGCTTCATAAGGGTTTCGTTGTCCATAGGAACCAATCAGAGCTCAGCTTTCACTTTACCTCAGCAGCTTCAATGCTGACAGATGCGCTGTGGTTGCTATGACGATGTTATAACGAATAATGCATTAGGTGTAGTGAAATGCATAGCTGTACCAGTGCTGGTAGTGATATAAGGAATAAGGGTATAACATAGGATAGGTTGCCCGGCAACTGATTGCAGGACAGGTGGCAGTTGAGAATAGCCAAGGGGGAGGAGCTAGTGCTTAGAGCGTGGCTTCAGCAGTGCCCGTAATTGGGGCGTGTCCTCTTGTCGTTGGTTATCTAGGCTTCGGACAGACGCCGGTCACTGTTGTAGATAATATATGATGAGAAAAAAGAAAGAAAACTTTAAAGCAGAATGAAACCATTTTGGGGGGCGGGGACTGTTATATGTGATTCTATAAGTGACATAACTACTAAATTATTTCCTTATATAGGAAGGTGAAGAAAGGTAAAGGCAAATCTTCCGAGCACAAGGACCAGCTCTCTCGCCTCCGAGAAAAGGACCCGAGTTCTACAAATTCCTTAAGGACAATGACCAGACTCTCCTGAACTTCGATGACTCTGACTCCTCCGATGAGGAGGGGGCGCTCCACCAGCTCCCCGACCACCTGGAGGTCAGTGATGGCGCTTACTCCGCTCTCATGTGGCGCCATCTGCGCCGTGCACCATTGGGGGGCGTTGCTGCTGGTGGTTTTCATTAAGGAAAGCAGAATAGGAGTGATGATGTGCAATTAACAAGACGAGCGACAGGAGGCCGTCAGTCTGCTGCACCGGACAGACCCACAGACTCGGCATTAGTGTTATGGGGGGTGGGGATGTCACAGGTGACATTTGGGAATACACCCGACTTATATCACCAGTGTGTACTAATGTGAGGTGTGCACGAGCTGGGTCACTGTGTTATTTGTTTTATTATTCTTGTTCTTTTTTTGCAAGCCCTTTTTCTCCGTACAGGAGCATTGTGACCATTGTGACCATTGTTTCCATTGTGGCTTTCATGGATTCTCACATTTGCAGAAATGAATTACCGGTAATCTTTACACACACAATTTATATCCTTCACTATAGGAAGCCAGTGATGAGGATGATGAAGGCGGCGATGATGAAGATGATGATGATGATGGGGAAAAGAAGAAGAAAAAGCTCGATCAGATCATCGTCACTTTGAAAATGGTTCAGGCTTGGAAGGCAGAAATCAAGGTGTGCGGATAAGATTGTAACACTTCACATGAGTTATGTGGATTATGCACTATCACCCCCGGTACACCATTGTTATAACTACCGTGTTTCCCCGAAAGTAAGCCCAACCCCGATTGTAAGGCCGCCTAGAGGTAAAGGGGGGGCCTGCTCATGTAAGGCCTCCCCCGAATATAAGGCCTTACAACCGGGGGGGCGGCTAATGTAAGGCCCCGGTGGGGTGGGGGGGAGCGGGTGCGGGTCACACGTCACGTGCGCCCGCTCATTAGATATGCACTGCATCCCCCTGTCAATCAGCGGCAGGGGGAGCAGTGCATTATGTATATGGGCCCCCTCCTGCTGGCACACTACCCCCCAGCCGGTGTTCTGAGGCCCCCCCCTGCTGCTGCTCACATCTTACCCTCCAGCATCTTCTTGCAGCAGCCAGCGCGTCCGTTCCCGTCCTCAGCTGTCTCCCGGATCATGTGACCGACCGGCGATGACGTCATGCGCTGCGACGGGTCACATGATCCGGGAGACAGCCGAGGATGGAGAACCGACGCGCTGGCTGCTGCAAGAAGATGCTGGAGGAGGTAAGATGTGAGCAGCAGCAGCAAAGGGGGGGGAGCTCACAGGGGGCTCAGAACACTGTTCGGGGGCAGTGTGCCAGCAGGAGGGGGCCTGTATGCCACACTGCTGGGGGCCTGTATGCCACACTGCTGGGGGCCTGTATGCCACACTGCTGGGGGCCTGTATGCCACACTGCTGGGGGCCTGTATGCCACACTGCTGGGGGCCTGTATGCCACACTGCTGGGGCCTGTATGCCACACTGCTGGGGGCCTGTATGCCACACTGCTGGGGCTGTATGCCCTGTGTACCTCACTACTGGGCTGTATACCACACTGCTGGGGGCTGTATACCTGTGTTGGGGTTGTATACCGGGGTGGCGGTCTGCTGCATTTCCCACCCTCGGCTTATACATGAGTATATACGGTGTGTGTGTGTGTGTGTGTGTGTATGTATGTGAGTAGGCTGGGGCTGCCAATATAAGACTCCACCCCCCCCCCCCAAAAGTAAGACAGGGGCCACTTTTGGCCCCCAAAAAAATGTAAGACAGGGTCTTACTTTTGGGGAAACACGGTACTAAGGCCCCTTTCACATCAGTGTTTCTGTCTGGATCTGGACAGAAAACCGCATTTGCCGCCTAACAGCCGCACTTGCGGCAAGCCCCATGCATTCTCTATGGGGCTTGCGGCAAGTGCAGTACTGCAATCCGGCAGTTGCGGCCGCGGAAAAAAATGCGGTGAGCAGCGGGTTTCTTTTTGTGGCCGCAAGTGCCTAATCTGCTGCATCTTGCAGAACCGCACTTGCCACACCAGGCCGCAAGCCCCATAGAGAATGCATGGGGCTTGCCGGATCCGGGTTGCAAGTGCCGTTAGGCGGCAGATGCGGCGCCACCTGCCGGATCGGCCATAAAAACGCTGATGTGAAAGGCCACTTAGTGTATACAGGCAGCGACTCTGCTCATTGTTACATCACAGGAGTACCAAAACCCCCCCGGGGGTTGGATTGTTGACATCTCTGGTGTCATAAATATCTTGTATATTTGCACCCGAAGGCATCTTTTACTGTCTCAGTTGACAATATCCCATCTGGTGACCCAACATGCGACATTCTCAATCGACATCTGTGAAAGCTCCAAAAACACGGTGGCACCATTCATCATTTACAATCTTTTAGTCCTCTTGAATTCAATGACGTTTGTGCTCCAAAATCTTCAAAATATGGCGCAAAATCTAATTTTATTTTATTTCTTTTACATTTAATAGCCTCCAAATTTTAAAACGTCACACGTTTGCTCCTTACACCAGGAAGTGTAGACTGCAATGATGAATTATGGCCTTTGAGTTTAGGCGCTTGAGTCATCCAAGAGTGTGATCAGATTGGAGGGGAATAAAATGTCCCCATTCAGTCAGTTTGTGAGAGTTGGACACACTCAATGTCATCAGAACGCGATCTGAATTGATTTGTTATTCCCCATAGACCCATTGATTTGCATGGCCGAGTGCAATCCAATTCACTGATGCAAATTGTGCATGCAAACTCAGTCCGAGTTAAAAAATCAGAAACGTACACTGCGCCATAGAATATCATTGGCCTGAGAGTGATCCGAAAACACGTGATCCTAACCACAGGCAGCATGATGTAATCTAATACACACGTTCTGTGAAGATATCACTGTTACTTTTTCTATTCGTTCAGGTTGATCTACGGCCAAGACTCTTCCATGAAATCGCCCAAGCCTTCAAAGCTGCTGTGGCGACCACACAAGGAGAAGGAGGAGGCGATCCCAGCAAATTCAAGGTCTCCGACACCGCAGGTGAAGACCCGGACTCTGCCCAGCTTGTAGTGTTCCTGTGATCTGTTGAAATGATCTTGGATGTGTCCATTACATCTACTTGCTCCTCCGAGGACCTGCTAGAGACTTTGTCCTGTCATTAAAGCATATAATTGCTGTGGTATTTTTCTAAGGCATTGACTGGTTTTGTCTTTGACAGTGTTCAACGCTCTGGTCACATTCTGCATTAAGGATTTGTTCGTGCACCTGGAGAAGAAGCTTCAGCTGAAACCAGCAAAGGGGACAAAGTAAGTCAGAAATGGTCTGTTAGTTTAATACTTCCCCCTCCTTGATATGTGTGTGTCTGCGTTTCGGACCACATCCCTAGTTTACATCTTTTCCAGCATTCTACAGCCCCTGTGGGCACTGACCACAGCTGATTGGTAGGGGGTACTGGGTGTTGGACCCCTGCTGATCAGACCTTGATGACCTCTCCTAAAGGCCCGTTACACGGTATGATATTGTGAACGATATCGCTTAAACGTCACGGGTTTTAGTCGTTCCAGCGACATCGTTAGGACGTCGTTGCATGTGACACTGAGATACGACTACGATAAATCATTGGATCGTTGATCGCAGATTTGTGAACATGTTCTCAAATCAGATGATCCACGATCAGCCAACCTACTGCATCGTTGTGTGTGACACTATCTCGTTAACAACTTTGCCTATTCACAACAGTGAGCAAGTATCGTTCGCTGGGTTGTGCGAACGATCGCTGCTCGCTACATCGTTGGTGTGTCATTCACGATATGTAGACGTGTGACATCTCACCAACGGTCTCTAAACGATGTCCTAAGGAAAGCGCGCCCGTGAGATCGTTGGTGATATCGTTACAACATTGACGCGTGTAACGGTATCTTTAGGCTAAACCATCACTGGGAAAATAGTGGACAACCTCTTTAAGTTGCGCTACCCAGATTGGGTTCCATCCAGTGCCTATTACCCCACCACAGACCCTGGCCCACAGAAAAGTGGAGAAAGGTAAAAGTGTGAGAATTCCCATGTGGTGCTGATTTTTGGGTCTGAATCGGTTCCGTACTTTTGCGATTGTTTTGGTGTAGATACCTGGACTCCTGTGATTTCTGGAACAACTCTGTGCATGGTTATCACTAATGTGTCCTCATTTTGCAAATAATTTCATGTTGTATGTAATATGAGGATTGTGTTTTATTACTTACAGGCTGGTAAACCCTACAGACAGCGCCCTGTGGAAGAAGCTGCGTCTGGACATAAAGATGTATCTGAACTCCGTCATCCAGGTGATTGTGGTTTTGCGTTTTCTGGTTACACCTTTATCGTGATGTTTATAAATTCTGCAATAAATTAATGAGCCTTGATAAAGCTACAGGCTGAATTCTGATGATCTGAACCTTTAAAATCATCTTTTACACTGAACATGAACTTTGTGGCCTGGTGTGTGGGGGTGTCTTTGGGATGTTAATCGGGGCTGATAGATTTGACAGACAAAGGTACTAATATGCTCCATTATTAGGACCGTGTGACGCGTGGATGTTGAGCAAAATGGATAATGTAGTTGTACAGTGTAATATTTTAGATCCATATTCACTGCATATACTGCAATGGAGTCTAAAGCTGACTATTATCAGCATTGTAGACTCTGTTGTTTCTTAAAGGCAGCAAATTCAACTCCATGATAGGATCTTTGTATAGTGAATATGATGGTTTCCAAAATTCTGCTGATCTTTAAGTCTGACTGTTCAAACAAAGCACAGACTGTCTGTGCACCCTTATTACTGAGGTGTTCAATGAAGCTGCCCGCCTACTTGATTTCCATCTCTCTCCGTCCTCTGATTCCTGTAAAGTCCCAAGTAGGTGGGAGCTGCACCGAACTGTTCTGTTACACAAGGGCACACCAAGAGTGTGGTTGGTTAGAACAGTCGTTTTGTGCAGATGTTTAAAGTCCACAACCCCAACCGTGTTACTGTAATAACTGCATAAGTATTAATTCTAGAGCACATTCTATTTTATCCTTTTGTCAAAAAATGTAGTATTTTTAGATGTTTATTGTGACGTATTACATCTTTCAACTAGATTTTGACTTAAGGCGTATTTACGGCTTTTTATGTATTTGATGCCTTATTTTACAGCTGCTGAACTGCCTCACCGAATCCACGGTCACCGCCGCCGTTTTCCAGCATGTTAACAGCACCGTGCATTTTTACCTGTGCTTCCCGAAACACACACAACAACTTCTAAAGGTAAGAGATTCTTGCTCTGGAGGACCGGCCTGCATGTGTAATGCAATAGATAAAATGAATAAATCTGTCTGTCTGAACCCCTTCCCCCCTCCCTCCCTTCTCTTGGTTTTCGGTGACCAGCTGCAGCACAGTCACTGTGCTCCGTGGCGCCCCCTCTCTCCTTTCTTGCAACTGATGACGTATCTCTTAAAGAGAACCAACCAGCAGGTTTTAGGGCTATAATGTGAAGGCTCTGGGATGCCGAGTGTAATCATTCCTTTACTTCAATGATTACGTGTATGATTGCAGAGATGAATGTTATAGAAATCCTTGGAAAGTGTGCAGCAGAGGGACGGAGTGTGCTGTACATTATCATAAGAGGGGTTGGTTTCTTTTTATTACTCCTCTGTTTGCTCTAAGCCAAACCCTCCTCTCCCTCCCTCCATCTTCCTGCTTGACTTTGATCATCACAAGCAGTAGAAGACCCCCGCCCCCTCCAGTCTCTACATGTCCTGATTTGTCCCCTTTACAGACCTGGACAGATCCCTGCTATTGTCATCACAGATGACATGTCCATGGAGCATGCTGGGAGCTGTAGTGTCTCTGGATCTGCAGACTGTGTGGTTGAGCATGCTGGGAGTTGTAGTGTCACTGGCTCAGGATCTGCAGATTCAGAGACACTACAACCTCCAGCATGCTCCACCACACAGTATGCAGATCCAGTGACGTTAAAACTCCCAGCATGCTCCATCACACAGTCTGGAGATCCAGTGACACTTTAAAGGCACCATTACACGCTTCAATGTCGTTAAGATGTCACCAACGATCTGAAGGGAGCGCGGTCGTTAGGACATCGTTTTGACATCGTTGGTGAGATGTCACACGTCTAGATATTGTGCACGACGCATCAACGATGTGGCGAGCAGCTATTGTTTACACAACCCAGCGAACGATACTTATTCACTGCTGAGAATAGGCGAAGTTGTTAACAACATCGTTCTTGCGGTGTCACACACAGCGATACAGCAGGTTGGCTGATCGATCGTCAGATTTTGAACATGTTCTCAAATATGCGATCAACGATTTATTGTAGTTGTTTCTCGGTGTCAAACGCAACAACGTCCTAATGATGTCGTTTGAACGATTCCTAACCTGTGACGTTTGAGCGATATCGTTCACGATCTCGCACGGTGTAACGGGGCCTTAACTCTCAGCAGGAGACAGAGGGAGGGTGAAGTGATGAGTTGGGGCACACAGGACCTGCCTGGTATAGTGCCAGGGAAGGTGTGAGAGGGAGGGGGAGGGTTTGGTTTAGAGCCCACAAGGGAGTAATAAAAAGAAACCCAACCCCTCATATGCTAATGTGCTGCACACTTCATCCCTCTGCTGCACACTATCTAAGGACTTCTATAACATTTATCTCTGCAATCATACATGTAATCATTGAGGTAAAGGTATGATTGCACTCAGTATCTCAGAGCCTGTAAGGCACTGGCTTCACTTTATAGCCCTAAAACCTGCTGGTTGGTTCCCTATAATATTTATGCAGACTTATATATTGCATTATTATACCATTTATAATGTGTTTTGTTTCTGCAGAAAGCCATTAATCTGTGGTGTACGGGAGAGGAAACAGTCCGAGTTGTAGCATTTTTGGTTCTGAACAAGATTTGCAGATACAGACAGGATTCCTATCTCAACCCGGTGCTGAAGGTGAATCCTGCTCTGTCTTCTCATGAAGATTTACAAACTGGTTTAACCTGACTGCGTTTATTCATTCATTCATTGATCCAGCTGCTGTAAGGGGATTGTGGTTGTCCTAATAAAGAACCTGTGAGCACAGTTTAACCGGTTAATGTAAAGGTCTGGCCATAATGACCCTGTTATACTGATTTGATGGATACCTGTAGTGAAAAAATCTGTAGCCTTGTTCTTGTTTAATTCACCTAAGGGGCAGGACTGCAGGTAGCATCTTTGGCTCTGCTGTGACTCCTCTGCACTTGTATGATCCTCTTTTTTGCACCAGGTTTGCCCTTACCATGGGTGTGGCGCTAGCGCACGTTCATCTCCGGGCATTCTCCAGCAAAATAGTTTTGGAGGTGGCACATGCACAGATTAACCTCCAGCAAAGTTGTGGCACATATACAGATTGGGATCTTGGCTTAATGACGATGTGAGATCTCGATATGTGCATGTGCCACCTCTGGCTTCATTTTGCTGGAGAATGCTGGGAGCCGTCCAAGGCAAGGGTGGTGCCAAAATGAATTTAAAAAAGGAGGCTCATACACATGTCGAGGGGGCCACAGCAGAGCCGAAGACCCTACCTGCAGTTTTACCCCGATGCATGGAGCGGCTATTGCACCAAATCATCTAAGGTAAATTAACAAAGAACCAGGCTGCAGATTTTTTTCACTACAGGTTGCCATAAAATCTGTATAACAGCCCCATTATGACTAGACATTTACCTGAACAAGTGAAATTGTGCTGACTGGTTCTCTTTAAAGGGAATTTGTCAGCGGATTCGTGGTGCCCGAACCACAGGCTGCATGGAGGTGACATCTGCACCCGCACATGGTTTACACTGCAGTGTGTTACGCTACGGCCACACATTGCGCTGTCTGCGTCTGCCGGCAAAGAGAATGGACTTTCACTTTTGCCGTGCAGACGCCGCCTAAATATATGCTGCGCTTTTATGGGAGAAAGCGTGCATGTAAAAAAAATCAACATGTCAATTCTTTACGCATGTACGCACGCGTTTTCTCCCATAGGAGCCCTTATACCGCTGGAATTATGCATCGCCGTTCAGACAATGCGCAATTCCAGCGCGTATAATGCCAGCGCTGCAGGAAGTGATGTCACACGAGGGAGGAAGAATCCTGTTTTCCTCCCCTGTGTGACATGTTTTGAGTTTCGCAGTGTATTAATATACTCTGCAAAACCTAAATAAAAGTTATCCAAATGTCTTAAAAATAATAAAAATGTAATACTTAGCTCCCGGAACACCCGGTGAATAGTTGAGACATCCACTTCTGCTGAGCTGCCAAGACCTGTGATCTGTGATTCGACGCGCACAATCATGTAATATGCACGTCACATATCAGATGATCGCGTGCTGCCAATCACAGATCGTGGCAGCTCCTGGAAGCACAGTAAATATAGTCCTGTAAGCACGGTAGATGTGGTCTTGGAAGCACGGTAGATGTGGTCTTGGGAGCACGGTAGACGTGGTCCTGGAAGCACGGTAGACGTGCTCCTGGAAGCACGGTAGACGTGCTCCTGGAAGCACGGTAGACGTGCTCCTGGAAGCACGGTAGACGTGGCCCTGGAAGCACGGTAGACGTGGGTACCTCGGCTCCCGGTAACCCAAACAGTCGGCAGAGAGGTAAGTATTCACTGTTTTTTTTACGGCGCTAAATAGCGCAGCAGCAAAATGCGGCAAAAAGCGTGCACGTGCAAAAAAGGTGCAAAAAACCACTACGTGTGAACGTAGCCTTAGAGAAAACATTCTTTGAAACTATGTGGACTATGAGTCTTTGAATAATAGTCAACGACTGGTCCCTGCCGATTCCCATGAGTGACAGGAGAAGGCATCAGCGTCCGACTAGGTATCCGACACCTGTAGTCCACAGCCAGCTTTTCTCTGAAATGCCGTAGCTACCTGAAGTAATGGAGTAATGCACACCAGGCTGTCTGTGATCAGTGCTCTCCACGGCTCGGGCAGCAGGAATCCACAGTCTGCTCTTGGGTTCCTTGTTAAGGAGACGTCTGCTTACACAAAGTGAGCAAATGATCTCCCGGAAAGGGAAAAAAGCAGCCTTTCTTGTTAATGCCATCATATATTGGAGGTTGTCAATGTCCAACCCTTTAAGGGTATGTGCACATCAGTCGTTTTGTGGGCTGCTTTTGGACGTTTTCCGTCGGCGTTTTCCGCTCAGTTTTATGTTAATTTATGTTAATCCTACCCTCGGTTGGATTAACATGCTAGTCAATGGATTTTAGAAAACTCTGTCTACATTACAACGTTTTTCTTCTGGTCGTTTTCAGTCAAAACTGAGTTTTTTCACCGGTTTCCAAAAATAGAGCAAGTGACTTCTTTCCTCCGTTTTTCCACCGGTTTCAGCTGAACAAGTGCACTAAAAAACTCAGTTTTAAAACCGCTCAGAAAAACCGCCGACAAAACGCTGTAAAACCGGGCGGAAAACGAGCAAAAAACGAGGGACACTTCTGAGCACAGAAAACTCAGTTTCTGCCAGTGTCCTCCGGTTCCCGGTCGGTCTGCAGAAATGCAGAACCGACTGATGTGCACATAGCCTAACCCTTTTTTTCTAACATAAATAATAAAAAAAATTCTATATACAATAAGTCCCACCTCCCCACCTGTCTTATTTTGTAATCTCCATGAAATCACTGACACCCCACTGCTGTTGCAGCCCACAGTTATCTACATTAATGAATATCTACATTTCCATACACAGAAAATGTACGTCTCCTATGTGAAGAACTCAAAGTTCACCTCTCCCAATGTTCTGCCGATGATCAACTTCATGCAGCGGACGCTGACGGAGATGTACGCCCTGGACGTCCAGAGCTCCTACCAGCACATCTTCATCTACATCCGGCAGCTGGCCATCCACCTCCGCAGCGCCATGACCCTCAAGAAGAAGGTAGGCGGCAAATTCTGGGAGAAGCCTGTCCTGCTGTCTTCAGAAGTTCACCAAAATAAAGGAGAAGCAGAGCTAACCAGAATTGTGCTGTAATCAGAGACACCCGTAATAATATTCCCTTAAGGTACCGTCACACAGGAGATATCGCCGCGATATTGCCGGGATCGCGGAGCGCGCATCCTGACAACATCGCCGGTGAGATGTCACACTGAGCAACTTACCGGCGATGTCGCCGGCTAGTTGCCCCCGGCTATCGCTCGCTGGGTTGCCCAGCAACCCAGCAAGCGATCACTCGCAATGTTAGATATAGGCGGAATCGCCCGTAACATTGCGGGTTGCCGCGTTACACAGGGCGATCAGGCAAAATCGCCTGAACAACATCGCCAGGTTTCCCAACATTGTTGGGAAACCTGGCGATGTGACTCAGGCAATTCATCGCCTGATTATCGCCCTGTCACACGCGGCAATTCGCCGGCGATGTCGCCGCAACCTGGCCACGCCCCTCAGTTGCCGGCAACATCGCCGGCGATATCTCCCTGTGTGACGGTACCTTTAGGGTATGTATGATTTGCAGAGCAGAAACTCTTCAATCAAGACTTGTGGTATTTGGAGAGTTTCTGCACAGAAAACTGTGTGAACACAGTTACGGAAACCACCTGACTGGTTGTTGTGATCAATCTGATCCATTATTTTTTACATTTGTTTTAATGCTTCTAATTTCAGTTCAATCCTTATAAAGTATCCTGTGTGTTTATAGAGAATTTACTCTGTGGTTGGCACTCTATGGGGTTGGCTCAGTGGTTGGCACTCTATGGGGTTGGCTCAGTAGTTGGCACTCTATAGGGTTGGCTCAGTAGTTGACACTGTACGGGGTTGGCTCAGTGGTTGGCACTGTACGGGGTTGGCTCAGTGGTTGGCACTGTACGGGGTTGGCTCAGTAGTTTGACACTGTATAGGGTTGGCTCAGTGGTTGACACTGTACGGGTTGGCTAAGTAGTTGACACTGTATGGGGTTGGCTCAGTGGTTGGCACTCTATGGGGTTGGCTCAGTAGTTGCACTCTATGGGGTTGGCTCAGTGGTTGACACTGTACGGGGTTGGCTCAGTGGTTGGCACTGTACGGGGTTGGCTCAGTGGTTGGCACTGTGCGGGTGGCTCAGTGGTTGGCACTGTGCGGGGTGGCTCAGTGGTTGGCACTGTGCGGGTGGGCTCAGTGGTTGGCACTGTGCGGGTGGGCTCTGTGGTTGCACTGTGCGGGTGGGCTCGTGGTTGGCACTGTGCGCGGGTGGGCTCTGTGGTTGGCACTGTGCGCGGTGGGCTCTGTGTTGGCACTGTGCGCGGTGGCTCTGTGGTTGGCACTGTGCGCGGTGGGCTCTGTGGTTGGCACTGTGCGCGGTTGGGCTCTGTGGTTGGCACTGTGCGCGGTGGTGGCTCTGTGGTTGGCACTGTGCGCGGTGGTGGGCTCTGTGGTTGGCACTGTTGCTCTGGAGTCCTGGGTTCAAATCCCACCTTGAACAACATTTGCAATGAGGTTTATGGTCTCCCCATGTTTGCAGGTTTGCTCCGGGTCCCCCACATGCACACTGACAGGGAATGTATATTGTGAGCCTCAGAGGGGACAGTGGTGATGACTGAAGTGCTGTGGAATATGATGGCGCTGTATGAGGAATCATAATAAATATCATTGTGCATCTATATTAGCGCACATTTCCACTGGCATTTCTATGGTTAACCTGCTGACATGCGGCCACAGCACCACCTACAGTCCATTATGTGGTAGTGCTAATCAGTAAGGTTAATGTTTACCACTATGTTCAGTGTCCCAGCTCATCTGAACCTCACACAATACAGGATTTCAGTCGTATGCACCGATGAGGCCATTGACTATAATGCTGCAGACAGTCTGAGCTCTGTTGTACATCATGTTCAGCTGTATACTTAGGGGGGCTGCAAGATGTAGTCTAGGGGTGACAAAGACATTGCACAGTCATTTGTACACTGAGTTCTACTGTCTATTATATGGCAGTCAGCTCTCAATTATCTTAGTTGAACTATCGAAAAATAAGTTTAATTTGTCATACATTTTTTATTTTCTTGGAATGTTTGTAAAAAAAAAAAAAAAAAAGCCATGTCATAGCTGATCTGTGTCTCCATACCCATCCCCCTGCCCCCGCTTGCTGTTCCCCTCCCCTTTTTTTCTGGTCCACCCACCTTTTTGCCCTTTACCACCTTCTCCTCCCTACTTTTTTGCCCTTTATCCAACCTCCTCCTTGCCCTTTCCCCACTCTTCTTGCCCCTTCACCGTCCTGCACCCCAGTGATCCCCATAAGGTGCTGGCGCTTTATAAGCTCAGCCACAGTGCCACCTACAGTCCATTATACAGTAGTGCTAATCAGGAATGGAAGTTGGGGATTGTCCCAAGTTATATTTGTATTTGCTTTTTAATTCCACTTTTTCGGAGGTCGTTGACCTTTCTATGTGGCGCTGGTAGTAATGATCGTTGCTTTTTCTCCTCCTTTGTTATATTTGCTGATGACTTGATCAGATTCTACATGAATCCTGCAGAAGAAACAGATCTGCAGAGATGGTGACTAGGCACAATGGAAAAAACACCGCACCCCCGCCTCATCCTGCACTTAATTGACTCGCCAATTGCCACTTAAGGTTTGTCAGTGTGCACAGCTCCTCCGGTCCCTGTAGCATGGAGCAGATAATCTCACATTAGATTTTATTATAATTAGTGAACATGGCCATCACAGCCGTGTGCCAGGATGGGGAGCCGGTGGGGCTGATGTCAGGATTGTGTCCTGTGTGACCCCCTGATGAGCGGAGGTTGTGCGGAGTTCTCAGTGTCTTGTGCAGTATGGCTGTGCTCCCGCACGTTCCTCACTTCCTGACTCTGCACAAAATCGTAAGACCCTCCTTGAGGTCTATTCACACGTCAGTCTTTTACAGGTAGTGTTCGTACATATGATACTCAATGGGGCTGTGCACATATCTGGAATATTTTTTAAAGGAAACGTGTCACCTAGTTTATGTCTTCAAACCTATCACATACCTGTCCCTGTAGCTTCCTAGTACATCACTAACCGTCCCTGTCTGACCTAAATGTGTAGTATAATTGCTGTGAAAAATGCTTCGATCACTTAAATTCTCTTATTACCATGGTGTGGTCCAGACTCTACACACTGGGGAGTTCTTCATCCCCCAGCTCTTCCGCCTCAATCCATATGTCACGTCCCGGTGGGCGTGATATCCTTCTTTCCATGCGCGCACTCAGTGTTTGTAATCTGTGCGCTTCTTCCGGGTATGATGCGATGGCTGTGTAATTTCCGGTCATGCGCATTCTTGTTATGTATGTGGTGTACTGAGCGGCTTCACACTGCGCATGCGCTGAAGCTCTTAATCTTAATCTGGAGGCACACACAGACTGAGGCTTCAGCGCATGCGCAGTGTGAAGCCGCTCAGTACACCATATAGATAACAAGAATGTGCATGACCGGAAATGACACGGTCATCGCGTCATACCCGAAGAAGCGCATGGAAAGAAGGATATCACACCCACTGGGACGTGATACATGGAGCGAGGGGAAAGAGATGGAGGATAAGAGAACCCCCCCCCCCCAGTGTCTACAGTCTGGACCACACCATGGTAATTACCATAAGAGAATGTAAGTGATTAAAGCACTGCGATTAGATTAGAGTGCACATTTATATCAGACAGGAATGTACTAGGAAGCTGCAGGGACAGATAGTGATAGGTTTAAGCCGTATACTAGGTGGCAGGTTCCCTTTAAAGTGCAAAATCACGGAGGCATGTCCAATATCGATCCGAGTGTTGGATTAAGCTTCAATGAAAGTCTACGTGTCCATAATGAAATCGGAGAGCGCCGGGACGCCACAGACTGATAGTTTACTACATTTTTTCCATTCCCTGATTTTGTAAAATGTAATGAGTGATGAGAAAAATGGACTTGTTCTCGTTTAAAGGGAACCTGGCGCGTTGAAAAACACCATTACCCTGCAGATATGGGGCTAAACTGCAGGTTGATAGTGTTGTGCAGGCGCTGGGCAGATTCAGATTAAACCCTGCTGCTGGAAGGAAATGAACTAATATCCCCTGGCAACATTCTGGTTTCAGTCGTGGGGCCGGGCCGGCGCAGGTTTTGTCACCGCTCTGTGTACGATGAGCTGCAGCTGTAGCCGCCCCATCACTGACTGACGGCAGGTTCTAATGCTGAGCGGCTGTGGGTGAGTGGGGGACGCGTTTACAGCTGCTGCTCTCCATACATAGAGAGGAGACTGAACTCATGCCAGCTCCGCCCCCATGACTGAAACCGGAACTCTGCCGGGAGGATTAAAGATCATTTCTTTGTTTTAATGTGCAGGCATCAGGCAGGTTCAGAACATTATTAACCTGCAGATTTACCCCATATCTGCAGGGTAATAGTGTTTTTCCACGTGACCAATTCCCTTTAAATAGTGTGAGGATCTGCAGGACCTGGCCACTCTAGAAATGACAGAGGTGTTGACTGAGAACCTTTGCCCACTGGTAACAGCTGATTAGCAGATATGCCAGTTGTTACACCCCCACAATCAGTTATTGACGGCAGATCCAAAGGAGAGGCCATCAAAATCAAACGTTGTGCCCGATCCCTTTAAGTGATCCAGTTTACATCAGGAGACTTGGACAGTGCGTGAATGTTGCTGATTTATGTGGCTTTTCTTATGATTTTCAGGGAGACGTATGTAGAAAACAAGCCCATAGGTGTCAGTTCTGGTATAAGTGGGTCATGGCCTCTGTGTATAAGTCGCGGTATCTGGCAGCAGCGGCCGCTCACTGACATAATCCGGTCAGCAGACACTTGCGATGGCGCTCGTTTCATTACCCCTGTTTAATGGAATTAGTTGTAATGCTGTTTGCGGTGTCTGGATATGTATCCAATCCCTTTTACGTCCAGGTTTAAAGATGATTAGTTCCTGCAAACTCATCAGATTGCCTTACGTGGAGCGCAGCGTTAATGTTGTCACCCTTGTCTGGCTCCATGACCTCCATTAGTAGGTGAGAGGCTTATCCCTACGGGGCAGACTCTCCAGGCTCAGCCAGAGCTCACTTACTACATGCAACCTTATGTAATCATCTTTATGACATGTGGGGTAAAATAACAATTTTAGGGTGTTTTTTTTTTTTGTTTTTTTTTCTTTATTATATTGCGCTAAGATCCGAGCTCCATTTGTTACATTGCATCCTTCGTATCCCCTCAATAGATAGATAAACTAGTGCGTCTCAATGAATTAGGCTGCTTTCACATCAGCGGTTTTTTTAAATCGCAGCAGATGCGGTGAAAAAAACGCATCTGCCGCGATTACCGCGTAACCGCTGCACTTGCGGCAAGCCCCATGCAATGTCTATGGGGCTTGCGGTAAGTGTGTGGAAGGTGCGGCAAGTGCTGTTTCGGCACTTGCGGCAGGTGCAGCCGCGAAAAAAAACGCGGTCAGCCGCAAGTGCCGATACCGCACTCGCCACAAGCCCGCATAGACATTCTATGGGGCTTGCCGCAACTGTGCCGCAAGTGCAGCGGTTATGCGGTAATCGCGGCAGATGCGGTTTTTTCACCACATCTGCCGCGATTTAAAAAACCTGCTGATGTGAAAGTACCCTTTGAAAAATAAAAACTTTTTCATGTATTATATAGTCATTACACACAGAGTGATCTATTTCAAGTGTTTATTTCTGTAAATATTGATGATTATGGCTTGCATCCAATGAAAACCCAAAGGTCATTATCTCAGAAAATGAAAGTAGGGGGATGAAGATTTAAAAACCGTGCTGCTGTACTCCACGGGACATCAAAGGGTGAATATAATATTGGTTTATTAGTCAACATGTTTCTGGTCTCCATGAAACGCCCTAAAACATGGCAATATGATATTGATTTGTCCTGATGTAGGGACCAGGAAGCCCTGAAACATGTTAACTAATAAATCAATATTATATTCACCCTTTGATGTCTCGTGGAATACGGCAGCGTGGTCTTTAACCCTTCATCTTCCCTACTCTATATGCACCAAGCTGGGGATTGCAGCAGCCGTGATATGCTTTTATAGTGGTTGTGACTCTCACAACCACACAAGGTGAAGCCTCTGATACCTATTTAGGTGACATTTTATCTCTCGGACCCTTCATCCTCACTATTTTAATTTTCTGAGATAATGACCTTTGGGTTTTCATTGGCTGTAATCCATAATCATCAACATTAACAGAAATAAACACATGAAATAGATCCCTCTGTGTGTAATGACTCTATATAATATATGCATTTCACTTTATGTATTGAATTACTGAAATAACTTAACTTTCTGATGATATTCTAATTCATTGTGATGCACCTGTAGTTATTTTCAACAATTTATGCATAATTTAATAGTTGACACTTTGGAACATATCTCAGCAGAGAAATTTGTTTCCTTTTCCACTTATGAGCCACTTCTCCCTCTACTTCCTGCGCTTTGTTCTCCTTATTTACTCAGACAAAAATGGCTCAAATTTGTTTTGGTCAGTTCACTGAGAGATCAGATTACAGCTGTCAATGTAGAGGCAAGCAGGAGATGGAGCAAAGTGAGCAGTGAGCGAGAAGAGATTCATAGACAGTGCTTATCCTTTCTAGTAATTTTTTATCTCACCCCCGATGCTGCTTTCACATCTACACTGCTCAGTACTGGTGTATAATATCCTCCATGCTGCTGCTGCTTCTGAACACTTCTGAACATATTCTACATAGAGACAGGAGAGCAGGAATCCATCATGTCTGTGTGTGCTGTGTATGGGAGATATTTATCAGTAGCTAGTCTCCACCCACTAACTCAGAGACAACTGAAAATTAGAGCCTGTAGAGGAGTAAAACTAGTGACAATGCAGGACACGAGTTACAAGGGTCAGATTAGTGTTATTCCACATGTACTTGCATGACAGCTTATTTTGAAACAACAGGTATGCTTTAAAGGGGTTGACTGGGTTCTAAAAGAATTGGTTAAGTGCAGGGGGTTCGGTAAAATATAATATACAATGAATTGAGTATTCACTTTCTGCGGTCAGTGCTCTCTTTTTAAAGGGGTGGTCCGAAAGCAAAGTAATTTTCAGTGATTATACTTTGTTAGAGAGCACACTGTCATTGTGTACATTGTACAGAAACTAGCCCAGTCCCTGGAACCGGAGGCCACCGATTATTATTTGTTAGAGAACGCATTGTTATTGTGCATATCGCACAGGAGCTAGCCCAGCCCCTGAAATGGAGGTGACTGATGAGGTTTTGTTAAAGGGTGCGCTGTCATTGTGCACACCGCTTCAGAACCAGTTCTGCCCCTGCAATTAAGGTCACTCATTATGCGTCATTTGGGATCACACTGTTATTGTTCACATCTCACAGGAACTTGCCCTGTCTCTGAACAGAGGTGACTGATCAGGCTTTGTTGAAAGAGCACACTGTCATTATTCACATCGCACAGGAACCAGCCCACCCCTGAAATGAAGGTCATCGATTATGCTTCATTACAGAGCGCACTGTCATTTTGCACATCACACAGGGACTAGCCCAGACCCTGAAACGGAAGTCACCAATGATACGTTGTTAGAGAGAACACTGCAATTGTGCACATCGAACAGGAACTAAGCCAGCCCCTGAAACAGAGACCACTGATGATGCTTGGTTAGAAAGTCCACTGTTATTATGCACATCACGTAGGAACTAGCCCTGTCCCTGAAACGGAGGTGAATGATGAGGTTTCGTTATGGTGGGTTTACACACACCAATTTATCTGTTCAATATCTGAACAGATCTCTGGTTGCAGTGAAATCATGGACACATTGTTCCATTTGTACACAGCCACAAAATGGAACTATGTGTCCATGATTTCACTGCAACCAGAGATCTGTTCAGAAATTGAACAGATAAATTGGTGTGTGTAAACCCACCATTAGAGAGAACACTGTCATTCTGCACGTCGCACTATAACCAGCCCATCCCTTGAAATGGTGGTCATTGTTGACCATTCATTAGAGAGTGTGCTGTCATCGTGCACATCACATAACTAGCCCAGCTCCTGAAATGTAGGTGACTGATTACGCTTTATTATAGAGTGCGCTGTCATTGTGCACATCACACAGGAACCAGCCAAGCCCATGAAACAGGTCACTTATTACGCTTCATTAGAGAGCGCTTTCATTGTGCACATTGTGCAGGAACCAGCCATACAATGAGACAGAAGTCACTGATGACACTTTGTTTCAGGGACGGGACAGAGGCTGTGACAGCGACCTCTGCTCCCTAATGCACTGGCATTCTCAAGCGAAACATCATCAAAAAGTAAGTAGTAACACGAAAAGAGAATAACAGTTAGTGCAGCTAGGGAAGGATAGGGAGTTTTTATACAAATTAATATTAGAGACTAGATAGTGACAGAATGAAAATGATTTTGCCTTCAGATGAATCGTCTAACGATCCTGCAGTGATGACGTGCTCACTGATGACCGCTAATTACAACTGTGTAACGATCCTGCAGTGATGACGTGCTCACTGATGACCGCTAATTACAACTGTGTAATGATCCTGCTACAACCATCTAACAATCCTGCAGTAATGACGTGCTCACTGATGACCGCTAATTACAACTGTGTAATGATCCTGCAGTGATGACCCTGCTAATTACAACCATCTAACAATCCTGCAGTGATGACATGCTCACTGATGACCGTTAATTACAACCATCTAACGATCCTGCAGTGATGACGTGCTCACTGATGACCACTAATTACATCCGTCTTAACGATCCTGCAGTGATGACGTGCTCACTGATTACCGCTAATTACAACTGTCTAATGATCCTGCAGTGATGACATGCTCACTGATGACCGCTAATTACAACTGTCTAATGATCCTTCAGTGATGACCGCTAATTACATCCGTCTAATGATCCTGCAGTGATGACGTGCTCACTGATGACCGTTAATTACAACCATCTAATGATCCTGCAGTGATGACCATAATTACAACCATCTAATGATCCTGCAGTGATGACCGCTAATTACATCCGTCTAACCATCCTGCAGTGATGACGTGCTCACTGATGACCGCTAATTACAACCGTCTCATGATCCTGCAGTGATGACGTGCTCACTGATCACCGCTAATTACATCCGTCTAACGATCCTGCAGTGATGACGTGCTCGCTGATAATCGCTAATTTTTGGTTGTTGATTGTCATCAATGACAATATTTCTGCACATCATCAGGACCAGTGATCTGATCCCATCGTGGACCCCAGAGCGGCTCCGCTGGGGCAGTGTTGAATTGCACAAGTGAGTATTGTTTAGGTTGTTTTTAACCTGTGATATGTCTGTGACGGTGATGGATCATCAGTAAATGACTGTTCAGGCTGCTGTTTTGCGCACGATGTCTGTAGCTTTGCACAGGTGTCCGTATGATGGTTCTGGCCCCGTCTGGATGGAGGATTGTATAACGAAGGCTCCTTTAATTGGATGGTAATAGCGGGAGTCTTCTCACTCCACAGCTCAGACAGCTACTTATAAGCCAATTATTTTTTCCCCGGATTTGTTGACTGTAATGCAGCGTCAAGCTGCTCCCTGCCGAACACCGGTCTGTGCTGCAGACCCCTCATATCCAGTTAGGTGCATTTTACCTCTACTTCTAAGATTTCCTCTATAAGGTCCTGATAAAGAGCGCAGACGGTCGGTGTCATCATTGTTCAGGCTCTTTATGACATGACAGGTGATCACCTGCTGATTCCCAGCACCCTCCCTTATGAAGTGCCATGTTATTGAGCGATGTGATGATCACCGACAGATTCACAGACTGTGATCCGGGTGTGCAGGCGCCGACACTGCTGTACTCAGATGGGGCACTTTTGGGTCGATCCAACGACGGAAACTGTAGCATGAATTACAGAGAAAGTTAAACGTCGCTCATGTGGATTATGTGATACTTTATAGGGTCTGTGTCATCATGCATGCTGACACCACAATGACCGATTGTCTGAATAATGTCTTGTCTTCTGATAACGACACTATATACAGTAGATAACATAGGATCCACAATTCACAATAGATGATATCACAGCTCACCTCCTCCTGTACAATGACTGATAACGACACTATATACAGTAGATAACACAGGATCCACAATTCACAATAGATGATATCACAGCTCACCTCCTCCACCTGTACAATGACTGATATCATCTCTATATACAGTAGATAACACAGGATCCACCATTCACAATAGCTGATATCACAGCTCACCTCCTCCTGTACAATGACTGATAACACCTCTATATACAGTAGATAACACAGGATCCTCCAAACAACTCCCTTCACTTAAATGACTGATTCTTTCACACAGATCACACCTCACATCCTCTCCTGTACAATTGTACTGTAATAACACAACCCATTCTATATACAGTAGTATAACACAGTGATCCACCATTCACAATAGGTGATATCACAGCTCACCTCTTCCTGTACAATGACTGATAACACCTCTATATACAGTAGATAACACAGGATCCACACATTCACATTAGGTGATATCACATCTCACCCTCCTCCTGTACAATGACTGATAACACCTCTATATACAGTAGATAACACAGGATCCAGCATTCACAATAGGTGATGTCACAGCTCACCTCCTCCTCCTTACAATGACTGATAACACCTCTATATACAGTAGATAACACAGGATCCACCATTCACAATAGGTGATGTCACAGCTCACCTCCTCCCTCAGGCTGGTTGTACATAAGCCACTCTGTCCCCTATAGACCTCACAGTATGGTCCTGTGACATCTGTGGTTTATCACACGTGTCTAATAACGCATTTTTTGTTCTTTGTTTTTTCTCCACACAGGGGGCCTATCAGTCCGTATATAACTGGCAGTACATTCACTGCTTGTATCTCTGGTGCCGGGTGCTGAGCACCATCCACCCCAATGAGGTCCTGGAGCCTCTGATCTATCCGCTGGTCCAGGTCATCACAGGCTGCATCAGGTAGGAGACAATACAGATGAGATGGAGGCCCTCATTACTACCGGTCTACATGTATCAGGAACTGTCCTGATCCTCCTCTGTAACTCGCCAATCACTCTCTTTCAGTGGGTGGTTTCTCTTCATCAGCATTCTGCCAGCACTGTATGGACTGGAACTTCAAATGGGAACAAACTAAAAGTACCTCAACCATTTAAATGACACAAATGAATAATTAGAATGACGACACAGCAGATCGAGCTAAACAAAGAGTAAAATAATATTCCCACTTGCAGAATGACAGCATCACCTTTTAGCACTTAACAGAACTCTGTCAGCAGGTTTTTGCTATGTAATCTGAGAGCAGCATAATGTTGGGGCATAGAGCCTGATTCCAGGGATTTGACTTCCTTAGCATCTTGCTGTAGTTTCAACGTAATCAGTGTTTTATCATCAAGAGATTATCACTAGAGGACTAGCTAATAAATGCAATACAGTCCTGCTAATCTGTTTAACCACACCCCCATCACTGATTGGTGGCTTCCTACCAATTGGTATTGTGGGCGAGGTTATGCAGAGCTCCACATTCTGAGCACTGCTACATCTACAGCAGAAAAAAACAGGGGGATTCTATCACAACTGTACCAGGCAGCCGAGTGAGGGACACATTGCTGGAATCAGTGTCTGTGCCCCTATATTATGCAGATTTCAGATTCCATAGCCAAAACCTGCTGACAGATTCCCTTTAAAGGGATTATCTGCTTTAAAAAAAAAAACTTTGATAGTCATAAAAATGTGAACAAAGTATTATTTGCCCCTCCTCGGGTCCATCACTGTCAATGCTGCTGCCCTGGTCTCTGATTGGCTGCAGCGGTAACGTGATTTTGTTTCTGCAACCAATCGGTGAGCTCAGCAGCTCTTGCAGTGTATGCAGGGAGAGCTGATTGGCTGCTGCGTTGTCAATGTAATGTCACCACTGCAGCCAATCAGAGATCTGAGCAGCAGTGGAGGCTCAGCTCTGGACCTTGGGGAGAGGGTGAGTAGTATACCCCCATTTTCTGGTCATCATAATGGGAGACCCAGACAATGGGGTTTAGGGCACTGCCCTCCGGAGGTCACACTAGGTACTACAAGTTTGTAGACACCGCCTCCTCCGCTTATAAACCCCTACCGCAGGGAACATCCTCAGTTTTAAACTTAGTGTGCTCGGAGGATCACGCTTTGCTTGCACTTCACTGCATTCTCACAGCTTACGTGATGGCGTCTGAAGACAAGGTAAAAAGGTTCCAGTCGGGACCTGCGACAGCCTCCCCGCTCACCCTTGTGGAACACGCTGGTGGAGGTACCGGAGGGCCTAGAGCCTGGACACTTTGTGTTCTCCCGGTACGCTGTTGCGCTCCTTTCCATCCCTCTCTGGGGGGCTCTGGAGAGTGGGAGATGGGAGCCTTGCACAGCTCCGCTCCGTCCGAGGCCTCCCTAAATGGTGCTTACAGACCGGACTGGAGCCAGCCCAGTCCGAGGCCTCCCTAAATGGTGCTTACAGACCGGACCGGCACTGAGGCACTCAGTGTCTCCTGTGTGCCTGGGGGTAGTGTCTGGCACTTCATGTGTTTCATGACACTCAGACCGCGCGTTACCCTCGGTCCGCGGTTCTGCGGGTGTACCCTGTGCTGGGGTCGCCCTGGCTGACCGCCCTGTGTGTCACAGGGGCTGAGGCCGTGGATTGCAAATGTCTGTTTGTACATGCAGCCTGTGTATAACTTATTACACTTTTTCCCGCGCTGCGGGCTCCGGCTCCCTCATGCTGAGGCTGCTTGGAGGATGGGAAGCAGCCCGTGCGGTGACGTCATCGATGGGCGTGTGTGTGTGTTTCCCGCGTGTCTTCGGCGCCGCCCACAGTTTCACTGTCGGCGGCCATCTTTACCCTCACTTCCCGGTTGGGATTTGTATACAGCGTGCACCTGCACTCCAAGAGGGGAGACCGGAAACAGTCGCGGAGGTCACACACACGCACCGCTTCCTCATACCGCTTTACTGCGGTCGGTAAGCCACCGGGACTCCGGTTTTGTTGTCTGCATTTTGGCTTATCTTCCCCTACTGTGGCGATGTCCTCAGCCGGGAAGCGTGCTGCTAGGGCGGCAGAGACCACCATTACCTGTGCTACATGCAATGGAACACTGGTGGAGGGGTCCTGCAATAACTGCGGACGCCCAGAGGCCCGGGCTGGCACTGTTGAGTCAGCAGCTCCGGTGCTATACCCTGAGGTTCAGGTGATCTCAGGGCCATGGGAGACTCAGAATAAGATCAATGAATCTCTGTTGTCTCAGCTGTCCTCCATGTCGCAATCCCTGGAGGCACTTAATAGGAGACTGGATAGCCCAGCTACTCCGTCCAGTTACCCCCGGGTGTCTCCCTCTTCTGCTGCGAGACCCCTTAAGCGGGCTCGTCGTGAGGAGTCACCCGAGCTCCAGGCTCTCTCTGAGGAGGAGCGTTCCTCTGATGGTGAGGAAGATGATGGGGGTTCAAATTTCGGGTCTGTGTCTGTATCTGAACCACCAGACGGGGTGGAGGATCTGGTGTCCTCTATCAACGAGACTTTACGTCTCGTGACACCCCCTGAGGAGGTGACGGTGCACCCGAAGGAGGTCTATCAATGGCTGCGGCCGGAGGCTAGACCAAGTGGCTCCTTCATGGACCACACTAATTTTGGAAGGGTGGTTAGAGCTCCCAGGTTACATCCTGGGCGGCGTTATGTCCGTAAAACCAAGGACAATCGCTTCCCCTTCCCCCAGGAGGTGCTTCAGGAGTGGTCGCAGTCCCCGAAGGTGGACGCTTCCATGACCAGGATTGCTGCACGCTCCCTTTTCTCTGCCTCTGATAGCTCCTCACTGAAGGATGCTACTGATAGACAGGTCGAGCAGCTCGCCAAGTCTTCCTATGAGGCTGTGGGGTCTTCATTTGCCCCTAATTTTGCCACGGTCTGGACCTTACAAGCGATTACTACCTGCTTGGATGGTATCTCTGACATGGCAAGATCCAGTCCAGAGGTCCTAGCACTTACCGAAAGGGCAAGGGCCTATGCGGACTACGCCAGGACGGCGACTCTGGAAACTGCCACTCGCTCAGCTGTGGCTTCGGCCAATGCTATAGCGATCCGCAGGTTGTTGTGGCTGCGTCTTTGGGACTCAGATGCCACATCCAAGAAGATTTTGCAGAATCTTCCGTTTGCTGGTGACAGGCTTTTTGGCACCGAACTGGACAAGCTGATAAAGGATTCTGCTGAGTCTAAGATACCGCAGAATAAGCCTAAGCCACGGTATATACCGTTAAAAGGAACCCAAAACAGTGGTCCTTTCGTTCCAGCTCGCAGTCATCAGCACCGTCCGCCCGCTTCCCAGTGGCGCTCTAAGAGTCGTCCAAAGAAGCCGGCGGGGGCGGCAGCTGCCACCCCCAAACCCGCCTCTACATGACTCGCTCTCTCATCCTGCCTCCCCACAGGTGGGGGGCCGTTTGTCTCGCTTTCAGGACAAGTGGCTGCTTCACGTTCAAGATCAGTGGGTTCGAGACGTGATCTCGCGAGGGTACAGGATAGAGCTGACGTCAAAACCGATATCCCGATTCCATCGGTCGGTCCCGTCACCAGAAAAAGCTCAGGCTTTTTACCAGGTGTTGGAGGGTCTCCGCAGAGACGGAGTGGTGGTCCCGGTACCTTCCGGAGAGAGGTTCAGGGGTTTTTACTCCAACCTCTTTATCGTCCCGAAGAAGGACGGATCCTTCCGCCCAGTACTGGACCTGAAGTTGTTCAACCATCACGTGTTGGTTCGGAAGTTCCGTATGGAATCACTGCGCTCCGTGATCGCAGCTGTGTCACAGGGGGACTTCCTAGCGTCCATAGATATCAGAGACGCTTACCTTCACGTACCCATTGCACCGGCTCATCAGCGCTGGTTGCGATTCGCAGTGGGGGAAGAACACTTCCAATTTGTGGCACTGCCATTCGGGCTAGCCTCGGCACTGCGGGTGTTCACAAAAGTGATGGCTTCCATGATGGCTCTCCTGCACATGCAGGGACATGCCGTCATTCCCTATTTAGACGACCTGCTGGTCAGGGCGCCATCAGAACACCTCTGTCAAGAGAGCCTGGATGTGACCATGCGGTCTCTGGAACGGTTCGGTTGGCTCCTCAATATTCAGAAGTCAACGCTAGTTCCGACCCAGTCTTTGACATATCTGGGCATGGACTTCAACACAGCCTCAGCCCTGGTGTCTCTGCCACGAGTCAAACAGATGGCGATCCAATCAGGAGTACAAGCAGTCCTCCTGTCACCACACTCATCCCTACGGGTATTGATGAGACTGGTGGGACGCATGGTAGCGGCGATAGAGGCGGTGCCGTTCGCACAGTTTCGCCTCCGTCCTCTCCAGCTGGAGATTCTTCACAGATGGGACAAGAGGACGATCTCGCTGAATCGGCTGGTGACAAATGTCACAACCGACCAGGGACTCCCTACAGTGGTGGCTCCAGCCACGTCACCTGTCACGAGGCCGGTCCTTCCTAAAACCGTCATGGTTAGTGGTGACCACAGACGCCAGTCTGAACGGCTGGGGTGCGGTGTTCTTGCACCACAGGGCTCAAGGCCTCTGGACTCAGTCGGAGTCGGCATTGCAGATCAACGTGCTGGAGATCAAGGCGGTCTATCTGGCGCTCCTGGCGTTTCAGAAATTCCTGTCAGGACACCCCATTCGGGTGCAGTCCGACAATGCGACGGCCGTCGCCTACATAAATCATCAGGGAGGGACCAGAAGTGCTCAGGCCCTCGCCGAAGTCCACCACATTCTAGCCTGGGTGGAGGAAAACGGCTGCCTGATCTCCGCAGTTCACATCCCAGGGGTCGAGAACTGGGAGGCCGACTACCTGAGCCGACAGGGCATGGACGCCGGAGAGTGGTCTCTTCATCCAGACGTCTTCCGGGACATCTGCGGCAGATGGGGCACTCCGGACGTGGATCTGATGGCCTCACGGCTGAATCATCAGGTGCCCCAATACATGGCAAGATCGTGGGATCCTCAGTCTCTGGGGGCGGATGCCCTGATCCTGAGTTGGTCCAGCTTCCAGCTGCCATATGTGTTCCCGCCTCTGGCTCTGATTCCCAGGGTCCTGTGGAAGATCAGGACAGAATGCAGAGTGGCCATTCTAGTGGCTCCAGATTGGCCCAGGAGGTCCTGGTACCCGGACCTGTGGCAACTGTCAGGCGGACACCGGTGGGCTCTTCCAGAACGCGCAGATCTACTCGCGCAAGGCCCATTCTTCCACCTCAATTCCAGGGCCCTCAGATTGACTGCATGGCTCTTGAGGCCTGGCTGCTGACGTCCAGAGGATTCTCTCCTACAGTGGTTGCCACTATGAATAGGGCTAGGAAACCTGTCTCCAGGAAGATGTACCACAGAACGTGGAAAATCTTTTTCTCCTGGTGTGCCTCTGGTGGACGCTCACCGTGGCCATTGTCCATCCCGACATTGTTGGCTTTCCTACAGTCGGGGTTGGAGTTGGGATTATCCCTTGGCTCTCTGAAAGGTCAAGTATCAGCACTTTCAGTGCTGTTTGACAGGCGCTTGGCGCTCCTGCCGAAGGTCCGCCAATTTCTGCAGGGGGTAGCTCGGGTGGTTCCGCCTTACAGGCGACCTCTGGACCCTTGGGACCTCAACATGGTCCTGGCGGCTCTGCAGAAACCGCCGTTTGAGCCACTGAGAGACATCTCTCTCTCTCGTCTGTCCAGAAAGTGGTCTTTCTGGTGGCAATTACGTCCCTGAGAAGGGTCTCAGAATTGGCTGCACTTTCGTGCAAGTCACCCTTTCTGGTGGTTCACCAAGACAAGGTGGTGTTGCGCCCACGGCCAGAATTCTTGCCGAAGGTGGTTTCAACGTTTCACCTAAACCAGGAGATTGTTCTCCCATCATTTTGCCCGCTCCCGTTCATCAGGTTGAGCGCGACCTCCATACTCTGGATCTCGTGAGGGCTGTACGCATTTATGTGTCCAGGACCGCCTCCTTTAGGAGTTCGGATTCCTTATTTGTCCTCACGATGGGTCGCTGTAAGGGGTCCGCGGCCTCGAAGTCGACCTTGGCCAGATGGATCAAGGCTCCCATTCAGGAGGCTTACCGGTCTTCTGGTTTGCCTCTCCCGGTGGGTTTGAAGGCACACTCTACCAGAGCTGTAGGTGCCTCCTGGGCCTTGCGACATAGAGCGTCTGCTCTACAGGTGTGTCAGGCGGCCACTTGGTCCAGCCTGCACACTTTTTCTAAGCACTATATGGTGCATGCCCATGCCTCTGCGGATGCGAGTTTGGGCAGGCGGGTTCTCCAAGCGGCGGTTGCCCACCTTTAAAGGGAACCATGTGTTTTCCGTCTTGTTGAGGAACTCTTCCCGCCCTGGGGTATTGCTTTAGGACATCCCCATTGTCTGGGTCTCCCATTATGATGACCAGAAAAAAGAGAATTTTGTTTACGTACCGTAAATTCTTTTTTCTTTAATCATCAATGGGAGACCCAGCACCCACCCAGTTGTTCCTTTGCATGTTTTGCATTTGCTCTGTTCTCTGTTGAGACAGTGTTTGCCGGGTTGTTGAACCGTTTTGTGTACGGCATTCTTCCCGATGTTTCGGGTGTGGTTTATTTCCTCCTCGCAGCTTGTAGACCAAACTGAGGATGTTCCCTGCGGTAGGGGTTTATAAGTGGAGGAGGCGGTGTCTACAAACTTGTAGTACCTAGTGTGACCTCCGGAGGGCAGTGCCCTAAACCCCATTGTCTGGGTCTCCCATTGATGATTAAAGAAAAAAGAATTTACGGTACGTAAACAAAATTCTCTTTTTTTTTTTTTGTCCCAGAGCAGGAGGCAGGGGATTACTGCACTAATACAAACAATGAGAAAACCCCTTTAATTGTAGGGGATTATTAGTTAAAGGGACATGTCCGTTTTCTTAATGAACTCTTTTGGCATCCATTTTTTTATCTTTTTTGGTGAAGCCTTATATTGAAGTTCTGAAAGTGCACACCATAATATTGCAGGGATCACTTTTCCTTTAATTTTCCCGTTGCTCCAGTGATGTAATCGGTGGATGGTCGGAATATCCGGCTCCAGTCAGTCTGGAGATTTTCCATCCCTGATACATTTACAGCGCTGCAGACACGTCACACCACACATTCCCCACTAGGTGGCAGCATTGCACCAATCTCACATCCCGGTAATATCCGCCTTGTGATGTGCCCGGAGATCATACAGGGCAGGAAGATTGCTGCGTGCAAGGCAACCTCTACCCTGACTTCTGCAGTAGTAATATGCACATTAGCATTGTTCGTGTTGATGTTTTCAGTTTGTCAGTCTTTTGAAGACTTGAATTGACAAATGTGAATAGTCTCCTGTTGGACCATCAGTATGAGCTCACTGACAGATTCTCAGTTAGCCCATTCTCCCTTAGACAGTGCAAAGCAGAGGTTCTAGAAGGAAAATGTGCAACATATTTATTCGAACCGTATCACAAGAATGACTTTTGACCAAAAAAACCTGCATTTAAGTAAGAAAAGAAAAGAAAAATTGTCCCCCAAGCTGCTGCTGACATTTATACCTTACCACTAAGTTCAGCTTGTTTTCTACACCGCTGATGTCTTGTATAATGTCTCAGTACTGGGCCGCCATCATGTTTCCAAGAGGTATGGTCAGCACAGTGACTCAGTGGTTAGCATTGTATGTGGTGACTCAGTGGTTAGCACTGTATACGGTGGCTCAGTGGTTAGCATTGTATGGTGGCTCAGTGGTTAGCACTGTATATGGTGGCTCAGTGGTTAGCATTGTATGGTGGCTCAGTGGTTAGCACTGTATATGATGCCTCAGTGGTTAGCACTGTATGTGGTGACTCAGTAGTTAGCACTGTATATTGTGGCCCAGTGGTTAGCACTGTATATTGTGGCCCAGTGGTTAGCACTATATACGGTGGCCCAGTGGTTAGCACTATATACGGTGGCCCAGTGGTTAGCACTGTATATGGTGGCTCAGTGGTTAGCACTGTATATGGTGGCTCAGTGGTTAGCACTGTATATGGTGGCCCAGTGGTTAGCACAGTATATGGTGGCCCAGTGGTTAGCACTGTATGGGGGCTCACTGGTTAGCACTGTATATGGTGGCCCAGTGGTTAGCACTGTATATGGTGGCCCATGTTGCATGTATTGGCCAGTGGTTGGCACTGTATATGGTGGCCCAGTGGTTGGCACTGTATATGGTGGCCCAGTGGTTGGCACTGTATATGGTGGCCCAGTGGTTGGCACTGTATATGGTGGCCCAGTGGTTGGCACTGTATGTGGTGGCCCAGTGGTTGGCACTTGTATGGTGGTGTGGCCCAGTGGTTAGCACTGATGTGTGGTGGCCCAGTGGTTAGCACTGGATGTGGTGGCCCAGTGGTTAGCACTGGTGTGGTGGCCCAGTGGTTAGCACTGGATGTGGTGGCCCATGTGGTTAGCACTGGATGTGGTGGCCCAGTGGTTAGCACTGGATGTGGTGGCCCAGTGGTTAGCACTGGATGTGGTGGCCCAGTGGTTAGCACTGGATGTGGTGGCCCAGTGGTTAGCACTGTGGATGTGGATGGAGCCCAGTGGTTAGCACTGGATGTGGTGGCCCAGTGGTTAGCACTGGATGTGGTGGCCCAGTGGTTAGCACTGGATGTGGTGGCCCAGTGGTTAGCACTGGATGTGGTGGCCCAGTGGTTAGCACTGGATGTGGTTGCACAGTGAGGTTAGCACTGGATGTGGTGGCCCAGTGGTTAGCACTGGATGTGGTGGCCCAGTGGTTAGCACTATGGGATGTTGGTGTGGGGCCCAGTGGTTAGCACTGGATGTGGTGGCCCAGTGGTTAGCACTGGATGTGGTGGCCCAGTGGTTAGCACTGGATGTGGTGGGCCCAGTGGTTAGCACTGGATGTGGTGGCCCAGTGGTTAGCACTGGATGTGGTGGCCCAGTTAGCATGATGTGGTGCCCAGTGTAGCACTGGATGTGGTGGCCCAGTGGTTAGCACTGGATGTGGTGGCCCAGTGGTTAGCACTGGATGTGGTGGCCCAGTGGTTAGCACTGGATGTGGTGGCCCAGTGGTTAGCACTGGATGTGGTGGCCCAGTGGTTAGCACTGGATGTGGTGGCCCAGTGGTTAGCACTGGATGTGGTGGCCCAGTGGTTAGCACTGGATGTGGTGGCCCAGTGGTTAGCACTGGATGTGGTGGCCCAGTGGTTAGCACTGGATGTGGTGGCCCAGTGGTTAGCACTGGATGTGGTGGCCCAGTGGTTAGCACTGGATGTGGTGGCCCAGTGGTTAGCACTGGATGTGGTGGCCCAGTGGTTAGCACTGGATGTGGTGGCCCAGTGGTTAGCACTGGATGTGGTGGCCCAGTGGTTAGCACTGGATTGTGGCACCATGGTTAGCACTGGATGTGGTGGCCCAGTGGTTAGCACTGGATGTGGTGGCCCAGTGGTTAGCACTGGATGTGGTGGCCCAGTGGTTAGCACTGGATGTGGTGGCCCAGTGGTTAGCACTGGTGTGGCCCAGTGGTACACTGATGGTGGCCCAGTGGTTAGCACTGGATGTGGTGGCCCAGTGGTTAGCACTGGATGTGGTGGCCCAGTGGTTAGCACTGGATGTGGTGGCCCAGTGGTTAGCACTGGATGTGGTGGCCCAGTGGTTAGCACTGGATGTGGTGGCCCAGTGGTTAGCACTGGATGTGGTGGCCCAGTGGTTAGCACTGGATGTTGGCCCAGTGGTTAGCACTGATGTGGTGGCCCAGTGGTTAGCACTGGATGTGGTGGCCCAGTGGTTAGCACTGGATGTGGTGGCCCAGTGGTTAGCACTGGATGTGGTGGCCCAGTGGTTAGCACTGGATGTGGTGGCCCAGTGGTTAGCACTGGATGTGGTGGCCCAGTGGTTAGCACTGGATGTGGTGGCCCAGTGGTTAGCACTGGATGTGGTGGCCCAGTGGTTAGCACTGGATGTGGTGGCCCAGTGGTTAGCACTGGATGTGGTGGCCCAGTGGTTAGCATCTGGATGTGGTGGCCCAGTGGTTAGCACTGGATGTGGTGGCCCAGTGGTTAGCACTGGATGTGGTGGCCCAGTGGTTAGCACTGAGCGTGGCCATGGTTGCATGATGGTGGCCCAGTGGTTCACTGATGCGTGGCCCATGGTTGCATGATGCGGTGGCCCAGTGGTTAGCACTGGGATGGGTGGCCCAGTGGTTAGCACTGGATGTGGTGGCCCAGTGGTTAGCACTGGATGTGGTGGCCCAGTGGTTAGCACTGGATGGGTGGCCCAGTGGTTAGCACTGGATGTGGTGGCCCAGTGGTTAGCACTGGATGCTGGTGGCCCAGTGGTTAGCACTGGATGGTGGCCCAGTGGTTGCACTGGATGGGTGGCCCAGTGGTTAGCACTGTGATTGCGGTGGCCCAGTGGTTAGCACTGGATGCGGTGGCCCAGTGGTTAGCACTGGATGCGGTGTGCCCAGTGGTTAGCACTGGATGCGGTGGCCCAGTGGTTAGCACTGGATGCTGGTGGCCCAGTGGTTAGCACTGGATGCGGTGGCCCAGTGGTTAGCACTGGATGCGGTGGCCCAGTGGTTAGCACTGGATGCGGTGGCCCAGTGGTTAGCACTGGATGCGGTGGCCCAGTGGTTAGCACTGGATGCGGTGGCCCAGTGGTTAGCATGGATGCTGGTGGCCCACTGGTTAGCACTGGATGCGGTGGCCCATGGTTAGCACTGGATGCGGTGGCCCATGGTTAGCACTGGATGCGGTGGCCCACTGGTTAGCACTGGATGCGGTGGCCCATGGTTGGCACTGGATGCGGTGGCCCAGTGGTTGCACTGGATGCGGTGGCCCAGTGGTTGGCACTGGATGCGGTGGCCCAGTGGTTGGCACTGGAATGCGGTGGCCCAGTGGTTGGCACTGGATTGCGGTGGCCCAGTGGTTGGCACTGGATGTGGTGGCCCAGTGGTTGGCACTGGATGTGGTGGCCCAGTGGTTGGCACTGGATGTGGTGGCCCAGTGGTTGGCACTTGGATGTGGTGGCCCAGTGGTTGGCACTGGATGTGGTGGCCCAGTGGTTGCACTGGATGTGGTGGCCCAGTGGTTGGCACTGGATGTGGTGGCCCAGTGGTTGGCACTGTATGGTGACTCAGTGGTTAGCACTGTATGGTGACTCAGTGGTTAGCACTGTATGGTGACTCAGTGGTTAGCACTGTATGGTGACTCAGTGGTTAGCACTGTATGGTGACTCAGTGGTTAGCACTGTATGGTGACTCAGTGGTTAGCACTGTATATGGTGGCTCAGTGGTTAGGACGTTTGCTTTGCAGCACTGGGTCCCAAGTTCTAATCCCACCAAGAACGACATCTACTAGGAGTTTGTATTCTCCCCGTGTTTGTGTTCGTGTCCTCCAGGCTCTCGGTTTCCTCCCACTCTCTGAAGACATAGTGATAGGATGTTTAGATTGTGAGCTCCAATGGGGACAGTGTTACTGATGCTTGTAAATACAAATATGGATACAAAGTTGCACACTCCTTTAGATGTTTTTGATGCAAGGTTTATTATGAACAGTTAATGGCCACAGATGTCAACGCGTTTCGGCTTTAACCAAAGCCTTGATCACGACAATTGGCAGGTGTGGGTCATGGAATGTTCTAGGATAAGATTGGAAAGAGGCGTCTTTCCTTGGTGGCGAACGCTCGATTAAGGTGGTTTGCTTTATTTCAATAATTCCCAAATGGGGATAGGCGTTTTTCAGCACGGTCCTTCTTTCAGTGATAGGTCCTCCTCAGTCAGAGTCCTGGTAGGAACGGCTCATTCCTACCAGGACTCTGACTGAGGAGGACCTATCACTGAAAGAAGGACCGTGCTGAAAAACGCCTATCCCCATTTGGGAATTATTGAAATAAAGCAAACCACCTTAATCGAGCGTTCGCCACCAAGGAAAGACGCCTCTTTCCAATCTTATCCTAGAACATTCCATGACCCACACCTGCCAATTGTCGTGATCAAGGCTTTGGTTAAAGCCGAAACGCGTTGACATCTGTGGCCATTAACTGTTCATAATAAACCTTGCATCAAAAACATCTAAAGGAGTGTGCAACTTTGTATCCATATTTGTATTTACTGGGATTGAAGAAATCCTGTTAGTTGGCACCTCCACTCACCACCTACGCGGTGTGCACACCATTATACCCTATTGACTGATGCTTGTAAAACACTGTGGGATTAATTGTGCTATGTAAGTGAATAAATAATATTAGAGCTGCGGTATTATGGTATGTTATATTAATACTTGTCCCTTTTTTACAGGCTGGTCCCGACGGTGCGTTACTTCCCTCTGAGGATGCACTGTGTGCGCGCACTGACACTGCTGTCGGAGAGCACCGGAGTCTTCATACCTGTCCTCCCTTTTATCCTGGAGGTAGGTTCTCCACCATTCTCCCCAGTCTGGGTCCGCACTGGTTTAGACAGGGCTTTTCTTACATTCCCCATCCTTGAAGCCACAAAATCTTCACATTCAACAAGCGTCTTACAGGAGATGATCTAAGTTCTGCTTATATAAGCCATGTGTCTGTTTTCACACTTCAGTATTTTTGCTTCTGATGCATGGTACATGAATCTGCGGGAGAGAAATGGTGGCTTACAGCCGATACACGGGAGCCTGACTGCAGAGAAGCCCTGTCAATCAGGGGGACGGAGAGGCCTCAGCAGTATCTGCTCCTGTCTAGACATTGTGCCCAGAACTGCAACTCAAGCAAAGCCGACTGACACAGCGCCCAGACTGCAGGGACAAACTGGCTGACCACAGACGTCCAGGCCCAAGTGTAGGCATAGCTTGCTGTAACACCCCTTTAAGTAATGGCTGCTTAAAGGGGTTGTGCCAAGAACAGTTGTACATTTTAATTAATAGATCTTAGAATAATAAGTTCCAAAATTGGTTGAGTTAAAAAAAAAAAATAATAATTTCTGTCCCGAGATATTTTTATAAATATGTCCCTGTGTAATGGACCAACAGGAACAGGTCGTATACAGACATTACAGCTGGGGATCACAGAATATACAGACATTACAGCTGGGGATCACAGAATATAAGAGTATACAGACATTACAGCCGGGATCACAGAATATCAGAGTATACAGACAATACACGCCGGGATCACAGAATATAAGAGTATACAGACAATGCAGCCAGGATCACAGAATATAAGAGTATACAGACATTACAGCCGGGGATCACAGAATATAAGCGTATACAGACATTACAGCCGAGGATCACTGAATATAAGCGTATACAGACATTACAGCCAGGATCACAGAATATAGGAGTATACAGACTTTACAGCCGGGGATCACAAAATATAACAGTATACAGACATTACAGCTGATTCTTTCTGTGATGAAAAACATTTCATTGCCTGTTTTATATCCCAGAAGGCATCAGCTGCGATCCCTGCTATAATGTCTGTATACACTTATAGTCTGTGATCCCCTGCTGTAATGTCTGTATACTCTTATATTCTGTGATACCCGGCTGTAATGTCTGTACACTCTTTATTCTGTGATCCCCGGCTGTAATGTCTGTATACTCTTATATTCTGTGATCCCTGGCTGTGATGTCCTTGTATTAATTCTTATATTCTGTGATCCCCGGCTGTAATGTCTGGATACTCTTATATTCTGTGATCCCCTGCTGTAATGTTTGTATACTCTTATATTCTGTGATCCCCAGCTGTAATGTCTGTATACTCTTATATTCTGTGATCCCCGGCTGTAGTATTTGTCATTACAGGTAGTCCCTGTACAGTCACAGCGCAGGGTGGGCACATCAGATGCCAGCCATCGAAAGCGGGCCATACACATTCGATGGATAATAGAAAAATCCAGCTCCCATATGGAAAAAGTTTATTAAAATATCATGTTTATTAATAAAGGTTATGGATAAAATTACAGTTGAAATGTGTCCGCGCGTTTTGAGCGATAACACTCTGAATCATAGCATAGGAATGATGATTAAGAGCACGTTACCACTCAAATTGTGTAGGTTGGATTCCTTTCCATGCTCCGCAACTGTAACCGGCAAGTTGACTAGTTTCTTCCTTTTTGCGTTTGATGGCGGTCTGCCAAACGTTGCTACCGCCGATCGTTCACACGACTCCTCCATGCTCGCAGTTTTAGTGCAGTTTTTCTATCCGATCTCTGCCGATTTAGGTCTTTGTTTCCTACCGACGTCTCCGGTGTGAGTGTTGAGGTTGTACGGCTGCTCCTCTTGATGACAAGTTCTTCCCTGTCCGCTAATAGGCAGGAGGTTTATCATCCGAGGAGCCGGATTGCTCAATCGAGTTGCTAAGCTGTAGCTCATCCCATCAGCGTCGGGTTGGAAACGCAGCCTCTAGGTGATACATATCCACCTGATATTAATGTCTTCTGTCTGTGCCATCTCTCCACGTCATTTTCCTCTTTGATCGGCAGCCGCAGCTTTCTATATATATTTTTTTTAATTTCTATTCCCTTTTCGTGCTCTCGGCCAAGTCCGCAGTGACGGTGCAGATGCGGGTGAGGTTTGGGTGGAGGTTTGTTCTTTATTGATGTTCTTGGCTGTAGTTTGCATCTTGGTAGCACTGGGATTGAAGATGGGAAGCGGCGGAGGCTTGCGCTGCCTCGTGATGCTCGGCCTGTCCCACAGCCAAGATGTTGTTCAGTGGAAGGAAATAGTTTTGCGGCTGCTCGGCTCCGTCCAGCCCACATCCTTGTGATCCTTGCCAGCTTCGTCTTTGTGATCCTTTCTCTTCCCCTCCCGGCAGGTCCGTGACTTCTGCCTGCTGCACATTTCCACAGGGGAGTCGTATGTACAGACTCCGTCATTGCTCTCCAGATAGGCTGATCTACGTCGCAGGCTTATTTTCCGTTTCGTTGGACTTCTTGGAGTGTTTTTAAATATCACGGTTCAGTTTGAGACTTAAATTGCTCAACAAAGCACTAAGATCTGGACTGCAGATCTGTACAGGATCGTCATCCCGATCACCAATCGATGACCTCGCGGTCGGGTCACCCCTGATTATGACATCACTTCCTGTCCGGGGGAGGGCGGATTCCAGGAGTGTATATAGCTTCTTTATCAGTATCAACACTTCTATAAACCAAAAGGAAAAAAACATCAATCACCCTTAAGGAAATCTGTCAGCAGGTTTTTGCTATGTTAACTGAGGACAGCATGCTGCATGGTTAAAAAGCAAATCAACTGTGCTTCTCTTATCAGGCTGTGTGCTATTGTTTACTAAACAAAAGCTTTATCACCTGGTGATTACCATTACAGGGCTACATTGTCACTGCAGTCTGACACGCCCCCTGCTGTGATTGACATGTCACGTGAATGTACAATGTCTATAGAGAGCCTGGTGTGGGTGGGGGCAGTCTACTCGCAGCCAGCTTATAACTGATGTGATACATCTTTGGATTCAGGGTTTCTTTGCCTATGAGGAGAAAAACCTGCTGACAGATTCCGTTTAACGGCACAATCGGAATAGTGGGGATAGGTGACCAACACTAAAATATAGGATCCTTCCTTCAGTTGTTTTAGTCCAATTCTTAGGGATAATATGGCAATGCCAAATGTGTTTTTAGTAGGGGTGACTTATACAATTTGTTCGTGGGACTAATGGGATGAAAGAAGATGCGCCCAACTAACTGCTTAGATACTGTAGTTGCTATTGACTGGGCATCTAGGGGGTTAACAGTGTCTATCAAAAATCATCTTTTACAAACCTCCCATCCAGTCCCCCCCCATCCCCGTCCGATACGGAGAAGTAAGCTTGAATGTGGCTGGGTTTGGGCGTAGGCTGAGACGTTGCGTGCTCTTGATTAGAGAATGGGCATTATGGGGCACACGTTCTCATGTTGTGTGTGAGAGCCACCTCTGATGCCCACCCATTGGTAATGCTCCTTAGAGAGGTTGTCCAGGTATCTAATTCTGATGTTCTATCCCAGAGCCGGGGAACCTCAGGCTGCGGCCCTCGAAGACCTTTTATGCGGCCCCCGGGCAGATTCCTGAGGACCGCAGTGCTCAGGCTGGCAGGCCTGCTTTACTTGACTGGCTGCCTTTTAAACCCAGCTCCCCAGTGATCTGTATGCTCCAGCCTCAACCCTGCCAGTGACGTATATGCTCCCAGCCTCTCCTGTAATGTCTATGGCCATAGCAATCCTGGAAAAAGCAGTAAAAAGCAGATCAATATCACCTAACTTAATGACCACGCCAAAGTGAAGCAGTTCCAGCCACAATAGGGGTGAGATGATGGTTTAACCAAATATAGCAGGGTTATTTTTAAGTTGATAATTTTGTACGTCCCTGAAGGGTGGTAAACATTTCCAAATGGCCCCCAGCAGAAATATGGTTCCCCACCCCTGTTCTATCCTATCAACAATATTGGATCAGTGCATGGGTGACACCCGTTTCCCCCTGGATGTGATCAGATGTAAACATTTGGAAAGAGCTGCCCCCAGACTGCAATCTTATGTATATATAAAGCTGAGTGTATGTGCATATGTGTGTGTGTGTGTGTGTGTGTGTGTGTATGTATCAAGGCCCACCCACTCCAGTTAGCCACACCCATCTCATCACAGAACCAGACAACATTGTATGGAGGGGGAGGAGCTATATGCAGAACCAGACAACATTCTATGGAAGGGGAGGAGCTAGACATTCTATGGAGGGGGAGGAGCTATACGCAGAACCAGACAACATTCTATGGAGGGGGAGGAGCTATACACAGAACCAGACAACATTCTATGGCAGGGGAGGATCTAGAAGCAGAACCAGACAAACATTCTATGGAAGGGGAGGAGCTAGACATTCTATGGAGGGGGAGGAGCTATACGCAGAACCAGACAACATTCTATGGCGGGGAGGAGCTATACACAGAACCAGACAACATTCTATGGAGGGAGGATTTAGAGGCAGAACCAGACAATATTCTATGGAGGGGAGGATCTAGAGGCAGACCGGCAAATTCTATGTAGGGGAGATCTAGAGGCTGACACCAGAAACATTCTACAGAGGGAGGTCTAGGGCAGAACCAGACCACATTCTATGTAGGGAGGATCTAGAGGCAGAACCAGACAACATTCTATGCCTCTCAGTCCTCCCCTCCATAGAATGTTGTCTGATTTCTGCATACAGCTCCTCCCCTACATAGAATGGTTGTTGGTTCCTCTCTAGATCCTCCCTTCATAGAATGTTGTCTGATTTGGTATAGCTCCTCCCCCACATCAATGTTGTTGGTTCTGCCTCTAGATCCTCCTCCCCATAGAAATGTTGTCTGATTCTGCTCTAGATCCTCCCCCTGTAGAATGTTGTCTGGTTTGCTCTAGATCCTCCCTCCATAGAATGTTTTTGCTGTTTGCGTATAGCTCCTCCTCTCCATAGATGTTGTCTGGTTCTGCTCTAGATCCCCCACTCTGTAGAATGTTGTCTGTAGTTCAGCCTCTAGAATCTAAGATGCAGAACCAACAACATTCTATGGAAGGGGAGGAGCTAGACAATTCTATGGAGGGGGAGGAGCTATACGCAGAACCAGACAACATTCTATGGCAGGGGAGGATTTAGAAGCAAAACAGACAACATTCTATGGAAGGGGAGGAGCTAGACATTCTATGGAGGGGGAGGAGCTATACGCAGAACCAGACAACATTCTATGGCGGGGGAGGAGCTATACACAGAACCAGACAACATTCTATGGAGGGGAGGATTTAGAGGCAGAACCAGACAATATTCTATGGAGGGGAGGATCTAGAGGCAGAACCAGACAAAATTCTATGTAGGGGAGGATCTAGAGGCTGAACTACCAGACAACATTCTAGAGGGGAGGATCTAGAGGCAGAACCAGACCACATTCTATGTAGGGGAGGATCTAGAGGCAGAACCAGACAACATTCTATGCCTCTAGATCTCCCCCTCCATAGAAGGTTGTTGATCTGCATACAGCTCTCCCCTACATGAATGTTGTTGGGTCTGCTTAGATCTCCTTCCATAGAATGTTGTCTGATCTGCGTATAGCTCTCCCTCATCCAATGTTGTCTGGTTCTGCCTCTAGATCCTCCTCTCCATAGAATGTTTCTGATTCTTGCTCTAGATCCTCCTTGTAGAATGTTGTCTGGTTCTGCCTCTAGATCCTCCCTCATAGAATGTTTTCTGGTTCTGCGTATAGCTCCTCCCTCTCCATAATGTTGTCTGGTTCTGCTCTAGATCCTCCTCTGTAGAATGTGTCTGGTAGTTCAGCTCTAGAATCTAGAGAGCAGAACCAGACAACATTCTATGGAAGGGGAGGAGCTAGACATTCTATGGAGGGGAGGAGCTATACGCAGAACAGACAACATTCTATGGAGGGGGAGGAGCTATACACAGAACCAGACAACATTCTATGGAGGGGAGGATCTAGAGCAGAACCAGACAACATTCTACAGAGGGGAGGATCTAGAGGCAGAACCAGACAACATTCTATGGAGAGGGAGGATCTAGAGGCAGAACCAGACAATTGGATGGAGGGGGAGGAGCTATACGCAGAATCAGACAACATTCTATGGAAGGGGAGGATCTAGAGGCAGAACCAGACAACATTCTATGTAGGGGGAGGAGCTGTATGCAGAATCAGACAACATTCTATGGAGGGGGAGGATCTAGAAGCAGAACCAGACAACATTCTATGGAGGGGGAGGAGCTATACACAGAACCAGACAACATTCTATGGAGGGGGAGGAGCTATACACAGAACCAGACAACATTCTATGGAGGGGGAGGAGCTTAACAGAACCAGACAACATTCTATGGAGGGGAGGATCTAGAGGCAGAACCAGACAACATTGGATGGAGGGGGAGGAGCTATACGCAGAATCAGACAACATTCTATGGAAGGGGAGGATCTAGAGCAGAACAGACAACATTCTATGGAAGGGAGGAGCTAGACATTCTATGGAGGGGAGGAGCTATAGCAGAACCAGACAACATTCTATGGCGGGGAGGAGCTATACACAGGACCAGACAACATTCTATGGAGGGGAGGATCTAGAGGCAGAACCAGACAACATTCTATGGAGGGGGAGGAGCTATATGCAGAACTAAACAACAGTTCCATAGGGGAGGAGGCTCTAGAGGCAGACATTATGTGCAAAATAATCATTCTATTCTAACTAAGAACAGCATCGCTGGGCTCTACAGCATGGGTGACACTCGGAATGTGCTCAGATCTAAACATTTGGAAAGAGCTGCCCCCAGACTACAGTTGATTAATATTGATGACCTATCTTTGGGGTAGATCATCCGTTTTAGGGTCATGGCCATTTACAGATTAGTGGGAAAGACGTCCATTAAGTCCCCATTTCTAGGAACCACCCAGCGGCTCTTAGAATCTGTTATAGAATACTGCTCTAGATCTAAGTTCTAATCCTACAGAAAGAAGCTGAAACTTAGCCGTTGTTATGTATATTACTAGTTCTGAGGCCTGAAGATGAATTCTGAATGTTGCACACAGCAGTTTTGGATTCCTGATGCCAGTAAATGTTGGGCACATCATCTTCCACTCATCAGTCGAGCCGTCATCACCATCATTAACACTTGGCTCCGGAGCCCGGCGTCTCATGGCCCATTTACAGTACGCGATGGCCGGGGAGTGATATCATCCCGTTAGTTAAATCTGCTGATTACAGCTAATGAGTGGAGAGGATTCCTTGCCTGGGAGATCACACTCATTTTTTATGCATGACCAAATCCCGTCAGAGACTGGCAATATTTCCGTCGTGTATCATTTTGCACATTTACGTTGGGGGTTTTAGGGACAAGGGCTCATCATCAATTGAATTATAAGACGTCTGTGGCTGTTGAGGAATTCTGGGAGATGTAGTTTAAGTGCCGAAGGCTTCTGACTAGGGCTGGGCGATTAATCGAATTAATTCGATTTATTCGCCCCTGATGTGGCCACGATTTGATTTTTCAAAATCGTGTAATTCGAATTAAATGGCACCCCCCCATGCTATACAGGCGGCGCCGCGGGATTAGTATAATACAGTGCGCTCCACACCTTCCGCTTGTAGATGCCGCAATGTGACTTTGGCGGGAGGGGGGTGACTTGTGGCGCCGCAAGCCGGGAGCCGTGTGACTGGGCAGACATGGGAGCGTTCTCCCTGGATCGGGGCTCGCGGTGCAGCAGCCGTAATCCGGTGCACGGCCGGCGGATGGGACTGCAACGTCGGTGTTTCCGCATGGCTGCTCATCCAGAGATGGGGGAGACCGGAGCAGCCTGCAGCACTGTGCACCGAGTGATCGGCACCATCCCCGGCTCCAGGTCAGTGTGTGCTGAGGCTCCATAGACAGTGCAGGGAGCAATCACTGCAGTCTGGGGCTGGTGCACTCACCAGTGTCCTCCATACACCACTGGGGCTGCTGCTGTATACTACTACCACTGGGGCTGCTGCTATATACACCACTGGGGCTGCTGCTATATACACCACTGGGGCTGCTGCTATATACACCACTGGGGCTGCTACTGTAGACTACTACCACTGGGGCTGCTGCTATATACACCACTGGGGCTGCTGCTATATACACCACTGGGGCTGCTGCTATATACACCACTGGGGCTGCTGCTATATACACCACTGGGGCTGCTGCTATATACTACTACCACTGGGGCTGCTGCTATATACACCACTGGGGCTGCTACTGTATACTACTACCACTGGGGCTGCTACTGTATACTACTACCACTGGGGCTGCTGCTATATACACCACTGGGGCTGCTACTGTATACTACTACCACTGGGGCTGCTGCTATATACACCACTGGGGCTGCTGCTATATACACCACTGGGGCTGCTGCTATATACACCACTGGGGCTGCTGCTATATACACCACTGGGGCTGCTGCTATATACTACTACCACTGGGGCTGCTGCTATATACTACTACCACTGGGGCTGCTGCTATATACTACTACCACTGGGGCTGCTGCTATATACTACTACCACTGGGGCTGCTGCTATATACACCACTGGGGCTGCTGCTATATACACCACTGGGGCTGCTACTGTATACTACTACCACTGGGGCTGCTGCTATATACACCACTGGGGCTGCTGCTATATACACCATGGGGCTGCTACTGTATACTACTACCACTGGGGCTGCTACTGTATACTACTACCACTGGGGCTGCTGCTATATACACCACTGGGGCTGCTACTGTATACTACTACCACTGGGGCTGCTGCTATATACACCACTGGGGCTGCTGCTATATACACCACTGGGGCTGCTGCTATATACACCACTGGGGCTGCTGCTATATACTACTACCACTGGGGCTGCTGCTATATACTACTACCACTGGGGCTGCTGCTATATACACCACTGGGGCTGCTGCTATATACACCACTGGGGCTGCTGCTATATACACCACTGGGGCTGCTGCTGTATACTACCGCTGGGGCTGCTGCTCTATACACCGCTGGGGCTGCTTCTGTAACACTGCTGGGGGTTGTATACCTGTGCTGGAGTCCACCCTCGGCTTATACACGAGTCAATAGGTTTTCCCAGGTTTTGGGGCAAAAGTAGGGGGGTCGGCTTATACACGGGTCGGCTTATACAAGAGTATATACGGTACCTCTTAGTTTTTCTCTTATTCATCAAAGAAAAGAAAAAAAATAAAAGAAAAAAAAAATCGAGATTTAAATCGAAAATCGTCCATAGGTTTAAATAAAATCGAGATTTGATTTTTTTCAAAATCGCCCAGCCCTACTTCTGACCGTTGTCATGGGGTACATGGATGAGTGTCCTCTTCCGAAGATGACCCCATTTAGTCCATACAGCTGAGATTACATATTGGCCTCTGCTGCCTTTTTATTGATCACAGGTCCCCCTTAAATACCTCTGGTCTGCAGCCATGTATACACCACATTTTAATGCCTTGGGATGTTTGTTTTCTGAAGGGAGGGGGGTGTAAAACAATACTTAAGCCATTAAGACCAGTTGGAAAGATTGAAATGGCTTCTCATGACTGATTTTCCCGGAGCCGTTGGATGTCGCGCCTGGTTTGTGGTATTGGGACCTTGAGTGGATGGAGATGGCAGGAGCTGTTAATCTCCGAGACACCCGAGGTTGTAGAGTCGGAGCACTCTGTGCCCTTTTGTAGCCAGACGGGAGGTTTAAAGATTCCCCTCCTAATGGTTTTACAGGAACTATTTTCTAATTAAATGATTGAATTCACAGTGGAAGCCTCTAACAGAAGCATCGGGCAGGGAGCACGATGGAGATGGAGACTGCATTAAACAAGGATATTGGTCATATGCAGTGACCCCCGCACTTCTCAGGTGCGGATCTGCAGGGGGAGTAAGTGTTCTGCAGGCAGGGGAGGGGGGGCAATATTCTGAAGGGTTGGTGTTCATTTGCAGTAACCCGTGCGCTTCTGCAGTGCCATGGTGGTCTGTGTTTCGCGGTGAGATCTTTGCCCCAGGGGTGGGCATTGGCAGTGTTTGGTAAAGGGGGGAGTAGTCAATTGGCTCAGAGTGGAAATTGTGTAGGGACGTTGTCCTATAGGGGTTCCTGCCCTGGAAGGTGGGTGAATATTGGTAGTGTTTTGGTCGGGACATCAGTGTTGCTGCGAAGGGGGCCGGTTGGATCATTGTGGAAATGGTGCAGGCTTAAAAAAGGACATCAGTCATATGTAGTAACCCGTGCAGTTCTCTGGTGAGCAGTGCTCTGCTGTGTTTGGGGAGGTGCAGTGCTCCGCTGTGTTTAGGGAGGTGCAGTTCCCCACTGTGTTTGGGGAGGTGAAGTGTTCCACCATGTGTGGTAGAGGCTGCAGCTTTCTGCCGTGTGTGAGGGGGTGCAGTGTTCCTCCTTGTGTGAGAGGTGGTGCAGCGTTCCATCGTGGGGGGGGGCCTAGCATTCTGCTATGGGAAGGGCTGGTGTCATGCTATGGGAGGGGCTAGTGTCCTGCTATGGGAGGGGCTAGTGTCCTGCTATGGGAGGGGCTAGTGTCCTGCTACGGGAGGGGCCAGCGTCCTGCTACGGGAGGGGCTAGCGTCCTGCTACGGGAGGGGCCAGCGTTCTGCTACGGGAGGGGCCAGCGTTCTGCTACGGGAGGGGCCAGCGTTCTGCTACGGGAGGGGCCAGCGTTCTGCTACGGGAGGGGCCAGCGTTCTGCTACGGGAGGGGCCAGCGTTCTGCTATGGGAGGGGCCAGCGTTCTGCTACGGGAGGGGCCAGCGTTCTGCTACGGGAGGGGCCAGTGTTCTGCTACGGGAGATGGGTAGCGTTGCACTGTGTGTGTATGGGGGGGGCAGCAATGTTCCGCTATGGGGGCGGCAGTATTCCACTGTGGGGGATGCATTGTTCTGTTGTGTACATGGGGCAGCAGTGTTCCACTGTGGGGGGCAGTGTTCCGCTGTGTGCGTGGGATGGCAGTGTTCCACTGTGGGGGATGCAGTGTTCTGCTTGTGGTGCAGTGTTATGTGGGTGGCAGTGTTTCCATTGTGGGGGATGCAGTGTTCTGCTGTGTATGTGCGGGATGCAGTGTTCCACTGTGGGGGGTGGCAGTGTTCCGCTGTGTGTGGGGGGGTGGCAGTGTTCCGCTGTGTGTGGGGGGTGGCAGTGTTCCGCTGTGTGTGGGGGGTGGCAGTGTTCCGCTGTGTGTGTGGGGGGTGGCAGTGTTCCGCTGTGTGTGGGGGGTGGCAGTGTTCCGCTGTGTGTGGGGGGTGGCAGTGTTCCGCTGTGTGTGGGGGGTGGCAGTGTTCCGCTGTGTGTGGGGGTTGGGCAGTGTCCACTGTGGGGGATGCAGTGGTTCTTCTGTGTATGTGGGGGATGCAGTGTTTCACTGTGAGGGATTCAGTGTTCTGTGTATGTGGGGGGCGGCTGTGTTCCATGGGAGTAGTGTTCTGAGATCCCAACTAGGCCACATTACAAAGAGAGTACCTTTATGCTTACAGGCACTCCCCCCACCAACACTGGTATGTGGGGGTTCTGCCTTACTTGTATAAGTCCAGTTGGGCACATTACAAAGAGAGTATAAGTGAGTGTATATATGCACTCTGTGGATGTAACTTTCCATTCATGTATCATCTGCAGGTCACAGTCTGACCTCAGCTCTCTTGACCCAACCTGATGACCTCTGGTGTATTTATGAGGCTATTATTTCAGACTGAGATATCTGGAGTGAGGCAGGGCCCTGCGGCCAATAGAAGGACCCAGCCTTTAAATTGTATACATCGCTAATCCTGCCTCTTAAAAGGGGCAAAATGCTAAGCATCTTGGCTTGTCTCCTCTATTTTAGCCCCCCCCCCCCAATGATTTAAACTTCTTACAATCTACATTAGCGCAATGTAAGTCATGCTGCCTAAAGACCCCCATCATATTAGACTCCAATCCATGGATTCGGCTGGATCACATGTTTGTGGAGCGTCTTGACTCTGAATTTCTGTGGTAGATCATATTGTTCTCCCATTAAATAAGGCGTCAGAGCGGGCTGACAGCAGCTCTCATAGAGAGGACCGGAGCGCTGGGCTCCATTGTATAAGGCCGTCTCCTGTACATCATCCTGACAGATGTTCTTTTGTTTTTTGTTTTCCCCTCATTGTTCTATATTACTCATATCTGACGAGGGTCTGATTACACAAGAACGGAACGTCGTCTGGATGATTTTGGATTACTAATTAAATAAATTGCTCATTGCATTTTAAAAAGGAACATCATATTCTGAGTAGATCTCTACTTGAGCACCTACTTTGAACCAAGGATGCCATGATTTTCTTTATGACCAAAAAAACAGGCTCGCCGGTACCCATAAGGGCTTGTGTAGAGCAGATGTCGCTTTTTCAATGCAAGTTTCTAGAGCTTCGTTTTGAATCTTAGACTTAAATTTGGAAAAGATGCATCTTCCTACGTGTTCTGAGCATTCAAAGCATCAGAGTTGTTGCCGCGGGCCAGAGGAGGGCCGGAGTGTAAAGAGAAAAAGGAAACCTACATCAGAATCTGCAGCGAGAGGTAGAGAGTACACACAGGCAGAATCAGGATAGAGAGAATCTGCAGGGAGAGGTAGAGAGTACACACAGGCAGAATCAGGATAGAGGGAATCTACAGGGAGAAGTAGAGAGTACACACAGGCAGAATCAGGATAGAGAGAATCTGCAGGGAGAGGTAGAGAGTACACACAGGCAGAATCAGGATAGAGAGAGAATCTACAGGGAGAAGTAGAGAGTACACACAGGCAGAATCAGGATAGAGGGAATCTACAGGGAGAAGTAGAGAGTACACACAGGCAGAATCAGGATAGAGAGAGAATCTACAGGGAGAAGTAGAGAATACACACAGGCAGAATCAGGAGAGAGAGAATATGCAGGGAGAGGTAGAGAGTACACACTGGCAGAATCAGGATAGAGGGAATCTACAGGGAGAAGTAGAGAGTACACACAGGCAGAATCAGGAGAGAGAGAATATGCAGGGAGAGGTAGAGAGTACACACTGGCAGAATCAGGATAGAGGGAATCTACAGGGAGAAGTAGAGAGTACACACAGGCAGAATCAGGAGAGAGAGAGAATCTGCAGGGAGAGGTAGAGAGTACACACAGGCAGAATCAGGAGAGAGAGAATATGCAGGGAGAGGTAGAGAGTACACACACGCAGGATCAGGAGAGAGAGAGAATCTGCATGGAGAGGTAGAAAGTACACACAGGCAGAATCAGGATAGAGGAAATCTGCAGGGAGAGGTAGAGAGTACACACAGGCAGAATCAGGATAGAGAGAATCTGCAGGGAGAGGTAGAGAGTACACACAGGCAGAATCAGGAGAGAGAAAATCTGCAGGGAGAGGTAGAGAGTACACACAGGCAGGATCAGGATAGAGAGAGAATCTGCAGGGAGAGGTAGAGAGTACACACAGGCAGAATCAGGATAGAGAGAATCTGCAGGGAGAGGTAGAGAGTACACACAGGCAGAATCAGGATAGAGAGAGAATCTGCAGGGAGAGGTAGAGAGTACACACAGGCAGAATCAGGATAGAGAGAATCTGCAGGGAGAGGTAGAGAGTACACACAGGCAGAATCAGGATAGGGGGAATCTACAGGGAGAAGTAGAGAGTACACACAGGCAGAATCAGGATAGAGAGAATCTGCAGGGAGAGGTAGAGAGTACACACAGGCAGAATCAGGATAGAGAGAATCTACAGGGAGAAGTAGAGAGTACACACAGGCAGAATCAGGATAGAGGGAATCTACAGGGAGAAGTAGAGAGTACACACAGGCAGAATCAGGATAGAGAGAGAATCTACAGGGAGAAGTAGAGAGTACACACAGGCAGAATCAGGAGAGAGAGAGAATCTACAGGGAGAAGTAGAGAGTACACACAGGCAGAATCAGGAGAGAGAGAATATGCAGGGAGAAGGTAGAGAGTACACACTGGCAGAATCAGGATAGAGGGAATCTACAGGGAGAAGTAGAGAGTACACACAGGCAGAATCAGGATAGAGAGAGAATCTGCAGGGAGAGGTAGAGAGTACACACAGGCAGAATCAGGAGAGAGAGAATATGCAGGGAGAGGTAGAGAGTACACACAGCCAGGATCAGGAGAGAGAGAGAATCTGCATGGAGAGGTAGAAAGTACACACAGGCAGAATCAGGATAGAGGAAATCTGCAGGGAGAGGTAGAGAGTACACACAGGCAGAATCAGGATAGAGGGAATCTACAGGGAGAAGTAGAGAGTACACACAGGCAGAATCAGGATAGAGAGAGAATCTACAGGGAGAAGTAGAGAGTACACACAGGCAGAATCAGGATGAGAGAGAGAATCTACAGGGAGAAGTAGAGAGTACACACAGGCAGAATCAGGAGAGAGAGAATATGCAGGGAGAGGTAGAGAGTACACACTGGCAGAATCAGGATAGATGGGAATCTACAGGGAGAAGTAGAGAGTACACACAGGCAGAATCAGGATAGAGAGAGAATCTGCAGGGAGAGGTAGAGAGTACACACAGGCAGAATCAGGAGAGAGAGAATATGCAGGGAGAGGTAGAGAGTACACACACGCAGGATCAGGAGAGAGAGAGAATCTGCATGGAGAGGTAGAAAGTACACACAGGCAGAATCAGGATAGAGGAAATCTGCAGGGAGAGGTAGAGAGTACACACAGGCAGAATCAGGATAGAGAGAATCTGCAGGGAGAGGTAGAGAGTACATACAGGCAGAATCAGGAGAGAGAAAATCTGCAGGGAGAGGTAGAGAGTACACACAGGCAGGATCAGGATAGAGAGAGAATCTGCAGGGAGAGGTAGAGAGTACACACAGGCAGAATCAGGATAGAGAGAATCTGCAGGGAGAGGTAGAGAGTACACACAGGCAGAATCAGGATAGAGAGAGAATCTGCAGGGAGAGGTAGAGAGTACACACAGGCAGAATCAGGATAGAGAGAATCTGCAGGGAGAGGTAGAGAGTACACACAGGCAGAATCAGGATAGAGGGAATCTACAGGGAGAAGTAGAGAGTACACACAGGCAGAATCAGGATAGAGAGAGAATCTACAGGGAGAAGTAGAGAGTACACACAGGCAGAATCAGGAGAGAGAGAGAATCTACAGGGAGAAGTAGAGAGTACACACAGGCAGAATCAGGAGAGAGAGAATATGCAGGGAGAGGTAGAGAGTACACACAGGCAGAATCAGGATAGAGAGAGAATCTACAGGGAGAAGTAGAGAGTACACACTGGCAGAATCAGGATAGAGAGAGAATCTGCAGGGAGAGGTAGAGCGTACACACTGGCAGAATCAGGATAGAGGGAATCTACAGGGAGAAGTAGAGAGTACACACAGGCAGAATCAGGATAGAGAGAGAATCTGCAGGGAGAGGTAGAGAGTACACACAGGCAGAATCAAGAGAGAGAGAATATGCAGGGAGAGGTAGAGAGTACACACACGCAGGATCAGGAGAGAGAGAGAATCTGCATGGAGAGGTAGAAAGTACACACAGGCAGAATCAGGATAGAGGAAATCTGCAGGGAGAGGTAGAGAGTACACACAGGCAGAATCAGGATAGAGAGAATCTGCAGGGAGAGGTAGAGAGTACACACAGGCAGAATCAGGAGAGAGAAAATCTGCAGGGAGAGGTAGAGAGTACACACAGGCAGGATCAGGATAGAGAGAGAATCTGCAGGGAGAGGTAGAGAGTACACACAGGCAGAATCAGGATAGAGAGAATCTGCAGGGAGAGGTAGAGAGTACACACAGGCAGAATCAGGATAGAGAGAGAATCTGCAGGGAGAGGTAGAGAGTACACACAGGCAGAATCAGGATAGAGAGAATCTGCAGGGAGAGGTAGAGAGTACACACAGGCAGAATCAGGATAGAGAGAATCTGCAGGGGGAGGTAGAGAGTACACACAGGCAGGATCAGGATAGAGAGAGAATCTGCAGGGAGAGGTAGAGAGTACACACAGGCAGAATCAGGATAGAGAGAGAATCTACAGGGAGAAGTAGAGAGTACACACAGGCAGGATCAGGAGAGAGAGAATCTGCAGGGAGAGGTAGAGAGTACACACAGGCAGAATCAGGATAGAGAGAGAATCTACAGGGAGAAGTAGAGAGTACACACTGGCAGAATCAGGATAGAGAGAGAATCTGCAGGGAGAGGTAGAGAGTACACACAGGCAGAATCAGGATAGAGAGAGAATCTACAGGGAGAAGTAGAGAGTACACACAGGCAGAATCAGGAGAGAGAGAGAATCTACAGGGAGAAGTAGAGAGTACACACAGGCAGAATCAGGAGAGAGAGAGAATCTACAGGGAGAAGTAGAGAGTACACACAGGCAGGATCAGGAGAGAGAGAATCTGCAGGGAGAGGTAGAGAGTACACACAGGCAGGATCAGGAGAGAGAGAATCTGCAGGGAGAGGTAGAGAGTACACACAGGCAGAATCAGGATAGAGAGAGAATCTGCAGGGAGAAGTAGAGCGTACACACAGGCAGAATCAGGATAGAGAGGAGAGAATCTGCATGGAGGGAGTAGAGATCGTACTCCGGCTACACAAGTGATTGTCTCTGTACACTCGAAAGGAGATTATGTGGGTTTGTGCATTACTCTTCTGATTTTGGGATCATCAGATCCCATTGTTTTGGTGGGATCTATAGGTTGTAATGTTTATCAGACTCCTGCAATCAGAGGGATCATTTTCAGCAGATACGTTTACATAACCCCTTCCACATACGAGGCGTCCGGCAGCAGTCGTCGCTCAGTTGCTGAGTACTAGATGGAGAGTAGCATTGCAGAACATTCACTTTTTACCATTTCATGTGAATAGTGTTATGATGAAGTACAATATACTATATTTTTCTGATATCTTTTTTTTTTCTTTTTTTCTCTTGAACAACTGGTAGACTATTTTTTTTACACGAAGTGTTAGATTGTAAACCATAAATTCCATTGGATCCCTGCCCCTATTGGCCAGACACGAGGGAAAACTGCTGAACGTCTGATCTTCTCTCGCTGGAACTTCTGGCTTATGTTAAAACTTACGTATAATCCATCAATAATTGATTTTATTACGCTCACAACTTGCGTCCCACATAAAAAATAATAGGGAAACCTTTTTGATAGTGCGGCTTTCTGGTGCTCGGCATCCAGCTGCAGAGTGGATGGTGATTGATTTGGGGATGATTTAGCGTCCCTATACATGGGAGAACTTGTAAAATTCACATTTCTTACTCATAAAACCCATTGAAGGCTTTGAAGTGAGAGTCTTGGAAGACAGACATACGAATAACTTTTTCTTATTGACGAAGAAAAAGGCTGGCCGTCCTCCCCAGTGATCTCGCCGGGACGTTGCAGGCAGGAGAGATATTGGATTTCTGCTTTTGGCCGCCATGGATTAGAGGGGTTACGTAATTAATCCAGGCTCTCTTGTAAAAAGCAGCCAACGTTTCTCACCCCTGGCGTTCAAGTGTTATTCCTGGGAGGATGCCCCGTCTGGCTATACATTCCCCCTGCAGTGGTCATTACCATTACATGCTGGCTGTCCTCTCTGGCAGATAGCAAGGGGGGCCCGTACAGGGAAAATCCCTCCATGGTGTCCATATGCTCCAATACTGGCACCTGCAAACCTGCGCCACTCCAGCTCCTGTAAAACTACAGGGCATGCTGGGAGTTGTAGATTTCCACAGCTGGAGTGAAGGAGTATTGCTTGTAGTATTACATATTGTTAGGGGATGCTCGAAAAGGTAGGATGGGGTGGGGGTTTCGGTCTTCAACCTGGGGCACTCCAGTGTCCGACTGTATGGACATGCTGAGAGTTGTAGTTGCCCAACAGGAGTCATGCCTCTGTACTGAGCCCATACTGTAGCAGGACAGTGGACAGAAGTTGCTCAAGAACTTTGGTTAGCAGCCTTAGGTGCGCCAGCTTTCAGGCAGGCTGGGAGTTGTAGTTTCCCAATATGACCCCCTGCTGTAGTAGGACATTTTGATAGACGTTGCTCTAGCACTCAGTTTAGTAGTAGCCTGCAGCTCTCCAGGTGTCAGGACGTGTTGGGAGTTGTAGTTTCCCAACTGCTGGAGTCTATTGAGGCATGCTGGGTGTTGTAGTGCAGGTTGCTGTGCCCTGCTTCACTAGGACATATAGATAGGAGTTACTCTAGTAGGGGGAGCAGCAAGCAACCTGCGGGGCGCCTAGCTTTACTCAGTAGGGCTGGTCCATGGGCATGCTGGGTGTTGTAGTTCAGGTTGCTGTGCCTTGCTTTACTAGGGCATATAGATAGGAGTTACTCTAGTAGAGGAGCAGCAAGCAACCTGCGGACTCCACTGTCAGGGCATGCTGGGTGTTCGTTTCCAACTGTTGGAGTATATTCAAACTATTGGGGCTCTAGAGTTGTAGTTGTCCAACTGCGGGAGTGTATTAAAACTGTTGGGGCGTGCTGGGAGTTGCAGATTTCCAGAGCTGGAGTGACGCAAGTTTGCTGTAGTAGGACGTATTGTCAAGGGATGCTCCTAAGGGGAGCAATGGTTGACACAGATAAAAATAGGCTCCTGTGCAAAAACAATGTTCGGGGCCCCTTGGCAGTCAAATAATTTATCATAATGCACAATTCCACCTGTTTCGGAGGTGTAAATAGCCCCCTTACCTCTTGGGCCCCTGTGCGACTGTGGTATGTCCGCCCCTGAGGAGGCGTGTCAGCACCCTGGGGCACTCCAGCCTCATACAACTTTCAGCAATGCCCTGACAGTAGTTGCCCAACAGTAGTAAGTAGTTCCTTAGTTTACTGCCCCCTACTGTAGTATGACACTGGACAGAATTTTCTCTCATGCTAGGATTAGCAGCCTGCGGCGCTCCACTGTCAGAGCATGCTGGGAGTTATAGTTTCCTAACTGCTGGAGTATATTCAAACTATTGGGGCATGCTGGATGTTGTAGTGCAGGTCGCTGTGCCTTGCTTTAGTAGGACATGTAGATAGGTGACAGTGTAAATAGTGAAGAAAAAAAAAAAAATCTTCCCCTTAGCGAAGCTGTTGCTGCAGACACTCGTCCATTGATGGCTCAATGGAGTCTGAGCTGCGGAATTACATAATGACACATTAGATAATTACATATTAATTAGAAAATACTAATCCTCTGGCAGGTATACCCGTCCTGGAAGACGGCCCAGACACACAGACCTTGATGTGAACGCCCACAGATACTTTAGTGTCTTTGTGACTTTAATTTCTTTCTTTCTTTTTTTTTTCCTGCAGATTTTCCAGCAAGTGAATTTTAACAAACGGCCGGGAAGGATTAGTGTAAAACCGATCAACTTCGCTGTGATCCTGAAGCTGTCCAATGTGAACCTGCTGGAGAAAGTGTTCAGGGTAAATGATGTGTTATCCTCGGGTGTGGAATATGTCCGATTCCTCCAGGAGGCAAAACGCAACACTAAAGGCCAGGTTACACGTAGCGTGTTTCAGCGTCCCAACCAATGATCCAACCTTGCCGGGATCGCTGGAACATCGCTGTGTGGTCGCTGGTGAGATGCCACACAGGCAGATCTGCTCAGCGACGACCGTGTAACAACCTCGACATCGTAGAAAAGAAATAAAATGTCGAGGTCCCGCTACTGTATTCTGATAGGCTGGGGTAAGCGGTAGAACGCTGGTAACCAGGGTACACATCGGGTTACTAAGCACAGCACGCTGTACTTAGTAACTCGATGTGTACCCTGATTACCAGCGTGCTGAGCTTAGTAACTCGATGTGTTCCCTGTTACCAGCGCTGTGCTTGAGCCTTATGTTGAACCGATGTGTTCCCTGGTTACCAGCGCCTGTGCTTAGAACCCGTGTGTTCCCTGGTTACCAGCGCACTCTGCTTAGTAAACCGTGTGTTCCCTGGTTACCAGCGCACTGTGCTTAGTAACTCATGTGTACCCTGGTTACCAGCGTTTGTACTTAGTAACTGATGTGTTCCCTGGTTACCAGCGGCTTGTAGCTTAGTAGACGATGTGTTCCCTGGTTACCAGCGCGCTCAGCTTAGTGAACCCGGTGTGTTCCCTGGTTACCAGCGCACTTGCTTAGAACTCAGTGTGTTCCCTGTTAACAGCGCACTGTGCTTAGTAACCCAATGTGTTCCCTGGCTTACCAGCGCTGTGTACTTAGTAACTCGATGTGTTCCCTGGTTACCAGCGTGTTGACTTAGTAACCCGATGTGTTCCTGGTTACCAGCGCCTGTGCTTAGTAATCCGGTGTGTTCCCTGGTTACCAGCGCACTGTGCTTAGTATCCGGTGTGTTCCCTGGTTACCAGCACACTGTGCTTAGTAAGATGTTACCAGAAGTTCTTGTAAGAAGTAGGAGTTTGCATTTTTTGCTATACTCAAGATATTTACTCAAGTTGCCTGGGTGTTCAACCACCGCTGCTAAACAGAACATGTGCAGCGCTTACAGGCTTTTATATATTGAGCTTGTAAGCACTGTTCTGGAGCTGCCTGGAATCTCTGCAGCGTATTGTTATCTCCTTATGTCAGCCAGCTTCAGCGCAGTTCTTAAAAACAAGACAGCAGCGGTGGTCGGTCTCCTAGGCAACAAGATGCAAACAAGAAAAGTGTTTATATATTGAGAATGGCTGCAAATATTAATAAACAGTAAATGGCAAAAGTGCTTGTTTTTACAGGCCCTATCTGACCGTATCCATCTGTAAAGCTGGGAATGACCCTTATACAGGCAGAAATATAGATGCCGATCTCGGAGTGAAATAATGGACCATATACATACATAAAAACCCACTATAGTGCCGTAGAAGCTGATTATTTTCCAGCCTTCTGAGGTCACGTTGTGATGTGGGTCATCTCTGATCGGCTATTGTACAGGTCACGACACGTTCCCGCTATGGAAACTTTACATCAGTCAATACATGTAGATTTCTCCCAGCTATTTTTCTTAATACTTTTAAGGATATACAGGGTGGGCCATCTATGTGGATACACCCAAATAAAATGGGAATGAATGGTGATATCAACTTGAAATAACTCTTGAAAGAATAAAGTTATGTTAAAACCAAGCGCACCATTGTTTTTCTTATGATATTCGCAATAAGTTTGATGTGTCACATGACCCTCTTCCCATTAAAAAAAATAAAGTTGGATCCAAAATGGCCGACTTCAATATGGCCGCCATGGTCACCACCCATCTGGAAGAGATTCCCCTCCCATATACTAATGTGCCACAAACAGGAAATTGATATCACCAATCCATTCCCATTTTATTTAGGTGCATCCATATAGATGACCCACCCTGTACATTGCCTCTGTCCTTTCTATCCTATCTAGCTTCTCTATTCCATCATCCTTCCCATCATCTCTCTATATCCTTATGTCATGAAAGCATTAACAAAGATGTGTTCATTTATTATTTATTAGATTTTCTTGTATTGTTATTTAATTTAATTTTTTCCTGCTCACTCACATTTTGATTGCCTCTGACTGTCATCGTCACCGCCGCTGTTCTCTGTTATCTGCAGGATGGCCTGATTGAGCAGATTTACGACCTGACGTTAGAATATGTGCACACCCAGGCCAACAGCATCGGCTTCCCTGAGCTGGTGCTGCCATGTGTTATACAGGTAAGATGGTACATAGATGACATAAATGGGGATTCCGATTTATTTGGAAAGGGTTGTTTTTTTTTTTCTTATTAGTTAGTAATTGGTCTGATTTATATGTTGGCACGTGATCCAGTGTTTCCCCATCAGACAGCCCCTTTTATATTAGAGCTGCTGTGATGATCAGCTGATCACTGTGGATCTGTCTCACAAGATCCCAGTCTAATAGATCAATTATGGAGATCACAGGGGATGTTGTATTCATCTATGTAATGTGTGAGTCACCGGCTTCATAACGTTTTATTCCTTGTATGGTACACACGGACAGGGATGTCCCTAGTAAACTGGTCAGGGAAGTGATGTGGATAATCGCATGGCATATTTTCTTATGTACTTAGTGTAGTTCTCCATGCTTTACAATTGCATACAAGATCAGAGGTCGCTTGTTTAGACACCTCCACCGATGAATTTGCTTGGCACATTTAACCCCACCTAGCTGTCTCTCTCTGCTTTGCTCTGGGGTGATGACCTTCCCCTTTGCTTTCTTTGTGGGCGCCCGTCCTCTTTGCTTTTCTTCGGTGGTGCCCATTCTCTTTGCTTTATTTTGGTGGTGCCCCTTCTTTGTTTTCTTTGTGGCCCCCCTCCTCTTTGCTTTTTTTTGTGGCGCCACTTCTCCTTTTCTTTTCTTCCATGTTGCCCTCCTCCTTTGCTTTTCTTTTGGTGGTGCCCCTCCCCCTTTGTTTTCGTTAGGCATGCTCTCCCCCTTTGCTTTCCTTTCGGGGCACCCCTCCTCCTTTGCATTTCTTGGTGGCACCTCCCCTTTGCTTTTCTTCTGTGTTGTCCCTCCTCTTTGCTTTTCTTTTGGTGGCGCCTCTCCTTTACTTTTCTTCAGGGAGGCTCCTCCCCCTTTTGGCTGACCTCACGGGGCACCACTCCCCCTTTGGCTTTCCTCTGGGGCGCACCCCTCCCCCTTTTTGGGTTTCCTCTGGGGCGCACCCCTCCCCTTTGGCTTTCCTCTGGGGCGCACCCCTCCCCCTTTGGCTTTCCTCTGGGGCGCACCCCTCCCCCTTTGGCTTTCCTCTGGGGCGCACCCTCCCCCTTTGGCTTTCCTCTGGGGCGCACCCTCCCCCTTTGGCTTTCCTCTGGGGGCGCAGCCCTCCCCCTTTGGCTTTCCTCTGGGGCGCAGCCCTCCCCCTTTGGCTTTCCTCTGGGGGCGCAGCCCTCCCCCTTTGGCTTTCCTCTGGGGCGCAGCCCTCCCCCTTTGGCTTTCCTCTGGGGCGCAGCCCTCCCCCTTTGGCTTTCCTCTGGGGGCGCAGCCCTCCCCCTTTGGCTTTCCTCTGGGGCGCAGCCCTCCCCCTTTGGCTTTCTCTGGGGCGCAGCCCTCCCCCTTTGGCTTTCCTCTGGGCGCAGCCCTCCCCCTTTGGCTTTCCTCTGGGGCGCAGCCCTCCCCCTTTTGGCTTTCCTCTGGGGCGCAGCCCTCCCCCTTTTGGCTTTCCTCTGGGGCGCAGCCCTCCCCCTTTGGCTTTCCTCTGGGGCGCAGCCCTCCCCCTTTGATTTCTGATCAGTATGAACATAGAAAGTCACAGAAGCTGCTCCATAAACTACAAGATCCCTCCGATTGTTCAGACACTCTGTAGCTTCTTCAAAGTTCAGTGCGGCCACATTTACAGGCGAGATATATAGTCAGAGGTTAGGCATTGCTGCAAACATTAAATTATTTGCAGCCTATCAGGAGACAGATTAATAGCCATGTGGCGGCTTTGTAATATATCCCAGGTGCAGGTTGCGTTTTTGTGTTAATCATCTCGGCCCTTGTCTCGCTGATCTCCTCTCCTGGATCAGCCGGTGGAGGATGTGCGTGCGTCGGCCTCACAGGTGTCTCCTGCACAGCGCCTTTCACACAGTCCTCACTGCCGGCTACTCAATCAATATATATATAAATATGTATATGTTTTGTTCTCATGACCATAAATCACCAGAACACAATTTACTTTAATTTATTGTTAAAAGGCTCCTGTGCCGAATGCACGCTCTGCAATGTAGTCAGTACTGCGCAGGGGTCGGAACCAAGTTTTTGCCTTTTATGTAACGTTACGCACATCGCCTGGATTTATTTGAACAAAAGATGTCATTATTGCAGTCTAAACATCGGACCATACGCAGAGGAAATTGATTCCTTTTGCCACATGTGGACTGACGTACTGAAATCCCAGCTGTTGTATAACAACGAGGGGGGCTACAACTCTTCTGACACCATTTTATGAGGGTCCAAACCTTATAAATCTATACAAGATGAGTAACTGAGTACACCTTGCGTTTCCTACCTTCTGCTTATTCTAGGTTACAATCTATGAAGTACTTCGGAGCTGAATTCACAGGTCAGTTAGCAGACCCTGTGATTACAAATTAGATCCTATTATGACATGGAAGAGTTAATTCCTCCTTTGAGAATGTAGGAAAATTTCAGCTCTGAAGGCTGCAAAATTGTAAGTATAAAACTGTGGCTACACACTGCAAAGTATCACCATTCAGCCCAAACCTTTACAGACTTTAGCCTCTTAACGACAGCCTGCTGTTTTTTCGCGAAAGAGATAATGCTGCTTTTGCTGGAGGGTCTGCAGCTCATTATGTCTATATATTATATATAATCTTTCTGGTTCTTGGAGGAGTCTCCTGCTGTGCAGTCAGGGTTAGCAAAGGTGTGGCCGAGCAGTTCGGTGCGCCCTTGGTGTGGCCGAGCAGTTCGGTGCGCCCTTGGTGTGGCCGAGCAGTTCGGTGCGCCCTTGGTGTGGCCGAGCAGTTCGGTGCGCCTGCCACATTGGTGTGGTGGCCGAGCAGTTCGGTGCGCCCTTGGTGTGGCCGAGCAGTTCGGTGCGCCCTTGGTGTGGCCGAGCAGTTCGGTGCGCCCTTGGTGTGGCCGAGCAGTTCGGTGCGCCCTTGGTGTGGCCGAGCAGTTCGGTGCGCCCTTGGTGTGGCCGAGCAGTTCGGTGCGCCCTTGGTGTGGCCGAGCAGTTCGGTGCGCCCTTGGTGTGGCCGAGCAGTTCGGTGCGCCCTTGGTGTGGCCGAGCAGTTCGGTGCGCCCTTGGTGTGGCCGAGCAGTTCGGTGCGCCCTTGGTGTGGCCGAGCAGTTCGGTGCGCCCTTGGTGTGGCCGAGCAGTTCGGTGCGCCCTTGGTGTGGCCGAGCAGTTCGGTGCGCCCTTGGTGTGGCCGAGCAGTTCGGTGCGCCCTTGGTGTGGCCGAGCAGTTCGGTGCGCCCTTGGTGTGGCCGAGCAGTTCGGTGCGCCCTTGGTGTGGCCGAGCAGTTCGGTGCGCCCTTGGTGTGGCCGAGCAGTTCGGTGCGCCCTTGGTGTGGCCGAGCAGTTCGGTGCGCCCTTGGTGTGGCCGAGCAGTTCGGTGCGCCCTTGGTGTGGCCGAGCAGTTCGGTGCGCCCTTGGTGTGGCCGAGCAGTTCGGTGCGCCCTTGGTGTGGCCGAGCAGTTCGGTGCGCCCTTGGTGTGGCCGAGCAGTTCGGTGCGCCCTTGGTGTGGCCGAGCAGTTCGGTGCGCCCTTGGTGTGGCCGAGCAGTTCGGTGCGCCCTTGGTGTGGCCGAGCAGTTCGGTGCGCCCTTGGTGTGGCCGAGCAGTTCGGTGCGCCCTTGGTGTGGCCGAGCAGTTCGGTGCGCCCTTGGTGTGGCCGAGCAGTTCGGTGCGCCCTTGGTGTGGCCGAGCAGTTCGGTGCGCCCTTGGTGTGGCCGAGCAGTTCGGTGCGCCCTTGGTGTGGCCGAGCAGTTCGGTGCGCCCTTGGTGTGGCCGAGCAGTTCGGTGCGCCCTTGGTGTGGCCGAGCAGTTCGGTGCGCCCTTGGTGTGGCCGAGCAGTTCGGTGCGCCCTTGGTGTGGCCGAGCAGTTCGGTGCGCCCTTGGTGTGGCCGAGCAGTTCGGTGCGCCCTTGGTGTGGCCGAGCAGTTCGGTGCGCCCTTGGTGTGGCCGAGCAGTTCGGTGCGCCCTTGGTGTGGCCGAGCAGTTCGGTGCGCCCTCGGTGTGGCCGAGCAGTTCGGTGCGCCCTCGGTGTGGCCATCCAGCTCGGTGCGCCCTCGGTGTGGCCTAGCAGCTCGGTGGTGCGCCCTCGGTGTGGCCGCGCAGCTCGGTGGTGCGCCCTCGGTGTGGCCGTGCAGCTCGGTGGTGCGCCCTCTGTGCACCTTTCCACCTACTTGTGTTCTCTTTATCAACGCCCTTCTCTTTCTTGTTTGACAACTGTGAGTTTACAGGAGTCTGGTGTGAAGTTGCACTGTATTGCTCGACCACAGCAACGGTGGCTGCGCTTGGTTTGAACAGTCGTTTTGTGTGGACAGATTCTAATGTCTTTAACATGTGTGTGCACGGATCCCGTCATGGGATATTTTCCACAAAGTCCGTGCACCATTTAGGAACCAGACCTGTGCTTGGTAACGCAGGTGGTACAGATACACCCAAGAGGGACCTGCAAGTGCCAGCCATAGGTGTCGGTGAGCTGTGGTAGGCACATGTTCTCTATATACAAATTTATACATATTTTGGCTTTAGTTCGGTAAGCGCCATTGTTGTGTTTGCCTCTTTTACCTCTTGAACTCTTGTTTTCTGGTCATCATAATGGGAGACCCAGACAATGGGGTTTAGGGCTCCGCCCTCCGGAGGTCACACTAGGTACTACAAGTTTGTAGACACCGCCTCCTCCGCATATAAACCCCCACCGTAGGAGAAATCCTCAGTTTTAAACTTAGTGTGCTCGGAGGATCACGCTTTGCTTGCACTTCACTGCATTCTCACAGCTTACGTGATGGCGTATGAAGACAAGGTAATTGGTCCCGGTCGGGACCCTCGACAGTCTCCCCGCTCACCCTTTGTGGAACACGCTGGTGGAGGTACCGGAGGGCTTTTAGCCTGGACACTTAGCTGTTCTCCCGGTACGCTGTCGTGCTTTCCCCTTTCCATCCCTCTGTGGAGGCTCTGGATAGGGGGAGCCTGGAGCCTTGCACAGCTCCGCTCCGTCCGAGGCCTCCCTAAATGGTGCTTACAGACCGGACGGAGCCAGCCCAGTCCGAGGCCTCCCATTATGGTGCTTACACTCCGGACTGGTGCTGTACCCCCGTCCGAGGCCTCCCTAAAGGTGCTTACAGACCGGACCGGCACTGAGGCCCCTTGTGGTCTCCTGTGTGCCTGGGGGTAGTGTCTGTCACTTTGGTGGCATGGCACTCAGACCGCGCGGTTACCCTCGGGTCCGCGGTTCTGATAGTGTACCCTGTGCTGGGGTCACTCTGGCTGACCGCCCTGTGTGTCACAGGGGCTGAAGCTGAAGGCTGCTGCTGTTTGTTTTGTGCGGGCAGTCTGTGTGTGTGTATGTGTATTACTTCACACTCTTTTCCCGCGCTGCGGGCTCTGGCACCTCCATTGCTGAGGCAGCCTGGAGGGGGAGGAAGCAGCTCTTGTGATGACTCACTGATGGGCGTGTTTTTTGTGTTCTCCCGCGTGTTCCTGGCCACGCCTACGTATTCACAGTCGGCGGCCATCTTCTCCCTCACTTCCCGGCTGGGATCTGGCTGCAGCGTGTGTCTGCACTCTCAGGGAGACCGGAACTCGCGGAGGTCACACAATTACACCGCTTCCTCCTACCGCTTCTAGCGGTCGGTAAGCCACCGGGTTCCCCGGTTTGTTTGTTTACATCTTGGCTTATTCCCCTACTGTGGAGATGTCCTCAGTAAGGAAGCATGCTGCTAAGGCAGCAGATGTCACCATTACCTGCGCTACATGCAACGGTTCACTGGTGGAGGGGTCCTGCAATAATTGCGGGCGCCCAGAGACCCAGACAGTTACTGCAGAGTCAGGATCTGCGGGTCTGTACCCTGAGGCTCGGCTGATCCCAGGGACATGGGAAACGCAGAGTAAGATAAATGAATCTCTGCTGGCCCAGATGTCCTCCATGTCGCAATCCCTGGAGGCACTTCATAGGAGGCTGGAAAACCCAGCTACTCCTCCTAGTTACCCCCGGGTGTCTCTTACTTCTACTGTGAGACCCCCTAAGCGAGCTCGTGAGGCCTCTCCAGAGCTCCAGGCTCCCTCTGAGGAGGAGCGTTCCTCTGATGGTGAGGAAGATGATGGGGGTTCTACTCTTGGGTCTGTCTCTGAATCTCCAGATGGGGTTGAGGATCTGGTGTCCTCCATCAATGAGACTTTACGTCTGGTCACTCCTCCCGAGGAGGTGACTGTGCACCCCAAGGAGGTCTATCAATGGCTGCGGCCGGAGGCTAGACCAAGTGGAGCCTTTATGGACCACACTAATTTTGGAAGGGTGATTAGAACACCCAGGTTACATCCTGGGCGGCGTTATGTCCGTAAAGCCAAGGACCTTCGCTTTCCCTTCCCTCAGGAGGTGCTTCAGGAGTGGTCGCAGTCCCCAAAGGTGGATGCTTCCATGACCAGGATTGCTGCACGTTCCTTATTTTCTGCCTCTGATAGCTCCTCATTGAAGGATGCTACGGATAGACAGGTTGAGCAACTCGCCAAGTCATCCTACGAGGCTGTGGGCTCTTCATTTGCCCCTAATTTTGCCACGGTCTGGACCCTACAGGCGATTACCTCCTGCTTGGATGGTATCTCTGACCTAGCTAGGTCCAGCCCAGAGGTCCTGGCGCTTACCGACAGGGCGAAGGCTTACGCGGATTACGCCAGGACGGCAACTTTGGAAACTGCCACTCGCTCGGCTGTGGCTTCGGCCAATGCAATAGCGATCCGCAGGTTGTTGTGGCTGCGTCTTTGGGACTCAGATGCCACGTCTAAGAAGATTTTGCAAAATCTTCCATTTTCTGGTGACAGGCTCTTTGGCACCGAGCTGGACAAGCTGATTAAGGATTCTGCTGAGTCTAAGATACCGCAGAATAAGCCTAAGCCACGGTATACCGTGAAAAGGAACCCAAAGCAGTGGTCCTTTCGCCCCAGCTCGCAGTCATCAGCAACGTCCACTCGCACGGACCGTGGGGGCAAGCCCTCTACCCAGTGGCGCGGCAAAGGTCGCCAAAAGAAGCCGGCAGGGGCAGCAGCTGCCACCCCCAAACCCGCTTCGGCATGACTCGCTCCTTCATCCTGTCTCCCCACAGGTGGGGGGCCGCCTGTCTCTCTTTCAGGACAGGTGGCTACTCCACGTCCAAGACCAGTGGGTCCGAGACGTAGTCTCAAGAGGCTACAGGATAGAGCTGACGTCACAGCCGGTACACCGATTCCATCGGTCTGTCCCATCCCCAGACAAGGCTCAGGCTTTTCACCTGGTGTTGGAGGGTCTCCGCAGAGACGGAGTGGTGGTCCCAGTGCCCACGGGAGAGAGGTTCAGGGGTTTTTACTCCAACCTCTTTATCGTCCCAAAGAAGGACGGCTCTTTCCGTCCGGTTCTGGACCTAAAGTTGTTCAACCGTCACGTGTTGGTTCGGAAGTTCCGTATGGAATCCCTGCGCTCCGTGATCGCGGCGGTGTCACAGGGGGATTTCCTAGCGTCCATCGATATCAGGGACGCTTACCTTCACGTGCCCATTGCACCAGCTCATCAGCGCTGGCTGAGATTTGCAGTGGGGGAAGAACACTTCCAATTTGTGGCACTGCCGTTCGGGCTAGCCTCGGCACCGCGAGTGTTCACAAAGGTGATGGCCTCCATGATGGCTCTCCTGCATGTACAAGGACACGCCGTCATTCCCTATTTAGACGACCTGCTGGTCAGGGCGCCATCGGAAGACCTTTGTCGGGTGAGCCTGGAGGCGACCATGAAGTCTCTGGAACAGTTCGGGTGGCTTCTCAACATTCCAAAGTCGACCCTGGTCCCGACCCAGTCATTGACATATCTGGGCATGGACTTCCACACAGACTCAGCCCTGGTGTCCCTACCTCAAGCCAAACAGCTTGCGATCCAGTCAGGAGTACAGACGGTTCTTCTGTCACCACAATCTTCCCTACGGGGATTGATGAAGCTGGTGGGACGCATGGTAGCGGCGATAGAGGCGGTGCCTTTCGCGCAGTTTCGCCTCCGACCTCTCCAGCTGGAGATTCTTCGCCGATGGGACAAAAGGACGATCTCTCTGAATCGGCTAGTGACGCTGTCACAACCGACCAGGGACTCCCTGCAGTGGTGGCTCCAGCCACATCACCTGTCACGGGGTCGATCCTTCCTAAAACCGTCATGGTTAGTGGTGACCACCGACGCCAGTCTGAAGGGCTGGGGGGCGGTGTTCTTACACCACAGGGCTCAAGGCCTCTGGACTCAGTCGGAGTCGGCGTTGCAGATCTACGTACTGGAGATCAAGGCGGTCTATCTGGCGCTCCTAGCGTTTCAGACCTTCCTGTCGGGACGGCCCATTCGGGTACAGTCCGACAATGCGACGGCCGTCGCCTACATAAATCATCAGGGAGGGACCAGAAGCGCTCAGGCCCTCGCCGAAGTCCACCGCATTCTGGCATGGGTGGAGGAAAACGGCTGCCTGATCTCCGCAGTACACATCCCAGGGGTCGAGAACTGGGAGGCCGACTACCTGAGCCGACAGGGGATGGACGCCGGAGAGTGGTCCCTGCATCCAGAAGTCTTCCGGGACATCTGTGGGAGATGGGGCGTTCCGGACGTGGATCTGATGGCCTCACGGCTGAATCATCAGGTACCACAATACATGGCGCGGTCTTGGGATCCTCAGTCTCTGGGGGCGGATGCCCTGATCCTGAGTTGGTCCAGCTTCCAGCTGCCATATGTGTTCCCGCCTCTGGCTCTAATTCCCAGGGTTCTGTGGAAAATCAGGACAGAATGCAACAGAGCCATTCTGGTGGCTCCAGATTGGCCCAGGAGGTCCTGGTACCCGGACCTGTGGCAACTGTCAGGCGGACACCGGTGGGCTCTCCCAGAACGCGCAGATCTACTCGCGCAAGGCCCGTTCTTCCACCTCAATTCCAGGGCCCTCAGATTGACTGCATGGCTCTTGAGGCCTGGCTGCTGACATCCAGGGGTTTCTCTCCTGCGGTTGTTGCCACAATGAACCGGGCAAGGAAACCTGTCTCCAGGAAGATATACCACAGAACGTGGAAAATCTTTTTCTCCTGGTGTTCCTCTGGTGGTCGCTCACCGTGGCCTTTATCCATCCCGACATTGCTGGCTTTCCTACAGTCGGGTTTGGAGTTGGGATTATCCCTTGGCTCTCTGAAAGGTCAAGTATCGGCACTTTCAGTGCTGTTTGACAAGCGATTGGCGCTTCTCCCGAAGGGTGGTTCCGCCTTACAGGCGACCTCTGGACCCTTGGGACCTCAACATGGTCCTGGCGGCGCTGCAGAAACCGCCGTTTGAGCCTCTGAGAGACATCTCTCTCTCTCGTCTGTCCCAGAAAGTGGTCTTTCTGGTGGCAATTACATCTCTGAGGAGGGTCTCAGAATTGGCTGCACTTTCGTGCAAGTCACCTTTTTTGGTGGTTCACCAAGACAAGGTGGTGTTGCGTCCACGGCCTGAATTCTTGCCGAAGGTGGTTTCCACTTTCCACCTAAACCAGGAGATTGTTCTCCCATCATTTTGCCCGGCTCCCGTTCATCAGGTTGAGCGCGACCTCCATACTCTGGATCTCGTGAGAGCTGTACGCATTTATGTGTCCAGGACCGCCTCCTTTCGGAGTTCGGATTCCTTATTTGTCCTCACGATGGGTCGCTGTAAGGGGTCCGCGGCTTCGAAGTCAACCTTGGCCAGGTGGATCAAGGCTCCCATTCAAGAGGCATACCGGTCTTCTGGCTTGCCTCTCCCGGTGGGGTTGAAGGCACACTCTACAAGAGCTGTTGGTGCCTCATGGGCCTTGCGACATCGAGCATCTGCTCTCCAGGTGTGTCAGGCGGCCACTTGGTCCAGCCTGCACACTTTCTCAAAGCACTATATGGTGCATGCCCATGCCTCTGCGGATGCAAGTTTGGGCAGGCGGGTCCTCCAGGCGGCGGTTGCCCACCTTTAAGGGGGTCCGTGTATTATCCGTCTTGTTGAGGAACTCTTCCCGCCCTGGGGTATTGCTTTAGGACATCCCCATTGTCTGGGTCTCCCATTATGATGACCAGAAAAAAGAGAATTTTGTTTACGTACCGTAAATTCTTTTTTCTTTAATCATCAATGGGAGACCCAGCACCCACCCAGTTGTTCCGTTGCATGTTTGCATTTAATCTGTTCTCTGTTGAGACAGTGTTTTCCGGGTTGTTCAACCGTCTGGGCACGGCATTCTTCCCGATGTTTCGGGTGTGGTTAATTTTCTCCTCGCAGCTTATAGACTAAACTGAGGATTTCTCCTACGGTGGGGGTTTATATGCGGAGGAGGCGGTGTCTACAAACTTGTAGTACCTAGTGTGACCTCCGGAGGGCGGAGCCCTAAACCCCATTGTCTGGGTCTCCCATTGATGATTAAAGAAAAAAGAATTTACGGTACGTAAACAAAATTCTCTTTTTTCGGCACACTCCTCTGTAATTACACCTGCCGCGGAGGAGCGGTGCCGGAGAGGCGTGCGTCCATAGGTGACTTGTGTGGGTGTGAATTGATGCATAGCCTCGGTGAGAACAGTGTGTGTGTGTGTGCGAGCATCATTGGCAGCCTGACAGCTTCTATCCAGATAATCGCCGGCTGGCGCGGGTATTTGGGTGATGCGCTCTTTCTGTCTCGGTGACATGCACTTTCCCCCCCGTGCTGGGAGAAAAAGAGCGAGGCGGCAGAGTTGTTTTGGCAGACTGCAAATCCCAGCTCCGGAGCGGCGTGCAGCTATTAGTCTCTTCTCATTAACTCTTTACCGCCAGGTGCTTAAACATTTGTTTCTTTGGATCGCACAGCAATGGTAACCCCAGGTTTGCTCCTGTCCGTCCGGCAGCGCTGGGGTTACCGGCAGCAGTTTGGATGCCTGTCAGAGATGTGTTTTCGTGTCGGGAGGCAGCAAACACTCCCAGCAAATCTATTTTCAGCTTGCAGCTGTGAGGGCTTCAGGATGTTTTAGTAACTGCGGGTCAGTCATCCCATATTAATTATGGCAAAGTTTACCGAACGAGCCGCCGCTCCGAAAAAGATGGCCTCTCATCGATGATTACCCCACTTCCGTCCTGTTTGGACTGACTTGGATAAACAATTATTAAAGGGCAGTTTTATCGCCTCGGTGGGGCTCGGAGCACATTTTAGGTTTCTCATATTTTTCCTGTCTCTTAACCCCCGTTGCACATTGAAGTGATCAAGGCGCAGCACACGGAAACCGGATAGACACATGACACTGTCCAAGGGGAGCCAGATGTAGTGTGCCGCGGGTCACACACACAGATTAGACGGCAGAGCCTCCGCAGCTGACGTTAGCACGGAAATTTGGAAACCTGCCCCCTTGTTCCCCCCTACCCCACCCTCCTTTTCTCATGCGTCATCCATTAGACCACACGTTGACACGTAGGAGACCCCCGGGCTGTCTGCGGCTCAGGGCTCTGTTAGCAGTTACCCTCCCTTATCCCTGCCCGATCCCAGATGTGAGTGCGGAGAAACTCCAAGAGGGGACTGGGAACAGAGCCCGCAGTCTCCTGCCAGAGGGGTTTCTCTTCGCACGGCTGCAGATGTGCAAACAGCCGCTCTGTGCTTTGAGGCATAGCCGCCTCGGGGTGTGTACGGAGATTGGGGGCTTCGCCAAAGTTTAGGGATTAGCTAAATTATCCAAAAGCATTTTTTTTTTTTCCCTCATTCGCTTTTTTTTGGCAAATAATTTACACGTCATGGTAATTTAATTAGGGGTCTGGAAAGGGCGAACTATGACTCAATGTGTCCTGTGATGCAGAGCAGTCCAGCCCCGGTCCTCACACCGAGACGAGCAGTCGAGCCCCGGTCCTCATACTGAGACGAGCAGTCGAGCCCCGGTCCTCATGCCGAGACGAGCAGTCGAGCCCCGGTCCTCATGCCGAGACGAGCAGTCGAGCCCCGGTCCTCATGCCGAAACGAGCAGTCGAGCCCCGGTCCTCATGCCGAGACGAGCAGTCGAGCCCCGGTCCTCATGCCGAGACGAGCAGTCGAGCCCCGGTCCTCATGCCGAGACGAGCAGTCGAGCCCCGGTCCTCATGCCGAGACGAGCAGTCGAGCCCCGGTCCTCATGCCGAGACGAGCAGTCGAGCCCCGGTCCTCATGCCGAGACGAGCAGTCGAGCCCCGGTCCTCATGCCGAGACGAGCAGTCGAGCCCCGGTCCTCATGCCGAGACGAGCAGTCGAGCCCCGGTCCTCATGCCGAGACGAGCAGTCGAGCCCCGGTCCTCATGCCGAGACGAGCAGTCGAGCCCCGGTCCTCATGCCGAGACGAGCAGCTCGAGCCCCGGTCCTCATGCCGAGACGAGCAGTCGAGCCCCGGTCCTCATGCCGAGACGAGCAGTCGAGCCCCGGTCCTCATGCCGAGACGAGCAGTCGAGCCCCGGTCCTCATGCCGAGACGAGCAGTCGAGCCCCGGTCCTCATGCCGAGACGAGCAGTCGAGCCCCGGTCCTCATGCCGAGACGAGCAGTCGAGCCCCGGTCCTCATGCCGAGACGAGCAGTCGAGCCCCGGTCCTCATGCCGAGACGAGCAGTCGAGCCCCGGTCCTCATGCCGAGACAGCAGGTCCGAGCACCGCGGTCCTCATGCCGAGACGAGCAGTCGAGCCCCGGTCCTCATGCCGAGACGAGCAGTCGGCCCCCGGTCCTCATGCCGAGACGAGCAGCAGTCGGCCCCCGGTCCTCACGCCGACGGAGCAGTCGGCCCCCGGTCCCTCAACGATCGCCGACGGGGAGCAGTCGGGCCCCCGGTCCTCACGCCGACGGGGAGCAGTCGGCCCCCGGTCCTCACGCCGACGGGGAGCAGTCGGGCCCCCGGTCCTCACGCCGACGGGGAGCAGTCGGGCCCCCGGTCCTCACGCCGACGGGGAGCAGTCGGGCCCCCGGTCCTCACGCCGACGGGGAGCAGTCGGGCCCCCGGTCCTCACGCCGACGGGGAGCAGTCGGGCCCCCGGTCCTCACGCCGACGGGGAGCAGTCGGGCCCCCGGTCCTCACGCCGACGGGGAGCAGTCGGGCCCCCGGTCCTCACGCCGACGGGGAGCAGTCGGGCCCCCGGTCCTCACGCCGACGGGGAGCAGTCGGGCCCCCGGTCCTCACGCCGACGGGGAGCAGTCGGGCCCCCCCCGGTCCCCAGCACCGACGGGGAGCAGTCGGGCCCCCGGTCCTCACGCCGACGGGGAGCAGTCGGGCCCCCGGTCCTCACGCCGACGGGGAGCAGTCGGGCCCCCGGTCCTCACGCCGACGGGGAGCAGTCGGGCCCCCGGTCCTCACGCCGACGGGGAGCAGTCGGGCCCCCGGTCCTCACGCCGACGGGGAGCAGTCGGGCCCCCGGTCCTCACGCCGACGGGGAGCAGTCGGGCCCCCGGTCCTCACGCCGACGGGGAGCAGTCCGGGCCCCCCGGTCCTCACGCCGACGGGGAGCAGTCGGGCCCCCGGTCCTCACGCCGACGGGGAGCAGTCGGGCCCCCGGTCCTCACGCCGACGGGGAGCAGTCGGGCCCCCGGTCCTCACGCCGACGGGGAGCAGTCGGGCCCCCGGTCCTCCACGCCGCGACGGGGAGCAGTCGGGCCCCCGGTCCTCACGCCGACTGGTCGCTTTTTATTTCTTTAATGAAGTCCAGGCGACTTGGATTGTAATAATCCCGTACTTCAGTAGGTGAAAGACTGACAGTAATAATCTGCAGGATTAAGAAAGGAGCTATACAGGTGAGGAAAGAATGGAGTACGCCGTGTGTCATGGTGCACACTGGGAGTAGTAGTACCATAAGAGCTGGCGCGCCACAGGTTATGGCCTCCCTACTATATATTGCTCCAGCCACATTCAGATGATGGTAAAAACCCAAAGACAGAGCCTGTACAATAGAGACCAGTAAATCATTGTTGCCATATATCCATAGGTCGGCACTAATTCAATAAAAGGGGCTTAAAGCACAGCTGTCATTTTTATACAAAATTTATAGAAAAAAAAAAAAAAAAAAAATATATATATATATATATATATATATATATATATATATATATATATATATATATATATATATATATACACACAAAAAGACAGTATAAAAAAAGGGCCAAATTACTCTATTATATAAGTAAAAGTAAAAAGCAAGTGCAAAAAAGTGTCTATAGCAGGGTACGTAGTTAAAACGTTTTCTGCAAAAAATGGACGAAAACCGTTTTACCACGTCACGGTCACCCTGGTAGAACGGCTTTCGCACATTTTTTGCAAAAAACGGATTAACTAAGTAACCTGTTATTGACACTTTTTTACGTTTACTTATATAGCAGAGTAATTTTGGACATTTTTTATACTGTCTTTTTTGTGATATAGATCTTTGGTAGTGTGAACACAGTTCTACAGACCTATTCACATTGTGATCTGGAAGACAAGGAAGGGGAGATTGTGATCTGGCTCAGTTATCAGTATTCATAAAATTTATAGAAAAGCAGCACTTGTTTCTCACCTGAGCCGTCCAGGAAATGTGTCTATTCTCATGCTCCAGAACTTGCCAGCCATTGTTTGCTTTTTTTTCTCTTTAACCATATTCTACTAGCATTATAGGTACTGGAACTTTCTTTGTCACTTCCCAGCATGCATCATCCCAGCCATTGTCAAATAGTTTATACCTCTTCTAAATGAAAAACCTGCATCACTGTTTTGCCCGTATGCAGTTTGACAGACAGGAGAGCAGAAGCAGAGGGGCAAGTAGCCTCCCTAACTTTGCATGGAGAGGAAAAAGCCTCCTCCACCTCTTGTAATCTGTCTGGACATTTTATGCTTGATACAGATTACACTTTGCAACAGTCAGTGGACAGGAAATTGGAAGAAAGAAACCTGGTGGCCGTCGCTTTGGTGGTATTTTTCACCAGCGGGACAATATTATTTGTAAATAAAGTGGTTAGCAGATTGTCTGTTTATCACATTATCAAAGAACATCAAGTGGTCTAAAACTACTATGATAGCACTTTGAAGAAGGCAGTCGACAGGAAATTGGACAGGAGAGCAGGAGCAGAGAGGCAAAGACCCTCCCTAGCTTTGTGTAGCAAGGCAAAGACCCTCTGCTACCACTTTAATCTGTCTGACTGCTTTTGCTAGATACTGATTACACTTTGCAACATGCAGAGGACAGGAGAGCAGGTGTAGAGAGCCAAAGACCCTTCCTCACCACTTGTAATCTGTCTGGCCGTTTTTAGTGGATACTGATGACACTTTTGTACAGGGCCGTGGAGTCGGTAAACCGAACCTCCGACTCCTCTATTTCCCTGAATCTGACTCCAACTTCATCACTCCCGACTCGCTCATACATGGCTTATGTTTAAGTGATACATTTCTTGTAGTACAATGTGAAAATCAGGCTTTAATCCTTATTATGATGAAATAACATATTTAGAAAATAATTCATAACCATATTCAGCAAAATTTGCATTGAACTACTGAAACCAATTTATTATATTTTTGGAGTCTTGTCCATTGTATACCGACTCCGACTCCACAGCCCTGTTTTGTAGCAGGCAGTGGACAGGAGAGCGGGAGCAGTGAGTCAAAGACCCTCCCCAGCTTTGTGTATCGAGGGTAAAGCCCACTCCCAGCACTTGTAATCTGGCCATTTTTGCTGGATACTAATTGCACTTGGCAACAGGCAGTGGACAGGAAATTGGGCATTGAGGCAAAGACCCTCCTCCACCTCTTTGTAATCTGTCCGGCTGTTTTTGCTGGATACTGATTGCACTTTGCAACAGGCAGCAAACAGAAAATTGGAAGGAAGAAAAGAAACTAGTGGCCGTCCGCTTTGGTGGTATTTTTTACGGAGCGAGACAACTTAATGTCTAATTAGAGTGATTTGGATTGTCTGTTGATCACATTATCGAAGAACTTCAAGTTGTCTAAACCTGCTATGACTAGTGACACTCGAGATGAGGGTCACCACTACCTCTAGCTCCTTAAATTCATTGATCCATTAGTGTCGCAGCCACACACTATTTCACTCCACCGCGTATCACACGACCTGTTTGCGCCGGCCACATCTGTACTCTCTAATATTGTTACCTGCTCCGTTTCCGTAACGGTCTCCAAATGCCAGCGTATGTTCAATTGTTGGATCTTTGTGCCGCCTTTTGGCGATTGTGGGTTTATTTCTTTTTTATTAATGATTTTTATTTTTTGCCCTTGTAGCTGAAATCTTTCCTGAAGGAATGTAAAGTGTCCAATTACTGCAAGCAGATGCGCCAACTGCTGGAGAAGATCCAGGAGAACTCGTCCTACATCAGTAGCAGGAGGCAGAAGTGCGCCTTCGGGGTGTCAGACAGGGCGCCGTGGTAAGTCCAGGTCTGGGACTTATTACATCCCACCCACACCAGGCCATCTCCCTGAATGGCGCCACCATTTGTCGGGATGGTGCGGGAAATGATCACGTTTTGTTTTCAGTAAATATTAGGTAATAGCTGAATTCCTTCCAGTTATTCATGTGTTGGCTTTATGGCAACTTTCATGTAGAAAATGGCGGGGGTTTTTTGTTTGCCGTCTGACAACATTAGCAGAGTAAGGTGGAAACAAAAAACATATTTTTGGAAAATAATAAGACCATATGTTGCACTAAAAAACGTGTGTTTCTCATACGCAGTGAGACGGGTCCGATTATAATTCCTCTTGATCAGCAGGATGAAAAACGAAACCTAACCAGTTACATGTGTGGCAAATACCGGCGTGCGATACCGGGCACACTGGTACGGCAGTAGGCAGGGTTACCCTATATCTGACCTTGTATCCCCGCTCAGCTCTGGACCCTCATGTTGATCCTATATTTGGCTTTCCGTCCTTCCTTGTGCCCCCCCTAGCTCCGGACCCTCACAATCACCCAATATCTCGCCTTCTGTCCTTCCTTGTGATCCCACCCAGCTCTGGACCCTCACGGTGACCCTATATCTGGCCATTGCACCAGAGCAGAGCTGGGGGAGAAAAAGGGGAGGACATAAGGTCACGTTCTGGTGCAAAGGCCAGATTTAGGGTCAGCGTGTGGGTCTAGAGTTAGGGGGCACAAGGAGGGACGAAGGTCAGCAATAGGGTCAACATGAGAGTCCGGAGCTGGGGGGGTGAGGGGTGGTACAAGAAAGGGCAGACGGCAAGATAGGGTCAGTGTGAGGGTTCGGAGCTGGATGGGGCAAAAGGGTGGACAGAAGGTCATAGACCCTTACATGGACTCTGTATCTGGCCTTCTGTCCTTTCTTGCGCTCCCTAACATTGACCCTATATCTGACCTTTGTTCCACATCATGACCTTCTGCCCTTCCTTGTGTTTCTCCAGCTCCGGACCCTCGCATTGACCCTATATGTGGCCTTCAGTGTTCCCTTGTGTCCCTCCAGCTCCAGACCCTCACATTGACCTTTTATCTATTGGCCTTCTGGCCTTTCTTGTGCCTTCTCAGCTCCAGGCCCTCACGTTGACCCTATGTCTGGCCTTCTGTCATCCCTTGTGTACCCCCTCCTTCCAAGTTTCGGACCCTCACGTAGACCCTATAGTTAGCCTTTGCACCACATCATTGCCTTCTGTCCTTCTTTGGGCCCCCCCTACTCCAGACCCTCACATTGACCCTATATCTGACCCTCTGTTTTCCCTCGTGTCCCTCACCACCCCCCAGCTCCAAGCCCCTATGTTGACTCTATATCTGACCATCTGTCCTCCCCTATGCCCCCAGCTTCGGACCCTCATGTTGATCCTATATTTGGTTTTCTGTCCTCCCTTGTGCCCCCCCCCTGGCTCATCCTCACGTTGATCTTATATCTGACGACCTGTCCTCCCTTATGCCCCCCAGCTCCGGACTCTCACATTGACCATATATTTGATTCTCTGTCCTACCTTTTGCCTCCCCCCCCCCCCCAGGTCTGCACCCCCACGTTAACCCTATATCTGATCTTTTGTCCTCCCTTGTGCCCCCTTAGCTCACCCTCACGTTCACCCTATATCTGACACACCCGTCCTCCCTTGTGCCTACTTTCCCTCCCAAGCTCTGGACCCCCACGTTCACCCTATATCTGACCACCTTTCCTCCCTTATGGACCCCCATCTCTGGACCCCATGTTGATCATTTATCTGACCTTTTGCCCTACCCTTGTGCCCCCCCCCAGCTCTGGACCCCCACGTTGACCATACATCTGACCTTTTGCCCTCCCTTGTGCCCCCCCCCAGCTCTGGCCCCCCACATTAACCCTCTATCTGACCTTTTGTCCTCCTTTGTGCCCCCCAGCTCCGGACCCTCGCGTTGCCGGTAAGACCTCCCATGCATTTCACTGCAGTACATTGCAGGCACCTCTGTCTCCAAAGGGAGCAGATAAATCTTGATAATTAGCATTGTGTTGTTTGCCGGCTGACGGAGCCTGATCTCCTCTGCAACCCTAGAACAGCACGCACGGATGTAATGCCTTCATAAATATTTTAATGGCAGACTGCTGGTAATATAAATCAGGGGGCTGGGAGTGCCAGAAGCCGTCCGTAGACACTCTGGCACCACCTCGCAGGGACAGCGGCAGCGGGAAAGTGTCAGATCAGAGACACCCACGTGTTGTGGTCTCTGCAGCAGGATGAAGTAGTGCTGGGGAATTGCAGGTGGTGCCACTAAGTAAGGAGACGGATTCGCTCAGAATGGGTCCGGCGTACATAATAGATGGTAACGCTTTGTCCTCTGCGTCAGGATTTGATTAATTAATCTAAATGAAGCTGCTGAGGCATTATGCATCCAGACAGAATGTGCTCAGGGTCCGGCTGGAGCGGAGACTGCTGCCGTGCCCTGATGCCGTCTATCTGGGTATTATGGAGTCAGAAAATAAATATATTGTACAATGAAGCTTAATTTCCAATAGACTTTCTGCATCAATTCTTGCTTTTAAGATCTTTGCCTGTTGTCACTTAAAAGGATGATGCAGTCCTTATAAAGTGTCACCTACCCTCAGAATAGGGGACAGTGTTTGGGTCATGGATCCCATTTGGATTTCCCCCCGATCATCAGAGTGGGAAACATATATATGCAAAACTTAAAGGGTATGTCCTGTGTCTAAGCACAAACGGGCAGGATGAACGTAGCGATCGAAGACCGGTCCCGCCGGCGATCCTGCAGCTTGTGTTGACCTTGCATTGACAGAGTGGCGGCTTCTCGGCACTGTTGACCGGCGTCGCAGCCGACATCATGTTTATTGACAGACTGTAAGTAAGGTAGCGGGAAGTCGGCTGTCAATCAGGATGTCGTCCTAGTCGTCGCTGAAATGTTATCACCTGTCCAGTTTTAGGCAGTTTTATTGTGTGTAGGTGGATAAGTCTGTCCTGGTTGTGTTGGACGTGCCGATGCTCCGCTCTGACCAGGGCCCAGATGGCGACTGAGATCGGCCTCTTGATGTTGCCAGACTCCTGATCTGTGGAGATACCGGACCGAGTGATCTCCACAGCAGGACCAGGCGCCTTCGTTACAGTCAAAACTATTCCCCTTTGTCGTTCGCCTCCTGCGGTGCTGACGCACGTGCAGTCTGGTCCTGGCGGAAATCCTGGGGCTTCCAGTTGTCAGATGACGTCAAGAGCACCTGTGGGTAATAATGAAGGCTCGCACCGGGGACCAGAGGCTCCCCAAGGGCTTCATTAGTGAGCGAGACTGCAAGGAAGCCAGAGAGGATTTCATGTGTTAGGAGAATATGGCAGCCGCCGTCCTCATCACACCTGATCATTGGCTGTGTATTCTGTGCTCTGGAATAGGGTCGGATCTAATTCGGTTACTTCAAATTCATTTGTGTATCGTTTTCACATGCAGCAAAGAAGGTAAACCTCAGTGTATGTGCTCAGTATCGCTTTAAAGATCATCAGATAAAAGCTTTGTTCTAGAACTTGTGGACAATACCTTCCGGCTCCGGACGGCCGCCTTCCAAGATGTTTAGGGCACACCGACCTCCCACGGGCAACCAGACTGCATATTTCACCTACAAATCCGGTCAATTTGTGGACAGTCTCTTAAAATCATATTCACTATGCAGGCACTGAGCTTTTTTTTTCACCTGCAAATTCATCTTTGATGCATTCACAGAAGAAGCTTTAAAAAAGACACAAGAGTAAAACCCCTCCTGTCAAATTGAGCTCACTGATGGATCCTCAGTGCACTCATTCTTCATAGTCAGTGCAGCACACAGGCTATAAAAGGCAAACGCTGCTAAATGTTTACTCGTACCCAATAAAAATAATTTTTTTTTGCCCCAAATACAAGCATTTAAATAAAAATAACTAGATTGTTCCCAAAAATGGGACAAAAAAAACTCACCAAAACATTGCCCGGTAAATATCCATTGCACCTAGCAGCAGGCTACCAGCTCCTCTGAGAGGCAACACAGGTGTCTTTATACCGGTGCTCAATCACCTACAACCCACAGATGGGGGGCCGTTGTAGCACCAGCGTAAATCCCAAAAATGGACAACCCCTAAAGGCCCCGTCACACCAGGCGACTGGGCTGGGCATGTTGGCGGCGACTGGCGGGTACGTGCTTGTTTTTGGCGCCCCGCCAGCGTCACCGTTCCCCGATTAGACGGGGCGACACCTCCAGCCCCGTGCCGGCGATCTGTCAGGTGGCATTGCCGCTGGGGTGTCTGGTGACCCCAGCGGCGATGCAGGACAATGGGAGCCTATGGCTCCCATCACCTGACAGGTCGCCGGCGGCTGGTTACACGGGGCGATGTGTGCACATCGCCCCATGATGGTCGTCTGGTTTCAGAGCACTGCTCTGAAACCAAGCAACCTCTCAGCGGCGCCAACATCGCCCCTTTACATGAGGCGACATAGGGGCGATGACGCCGGCGATAGGCCACGCCCCCACGTCAACTCTGTAATGGGCGGCGATATCGCCTCGTGTAACAAGGGCTTTAAAGACGATGGCCGTATTTTTCTTTTATTTAGTGTGACCCAATGTGTCACCCTCGTCCCTAAAGTCGGAAATGATACATCATTGAATTATACATGTCCATTTTAACCATTTAAAGTCCTTGAAGCAGAACTGTCCTCCCCACAGCAGGGGCTTGTACTGCGCCGTCCGGCATGCCTGCACCCCGTGGTATCTCGCTGGAGGACTGACGTTTGCGAGTTTTATTAAAACCTTTCAAAATGTTCTTTTTTTTCCCCAGCTAAAATGGGAAAAACAGATGAAGGAGGAGGGAACGCCGCTGACCAAGTATTACACCAACTGGAAGAAACTTCGGGAGAAGGAAATCCAACTGGAGATCAGCGGCAAAGAGAGGGTAAGTCTCCATATTGCCGGGTTTTTGTACAGATTAAAGCTTAGGCCATAGCGGGAAGCAATAACGTAAAAAAGAGGAGCAGAATCCAGACCTCGATTTATACAAGCCGTAAAATGGATGTGTTCTGGAAATGCCTCGGTTAGATGTCCCGTCCCGGAGGCGGCAGAGCGATTCGGCACAGGTTCATCATTGATCGGTCGGTGTCTTTCTCGGAGGAGTTGAGCTCGGCCGCATCCCCTCCACGTCTCCGTCATGGGATTTCAGTGCTTATTTACATAATGCTAATCCATCGCAGGAGCCGGCGGCTCAAGGGATTAAGGGAGTATAAATCCCGGCTGTGCGTCGCTGTGCTGGGCATCGTCAGCAGGGGGCAGTGTGCTCTCTCGCATAATGATAGAGGTAGGGTGATAGGGGATATGGATGTGAGGAAACGGCGCACGCAGCAGGTAAATACTGCCACGTGCTCAACGGAGGTCGGAGGAAACATACGTAGCACTGCAAACACCAGCATGGACAGCTGGAGAGACCACACCGGACATCACAATCTCAAAATATTCTCGAAATTTTTGCATGTTTTGTGATTAACCTCTCTTGTCAGGCAAAATATATAGATATAGATAATATAAGGAAATTGCAAAACCTCCATAATAGATTGATATTCCTGGCAGCTTTTCTCTTTATAGCAGCAGGGCTTCTTAAATGATTCCTATCAGTGTATAAAAAAAACTTGGGAAGACGACCCCCTCCCCCTGACGAGTGTCTGCTGGGCCACGATCCTGCCAATCATTACACCCAACTCTGTCCGATGATTTGATCAGTAGGAATCTGAATACTGACACCCCACTGATGATGAGGTAGAAGCAGTTGGCTGAACGTTGTGCACTGAGTACTCCTCAGGAGACAGGCGTGCGGACTCCTCTGCTTTGTATGGATCCATACTCAACATGCTGCAAAGCCAAGTTGCATTTGGTTCTTTTCTGGTCATCATAATGGGAGACCCAGACAATGGGGTTTAGGGCACTGCCCTCCGGAGGTCACACTAGGTACTACAAGTTTGTAGACACCGCCTCCTCCGCTTATAAACCCCTACCGCAGGGAACATCCTCAGTTTTAAACTTAGTGTGCTCGGAGGATCACGCTTTGCTTGCACTTCACTGCACTCTCACTACTTACGTGATGGCGTCTGAAGACAAGGTAATATGGTCCTAGTCGGGACCTGCGACAGCCTCCCCGCTCACCCTTTGTGGCACACGCTGGTGGAGGTACCGGAGGGCCTAGTGCCTGGACACTCTGTGTTCTCCCGGTACGCTGTTGCGCTCCTTTCCATCCCTCTCTGGGGGGCTCTGGAGAGTGGGAGATGGGAGCCTTGCACAGCTCCGCTCCGTCCGAGGCCTCCCTAAATGGTGCTTACAGACCGGACTGGAGCCAGCCCAGTCCGAGGCCTCCCTAAATGGTGCTTACACTCCGGACTGGGCTGAACCCCCGTCCGAGGCCTCCCTAAATGGTGCTTACAGACCGGACCGGCACTGAGGCACTCTGTGTCTCCTGTGTGCCTGGGGGTAGTGTCTGGCACTTTATGTGTCCTGACACTCAGACCGCGCGTTACCCTCGGGTCCGCGGATCTGGCGGTGTACCCTGTGCTGGGGTCACCCTGGCTGACCGCCCTGTGTGTCACAGGGGCTGAGGCCGTAGACTGTGCATGTTTGTATGTGATGACAGTCTGGGTATGTGTGCATGATGATTTCGCACTGTTTTCCCGCGCTGCGGGCTCCAGCACCTCCATTACAGAGGCTGCTTGGAGGAGGAGAGGCAGCCCTTACGGTGACGTCACCGGGGGGCGTGTGCGTGTGCTTCCCGCGTGTTCCCGGCGCCGCCCACGTCTGTGCTGGCGGCGGCCATCTTCTCTCTCACTTCCCGGCTGGGATCTACGGCAGCACGTGTCTGCACTTCAGAGGGAGACCGGAACTCGCGGAGGTCACACACACACACCGCTTCCTCCCACCGCGTTACTGCGGTCGGTAAGCCACCGGGATTCCCGGTTTGTTTTGTCTATTGGCCTTGGCCTCAACCCCTACTGTGGATATGTCCTCAGTTAAGAAGCATGCTGCTAAGGCGGCGGATAACACCATTACCTGTGCTACCTGCAAGGGAACTTTGGTGGAGGGGTCCTGCAATAACTGCGGACGCCCAGAAGCCCGGGCTGGCTCAGCTGAGGCAGCAGCAGCTCCGGTGCTATACCCTGAGATTCAGGTAATCCAAGGGCCATGGGAAACGCAGAATAGGATCAATGAATCCCTGCTGTCCCAGATGTCCTCCATGTCGCAGTCACTGGAGGCACTGCATAGGAGACTGGAAAACCCAGCTACTCCTTCCAGTTACCCCCGGGTGTCTCCCTCTTCTGCTGTGAGACCCCCTAAGCGGGCTCGTCGTGAGGATTCACCCGAGCTCCAGGCTCTCTCTGAGGAGGAGCGTTCCTCTGATGGTGAGGAAGATGATGGGGGTTCAAACTTCGGGTCTGTGTCTGTGTCTGAACCTCCAGACGGGGTGGAGGATCTGGTGTCCTCCATCAATGAGACCTTGCGTCTCGTGACTCCCCCTGAAGAGGTTGTCGTGCACCCGAAGGAGGTCTATCAATGGCTGCGGCCAGAGGCTAGACCAAGTGGATCCTTCATGGACCACACTAATTTTGGAAGGGTGGTTAGAGCACCCAGGTTACATCCTGGGCGGCGCTATGTCCGCAAACCTAAGGACAATCGCTTCCCCTTCCCCCAGGAGGTGCTTCAGGAATGGTCGCAGTCTCCAAAGGTGGACGCTTCCATGACTAGAATTGCTGCACGCTCCCTTTTCTCTGCCTCTGATAGCTCCTCGCTGAAGGATGCTACTGATAGACAGGTCGAGCAACTCGCCAAGTCTTCCTATGAGGCTGTGGGGTCTTCATTTGCCCCTAATTTTGCCACGGTCTGGACCTTACAAGCGATTACTACCTGCTTGGATGGTATCACTGACCTGGCAAGGTCCAGTCCGGAGGTCCTGGCACTCACTGAGAGAGCAAGGGCCTATGCGGACTACGCCAGGACGGCGTCTCTGGAAACTGCCACTCGCTCAGCTGTGGCTTCGGCCAATGCGATAGCGATCCGCAGGTTGTTGTGGCTGCGTCTTTGGGACTCAGATGCCACATCTAAGAAGATTCTGCAGAATCTTCCGTTCTCTGGTGACAGACTCTTTGGCACAGAGCTGGACAAGCTGATCAAGGATTCTGCTGAGTCTAAGATACCGCAGAATAAGCCTAAGCCACGGTATACCGTTAAGAGGAACCCAAAGCAGTGGTCCTTTCGGTCCGGCTCACAGTCATCAGCACCGTCCGCTCGCACGGACCGAGGGGCAAGCCCGCTTCTCAGTGGCGCTCCAAGAGTCGTCCAAAGAAGCCGGCGGGGGCAGCAACTACCACCCCCAAACCCGCCTCTACATGACTCACTCTTTCATCCTGCCTCCCCACAGGTGGGGGCCGCTTGTCTCGCTTTCAGGACAAGTGGCTACTTCACGTTCAAGATCAGTGGGTTCGAGACGTAGTCTCGCGAGGTTACAGGATAGAGCTGACGTCAAAACCATTATCCCGATTCCATCGGTCTGTTCCATCCCCAGAAAAGACTCAGGCTTTTCTCCGGGTGTTGGAGGGACTCCGCAGAGACGGAGTAGTGGTCCCAGTGCCCACGGCAGAGAGGTTCAGGGGTTTTTACTCCAACCTCTTTATTGTCCCAAAGAAGGACGGCTCCTTTCGACCGGTCCTAGACCTAAAATTGTTCAACCGTCACGTGTTGGTGCGGAAGTTCCGCATGGAATCCCTACGTTCCGTTATCGCGGCTCTGTCGCAGGGGGACTTCCTAGCGTCCATCGATATCAGGGACGCTTACCTTCACGTGCCCATTGCACCGGCTCATCAACGCTGGTTACGATTCGCAGTGGGGGACGAACATCTCCAATTTGTGGCCCTACCCTTCGGGTTGGCCTCTGCACCAAGGGTGTTCACGAAGGTGATGGCATCTATGATGGCTCTCCTGCATGTGCAGGGTCACGCCGTCATACCCTATCTGGACGACCTATTGGTCAGGGCGCCATCGGAAGACCTTTGTCGGGTGAGCCTGGAAGCGACCATGAGGTCTCTGGAACAGTTCGGGTGGCTTCTCAATACTCAGAAGTCGACCCTGGTTCCGACCCAGTCATTGACATATCTGGGCATGGATTTCCACACGGACTCAGCCCTGGTGTCTCTACCTCAGGCCAAGCAGCTGGCGATCCACTCAGGAGTACAGCACGTTCTCCTGTCACCTCACTCATCCCTTCGGGAATTGATGAGACTGGTGGGACGCATGGTAGCGGCAATAGAGGCGGTGCCATTTGCACAGTTTCGTCTCCGTCCTCTCCAGCTGGAGATTCTTCGCCGGTGGGACAAGAGAGCGATCTCTCTGAATCGGTTGGTGGCACTATCGCAACCGACCAGGGACTCCCTGCAGTGGTGGCTACAGCCACGTCACTTGTCACGGGGAAGATCCTTCCTCAAACCTTCTTGGTTAGTGGTGACCACCGACGCCAGTCTGAAGGGCTGGGGCGCGGTGTTCTTACACCACAGGGCTCAAGGCCTCTGGACTCAGGCGGAGTCGACGTTGCAGATCAACGTCCTGGAGATCAAGGCGGTCTATCTGGCGCTCCTGGCGTTTCAGAAATTCCTGGCAGGACGACCCATTCGGGTACAGTCCGACAATGCGACGGCCGTCGCCTACATAAATCATCAGGGAGGGACCAGAAGCGCTCAGGCCCTCGCCGAAGTCCACCGCATCCTATCGTGGGTGGAGGAACACGACTGCTTGATCTCCGCAGTTCACATCCCAGGGGTCGAGAACTGGGAGGCCGACTACCTGAGCCGGCAGGGGATGGACGCCGGAGAGTGGTCCCTGCATCCAGACGTCTTCCGGGACATCTGCAGCAGATGGGGCACTCCGGACGTGGATCTGATGGCCTCAAGGCTGAATCATCAGGTGCCCCAGTACGTGGCGAGATCGTGGGATCCTCAGTCCCTGGGGGCGGATGCTCTGATACTGAGTTGGTCCAGCTTCCAACTGCCGTATGTGTTCCCTCCTCTGGCTCTGATTCCCAGGGTCCTGTGGAAGATCAGGTCGGAGTGCAGGATAGCCATTCTAGTGGCTCCAGATTGGCCCAGGAGGTCCTGGTATCCGGACCTGTGGCAACTGTCAGGCGGACACAGGTGGGCTCTTCCAGAACGCGCAGATTTACTCGCACAAGGCCCATTCTTCCACCTCAATTCCAGGGCCCTCAGATTGACTGCATGGCTCTTGAGGCCTGGCTCCTGACATCTAGGGGTTTCTCCCCTACAGTGGTGGCCACTATGAATCGGGCTAGGAAGCCTGTTTCCAGGAAGATGTACCACCGGACGTGGAAGATCTTTTTTGCCTGGTGTGCCTCTGGTGGACGGTCTCCTTGGCCCTTGTCCATCCCGACGTTGTTGGCTTTCTTACAGTCGGGTTTGGAGTTGGGATTATCCCTTGGCTCTTTGAAATGTCAAGTATCAGCACTTTCGGTGCTGTTTGACAGGCGATTGGCGCTCCTCCCGAAGGTGCGTCAATTTCTGCAGGGGGTGTCGCGGATGGTTCCGCCCTACAAGAGACCTCTGGACCCTTGGGACCTTAACATGGTCCTGGCGGCATTACAGAAACCGCCGTTTGAGCCGTTGAGAGATGTTTCTCTATCTCGTCTGTCCCAGAAAGTGGCCTTTCTGGTGGCGATTACGTCTCTAAGGAGGGTCTCAGAATTGGCTGCACTATCGTGCAAGTCACCCTTTCTGGTGGTTCACCAAGACAAGGTGGTGTTGCGCCCACGGCCAGAATTCTTGCCGAAGGTGGTTTCAACTTTTCACCTGAACCAGGAGATTGTTCTCCCATCATTTTGCCCCGCTCCCGTTCATCAGGTGGAGCGCGACCTCCATACTCTGGATCTCGTGAGAGCTGTACGCATTTATGTGTCCAGGACCGCCTCCTTCCGGAGTTCGGATTCCTTATTTGTTCTTACGACAGGTCGCTGTAAGGGGTCCGCGGCTTCGAAGTCAACCTTGGCCAGATGGATTAAGGCTTCCATTCAAGAGGCTTACCGGTCCTCTGGTTTGCCTCTCCCGGTGGGATTGAAGGCTCACTCTACCAGGGCTGTAGGTGCCTCTTGGGCCTTGCGACATCGAGCGTCTGCTCTACAGGTGTGTCAGGCGGCCACTTGGTCCAGCCTGCACACTTTCTCTAAGCACTATATGGTGCATGCCCATGCCTCTGCGGATGCAAGTCTGGGCAGGCGGGTTCTCCAGGCGGCGGTTGCCCACCTTTAAAAGGGAACCATGTGTTATCCGTCTTGTTGAGGAACTCTTCCCGCCCTGGGGTATTGCTTTAGGACATCCCCATTGTCTGGGTCTCCCATTATGATGACCAGAAAAAAGAGAATTTTGTTTACGTACCGTAAATTCTTTTTTCTTTAATCATCAATGGGAGACCCAGCACCCACCCAGTTGTTCCTTTGCATGTTTTGCATTTGTTCTGCTCTCTGTTGAGACAGTGTTTGCCGGGTTGTTGAACCGTCTGTGCACGGCATTCTTCCCGATGTTTCGGGTGTGGTTTATTTTCTCCTCGCAGCTTATGGACCAAACTGAGGATGTTCCCTGCGGTAGGGGTTTATAAGCGGAGGAGGCGGTGTCTACAAACTTGTAGTACCTAGTGTGACCTCCGGAGGGCAGTGCCCTAAACCCCATTGTCTGGGTCTCCCATTGATGATTAAAGAAAAAAGAATTTACGGTACGTAAACAAAATTCTCTTTTTTCCTTCATTTTAAAGGGAATGTGTCAGCACAAAGTAACCATCCAAACCAAGCACAGGCACTTGGTGCACCCTTGGTGTGGCCGAGCAGCTTGTTCTGTCTCTATCTCCACCCTCCCCCTCCCCTTTATTTTGATTGACAGCTCTGGCTTTATAGCATCAGAGATTGGCAGAATTAGATGAAAAACCAATAGGTGGGAGGGCGTACTGATCGGCTCGGCCACGCCAAGGGCACACTGGTTTGGCTCGGCCACGCCAAGGGCGCACTGGTTTGGCTCGGCCACGCCAAGGGCGCACTGGTTTGGCTCGGCCACGCCAAGGGCGCACTGTTTTGGCTCGGCCACGCCAAGGGCGCACTGTTTTGGCTCGGCCACGCCAAGGGCGCACTGATTTGGCTCGGCCACGCCAAGGGCGCACTGATTTGGCTCGGCCACGCCAAGGGCGCACTGATTTAGCTCGGCCACGCCAAGGGCGCACTGATTTGGCTCGGCCACGCCAAGGGCGCACAGAGTGCATGTGCTTGGCTTGGCTTGAACAGTCATTCTCTGCTGACTGTCCCTTTAATGATCAATGGGATCTCGGCACACTAATATAAGCATATAAGCGTGCCTCTGTTGGGTCTTCTTAGTCCCCGTGGGTTGTCCTGCATTTCTGTAAACCTTCGATTCCACCTCTTAGTTTGCCGCTGTTGCAGTAGTAAATCTCCTGGCCGCAGTGTGATAACCCTACATTTGAGGATTGTTATTGATACTGCTCCTAAATATTCGCTGCATCATACTTCAAATCAATAATACATCTAGCAGATGAGACCATCCTGCAGGAGAATCTGGACAGTCCAGACTTTGGCTGCCGTCATCAATGGGAAAAACAGAGTTAAAACCCCGAGATTCCGTTTGACTCTTTTCTTGTTTTGTTTCGCTGTTGACACCAGCATTTTGCCACCTCGACCACCAGGTTTTTTTCCACCTTTATCTGTCTTCCGTTCTGTCACCTTTGTGGCCGGTTGTGTCACCGAGTAGGAGGTCGGAGGTCACAGAGCCGCTCACTCTTTCCGCCAGCATCTAGACACGAATGTTTTTCTCACCTGCTCCGTCCTAACCTCTCTGCGTCAGCCTTCCCGTTCATGCCATTTGTACACGCTGTGCTGATTGAGTGGGAGCTGCCGGTGCTGGAGGAGCGGAAACATGTCTGAGAGCCATCATTGTCGCCCACAGAGATTGTATTTCTATAAGGACATAAGGTGGAGATTCATGGGTCACCTCTAAAATCTGGGCTTTGTTTACCTCACCACTGTGATGTTACCTGGACATGCGGGTCAGGAAAAGAGTAAAGGGCAACTCCAAACATAAACTGTATTCTTCACTTTGAGATGCACCAGATTATAAAACGCACCCCAAATTTAGTGAAGGAAAAGAGAGAAAAATCATTTTTACTGGTTAAATTGGGTCCGTTTTATAATCCCAGTGTCCGTCTAACAATGCACCTATAAGCCTCCCTCATCCTGGCACCTATAAGCCCCCCTCATTCTGGCAACTATAAGCCCCCCTCATCCTGGCACCTATAAGCCTCTCTCTTCCTGGTACTATAGGCCCCCTCATCCTGGCACCCGTAAGCCTCCCTCATCCTGGCACCCGTAAGCCTCCCTCATCCTGGCACCCGTAAGCCTCCCTCATCCTGGCACCCGTAAGCCTCCCTCATCCTGGCACCCGTAAGCCTCCCTCATCCTGGCACCCGTAAGCCTCCCTCATCCTGGCACCCGTAAGCCTCCCTCATCCTGGCACCCGTAAGCCTCCCTCATCCTGGCACCCGTAAGCCTCCCTCATCCTGGCACCCTGTAAGCCTCCCTCATCCTGGCACCCGTAAGCCTCCCTCATCCTGGCACCCGTAAGCCTCCCTCATCCTGGCACCCTAAGCCTCCCTCATCCTGGCACCCTAAGCCTCCCTCATCCTGGCACCTGTAAGCCTCCCTCATCCTGACACCTATAAGCCTCCCTCATCCTGGCACCTATAAGCCTCCCTCATCCTGGCACCTATAAGCCCACCTCGTCACAGTATATGGCCCCTGATGGCACCATAGCCCCCCTCGTCATGGTGTATGCCCTTCTGCTGGCACCATAGCCCCCTTGTCATGGTATATGCCCCCTTGCTGACACCATAGCCCCCCTTGTCGCACTATGGCCCCCCTGCTGACACTATACCCCCTTGTCACAGTATATGCCCCCACTGCTGGCACCATAGCTTCCCTCGTCACGCTATATGCCCCCACTGCTGGCACCATAGCCCTCTTGTCTTGGTATATGCCCCCTTGCTGGCATCATATCCCTCCTTGTCACGCTATATGGTCCCGCTGCTGTCGCGCACACTAAAATAATAAACGTGGTTACTCATCCTACATGGCTCCACTGCTCCCAGCTCAGCGGTGTCTTCCTGTGTCCAGGCATCGGATCATGTGATCTGGAGGCACAGTGTTCACTGTGCAGTGCTGGTCACATGATCGGATGCCGGGCCAAGATACAGGAAGACACCGCTGAGCTGGGAGCAGTGGAGCTATGTAGGATGAGTAACCACGTTTATTATTTTAGTGTGTGTGCCAGCAAGGGGGGGGCCATATAGTGTAACAAGGAGGGGGGTATATCCAGGATAGGGGTGCAGCCTCATGTAATATGCACCGCTCCTCCGCCCACTTCAGCGCCAGCTTCAGTGCTCAGGTGATGGACAGGGGGTGCAATGCATATTACAGTAGGCTAATGAGCGGGTGCATGTGACCACAGGCCACCTCTGCAGCTTGCACCAGCCCCCTGGACACTGCTGCAGGGCCGCCCCTAGTAGATTTGGATATTACGACGCACCCCAAAAATTTGTGGGAACAAAAGTGCGTCTTATAATCCGAAAAAATATGGTATCTTATCAGCTGCTCACTCCTGTTACCACATTCAGACCGGTGTTTATCAAAGCCATAATTGATTTTAGATTTTTTTTTTCTTTAGGGATTTTTATTTTTGCAACATGCTTTGTAGAAGTGCAGGTGATTTATTCTTTTTCTTGTAACCAGATTCCTTGCTGCAGTCCGCTCCAGTTAGACACTGTCCAATCCAAAAAACACAAAAACTGTTTCAGGAAAAGAAAAAAAAAATCCCCATTAAAACAACAAACTGTGCTTTACTCGCTGTCAGCCTGCCGCTCCCAATGTCTGTTATTGTCTGCAGCGCCGATGTGATTTCGGTACCGCTGCAGCCAGTCTCTGATCTCACCAGCTCTGCCCTTGTAGAGGCCACTAGCGCTGAGTATAGTGATTATTGGCAGCGTCGTTGACACATCTTTGCGGGAGCAACTTTGTGCGAGCCCCCGTATGTATGAGGACTCTGGACATTGCAGATATAGCAAGCCCCCCCCAGTTTGCAGCAGTCAGGGCTCTGCCTGTGCTGGGGGAGCGCGGCTGCCGCAGGCCGGGGTGACGGCTGTCTGCGGCGCCCGTACGCCATCGTGCGTAGGTGAGTGTGTGAGAGCTTTCGTCTCTCGTCAGTGCTAATAATTACAGCGCTAAGCATTTTTCCTGGAGCTTCTAACAGCCTCTAATGATGCCGCTGTGGAAGGGTGGCAGCAGTCGTTAGCTCCTTCATTAAGAGCGGCAGATTAACGAGCAGAGGGCTCAGCTACTTCAATAAGAGGGAAAAAAATAAAATCGAGGAAATAAAAGATGCCGGCCTGGGAGTCTCTCGCGGGCTTCCTGTTATCTCATTATCGTCTGGTTATTAACGAGGGGTAGAAGCGATCTGACAGGAGAGAGGGGGCCGCCGCCGCCGATCAATCCCCATTGTGCGCTGCACATTACATAATCCTATTTTTCATGCTGACTTTCCACATCCGGATGGATCAACAGTTGCACCTTTCTATAAATGCCACGTTTTTTTTTTCTCAGTAGCTATTTTATTAATTATAGAGGGGAAACGTATTCAGAGTCGCCATCCGCCACTTTCTTATTAACCACTTACTGTCCTGACTCCACTGCATAACACAAACTTATGGGAGGTTTTGGTGGTGGCAAGAATTCTTAAAATGCTTGTGAAATCACCCTCCGACCCCCGATCCCCCTATAGTGTCCACCTGTACCCTAATGCTATTTCCTCTGCTCCTTTACATCCTACATTGACTTACAGCATAGCTACCTCCTATACCTAGCACTAGAGCCGCTTGCCTCCTCTTAGAGGAGAGCTAATTTGCAGACCTTTTTCCCAAGGAGCATTGACTGGCTTATAATCACCTTGGCCAGTGCGGTCTTTATTTCTCCTCCTCCAAAAGACCCCTTAAAGGTTTTTGCTACCTCAGCTGACAGCAACATAATGTCGGCAAAGAGATCCTCAATCCAGCGATGTATCACATAGGTTGATGCCCTGATGCAGTGGCCTATGAGCCATGAAACACGTTTAGGCAAAATAAACAGAGTGTGTGATTGACTCTGTGTTTATCTTTGTGGTCAGCGCGGCATCTCATCCCAGCTCTTTTCACTCTTATCTGGATAGATTGCTGGCTGAAGCCGTTCTTACACAATCAAAGAATTTAGTTTTAGGCATGTAGCAGAGCTGGAAGAGCCGCCCCCACCCACACCAGGTTCTCTATAGGGATTGTACATTGACGGTGAGTGTCAATCACAGCAGGGGGAAGGTGTTGGACTGCCATGCCTTTCACAAAGTAGTCCAGTAATGGTAATCACCAGGTGATAAAGGCTTTAGTTTAAGTAACAATTGAACACACTAGTAAAGAGAAGCACAGTTGCTATTTGTTTTGTTTTTTAACCCTTGCAGCATGTTGTCCTTAGCTTATATTGCAAAAACCTGCTGACACATTAAATTAAATGTATCGAAAAGGTCAAAAACTCTGAAACAAGGAACCTCTGCTCAAATCACTAGACTAGGTCATCAGTGTAAGATCAGTTGGTGAACGAGAACCCTGATGCCATCACCACCAGCAATCAGCGGCTAGGAGCTCCAGTCATCGCTGTTCTTGTTGGCTGGCCATCATGCATTGATTGCTTACAATCAGCCACGGCTGGTAATGACAGCTGATTTGTGGGGGGATTACAGGGGTCGGACCCTCACTGATCTGATTCTGATAACCTCTCAGTATCTATACCATGAGAACATGTGTAAGGATCAGACATTGATCTGTATGGTGGCCGTCTCCATGGAGTAACACTAGAGAGCCAGCTTTCCTGTGTAATTCCCCTCCGTGTTGCATCCATTCTTGGGTTTGACCATCCCAAAAAATAGTTAAAAATGGCTGTCTGTAAATGTGAACAGCGCAGTGTACCCTAAGGTATAGCAGACCCATAGCCAACCCTTGTGACACCATATTGACCCATAGGCTCCTAAAAGAGAATATTGGCATGTAAACAGTCGGGAGCCACAGATGAGAAACTTGTACCTCTGCATCTTATGCCTTTTCTGCTTTTCAACGGCGAGCAAAGCAAAAGGCGTAAAGTTTGGGATTTAATAAAGATTGAGATTCCCTAAATGTCGCGTCAACTATGATGAATTTACTTGGTGTTTCGTTAAGCGTTGTCTGTCAGCAAAAAATGACTGTTCAAACCACTCAGGGTGTGGTGGGGTGGCTTGGCCACACCTAGTGTGCGCTGGGGTGGCTTGGCCACACCCAGGGAGTGGTGGGGTGGCTTGGCCACACCCAGGGAGTGGTGGGGTGGCTTGGCCACACCCAGGGTGCGTAGGCACCGCTTGGCCACACCCAGGGTGCGCTGGGTGGCTCGACCACCCCAAGGGTGCACCAAGCCCTGTGCTTGGTTTGAACGGTCATTTTGTTTTGACAGATACTATGGTAATGTCTTCCCAGCTGCTCAATACCAGGCGATTTGATCTTTATTGTATCCAAGAAAGTAAATGGCACAATGAATGCCCACGTATAGTTATATCTTCTGCTAATGGTACATTGCTCTTCCTTTCCTAGATGGAGGACTTGAATCTCCCAGAAATCAAGAAGAGAAGCATAGAGAAGAAGGCGGAAGATAAGAAAGAATTCAAAGACCTGTTTGAGTCTGACAGTGACTCCGAAAGTGACGGCGGACGTCTGACTCTAAAAGGTAATCAAAGATGGATGTACCGCGCTAGCGACCCCCAGTGGTGAGGATAGTCATTGTAGGTAGTTCATTGCTGCCGAGCCCCCTTGTAACCACTTCACAGCAAATGCCAACTTTATTATCTTCTACAGCCGAGGAGTGAAGCCGGTAAGAAAGTGTTTGCCCTACTTGAAGCATTGATTCAGAAAGCTCTTGTATGTTGGCAGGGGCAGTCAGATGCAGAAAAAAAATTTTGCCAATTTTCTACAACCTGCTGGTAATTGCTGCCGCAGACTGTCCTCACTATCTGGGGTTGATGAGTCTTTAATTGGCCCTAAAGGAAAGCAGTTTGGGCGGCGTATTCTTTAAGGCCTATTATTGTGCGCGTCCTCGGCTGTTGGACCCTAATTTGAAAAGCAATTACGATACCAATGAGCCTGATGCAGATGTGAAGCTTGGCTTAATGGCTGTCGCCGGGCCTCATGGAGGAAGATTTACTTGGCCACGAGGCTGTTTATCTACATTCATTCGCTTTACGCACAGATGTAAGATTATTTCAGCAGGAATTTTTGCATATTCATCCAGCAGAGCATTCGTGAGGTCGGACCCTGGTGTTGGGAAGCGGCCGGACTCACAATCTTTGTTCTAGTTCATTCCAAAGTTGTTGGATGAGGCTGAGGAACGTGCAGACGGTTGTTCTTCCACACCAGGCTTTCCAAGGTTGCTTTGCACCACTCCATCCGACGCTCGGCATTGTGCTTGGTGATGTACGGCTGCAGCTGCTCAGCTATGAAGTTCCCGAGGGTGCAGTGCTTGTGCTGATGTTACCAGAGGAGGTCTGGACTCTGCAGTTATGGGGTCAGCAGAGCGGTGGGGTCTTCTCTGTCCTCTGCCCCTCAGCTCTCGGCCCCCCGCTCTGTAACATTACTTGGTCTGCACTTCATGGCTGAGTTGCTGTAGTTCCTTCTACTTCTCAATAACATCACTCACAGGGGATGGGGGAATATATAGGAGGGAAGAAATATCACGAATAGACTTGTTACCCCAGTGGCTTCTATTACAGGACCGCCCTGGTATCCGTGAGCTTTGCACCACTACCCGCTCTGTCATGTTAGTAATGGCAGATGGCATGGAGGGGCCAGATGTTGTCCACTGGGGCCTGCGACGGGGGCCAGATGTTGTCCACCGGGGGCTGCGACGGGGGCCAGATGTTGTCCACCGGGGGCTGCGACGGGGGCCAGATGTTGTCCACCGGGGCTGCGACGGGGGCCAGATGTTGTCCACCTTGGGACTGCGACGGGGGCCAGATGTTGTCCACCTTGGGGCTGCGACGGGGGCCAGATGTTGTCCACCTTGGGGCTGCGACGGGGGCCAGATGTTGTCCACCGGGGGCCGCAACGGGGCCGGGCTGATTCTTCACATCAACTGATACTAGCAGCACTATGTAATTTATGAATATCTGAGGTGTTCACATATTGATGGCATTGGCTTAAAGTAGCGCTCCACCTGCAATATTTGTAGCTGAAGAATTTTTTTTCATTCCAGTTCAGGTCCATCCATACATTTCTTCCCGCTTATTGGCAGAAGTGTCCTAGGCAGGGGTGTAACTACAATAAGTGCAGGGGTTGCACTCTCACCCAGGACCTGGGTCCTAGGAGGCACCAGAAGCCCCTTTTGGCCTATAGAAAAAGACTAATGCTATTAGAGATTTGCAATAATTGGGGGCACCATTAAAGCTTTTGCATCGGGGTCCATGAGTTACGCCAGTGGTCATAGGATTTCCTCGCTGATCACTAATGGTGGAGAGGACCAGGTCTCCTTTCCTGGCCCTTCCACTGTCCAGCCCTGAACTGATTCCAGTCCCCCTCTCCCCAGAGCAGGGGAGTAATTAAACCCATGGATAAAGACAGACCAGGTGAAACAAAAACTCATTACATAGCAATACACAAAGGTAAAGACAATGAGAGTACTAGGAGGAAAAACAGAGCAGGAAGGAATCTACAGAACCACAGAGGAGAACTTTTACAACCGCACCAAGTATATAGCAGAACGTCTCTAGAGTCTGGGACACCACATCTCACAGACCAACATAGGATAAATTTGAGCTTACATGGATATAACGATTCGTCCAGAATAAATAGGAGGAGAGCCGCTGTGATAGGACTCCCCTCAACATGTAATAATGGGAGCAAACCAGCCAGCAGAGATTAACTCTTGCTAGCCTGCCTATGAATTGGCACACAGCAGGTTCATGTCCGAGTCTTCCTGTTGATTCCCGAAACCAGAGAAACCATCAGGCAGGGAATCAGAATCTGGAATCTGAACAGGCCCAAGTCTATAGAGTTTGTGCAAAACTCCATGCGACACCTACACGACACTGCTTGATACTGCTTGTCTCTGCCTCCTGCTTTTAGGACCTGACAAGGAGAAACAATCACAAGCAGGAGGCATCACAGAGGATGCACTGAGATAAGTGTCTAAGGACAATAGATCTAGCACCTCTAGAAATGCAAGAGACTTTGTTTTACCAAGCCTGTGGAGTCATGGGAATGTAGGCAGCATTAGGAGAACAATATCAGAGGCGAAGAGGGAAATCTGAAGAAGCTCCTTAACCTAACCTCTCACTGATGCACCACCTTCATCATTGCTCTCTTGGTCCAGGCTGTAAAGCTAGCCCCTTGCTGCTGCTTCTTTCATACAATGGTTTCTCTACACCCCTCTCTTGGATTTGGGTTTTGGTGTTCTTTTCTTCTCTTGTGATCTTTCTTTCTTCACTGTAGTTCATTTTCCCTGTTTTCTTTCCCTTCTCTCGTCATCTGTGGGGTTTGCAGTTTGGGATAAGTCTCAGTTCTCTTGTATATTCAGAAATCTCAGTGCCGTAGCCGCTCCTCTCTGAGGGGGGTCTTTTTTTTACTCATCTGGTGGGACATGATCTAGAGCGGTAACCTCCGTGATGACATCACTTTAGCCCCCCAACATCCCTCCTCCCGCCCACACTGCAGCCTGCACGGCTTGCCAAAAATCTGTTGTTAATTCTGTCCGTAGGTCCCACACAGGCCTCTCTGACCGCAGGTGGACCTTCCTTTTGTAGCTCACGACCCCTTAGGGGATGAGAGATAATTTGGAACATCTGTCTCAGAGGGCCCAGACTGCAACATGCTGCAAAGATTACACGTCAGATGGCGGCTTTCAGTGCACAACATGGGAACACTGAGGAGAATCCAGGGGAACGGCCGGCCCGGTCACAGCTTCTGGGAAGATGAAGCAATGTTTACAGCTGCATACGAGAGGCCATAGACCTGGATTGACAATTCCTTTACCATGTGATTGTGATTTGTTTGGACTTCTGGCACCATGTAGGTGCCCTTCTACCAATCTGGCCAAGGCATTAGCATTACACTCGTCTCTCATTTTTGGGGCACCTGCAAAAAAAATCAGACCCAAATGTTGCATGTTGGCCAAGTTGGGTCTGGAGCCCCTTTTACTTTGATGGTCAACACATTGCACCAGGGATTGATTTTGTTTTTTATCACATTTTTGCATTTCTTATAATAAGCTTTACGTAAATTTTTCTTTTTTTTTTTTTTCCAATCAGATGTTGGATAAGTCTTTATCCAGTGCTTGGCCTTGTGTATATGGTATATAAATCATGATATGTAAGGTAGATATATATATATACACGCATATATGCATCTAAGACGTCTCCTCTGAAGAGGCTCGTGACAGATCTGTGCCGGAGCGCTCCGTGCAGCCAGGGCTTATTAATGGCTCCTCCAGCACCGCCGGATGTTCTCCTCGTCAGGTAATTAGCAGAGAGGAGTGGGCAGCTGGAGTATCCGTGAGAGCCTCTCTAATGAGCACCGCGCCAGCGCTTAGTGACGGCGCACTAATGGACGCTGGAGACCCGGCTCGTTACTCTGCCCACGATCACCCCGTGCCGGGCTCTGTAGGTTTCTCTCCTCACCGCTCTCGCTGATTGAATCCCCTCCGTTCGGCTCGCACATCACCTGTTTTCAGATTCCAATTTTTTCCTGTATTTTTTTCCTGTAATCTGTCACTCCTCCTTCATCCCTGATGATCTTCTTGTCTGTGCTTTTCATTTCATGCCTCTCGTCTGGTCTCTCGAGCATTTCACGGTGTTACGCTCTCAGATTCGGGAACGTTCTCGCTTCCTGTCATCCAGACTTGGCATTCGCACTCCGCCGGATTTATGTTTTTGTCAGGACTCCGCACGCATAACACATCCTCGTTGTGCAGAGCGTCGGTTCCCTGGCCTCATCTGCGCTAGTCTGCGGCATCTGTAATACTCTGCAGACCGGTTACCGCAACAGACACGTTACCTGGGACTCAGACTTTTCAGCATTCTTCAAAAAATGTATATTTCGGAGCCTTGTTCTGTAGCAATCATTATATGATTGCTTTCGTTCGTTCTGTTGAAATCATCATCATCTTCACCATTTTGTCTAAAGTGTATATTTTTCACATTGAAAGTACATGCACCTCTCTTTTTGCTGCCGAACTAGGAAAATTTGGACAACCAATGAGGATGTGACAAACTCTTTAAGCCAAACTTTTCCAGAATGCAACGGTCTCTTGTCCTTGTTTGCCGGAAGGCGGTGCACTCATAATGATTAACGTTTTGGACTAGCGACTTGATAGCATTGGAGGAGCATTGCGGCTTGCCGGACTCGGCCAGATTGAGAGCAGCCCTTACAAGCTCTAGAGCAAAAAGCTTGTAAGCGCTGTGCCGTGGTGGCCAGTAACCTAGGAAATGAGCAGTAAAAAGTATATTATTGATACGTTATCAGTCTTGATAACTGAGAGCATTATTAATAACAAGTAATTTGCAGTTTTAGCGTTTTATGTTTTCTTCAAGAAGATGAGACTTTTGGTAGTAACCATCTTGGGTGTCGGCGTAATTTCCCCAAAACTGGGAAGACTTTAAAATGGCTTTAAATAATCCACCAGAGAGGAAGCAGCTATCAAATAGGGAAACATATCTACTCCCTCCTGTGGGGTTTCAGGAAGGGGAGACAGAGTTTTTCTTAACCCCCCCACCCAACAAAAAAAATGGCCCCACCTTTATCTTATGCCATTTGTATGGAGCTGAACTGCAAAATCAGACATTACTGAGTGGTGCCATTTTTAGAAATGAGAAGCAAACCCGTTAAAGCCCCCACCCACAGTCCTTGACAACCGTCCCTTTCTACCTCATGGCTCTATGTCTCACTTGGCTGAAAAGTATCCGTGTTTTTTATATAATATAGATCATGTTTTTCAGACTATAAGACGCACCCAGGTTGTAGAAGAAAAAAATAGAAACTATTTAAGAAAGAAATGTGGTCATGGCACACTGTTATGGGGGTATCTGCTGCTTATACTGATACGGGTATAGTGTCCCCCAATTGTATACTAATGTCCCCATCATGGGACCCTTCCAAGTATAGATGTCCCCTGTCCTTGTATATATATTTTTCTCCATTCAGGTATCTATGTCCCCCCTTCAGGATTATATGTCCCCCCTTCAGGTAAATATGACTCCCCCCTTTCAGGTTAAATATGACCCCCCCCCCCCCCCCCCTTTCGGTAAATGTGATCGTCCCCCCCCCCCCCCTTTCAGGTATATGTGGCCCCCTCCCCCTTTCATATATGTGTCCTTCCCCCCCCCCCCCCCCCCCTTCCTTTCAGGTATATGTCCGTCCGTCCCCCTTTTCTGGTCATCATAATGGGAGACCCAGACAATGGGGTTTAGGGCACTGCCCTCCGGAGGTCACACTAGGTACTACAAGTTTGTAGACACCGCCTCCTCCGCTTATAAACCCCTACCGCAGGGAACATCCTCAGTTTTAAACTTAGTGTGCTCGGAGGATCACGCTTTGCTTGCACTTCACTGCATTCTCACTACTTACGTGATGGCGTCTGAAGACAAGGTAAAATGGTCCTAGTCGGGACCTGCGACAGCCTCCCCGCTCACCCTTTGTGGCACACGCTGGTGGAGGTACCGGAGGGCCTAGTGCCTGGACACTCTGTGTTCTCCCGGTACGCTGTTGCGCTCCTTTCCATCCCTCTCTGGGGGGCTCTGGAGAGTGGGAGATGGGAGCCTTGCACAGCTCCGCTCCGTCCGAGGCCTCCCTAAATGGTGCTTACAGACCGGACTGGAGCCAGCCCAGTCCGAGGCCTCCCTAAATGGTGCTTACACTCCGGACTGGGCTGAACCCCCGTCCGAGGCCTCCCTAAATGGTGCTTACAGACCGGACCGGCACTGAGGCACTCTGTGTCTCCTGTGTGCCTGGGGGTAGTGTCTGTCACTTTATGTGTCCTGACACTCAGACCGCGCGTTACCCTCGGGTCCGCGGATCTGGCGGTGTACCCTGTGCTGGGGTCACCCTGGCTGACCGCCCTGTGTGCCACAGGGGCTGAGGCCGTAGACTGTGCATGTTTGTATGTGATGACAGTCTGAGTATGTGTGTGCGATGATTCCGCACTATTTTCCCGCGCTGCGGGCTCCAGCACCTCCATTACAGAGGTTGCTTGGAGGAGGAGAGGCAGCCCTTACGGTGACGTCACCGGGGGGCGTGTGCGTGTGCTTCCCGCGTGTTCCCGGCGCCGCCCACGTCTGTGCTGGCGGCGGCCATCTTCTCCCTCACTTCCCGGCTGGGAGCTACGGCAGCACGTGTCTGCACTTCAGAGGGAGACCGGAACTCGCGGAGGTCACACACACACACCGCTTCCTCCCACCGCGTTACTGCGGTCGGTAAGCCACCGGGATTCCCGGTTTGTTTTGTCTATTGGCCTTGGCCTCAACAACCCCTACTGTGGATATGTCCTCAGTTAGGAAGCATGCTGCTAAGGCGGCGGATAACACCATTACCTGTGCTACTTGCAAGGGAACTTTGGTGGAGGGGTCCTGCAATAACTGCGGACGCCCAGAAGCCCGGACTGGCTCAGCTGAGGCAGCAGCAGCTCCGGTGCTGTACCCTGAGATTCAGGTAATCCAAGGGCCATGGGAAACGCAGAATAGGATCAATGAATCCCTGCTGTCCCAGATGTCCTCCATGTCGCAGTCACTGGAGGCACTGCATAGGAGACTGGAAAACCCAGCTACTCCTTCCAGTTACCCCCGGGTGTCCCCCTCTGCTGCTGTGAGACCCCCTAAGCGGGCTCGTCGTGAGGATTCACCCGAGCTCCAGGCTCTCTCTGAGGAGGAGCGTTCCTCTGATGGTGAGGAAGATGATGGGGGTTCAAACTTCGGGTCTGTGTCTGTGTCTGAACCTCCAGACGGGGTGGAGGATCTGGTGTCCTCCATCAATGAGACCTTGCGTCTCGTGACTCCCCCTGAAGAGGTTGTCGTGCACCCGAAGGAGGTCTATCAATGGCTGCGGCCAGAGGCTAGACCGAGTGGATCCTTCATGGACCACACTAATTTTGGAAGGGTGATTAGAGCACCCAGGTTACATCCTGGGCGGCGTTATGTCCGCAAACCGAAGGACAATCGCTTCCCCTTCCCCCAGGAGGTGCTTCAGGAATGGTCGCAGTCTCCAAAGGTGGACGCTTCCATGACTAGAATTGCTGCACGCTCCCTTTTCTCTGCCTCTGATAGCTCCTCGCTGAAGGATGCTACTGATAGACAGGTCGAGCAACTCGCCAAGTCTTCCTATGAGGCTGTGGGGTCTTCATTTGCCCCTAATTTCGCCACGGTCTGGACCTTACAAGCGATTACTACGTGCTTGGATGGTATCTCTGACCTGGCAAGGTCCAGTCCGGAGGTCCTGGCGCTTACCGAGAGAGCAAGGGCCTATGCGGACTACGCCAGGACGGCGTCTCTGGAAACTGCCACTCGCTCAGCTGTGGCTTCGGCCAATGCGATAGCGATCCGCAGGTTGTTGTGGCTGCGTCTTTGGGACTCAGATGCCACATCTAAGAAGATTCTACAGAATCTTCCATTCTCTGGTGACAGACTCTTTGGCACGGAGCTGGACAAGCTGATCAAGGATTCTGCTGAGTCTAAGATACCGCAGAATAAGCCTAAGCCACGGTATACCGTTAAGAGGAACCCAAAGCAGTGGTCCTTTCGGTCCAGCTCACAGTCATCAGCACCGTCCGCTCGCACGGACCGAGGGGGCAAGCCCGCTTCTCAGTGGCGCTCTAAGAGTCGTCCAAAGAAGCCGGCGGGGGCGGCAGCTACTACCCCCAAACCCGCCTCTACATGACTCGCTCTCTCATCCTGCCTCCCCACAGGTGGGGGGCCGCTTGTCTCGCTTTCAGGACAAGTGGCTACTTCACGTTCAAGATCAGTGGGTTCGAGACGTAGTCTCGCGAGGTTACAGGATAGAGCTGACGTCAAAACCATTATCCCGATTCCATCGGTCTGTTCCATCCCCAGAAAAGACTCAGGCTTTTCTCCGGGTGTTGGAGGGACTCCGCAGAGACGGAGTAGTGGTCCCAGTGCCCACGGCAGAGAGGTTCAGGGGTTTTTACTCCAACCTCTTTCTTGTCCCAAAGAAGGACGGCTCCTTTCGACCGGTCCTGGACCTGAAATTGTTCAACCGTCACGTGTTGGTGCGGAAGTTCCGCATGGAACCCCTACGTTCCGTTATCGCGGCTCTGTCGCAGGGGGACTTCCTAGCGTCCATCGATATCAGGGACGCTTACCTTCACGTGCCCATTGCACCGGCTCATCAACGCTGGTTACGATTCGCAGTGGGGGTCGAACATCTCCAATTTGTGGCCCTACCCTTCGGGTTGGCCTCTGCACCAAGGGTGTTCACGAAGGTGATGGCATCTATGATGGCTCTCCTGCATATGCAGGGTCACGCCGTCATACCCTATCTGGACGACCTATTGGTCAGGGCGCCATCGGAAGACCTTTGTCGGATGAGCCTGGAAGCGACCATGAGGTCTCTGGAACAGTTCGGGTGGCTTCTCAATACTCAGAAGTCGACCCTGGTTCCGACCCAGTCATTGACATATCTGGGCATGGATTTCCACACGGACTCAGCCCTGGTGTCTCTACCTCAGGACAAGCAGCTGGCGATCCACTCAGGAGTACAGCACGTTCTCCTGTCACCTCACTCATCCCTTCGGGAATTGATGAGACTGGTGGGACGCATGGTAGCGGCAATAGAGGCGGTGCCTTTTGCACAGTTTCGTCTCCGTCCTCTCCAGCTGGAGATTCTTCGCCGGTGGGACAAGAGAGCGATCTCTCTGAATCGGTTGGTGGCCCTGTCACAACCGACCAGGGACTCCCTGCAGTGGTGGCTCCAGCCACGTCACTTGTCACGGGGAAGATCCTTCCTCAAACCTTCTTGGTTAGTGGTGACCACCGATGCCAGTCTGAAGGGCTGGGGCGCGGTGTTCTTACACCACAGGGCTCAAGGCCTCTGGACTCAGGCGGAGTCGACGTTGCAGATCAACGTCCTGGAGATCAAGGCGGTCTATCTGGCGCTCTTGGCGTTTCAGAAATTTCTGGCAGGACGACCCATTCGGGTACAGTCCGACAATGCGACGGCCGTCGCCTACATAAATCATCAGGGAGGGACCAGAAGCGCTCAGGCCCTCGCCGAAGTCCACCGCATCCTTTCGTGGGTGGAGGAAAACGACTGCTTGATCTCCGCAGTTCACATCCCAGGGGTCGAGAACTGGGAGGCCGACTACCTGAGCCGGCAGGGGATGGACGCCGAAGAGTGGTCCCTGCATCCAGATATCTTCCGGGACATCTGCAGCAGATGGGGCACTCCGGACGTGGATCTGATGGCCTCACGGCTGAATCATCAGGTGCCCCAGTACATGGTGAGATCGTGGGATCCTCAGTCCCTGGGGGCGGATGCTCTAATACTGAGTTGGTCCAGCTTCCAACTGCCGTATGTGTTCCCTCCTCTGGCTCTGATTCCCAGGGTCCTGTGGAAGATCAGGTCGGAGTGCAGGATAGCCATTCTAGTGGCTCCGGATTGGCCCAGGAGGTCCTGGTACCCAGACCTGTGCCAACTGTCAGGCGGACACAGGTGGGCTCTTCCAGACCGCGCAGATTTACTCGCACAAGGCCCATTCTTCCACCTCAATTCCAGGGCCCTCAGATTGACTGCATGGCTCTTGAGGCCTGGCTGCTGACATCTAGGGGTTTCTCCCCTACAGTGGTGGCCACTATGAATCGGGCTAGGAAGCCCGTTTCCAGGAAGATGTACCACCGGACGTGGAAGATCTTTTTTACCTGGTGTGCCTCTGGTGGACGGTCTCCTTGGCCCTTGTCCATCCCGACATTGTTAGCTTTCTTACAGTCGGGTTTGGAGTTGGGATTATCCCTTGGCTCTTTGAAATGTCAAGTATCAGCACTTTCGGTGCTGTTTGACAGGCGATTGGCGCTCCTCCCGAAGGTGCGTCAATTTCTGCAGGGGGTGTCGCGGATGGTTCCGCCCTACAAGAGACCTCTGGACCCTTGGGACCTTAACATGGTTCTGGCGGCTTTACAGAAACCGCCGTTTGAACCACTGAGAGAGGTTTCTCTCTCTCGTCTGTCCCAGAAAGTGGCCTTTCTGGTGGCGATTACGTCTCTAAGGAGGGTCTCAGAATTGGCTGCACTGTCGTGCAAGTCACCCTTTCTGGTGGTTCACCAAGACAAGGTGGTGTTGCGCCCACGGCCAGAATTCTTGCCGAAGGTGGTTTCAACTTTTCACCTGAACCAGGAGATTGTTCTCCCATCTTTTTGCCCCGCTCCCGTTCATCAGGTGGAGCGCGACCTCCATACTCTGGATCTCGTGAGAGCTGTACGCATTTATGTGTCCAGGACCGCCTCCTTTAGGAGTTCGGATTCCTTATTTGTTCTTACGACGGGTCGCTGTAAGGGGTCCGCGGCTTCAAAGTCAACCTTGGCCAGATGGATTAAGGCTTCCATTCAAGAGGCTTACCGGTCCTCTGGTTTGCCTCTCCCGGTGGGATTGAAGGCTCACTCTACCAGAGCTGTAGGTGCCTCTTGGGCCTTGCGACATCGAGCGTCTGCTCTACAGGTGTGTCAGGCGGCCACTTGGTCCAGCCTGCACACTTTCTCTAAGCACTATATGGTGCATGCCCATGCCTCTGCGGATGCAAGTCTGGGCAGGCGGGTTCTCCAGGCGGCGGTTGCCCACCTTTAAAGGGAACCATGTGTTATCCGTCTTGTTGAGGAACTCTTCCCGCCCTGGGGTATTGCTTTAGGACATCCCCATTGTCTGGGTCTCCCATTATGATGACCAGAAAAAAGAGAATTTTGTTTACGTACCGTAAATTCTTTTTTCTTTAATCATCAATGGGAGACCCAGCACCCACCCAGTTGTTCCTTTGCATGTTTTGCATTTGTTCTGCTCTCTGTTGAGACAGTGTTTGCCGGGTTGTTGAACCGTCTGTGCACGGCATTCTTCCCGAGGTTTCGGGTGTGGTTTATTTTCTCCTCGCAGCTTATGGACCAAACTGAGGATGTTCCCTGCGGTAGGGGTTTATAAGCGGAGGAGGCGGTGTCTACAAACTTGTAGTACCTAGTGTGACCTCCGGAGGGCAGTGCCCTAAACCCCATTGTCTGGGTCTCCCATTGATGATTAAAGAAAAAAGAATTTACGGTACGTAAACAAAATTCTCTTTTTCAGGTATATGTGTCCCCCCTCCCCCTTTCACCCTTTCAGGTATATGTGTGTGTCCCCCTTTCAGGTATATGTGCCCCACCATCCCCTTTCAGGTATATGTGCTTCCCCCCCCTTTCAGGTATATGTGTCCCCCCGTTCAGGTATATCTGCCCCTCCCCCATTCAGGTATTAGTGACCCCCCCCCCATCCAGATATTAGTGACCCCCCCATCCAGGTATATATATTTCCCCCCATCATGGTATATGGTGCACACATAAAAACATAAATCATTATACTGACCTTAATTTCCTCTTTCTCGGCTTCCCCGCAGTACAGCATCGTTTTCTGATGCCGGCAGCTGACTGCAGCGTGTAAACTGTGCAGCACTTGAGGTCACTGCCATTCTCGCCCAGTTACACAGACGTCAGCTGTTGTAATGTTCTCTGCTCCCCACGCCCAGAATTATGGATGTAAGGAGCAGCGAAGAAAAGGAAATACATATGCACTCCTCCCAGCGCCTATAATCCCGCCCAACTCTCAGCACGGCCTTAGTGCAGTGGTGGGGAAACTTGGGCCCTAGGGCTGCATGCGGCCCTCGATCACCTTTTCTGCGGCCCCCGGGCAGGTTCTTGGGGACCGCAGTCCTCAGGCAGGAAGCCACATTTTGCTGACTGCCTGCTCCTTAAATCCAGCTCCCCCGTGATCTCTCTGCCCCAGCTTCAGCCTCCCCAGTGACATATATGCCCCCAGCCTCTCCATTGATGTCTATGGCCCTAACAGTCTGGAAAAGCAGTTGAGAAGCAATAAGATCAATATCATCTAACATCACAGCCGCACCAAAGTGAAGAGGTCCAGACACCACAGTAGGAGTTCAGCAAAATATAGCGGGTAATTTTCAAGTTGATTTTGGGTGGCCCCAGAAGGACGGTAGAGATTTCTAAATGGCCCTTGGCAGAAAGGTTTTCCACCCCTGCCTTACTGCTAAGAGGTGGGCGTGAGTATGGGCGAGGGGAGCAGTGCATATGCATTGTGTTGAACGGCTGACACACACAGCCCCAGCTCAGCCCCTGCCTGCTGCCACACGGATCAGGTCTTCGTCCCTCCCCGGGCCACACAGCCAGGTCAATTCAGACTACAAGACGCACCCCCATGTCCCGTCTTTTTTTGAGGAAAAGAGTGTGTTTTATAGTCTGAAAAATGCAGTACTTTTGTTGTTGTTGTCCCTGTATAGGATTTTCTTGCAACGTTAAGTTTCGAGGATAATAAAATTCATATATTGACTTTGTCCTTCAGGCGACTGCTGGAATCTTGGCTTAAAGGGGCCTTACTAGATTAGAAAAGTATTTATTTTCCACCACTGCGACCCCTTTAGTCACATAAATTGGATCCACAACATACATAATTAATTTCCTTTATTATCAGGAAAGTCAAAATCGAAGAGTACGGCTGATTCATCTGACGAGGACTCTGATCTGAGCAGCGATGGTGAGGAGGGCGAGTACGAGGTGGAGGACGACGATGACGGCAGTGATTTCGATGGTGAGACTTGGAACCTGTTAATTAACAGTTGTTGCCTTTTAATAGGCCGATCATCGGTCCTGATATAGGACAAATAATTGGAAGTTCATTTTATTTGCAATATTTATTTGGGGGTCGGGGGGGTACATAGTGAAAGCTACAATCTAAGTTCTGCTCTAATATGAGATCTAGTAGATGCAAAAAAAAGAAGTGTTTTTGAGTTGGGGGAGTTGTAGGAAGCCGAGGCATTGAGGGGTTAATGCAGTACAGCTGGCCGGTAATGAGCTGTGGAGGCAGCGCGGGACAGAACGCTTTATCGCAGGCCCGGTGTCATTAATCACCAGATACAGGGAGAGCCAGATCTGGCAGGCACCACGCACTACTGCTCCCCCCATGCGCACATTTACATAGCCCGATACTCATCCATCCGACGTACACCAAGCCTCCTCCCGGAGATCACGACACATCCCAGATTCCCCGCACATAGGATGGAGGCGGCTGGAAGTTTTCCGGAATTTAATACGCTTCGGTTTTCTTTATATCCTGTAATATCAAATGTGTAAGGCCAAAAAAAGTGTTCTAAAAGTGTTATTTCATTTATTTAGTTTTTCTGAAGGCATGAAAGAGAAGCCGTCAGCAGGATTTATCACCATAAAGTGCAGCCTCGATCTGTGCTTGTTGAATAATCTTCCTCTAAAGTTTGACGTCTTCTGTGCATCAAGGGGATTTGGGGTTGGGTTGTCGTCTTCTCCGCCCCTCCTCCTGCCTCTTCTGCTTCTACAAGTCATTAATTATTCAGTGATTTGTCTCCTTATTTAAATTCCGCACTGCCATCATCATTGTGGTGTGCGGCGCATGCGCAATGTAATTCTATGGCCTATCTGCTGATTATACAATAAAATGGCGCATGCGCAGATCTTGATTTCAGGTCCATGACTTCAAACATTACACCAGAATCTCAATCTGCGCATGCACTGTCTCCTGTGCCATTTTATTGAAGACCATGCACAGTGTGATTCTCCAAACTGTCTTCAATAAAATGGTGCCAGAGACAGCGCATGCGCAGATCTAGATTTCCGCTCTCTAACTTCTTCATTAAGCCGAAATCTCTTATCTGTACTCTGGCACCATTTTAACGGGGGCACGTGCATGGTCTTAAATAAAAGACACAGAAGCAGCGCAGATCAAGCTTAATGAAGACGTAATTGAGCTGAAATAACTTGTGCATGCGTCGTTTTCTTAAGTTCAGGTTGTGTAATCGCACTGCTCATTCACCGCCCAACGCAATGAGAAAAGTCATTGAATAATCTGTAACCTGTAGAAGTGACAGAGTAGGCAGGGCGGAGAAGAAGACGACCTGACCCCCTAAGTCAGGACCTAATACACAGAAGACCTCATCAGATGAAAACTTTAGAGGAAGATTATTCACCAAGCACAGATCGAATCCTTCACAGCAGGTATCTGTAATCAGCATCACAGCGACATTATGGCCGGGGCTGCACTTTATAGTGATAAATCCTGATGACAGCTTCTCTTTAAGACTATATTTTATTACTTAAAGGGATATTCACGGAATATGAAGTTATTCCCGCTCCATAAGATGGGAGGACAAGCTACTTATTGCAGGCGGTCCAACCACTAGGACCTCCTTAGTGATCATGAGAACAGGGGCGCCCCATCTGAATATAGCAGAGGTGCCGATGCTTAAGGCTGAAGCTCCAGGCATTGTCTATTACCCTCAGCTTTCTCTGCCGGTCCCATAGACGGTAAATGGAGAGGAGGTCGAAAAAAATAAAGAACCTGGTCATACAATGGTAGCACAGGTAGGATCAATAGATCCAGCAATAAAGAAAATGCCAGGCATCACTATCTAGAATACTGAATGCTGACCACATCAGTCTGAGCCACAGCTGTCATGTCAGGAGATGCCATGGAGATGCCCGCTTGTGGGTTAAAATGTTATCTTAGAGAGGAAAAAAGCGGCCCCGGTTGAAGGGCTAAAGTGCAGCCGTCGTCCACCGCTCTCCCCCTCCCTGCACCTCTGTAACATGGACCACAAAATAAAGTGGCTGGGCATCTAACCTGGGGAGTGCTTTTTCCCACTCTGGAGATAACACAGGTGGGATCAGTGCACATGTAGTGTAAATGCTGCAGATTTTCTCAGATATCCACCAGGAATCTCTTCTACCTGCTCTGGAGGTTGTTCATGGGGAGCTTGACCTGAGGTGCACATTGTTAAAGTCTCAGCATGTCAATCCTTTCTGCGTATTTTCACTTTGCCTTACACTTTACAATACAAATGGTGAAATCTGGGGACAATCATCCAGATCTGGCAGAATAATCCACCCCAGATGCAGTTTAACCTTAGATTAGATTCATCGTAATGCTGTCCTGTAATGAGACGAACAAGGCAAGGGCCTGAAAAAACTGAGCACAAAGTCCTGAAAGAATTCTATAACTTTATATAAGGTAAAAGATGTTTATACCGTGTTATCCAGTAGATAGACAAATATTAGAATCTGAGAGTCCTCAGTGGTTGATACCTTTTAATGGTGAACTGTACAGATGGTAATATAGAACTATCACAAGCCCTTGGTCCAGCAAACACGTGGACGATTCATAGCTGATGCATTAGGGCCAACCGCAGCCAACATCCACAGCTCCTCATACAATTAGTAGGTGTGACACAACATCATTGCAACCGAAGGCACCAATAACCTGGGGAGGCGCCCGTCATGCTGGCAGCTCTCTAGGTCTCGGGTTGGGCAGCCATAAATCATGGCCACTGGACTACAGTCTTGCAAAAACAATTTGCTCAACTATATTGCCTCACATTTCTCCGCTATCCCTTTAAGGGAGCAGCATGTAGCATTCTTGCAAGACGTACATTGGGATTTTTACATATTTCATAGTATTCTCAGGGGCCAGCTACTCCGCAGACCTGTAAGAATTCGTCACTCCTTTACTGCATTGCTGCAAAGTGACGATCCGTGCCGCTTCCACCGATTTAACAACCGAACTCGTGTGTTTTGACAACAAACTATACAAAGGAACAATGAATGACACAACTGGACATGTATATACATAATTTATCCTTTTGTTCCCAGGCAGTCCTGTCTTCATTCAGCAGTGCCCCTCATTATACAGTGGGGCCATAGGCTGTTTTGTTCTGGGGCTGGGGGGTAAATCTTCAGGAGAAGGCGTCTTTCCTTCAGACACACATCTGGCTGCAGAGCTCGGCTCGGCCAAGTGTCCTCTCTATCTGGATGCTGCAGAAAGCAGCGATAAATTAATGAGCGCCGAGATTAATTAGTGATGAGCCACCCTCGGCCGGCTTGTTCCTTCCTGATAAAGCAGAATTTATATTTGCTCTTCCGCCCACAGGGGAATCGCAGGATGAAGACGAGGAGGAGGAGGAGGAGGGAGACGCTGGAGCGCACAAGAAAAAGATCCAAAAGAAGAATAAGGGGGTGCAGCGCCTCTCACAGGCCGACCTAAAGGAACTCGCCAAAGGGGATGAAGATATTGTGCAGGATCTCGAATTCTCAGACGATGAGTAAACATGTGCCGGTGTACCAGTGACCCTTTGTCTGCTGGTTGGGCTTCTGCAAACGTCTGGCCGCTTTCACTATGAGGCGCCAGCACTTGCGCTGGTATGATTGGCACCTCGGCAAAGAAAATCGGCTCCGTCATATATGCACGCAGGGAACACACTCCATCACAATGTGCCCCGTACCCCTGAAGCACATCACCACCAGCAGATGCAATGATGAAGTGTTACCGAGCTGTGATAATTAATATTTCAGTGCCTGCGGGTCGTGCGCAGTCACAATGCAGTTAAGATACTGTGGGAAAATCTGGTTGCGTTGTGTGTGATTTGGGGCCGGCTGTGCGACCCTACAGTCAACGAGACGTCCCAGGGTCTCCACACGTCGGTCACCTGCTGCATATTACATTCACTCTCGCATTGCCGGCTAATATCGCAGCGGAAGACGTCGTCCATTGGTTTCTGCCCTGCATCTGATCCCGCTGCATTGGACGTGCATCGTATGGACTGGATGTGTCCTCTTGTAAGAAGACGGATGTAATATTGTATATAGTAATATGTTAACAAAGAGTCTTCTCTTTTTTAATATAACACCCACAATTTCTCATTTGTAGAGTTTTTTGCTTAATCTATGACTTTTAAGTTGCATGTAAAGATACCTTCACACATGTTCATAAACTGTCAATCTGCAACCAGCGATTCGCGCTGTCTGACACCCCAATAGCGATGTTGGCGGCGATCTAGCCTATACGCAGCATTGCTGCGGAACACTCGTGGGTGATCCAGCCAGCGAGCGATGCTCGCCAATCGCTGCGACGTCACGGCAAAATCCTGCCGTGTGACACCAAGGCTGCGATGGCGGAAGCGACTGCGCAACCGACATCGCTTCCGACATCGCAGCCTTGTTGACGTGTGACAGGACCATAGGGTCGCAGGTATGGGAGTGATTTCCTCATGTTTATTCCAGAGAAACAATTACAGGAGGGGGCATGTTAAATCACAAAATGCCCAATCAATCCTCATGATTGCTTCAATTGGGGCTCCAAAACACAAGATTGCCATCTGAAAAAGATGGGCATTATTAATGAAGTACATGGGTGAGGGTTGTCCTTACGGCTTGTTAAAAAGCTCAACAGACACAGATCACAAAATACCCCCCCAGAAACCAGCAAAAAATGGAAAACAACCATAGTCCATTTCATGTACATGAAAGCCATTACTTTATTAGACACCAAATCAATGGAGAAGAAAAGAGGAAAAGCACTGGTGACACTGTAATGTCCCCCATATTCGGTACTAATGTCATCATCCTGGTATATATACATATAATGCCCCCATCCACGGCGCACACTTAAAATACTAAATAATTATACTCGCCCCCATCGCTCCCCCAATGCATCACCTTGTCCTGTTCTCATTCCGGCAACTGAGCAGCATTAAGTGCATGACGTCAGTCGTGTGTCGAGCTCTACAGGCTGTCTGCTTAGCTGCCGGGATGAGCAATGGACGGTGAGTACAATCAATCTCACTGCTCCCACGCAGTATGTGTAGGAAGCAGGGCTCTGGAGTCGGTAAGCCAAACATCCGACACCGATTCTTCAATTTCCCTGAATCCGACTCCATGGCTGTGAAGTCAGTAAGCCTCACATCCGACTCCCCAACGCCTCAAATTTCCCTGAATCTGACTCCGACTCCACCCATAATGGACACCGACTTCAACTCCATAACCCTGGTGGGTAGTGTTAAATATCCACTCTCTTTAATTGTAGACCATGTGATCGGTTAATCAGTGGACCTACTGTTTAAGCTAAGTTAATAGGCGCCGTTCCCCCGACGCCTACCACTCAACACTGGCTTCAATGCTGAGTTGACCACGGGAGAGCAGTGAATATTAAATGGGCTTAATCAGCGGGCCCACATGGTCACCGGCAGGCACTCTACAGCCTGCTCCTGCCTCCAGTGACGTGACCCACTTTGCCACTTTTGCCCCCTGACAGAGTGTGTCTTATTGTCCGAAAAATACGGTATATATGGCTTACACATCCCATTCAAAGTAACAAATAAACGCACCTTTACCCAATAGTAAATGCAACATGCTCCCTAGAGAAAGGTGTCCACCCCAATGCGTGTTTCGGCGCATGGCCTTTGTCAAGGGATGGAGTCCATCAGGAACCAGGGAATTTAAAAAAAAGCCTAAACCAATCACATCCACATGCTGCTAGAGTGAAATCAGCTGTAATCTTCAGAGAATATTGGCTGGATTCACACATCCGTGTCTCGCTGTCCGAGTACAGACCAGTCCCGGGTCTTCTAAAGTTAAGTCAAAAGCCTCATAGGCAGAAGGAGTCACGAGAAGGTCTCTGTTTGGACAGTAAAACATGCATGTGTGAATTAGGCCTTAGAGTACCCTTCCAGATGAATGGGTTTGCAGTGTAAGACCAGGCAAGACGGCTCCTCCTGAGTGTGAGATACTCTCCCTGGGCAAGAAGTGAGGATCCGAAATAAAGGACCCGATAGTCTATTAAAAGATCTGAAAAACGTTTCGCTCATTATTGCCAAACTTGTTACAAGTCAGCACACTGCACTCTTTTGGCTGCTAACACTTTAGTTATGTTTCTGACCAGCAGGTTCAGAATTCTTGGTTTAAGAACAAGCTAAAATGATTCTTGGTAACAATGTGGTCTTGGGTACAACCTGTGGATCTCCGGTTTTCTTTCTTTAATCGGTTTGGATGCAGCTGGTTTTGATACTGAAAATGACACCTTAGCTGCCGTGTCACGGATACCGTAGAGGTGTTTGAGTACAAAGGTTTTATGGCCATAAAGGCAAATAGATGAACATGTCTACTGAACTGTTGGACCGGGATACATTTTGGGGTGCAAAGTGCATCATGTTGCGTGTATATACCATTTCTCTTCAATTTACAGTTGTGTTGAAAAACAGGCGTTACCCAAAGTCTTTATAATGGTTTTATATTTCCATGCATTGGGAACATTGATATTGTTTTCTAAATCAAAACATGAAGATAAATGTATATTTTAAAGAAAAGAACAAAACATGAACATTGGGCGGTTCAGAAAAACGTATCTGACTTTCTTTACAAACTCCAAAATATGTACTTTTTTTTTTTTAGGATTTAGGCTGGTTTCACACTGCGGTCAGATCAGGTCAGGTCAGGTCAGGTTTTGTGTTTCAAAACCAGGAGTGACTCCAAAACCTAGAACCGGTGTCAAACTTTCAATTATACTTTTTCTCTGCAAGTTCCTCTCCTGGTTTTGAAACACAAAACCTGACCTGATCTGACCACAGCGTGAAACCAGCCTTAGCATTCCTGTGAATCACTAACCTGATATCTGGTTGAATAGCCACAGATAGAACTGCTTCACACCTATGTTGCATAGTCAACCAACTTCTGGCACCTGTTAACTGTTATTCCAGCCCAGGATGCTTTGACTACATCCCATAATTTATTTGGATTTGTTGTATTTACCCCAGAAACAGTATTTTTGATGTCTTCACACAAGTGTTTTATCGGATTAAGGTACAGGGATTGGGCTGTCCACTCCATAACCTCAATTTTGTTGGACTGGAACCAAGATTTTGCTCATTTACTGGTCTGTTTAGGGTTGTTTTCTTGTTAAAATACCCATTTCAATTGCACTTTCTCTGCAGCGTAAAGGGCCCGTTACACGCTTCAATGTCCCGGTGATCCGACCAACGATCCGACTTGACCTAGATCGCTGGAACGTCGTTCATTGATTGCTAGTGAGGTGTCACATGTACAGATGTCGCGAACAACGCAGCAACAATTCCACGACAATCGAACGACACTTGTGGTCGTTTGATCGCCCATATCCTTCAGTTCTGAATAGGTGAAGTCGTAAACGACATCGTTATCAAGGTGTCACACCGATGCTGCAGGTTGGACGGACGATCAACGACTAATTTAAGGTCGTGATCATAAACCTCCGATCAACAATCAGCCGCTTATCATTGATTGTATGTACGTGTCACACGCAACGACGAAGTAGCAATGTCCCAAAGGACGTGACGTATCAACGATATCGTAGTGTGAAACGGGCCCTTTAGGCAACATGACCTCTTCAAGTATTTTGATATATGGAAACTTATCCATGATCCCTGGTATGAAGTAAATGTGCCCGGCACCATAGTAAGAGAAACATGCACATATCATGATGCTCCACCACCATGCTTCACTGTTTTCAGAGTAAACTGTGGTTTGAAGTCAGAGTTTGGGGGTCGTCTGATGAATTTTCTGCGGCCCTTGGACCCAAAAAGAATAGTATTACTTTCATCAGTCCACAAAACGTTTCTCCATTTCTCTTCAGGCCGGTTGATGTGTTCTTTCATCAGTGCACGTCGTCTTTTTTTTTATGGGACTTTGCACTTTACACAGGAGTCTTCTATCTATCACAGTTCTCACAGGTAACTTGAGACTGTCTTTGATCATCCTGCAGCTGATCATTGGTTGAACCTTTGCCATTCTGGCTATTCTTCCATCCATTTGAATGTTTGTCTTCTGTTTTCTTCCACATGTCTCTGGTTTTCAGTTTTAAAGCATTGGAGATCATTTTAGCTGAATAGCTTATCATTGTCCGCACTTCTTTATAAGTGTTACCCTCAGCCAATCAACTTTTTAATCAAAGTACGCTGTCTTGAATGACCCATATTTCTCCAGTCTTTTAAGGAGAAATGCTTGTACAACATGTGGTGGCTTCACCCTTAAATAATGGCCACTTTTCACAGAATGATTGACCTCACTAATTAAACTCCACACTGCTATTTTGAACATAACCCCTTTCAATTAATTATTCAAACACAGACTCTAAAACCTGCAGATCATGAATGTGGAGTCTGGTGGTTTTCTAAGAATCTACTGGAACAACTGGTAAATTGTTTGATGTGGTAATATCATTTATACCACAAAAAGTGAATAATTGGTTAGTCCTATAGGACGGCTATAATTTTGAATACTACTGTGTATGCAGAAGCTGTTTTCAAGGAGGCTGGACTTGCTGAAAAAGAAGGAATCAAACCTGGTCCACAAATCATCAACAATAATATGCAGACAGTGCAACATTGATAGTAACAAGCGTAGATGGAATGAAGGACTTAATATGGAGTGTCAGGATGGAAAACGCGAACATGGGACTGATAGTCAACAAAAAGAAGACAATACGGACTACTGCCAAGAACGACCGGGACACGTGACATGGACTGTGCTAAACTGGAAGTTGTAAAGAACTTTAGCCTATTCAGATCAATAATCACTCAAGATGCAGCAACAACACCAGAAGTCAATAGAAGAGTAACTATGGACAAATCAACAATGAAGTCACTGGACAAGATCTTCACATAAAGCAACATTTCACTGGTGATGAAGACACGGCTCGTACATAGTCTGGTCTTATTCTGTAGTAACTATGGATGAGAAACCGGACGATAAAGAGACAAAACAGAAGAAGAATCAACACCTTCAAATGTGGAGCTGGAGAAGGATGATATCAATCCCATGGATGGCAAGAAGAACAGACTAATCAATTGTGGAACAAATCAAACCGGATATGTCACTGGAAGCAAAGATTACAAGCTACGACTTGTCTACACATCATACGAAGAGAGCAATCACTGGAGAAGGACATTATGGTAGGAAGAATAGAAGGAACAAGATTAAGACCATCAACATGATGGCTTGGTACTATCAAGATAACGGTGGAGAAGACCCTGGTGGACCTATCTTGGCTGCACAAGAGTGATATTCCTACAGAGCATTCATCCATCAAGTCGCCATGGCTCAAGATCTAGGTGAAGGCCATTAAAATATAAAAATAAACACTTATCTGCCTTCTTATTTATTTTACTCAATTCCACAGTGCTTTTCAGACATCATCATCTCTCTCCCCATAGAGGCTCACAATCGAAATTCCCTATCTGTATGTGTTTGGATTAATCTGTCAATAGTAAAGATTAGCAATCGCCATATGTTATGTATCCAAAGAGGGTAATAAAGCAAACTTTAGCTTTCCAGCTCGTTGGAATAATCATCTTATGAAATATCACTTGATCATGCTTGGTGCCGAGTCTCTTCCATTGCAGTAGATGTAAAATTACAATGCAGATCTCTGGCTTTACTTCTACTGTGTTGAGCTCCTAAATCCTATCGGAAGGGAACATGGTTTTGTCTTGTTTTTTTCTTCTTCTAAGCTCCGGGTTAAAGTTTGGATTTTGCCTTCATGACAACTTTTGGGTCCCTGTTTTATCACTTGGGCGATTAAGCTGGGTTGAATAGAAGACTTTGGTAGTGACTTCATGGTTGCCCAATCTGTGCCACGCTTTGTCCCTGATATAACAATGGCTTAACAACCTCCGGCTCATCATCTCTCAGCTGCTGGGGTCCACAAGAGCTGACGGTGCGTGTCAGCATATAGCCACACTCCTCGTATAACAGGTGACAACACCAGGGCTGTGGAGTTGGTACGTCAAACCACCGACCCTGGCTCCTGAATTTCCCGGACTCCGACTCCTTCGACTCTGGCTCCTTCATCTATGGCTCATGTGTAAGTGATAGATTTCTTGTAGTAGAACGTGAACATCAGGCTTTCATCATCATTATTATTATTATACAATAATCAAGATATTTAGATAGAACATAATAATTCATAATACCGTAATATTTAGCACATTCTCCATTGAACTACTGTACCCAATGTAGTATATATTTTAGGCGTCTTGAGTCAGTTCATTTTCTGCCACCCCCAACTCTGCCAAAATGGGCTCCAACTCCATGACTCTGACTCCACAGCCCTGGGCACCACAAATTCTTCAGAGCAGCACAAGATGTTGAGCGGACTCCTGCGGAATGACGGTGATGACGGGTGAAGATTTTCGGGTTGCTGCTTACAAGTAGCAACGGGCAAAAGCAAAAAAAAAACCAACTGTATGGAGCCTGATGTGTAGACGCCTGCTCTGCACACGTGAAAAGGACAGAAAGCGTTCCATACAGCCGTCACTGAATAAAGCTAGGAATGGGTTAGTGATGTGGTATGTTGGGTGATTAATGGTGACCATTTCTGGGTCAGGACAGACTCGTGAAGTGCCATGATTTCTTTGCCATCTTACTTTAAGGCTTATTTAACTTTACTCCTGTGGTTTTCCCTGGTGCTCCAGTTGTGCCAGATCTGAGCGCTGCGCCGGTGCACCGCCATGGTTATGTGCTGCTATAAAACGTGACCCAGTGGTTGTAAGAAAACATTAAAAATTCCTTTTTGTTCTGCACAATTTCAAGAGTATCCCATCCAGAGCTGCGTGCGTTAACCCTGTCCTGACTGGCTTCGTAACACATTACTCCCAGTACTATACATCTCCTGGAGAATGTACCCTCTGAAACTGCAGATCTCTTGCTGGCAGAAACTTCTATAAATTACTTCTCTTTGCCATCATAGGTCCAAAGAAAACATTTTAGCACAGTGAGGATTTGCTTTTCTCCATGAGAATTCATGGTGATCGCTGTGTATGTCTGTGATTAGAAGTGTAATCAGATTTAGAAGAAAATTCATGTTCTTATTGTATCTGTCATTTACATATACATTTACATGTTCCATAAGAATAAACTGTCATGAGTTGGGTCAATACCGTTCAAGGCTTCTAGGATCACTTAATTAGCCACATCCCTGGCGGTCTAGGGCAGTTAGGGTCTTGTATGCTTTATCTACCTGTAGCACATCCTTCGCGGACCCGTGATGTGTGGATTGTGGCTGCATTTCAGCCTGGTGCATCAGATGTATCAAACAACTATAGAGCAGGTCTCCAGACTTTTGTGAATAGCCATACATAGAAGAGCAGATCTGAATGGGGCTAATGTAGGAACCCCCGGATCTTGGTATGCTGACACTGATATCTGTGAAAAAGCTTTGGCTGCCATTATACTGTTAATGGGGACTATGGGTGTCACCACTGTGAGAGGATGGGAGCTGGATGTGGCTATCGAGGTCAGAAAGGTTGGGGACTTCTGCTTTATGGTAAGAATCCTGGTGATCTGGGACAGTAGAGGGTTAATGTTGGCACTTCTGGTGGGCTAGTGCCCATGATTACTTTATGTGTCTATTATGGGCCTGGATCAGTTAGGTTATGACCACACAAGTCAAATACTCCTACAGATTTTCCCAGCAAATAATCTACATATTTTGGTACCAGGATTGTGGATTAGCTGCAAATAAAATCAGCGGTCGACCTTGAACAGCACTGAGGGTTTGACATCTGCGTGGAAGTCTATGCTGTGCACTTTCACTCTGCAAGCCACATAGTATCCACAGTAAAGTCTGCAAGATTGTCTCATGTGGATAGTCACTTAGGGCAGTGTTTCTCAACTCAGTCCTCAGGACCCACCAATAGGTCGTGTTTTCAGGACTTCCTTAGTATTGCGCAGGTGTTAGAATTATCCCCTTTGCAGGTGATTAAACCTATGCAATACTAAAGAAATCATGAAACACGACCTGTTGGTGGGTCCTGAGGACTGGAGTTGAGAAACACTGACTTAGGGGGAATTGAGGGCAGGGAATTGGCTAGTGTCAGTTTACATGGAAGTCTGGGGCAGAGAAAGTCTTAAAGGGCATCTGTCAACAATCCATATGTGACTGATATCATTTTCTAATTCCTCTGGTGAAGCTCTTCTATTCATGTATTTCTTTTATTTATACTCCTTCCCCTCCCCCCCTCCTCTGTAAACTGAAAATAATGAGATTCACTCAATCTGTCAATCACAGTGAGTGCTCACTTAATTCTATGCTGCCCACTCCCCATAGGATGAATATTCATGTAGTGACACCACTGCTTGCTCTGCACTGGCCTCTGACTAACAAAGTTCAGTGGAAATCACTCTCCTGGGAAGGGGAGTAGGAGGGGGGACTGTATCCTCCTGTCTGCAACAAAAAAATGTTCAAATAAAGACACACAGTCTCTCTCACAGACAGCACGGCTTGTGCCACAGGAGGAGACAGCCTTATCTGATAGCTAAATATATGCTGGACGGTTCTCCCTTTTCCCCTCAGGTCAGGCAGAAAAGAAAACTACACAACACTACACCAGCAGGAGACACAGCACAGAGGGGAGGGACAGAATAGCAGCTTCCGTGGGTGTGGACATTTAAAGGGAACCCGTCACCATGAAATTTAAACTTCTGCTCTCTGTGGGATTTTAGGTCCAGGGGGTGGGGCTATCAGTGATTGACAGTTATATTTGTATGCACACTTATATAAACACAGTTGTCAGTTACTGATAACCCCGCCCCCTGGACCTAAAATCCCAGAAAGAGCAGAAGTTTAAATTTCATGGTAACGGGTTCCCTTTAAATAACATTTCCATACTGTGGACTACTCTGGAGTCAAAGAAATGAGCTGGACTAGTGCACCAGCTAACTGCAGGGTGTGCAGATAATGATAGCAAAAAAATACAAAGATTACAGTAATGATTTTTACATGGTTTTAAATGGCGGCCCAGGCACTAGACAAGGGTACTATTAGTATCATACTGAAAAATGACTTGACAAAGTTCCTTTAAGTCTACATAATGTGGAATGTAGAATGGTAAAGGGGTTACTATTGAAGTTTCTTGTGGTCTAGAGCAGTGAAGGTTTTTTTTTTTTTTACAGTATTCCTGAAGTTCTGGGGCAAGGATGGGTTAATGTTCTAGATTTCTTGTTCCCTAGGTCGGTTCAGGGCTTAATGTCTGTATACCTGGTGGCCTAGGGCAGTAAGGGAGTTAGCATCTGTATTCCTGGTGGCCTGGGGCAGTGAAGGAGTTGACGTCTGCATCCCTGTGGCCTAGAGCAGTGAACAGATACCTGATAGGCTAGGGCTGTAATGAAGTTAGCTTCTGTATTCCTGGTGGCCTAGGGCAGTGCGGAGTTAGCATCTATTCCTGATGAGATAGGGGATTAGCAGGGTTAGCAACTATCCTTGTGGGCTTGAGTAGTAGAGGCTTAATGTTTGAGAGGGTGAGCATTATGTACTGCAAAAAATATTTGAGAGGGAGACGTCAGGATCATGGCTGACTGAGGCTAATGAGATTATTTAGAGATTTTATCTTAAGTTCTATATAGAAATATGGATAACATATTTCAGGTTTACATTGCTTGGACAGAAAATACGGCAATCTTGACCTGAATTTCTCCTAAGTAAGACTTAATCAGTGGGGCAGAACCAAAAGACATCATGTGCTTTTCTACAGCTGTTTTCTCTGCCATCCCTGAGACTGTGCATGCTTTCTCCCCTTTCCATGCTGTAGAGATCTATGTACAACTCTCACCCGTCTGCTGCAATCTCCAACACTGAGAGCAGGAGGGGAGCAGAGGGCACTGTTAGAACGGACTTGAAGCTCTGTTGGATTTTTAAAATGTTACCAATAAAAAAAATAATCTGTGCAAATGTGTACGGAGCATTTCAATGTTATGTCCAGTGTCATTTTAATATTTTCATAGTTTCTTTGTATCTACCGTAATAAAAAAAAAAGCAAATCTACAAATCGCATAATTTTAAAGCATAACCAGTCACTCTGTCAGCAGCTCTTCTGTCTCTTCATACAGACTACAAACAAACCCTGTGCCGTCTGATCCCGTAATCGCACTCTTTTATCTCTGCTTTACTTCCTTCTGCCACACACTCTTCAGCATTGGAACTGCACCACCGAGAAGGAAAAGTCGTGGAATTATGGAAATAAGATGGATAGACGTGTCACTGATCTGCAAATAAGGGAAAAACGGAAACAACATGTTCAAAACCCCTTGATGTATAGAGTGACACAATGTAGAAATCCCTGCATGAACAGCCTCGGCTGCTACCAGTGTGGTCATCAATAGATGCCTGAGGAATGTTGTGATAAATGCACTTTATCATCAAGGTCCGCTGCTGGCAGCTCCTTTTGCAGTTGCCAACTAGTGACTTTTCAGATGTGTCGGATGGGAAACAAGGCCGGAGACGCTGCAGCACTTGTAGGATCACAGTAGCAACCTGGCGGTTGTTGTGTTGAAAAACAATCTTGATAATCAAGGTGACACGGTGCTAGCTTAATGCCTCATCCACTTTATAAGATTTACCTGCTCAGAAGCTCAGCTGCAGGGAACTACTGCGTGCCTCTATTCACTTCAATAGGACTGCTGTGGTTTCACTGGTTTATGTAGGAAAACACAATGAAGGCGGATGAAACATTAAACCTGCACCGTCTTTTTCTCTTTTCAAAATTCATCGGGATTCAAGGGGTAAACCATTACTGATCATAGAATGGAACCATAGCCTATCAATATACCATCTGTAGATTTTCCTTGCAATATGTGAAATTACCCTGTGGCCATTCCTTCTGTATGTTGTGGCAAGTCATCCGTGCCTTGGCTCTCAGCTCCAACCAATAGAGAGGAATCCTGAATTATAGACCTGTATAACACCAATCTATGAATTGCCTGCTTTGGACACATACAAAGAGAACAATCACTGGAGAAGGACATCATGGTGGGAAGAACCTCAACCTGATGACTTGATACAGTCAAGAAAACTGTGGAGAAGACCCTGGTGGATCTATGTAGGTTTGGAGAAGACCTGGTGGATCTATGTAGGTTTGGAGAAGACCCTGGTGGATCTATGTAGCCTTGGAGAAGACCTTGGTGGACCTATCTAGGCTTGGGGAGGACCCTGGTGGATCCATGTAGGCTTGGAGAAGACATTGGTGGACCTATCTAGGCTTGGGAAGACCCTGGTGGATCTATGTAGGCTTAGAGAAGATATTGGTGGACCTATCTAGGCTGCACAAGGTTGTCCTTCCTACGTAGCGTTCATCCATCAAGTTGCCATGATCCAGCTGAAGGCCAGTAAATAATAAGTCTTGGCCAGTCCCAGTAGTTTGTTTTATTTGTAGTCCTATAACCTGTCAACTTTATCTGTGACCCTAATGTTCTGTGCCTGTTCAGAGAGTCCTCTGGCTCATGGAGTCACTTTGCAAAGATCATCCAAACTTCAGCCAGGATCATAATTTATTGGAAGAGTTTTCCTTGCTGGGGTCACGATGAAGCTTCTGTTTCATACCAGGTAAGTTCAGCTAAACGTCCCTGAAGAGAAGATATAACCTAGGATAAAAACAAAACGAGCAACTCCCCTGCAGTAAGTACCGTATATACTCGAGTATAAGCTGAGGGCCCCTAATTTTACCCCAAAAACTGGGGAAACCTATTGACTCGAGTAGGGTGGGAAATGCAGCAGACACCCATCCTGGTATACAACCCCTCATCACTGGTATATAGCAATCATCATTGTATACAACCACTCATTACTGGTATATAGTGCCCCATCATGCTAAATGGCCTCTCATCCTGCTATATACCCCCCTCACTATACATATTACCCCATCACTGGTATATAGACTCCCAGCCTGGTATATAGCCCCCATCACTGTGCACAACCCCCCGTCACTGGTATATAGCCCCCTTTCACTGTAATAGCGCCCCCATCACTGATATATAGCCCCCAATCACTGGAATAGCACCCACATCACTGGTATATGGCCCCCCAGCCTGGAAATACTGATATACAGCCCCCATCACTGTACCATAGCCCCCCATCACTGGTATATGGCCCCCCATCCAGGTATATAAGTCCCCACCACTGGTGTATACTCGCATCACTGGTATACTCGCCCCCCTATCATCACAGTATATGCCCCCATGCTGCCGCACACCATAAAATAAGAAACCATTGATCTCTCACCCTCCGTCGCTATGTCACCGCTGCGTCCTCCAGTCTTCGTGCTTTTGCCGGCGTCATGTGACCAGCACAGCAGTGATGGTTACCGCTGCTGCGCCGGTCACATGACACCGGCACAAGCAGGAAGACCGGAGGACGCAGCGGTGACCTAGCGACGGAGGTGAGAGATCAATGGATTATTATTTTATGGTGTGTGGCAGCATGGGGGCATATACTGATGATAGGGGGGTGAGTATACATAGTGCAATGTAATATGCACCGCTTCCTCTGATGCTGATGGACAGGGGGATACAGTGCATATTACAATACACTAATGAGCGGGGGCACGTGACCTCTCCACTCCTACTGCAGCCTCCCTCCGCCTCCAGTGCCTGATCACGGCTCCCATTACCCCCTTCCCCCACTCAGCCTGTATACTGACTCGAGGATAAGCCGAGTGGGGCACTTTTCAGCACAAAAAACTCTGCTCATACTTGAGTATGTACGGTAGATAGTAAATTGTTGACACTATTTTGATCGTAAAAGCCATCCCACCACGACAAGGTGTACCTCATCAGGATAGTCCTTAACTTTTGTAGTTCACCTCTCTACATGACAGTGGACCTCAAAATAGACGGGGGCGGAGCATGACTGTTTAGAACCTACCAATGGAAAGCTAAATAGACCATGAACAGCCCAAAAAAGGGGAGAGGCACAAAAACGTAGAGAGGTGAGCTAGAAGAGTTAGGGACCTTCCTGATTAGGTACACCTTGTTGTGGTGGAATGACTTTTAAGCTTTTTTCTTTTGTTAAAATACTGTCATCTAAGTCCACCATGTTATTTGCGATTATTATTTACCTACTGCAGTGTATTTGCTCTTTAATGTGTTCTTGTTCATTTCTTTGATGGCCATGATTATATCATACTTTGCCTTGAAAAAGTATTTATACTCCATGAGCATTTCTACTTTTTTTCACATTACACCCACAAGCTGAAATGTATTTTAATTGGATTTTATGTAATACTAGCTGGGTGCCCGATGCACATGCATCGGGATTCTAGCAGAGCGAGTCTCTGACTCGCAATGGCCGCTTCGCGGCCAATGCTTCGCGCTGCTGAGGCGACTCGCCATGCCCGCTGCGCGGGCATAGCGAGTCGCCTTAGAACTGCTCGCAATGGCCGCTGCGCGGCCAATGCTTCGGGCGTATCCACATGACGACATTGACTCGCAGCGCGAGCGGACTCAAAAGGGCAAAAATCCCATTCGTGATTATATAATGATAGCAACACAAAATGGGTAACAAGTACTTGTAAAGTGTAAAGTAAATGATGCACAGTTTTCTAAACATGTTAAAAATAATATCTGAAAATTGTGACGTGTAATGTTCACCCTTTGTAGGACCAGCTTTCACTTCAATTACTTCTGCAATTCTTCTGAGTGTATAGTATAAAATACATGAAAGTTTGTGGGTGTAACATGAACAAATGTAGAAAAGTTCACAGGGGTATGAATACTTTAAGGCATTGTATGTGATGCAAATTTGACCCAACTTGACTTAAAAAATGCGTAAAATATTGTTCGGAATCTGCTAAAAGTTTATTCACATGTTGCAATCTTTTTCCAGAAATTTCAGCGAGCGTCCCATTGATCTGCTGAAATCTATACACAACTCATGGCAATGGAGGAAAACCTTATACCCAAAGCAATATCCGGAACATTATAAGGTAAGGCAACCACATAGAGTGCAAGGGCTATGGGCAGGATCGTGTTTAAAGTGATGCGGCTACACAAAACTGACTGACTAAAAGGGGATGTGTCATCAGAAAATGACTTGGTGTTCAATATGTCTATATACAATAGATAACACAGGATCCACCATTCACAATAGGTGATAGTCACAGCTCACCTCCTCCTCCTGTACAATGACTGATAACACCTCTATATACAGTAGATAACACAGGATCCACCATTCACAATAGGTGATATCACAGCTCACCTCCTCCTGTACAATGACTGATAACACCTCTATATACAGTAGATAACACAGGATCCACCATTCACAATAGGTGATATCACAGCTCACCTCCTCCTGTACAATGACTGATAACTACCTCTATATACAGTAGATAACACAGGATCCACCATTCACAATAGGTGATATCACAGCTCCTCCTCCTCCTGTACAATGACTGATAAACCTCTATATACAGTAGATAACACAGGATCCACCATTCACAATAGGTGATATCACAGCTCACCTCCTCCTTGTAAATGAACTGATAACACCTCTATATACAGTAGATAACACAGGATCCACCATTCACAATAGTGATGTCACAGCTCACCTCCTCCTCCTGTACAATGACTGATAACACCTCTATATACAGTAGATAACACAGGATCCACCATTCACAATAGGTGATATCACAGCTCTCTTCCTCCTGTAAATGACTGATAACACCTCTATATACAGTAGATAACACAGGATCCACCATTCACAATAGGTGATGTCACAGCTCACCTCTCCTTTCCTGTACAATGACTGATAACACCTCTATATACAGTAGATAACACAGGATCCACCATTCACAATAGGTGATATCACAGCTCACCTCTCCTCCTGTACAATGACTGATAACACCTCTATATACAGTAGATAACACAGGATCCACCATTCACAATAGGTGATATCACAGCTCACCTCCTCCTGTACAATACTGATAATACCTCTATATACAGTAGATAACACAGGATCCACCATTCACAATAGGTTTATATCACAGCTCACGTCCTCCTGTACAATGACTGATAATACCTCTATATAAGAGATTACACAGGATCCACCATTCACAATAGTGATATCACAGCTCACGTCCTCTGTACAATGATGATAAACCTCTATATACAGAGATTACACAGGATCCACCATTCACAATAGGTGATATCACAGCTCACTCCTCCTGTACAATGACTGATAATACCTCTATATACAGAAGATTACACAGGATCCACCATTCACAATAGGTGATATCACAGCTCACCCTCCTCCTGTACAATGACTGATAAACACCTCTATATACAGTAGATAACACAGGATCCACCATTCACAATAGTGATATCACAGCTCACCTCCTCCTGTACAATGACTGATAACACCTCTATATACAGTAGATAACACAGGATCCACCATTCACAATAGGTGATATCACAGCTCATCCTCCTCCTGTACAATGACTGATAAACTCTATATACAGATAGATAACACAGGATCCACCATTCACAATAGGTGATATCACAGCTCACCTCCTCCTCCTGTACAATGACTGATAACACCTCTATATACAGTAGATAACACAGGATCACCATTCACAATAGGTGATATCACAGCTCACCTCCTCTCCCGTATAATGACTGATACCTCTATATACAGTAGATAACACAGGATCCACATTCACAATAGGTGATATCACAGTCACCTCCTCCTCCTGTATAATGATGATACCTCTATATACAGTAGATAACACAGGATCCACCATTCACAATAGGTGATATCACAGCTCACTCCTCCTCCTGTACAATGACTGATAACAACCTCTATATACAGTAGATAACACAGGATCCACCATTCACAATAGGTGATATCACAGCTCACCTCCTCCTCCTGTACAATGACTGATAACACCTCATATACAGTAGTACACAGGATCCACATTCACAATGGTGATATCACAGTCACCTCTCCCGTACAATGACTGATAACACCTCATATATACAGAGATACACAGGATCCCATTCACAATAGGTGATATCACAGCTCACCTCCTCCTATACAATGACTGATAACACCTCTATATACAGTAGATAACACAGGATCCACCATTCACAATAGGTGATATCACAGCTCACCTCCTCCTATACAATGACTGATAACACCTCTATATACAGTAGATAACACAGGATCCACCATTCACAATAGGTGATATCACAGACTCATCCTCCTCCTGATTGGGTCTACTGCTGCTTATGACTATGAGCCCAACAGGACGTATGAATCTAGTATTGGGCCTAAAGCGACAATTGCAATATTTTAGATTTTTGAATTTCCATTTCACCTTATAAGAAAAATATCTGATAGTGTCGAGCCCCAGGCCCTGGGGTACTCGGGTAGCAGGCTCGGAGGGGTTCACGGGGATGTCACGGGTGGCGGTGCTGAGCCCGTGGCCTGGGTGACGGTTCAATGGAGGGGTTATGTACAAGGGATAAGAGTTATTGTCTCGTGATGCCACCTGTAGTACCTGGTGATGGGTCACCAGCGCCGCCACAGTCCTCTGGAGGGGATGGTATCGCGGCAAGGATGACAAAGCTCCCTACAGGTGGAGCTGGTCCTCCGGGGCAGCGTTGCTGTAAGCAAAGAGGTCGATGATGAATGGCACAAAGACACAGAGGCAAAGTCACTCTCCCGGTACTTTACTGTAAACAGTCATCAGCATACAAGTCCACAGTTCAGCAAAAGTTGTTAAAAAACAGGTAGCTCTACAGGTGGCTGCAAGTGGATGCCAGGGGTATGGTGGTACCCGTGGTATGCCTTAGTTGATGAACCCGTGACCTTTCTCCCCGCCTAGTTACTCCTTGAAGGTAGTCTTGGGGCTCACCTACCTCGAAGTGAAGAAACAGGCAGACTGCTCTGTCTGGCAGGGTGCCGCAGTCTGTGAACAGACCGCAGCAGCCGGTTGACGACTTCAGAGGTGGAGTCTGGCCGTTTCCTCGGGTCCGGCGTTCCCGTGGTGAACTGGGGAATTCCCTAGAGTATGGTCACTCCACGCTGGGGTTCTCCCTTTCTCTCTAAGGCCCAGACTCACACGTCAGGCACCCTCTCTCAGGATCCCCTCAGGATCCCCTTTCATCTTTCCTCAGGATCAGCCTGGAGCTGTCCTGTTAGACCTCCTGACTCGCTCCACACTCCTCCTCGACTTCCCTCCAACTCCGACCCTGTTCTCACTCTCCCCAGAGGTACTAGATCCCTCCCGGGTAACCTCCTACTACTATTCTAGTGTGGGAGTGCAGGAATGGGTCCCCACCACCAGCCTAACATCCACTTGCAGTTGGGGAAGATTACACCACTTTTACGAGTGCAATACCCCGGTGTGACGCCTGACCATGTGGGGCGCCACAATAGCTTTAGCTCTTCCTAAATGACACATTCAGTTTAAGCCATAAATAAAATATTGAGCCAAATCCATCCTAATGGTCCAGATTTTGTCCCCCTGCACATAACATGCTGGGAGTTGTAGTTCGCATTGCAGACATTGGAGACCACAGTTGTAGGGTATTGATACCAATGTTTGATCCCTCGGTCCCCGTGTGAAGCTGACGTTTCCCATTCATGGTGGACATAATGGCAGCACCTGTCCTGCTCCATATTGCAGTGAGGGCTCTTGGCCTACTGTCAGGAGGGCACAATGCAGATAAGCCCATGTCTGAGGCGCTGCCAAATATTCTGTTTTATTCGTAATATAAAAGAAATGTTACAATGGGCCTAGCGATTCCAAGGATCCCATCCTGTCCGCTAATCACCGTCACAAATCGTAACGCGCTCTGCCCTTTATTAGAAGGCTGTGTCCAGCTTAGCCAGCAGCCTGCGGCTGTCAGTCAGCAGCGCAGGGTATTAAGGGTTGACCTGATTGTCTGCAGCTGACGTCACTCTAATGAGCATTTACTCCTTGCTGCACGTAATAGAGCTAATTATTTTCTTAAAGGAGATGCTTATGTACAGAATAGGAATATCTTAAGTTTATTGGGGTTGAACCTGATCGAAAAGTAAAAGCAATTAGGAGTAAATAAGCCTTGTGCCTTTTCCAAAGGTGGCCTGACTATGATGACCCAGTTAGAAGTAGAGATATACACACAATCCCTATTTAAAGGGTTTTTACCGTCTTTATAAAGAGGTATTGTTGGATAGTCCTGGCAAACACAAGCACTTTTGTAATTTGCTTCTGCATAAAATTTTCAGCCTTTTTTGAGATATTAACATTTTTGTTTTCCTAGCAGCTCATTGCCTTGGAGACTGACCACCATTACTAAACAACAGAAAATACGCCGTGCTTACAATCTCCCTTCTTCTTTAGCTTGTAAACTCAGCTTTGACATTGGACAGATTTGCTGAAGCATACTGTTACACCTAATCCCAGCCAGCTTCAGTGCAGTGCTGAAAAGCCAGGCAGCAGCAGTGGTCGGTCACCATGGCAACACACTGTAAACAATAGAAAAGTGTTAATATATTGAACGGCTGTGAATTTTAGGAAGCAGCAAATTGCAAAAGCGCTTGTCTTTACAAGCACTATCCAAAAATATCTATTTGTAAAGATGACACATGTCCCCTTTAAATTGTATAATAACCAAAGCCAGTCTATGTAGCTAAGGAAAGTTTTACTTTATTGTGGCTCTTCTTTGGATGGTGCAACATACATCCAAGCTACCAGCGCAAGCCGCTCAGTTATGCTGAATCCCGAGTGACCCTGACACCCTTTAACCCCTAAACAAGGATCTGGATTTACAACAGGGTCCAGGAGGTAACTGCCAATGGAAGGCAGAAGTCCAGAGATGGGAAAGGTCTCCAAGCAGGTCAAAGCCGAGAGGTCAGGACAAGGGCGAAAACAGGATCTCATAGCGTATTAGGCTGGCCACCAAGCAGGGTCAAAACTGGGAGGTTAGGACAAGGGCGAAAACAGGATCCCATAGAGTATTAGGCTGGCCGCCAAGCAGGGTGAAAACTGGGAGGTTAAGGGCAAGGACAAAAACAGGATCCAAAAGTGTAGTCAGGGAGCCTGGTCAAAAACGAGAAAGCAACAAAGTACAAAATCGTAAGGAAGAACACTAGTAAAAAAAACAGGCCGAGGTAAAAGCGGTAAACACTGGATGCAATACAGGGCTAGTCCGGAAAACCAAAAACTATTTCTGGCACCTTGCAGGAAGAGGCTGAAGGTATATGTAGGGGGAGGTACTTTCCGAAAGGCTGGAGCCTATGAGTTAATGACCTCACCCAGACCGCCCACATGTTAACACTGTCAGACCATGAAGTACTACAGGACACAGCCACTCTAACCCTAATGGATGAGAGGAGACTTCTCTTCTATCACCAGCACCACCTCCAGGGTGAATATGGCGGTGTCTAGTGACCGGGGCAGCAGTTGCAGGAGTAGGCTCTGGAGGAGATATGACAAGATGGATAGTTTGGGATTGCTGACTTATTGAGCCTTAGAATTGTAGATTGAAGCAGATTTGCTGGTCAAGGGTATGAGAAAGCTGAATGGCATCCTAAGGGTAAGTGCACACTGGGCGGGTTTTCGGCGGTTTACCTGTGTAAACCGCCGTTTTGCATACATTAGTTTTATTTAAATTTATGTTAATCCAAACCGGCGTTTGGATTAACATTGAAACTAATGTAACCCGCCCAAGCCTGTGCACATACCGGCGGTTACCTAGCGTCATCCGTTGCTAACCGCAGGTTTCCCAGCGGGTTAGCAAAGAATGATCATGTTCTAAAAAACGGCCGGTTCTGCAGCGGCTGCAAGCAGAATCATGTGCTGCTTCCAGCCGCTGCCGAATCGCCGCCGAGAACCCGCTGGGCAGCCGCCGGATACCGCCCGCACATACCCGCCAGGAAGCCAGTGCACGGCGCCGGAGCTTCCTGGCGGTCCCGCCCAGCCGCCGACGACCAACACGCCGGGTAATGTGAACTTACCCTTATGGTGGATGGAAGGGCCGCCATTATCAGTTACCACCCATCTTGCCCAGAAACGGGTACAACCAAAGGCCCTTTCAGATTGGTTGATAAATCTATCTCAATCATGGAAGTGGCAGAGAGCAGCCGGCATTTGCTCGTCTGTCCGATGATTTCACTGTGCAAATTAAAAATCTCTCAGCAGCACAAGAGATGTGCTGCCGACAGTATGCAAATCTTATATGGGCCGATCGATCACAATAGCGATCATTCACTCCATTCAGCTCAGAGGGCTTTAACCTCGTCCCGGATGTCGTCCTGTGTGGACGATCCAGCAGGAAATTTGCCAGTGATAATCCTTGACAGGAGAGGACGACTCAAGGACTTGATTTCCGAGGGAATTGCTTTGTAAATTCTGATCTCGCCAGGAATAAAGCAGCTTCGCCTTGACTGGCTTTATGATCACAAAAGTAGTTATCATCTTACCATACTAAATCCACATTGTCAGCCTGTCTGTCTCCAGCCTGTCTGTCTCCAGTCAGAGGGCGAGGAATCTGCCAGCAGGACTGGGCCCTGTCCACCACTGTCTTCACTCTCCTCCTGTGGCACACCTTGGATGCAACCGGTTGACTGATCCACCTGCTCCTGCCGGGTCAGGCAGTTCTTTTGGGTTTGTCGGCAGGCAAAGGGTTATCAGGAAGCTCAGGGAAAAAAAAAAAAACCAAGCCTGGTGGCAGCTTTACATTCAAAGGGGAGACCAAAAAATAAAACCTTTGATGTCACTACAAAGCATGACTTCACAGCAGAAGAGAGTAACCTGCTCAGCGGCGCTCGCCACGCTTATTGAGCATGCAAAATGCCTCCGGGGCTCCATCCTGTAGGGATTGAGAGGCTTTGCGGATATACGGTTAACCATTACCCTGCTTTGGATCCTCGCCTATCAAAATAAGCAGAGAATGTGCCAGACCCCACACCCATTAAAACACTTCCTAAAGTTCATCGGTAAATTAGTATGACCCCCACCCTCCCTCCCCTTCTTTAGTCTGGAAGAAAACTAGAAGGTTTTGTAAAGGATTGGTTCAGATCTGAATGTTTTGTGTTCTTCAGTTGAGTTTATGCAAAAGGAGAAGGAACCTGCGTCCATCCTAGACCTACGAAGATCAGCTGAGCTAGTGGGAGCCAGAAAAGCTGAGCTAGTGGGAGCAAGAAAAGCGAAGGGCAGCCTTTGGCCAATGGGTGGAGCAGATTTTGAGCTACACACATTTGTTGTATATCAACTATAATCTTTACCATTCAGTATGATTTTCCAATCCATTATTTACCCAGAAAAGCAAAATCTCAAGCAGACAACCTGAGATGGTCTATACTATAGACTCTATAGCATGCAGTCCTATCATGGCTGCGATGGTGCTCGTTATGTTTGTCCATGGTGTTGAAATGCTCTCTTACCGCTGATGAGTCAAGTGCAATCCCTCTGTAGGGGGGTGATTGCTATGTAATTACTCAGCAGTCTGTATAGGCGGGATGGTGTATAAGTGTGGCCTTATGGATTGTATGTATAGGAAGCTTTGGGCGCTTACAGATGCTGGCATTGTAAATCCATTGCAGGTTATGGTATTGGGGCAAATATGCTTCTAGTGGTATGCATGGAGGATTTTCTTGGGGAGGTAGAGTCGGAAGGGGAAGGAATAAGGGTATGTTCACATGCTGCAGGTTTTAGTAATTGCCACCACCATCTCAGATTTCTGCAAACCCCATGCAGATACGCAACCAAAACAATCTCATTTACATGATTACGGTACTTATTTTCAGTCTCAGAAATTTTGGTAAAAAATTTGCCTAAATCTCAACATTGGAGAAAACATTTCTAAAGCACTGTGCCACTGTGTAATGCACTATGTAATGCACTGTAATGCACTATGTAATGCACTGTAATGCACTATGTAATGCACTGTAATACACTATGTAATGCACTGTAATACACTATGTAATGCACTGTAATTTACTATGTAATATACTATGTAATGCACTATGTAATGCACTGTAATATACTATGTAATGCACTGTAATGTACTATGTAATGCACTGTAATATACTATGTAATGCACTGTAATACACTATGTAATGCACTGTAATATACTATGTAATGCACTATGTAATGCACTGTAATATACTATGTAATGCACTATGTAATGCACTGTAATACACTGTTATGCACTGTAATATACTATGTAATGCACTGTAATACACTGTTATGCACTGTAATATACTATGTAATACACTATGTAATGCACTGTAATGTACTATGTAATGCACTGTAATATACTATGTAATGCACTGTAATATACTATGTAATGCACTGTAATACACTATGTAATGCACTGTAATATACTATGTAATGCACTGTAATATACTATGTAATGCACTATGTAATGCACTGTAATACACTGTTATGCACCGTAATATACTATGTAATGCACTGTGTAATGCACTATGTAATGCACTGTAATACACTATGTAATGCACTGTAATATACTATGTAATGCACTGTAATACACTATGTAATGCACTATGTAATGCACTGTAATACACTGTTATGCACTGTAATATACTATGTAATACACTATGTAATACACTATGTAATGCACTATGTAATGCACTGTAATGTACTATGTAATGCACTATGTAATGCACTGTAATACACTGTTATGCACTGTAATATACTATGTAATACACTATGTAATGCACCGTAATGCACTGTAATGTACTATGTAATGCACTGTAATGTACTATGTAATGCACTATGTAATGCACTGTAATACACTATGTAATGCACTGTAATGTACTATGTAATGCACTGTAATGTACTATGTAATGCACTATGTAATGCACTGTAATACACTATGTAATGCACTGTAATATACTATGTAATGCACTGTAATATACTATGTAATGCACTGTAATGCACTATGTAATGCACTATGTATTGCACTGTAATACACTATGTAATGCACTGGGCCACTATGTAATGCACTGTAATGTACTATGTAATGCACTGTAATGTACTATGTAATGCACTATGTAATGCACTGTAATACACTTTGTAATGCACTGTAATACACTAATGCACTATGTAATGCTCTATGTAATGCACTGTAATACACTATGTAATACACTATGTAATGCACTATGTAATGCACTGTAATACACTATGTAATGCACTGGGCCACTATGTAATGCACTGTAATGTACTATGTAATGCACTGTAATGTACTATGTAATGCACTATGTAATGCACTGAAATACACTATGTAATGGACTATGTAATGCACTATGTAATGCACTGTAATACATTATGTAATGCACTATGTAATGCACTGTAATATACTATGTAATGCACTGTAATGCACTATGTAATGCACTGTAATACACTATGTAATGCATTGTAATACACTATGTAATACACTGTAATACACTATGTAATACACTGTAATACACTATGTAATACACTATGTACACTATGTAATACACTATGTAATGCACTGGGCCACTATGAGGCCTCAAACTTCCATGTCAGGTAATACCTGGAAATGCAGATCAGACATGTCGAGTTTCAATGCCTTTGGTTCTCCTGAGAGATTAGCTGCTTTCAAACATGTTGGGCAGCAGCATATGCCTGGCGGGTCCTAGGTCATATAACCAAAGATTGCTAAGTGTCGCTGCTACATCATAGTGCCATACAAGGGAATGGAGTCACACAATGCAATCTGATGCAGTTGGACCTCCTGCCACGGTTTTGGTACCCATGGGCTTGCAATATGATCCCATTGGCGCTGTAATGTAGCCCAAACCTTATTCCCTTAGGATGACATCCTGTTCTGCACATGGACTCCATCCATGTTCTATCTGTTTTCTCCACTGACAGCGAGAAGACTATTGAGTAACCAACAAGAATGGAAAAATTGATGAAGCCCTGATGGTAAAAACTGACACACGAGCAAAAGGTGGATGCAAGACACATCTAACATGCGGATGAAAATTCGACATTTTTGTAGATGTGAAAAAAAAGAAGTGGATGTGTGAATTTGGCCTAAGACTAATTAGAATTTGTTAGACTTGGGGCCATGAAGTTCAACCTTGTCATCACCCAATGTTGTGTACGATACAGCTGCAATTATGACCCTGTGAGGTCCGGAGTAAAGAATCACAGACCGTCCCTCTTCTACCTGGATCTCTGTGGTTCTCCTGAAGAAAATTAAATATTTGGAAACGCGTAAAGCATAAGCCGCACTACTGATACTTCTGCTTGATTCTGACTCCTTGATCGGATGTACACAGCAGGGCAGGTCTCTCGCTACCTGCATTACCATGTTGGTCAGATGTGAACCCTGTTTGATGCCCTTTAGGTGTTGTGCCTCACACAACCCCACCGGTAAGTGGAGCTGCCTTGTATTTCTACCTTCATCTGCATTGCACCCTTTTGTGCTTTCCTTGGCCTATTCCTTCCTCTTCTACCCCAGTAATAGAGCAGCACCTCCCCATACGGATATGTAGTTATTGAGGCGCCGCTCTTGAGTTTCTTTGTAGTTTTCTGTTTACATCTCATTATCCCCCTAGTGCAGTAGTAATATTTTAACTATTTTTTGATTAATGAATCTCATTAAAACTCAGCAGTTTCCACTGAAATGCAGATAGGATCGCCAGGCTGACAAGTCATGGTCCCTGCACCTAACAAAAGGAGGGAACAGTCGTTGCGGATTTTCCCACTGCGCCATGTCTTACCCAACGCCAACTGCCCGGAGGGTGCATGGTCGTTGTGCATGTGCTTGGACTGATGAAGGATTGATTTTCTTTCCACTTGGAACTTGCTGTAACCTAGAGCTCTGACCAAGCTCTGTTCATAGACCTCAAACCTCAATGGGAAGACACAAACGACTCCAAACCCGTGACGTTTGCGCGATATCGTCCAGGATCTCGTACCGTGTAACGGGGCCTTAAGGCTACGTTCACATGTCCAATAATGGTCTGTTAGAATGGATCCAGCACAATCCATTGTGCAACCACAACTTTTTTGTGTGTTTTGAAATAATTGATTTCTGCAGAATTCATTTTTTTTTAACATTGGAGTCTATGGAGAAAGGATCCGTTTTTTCTTACAGCGTCAATTTCACATGTAAGATAAATAGTGATCAGTTACCGGATCCCAAATTACATAGACTCCTATGTTACCACTACAGATCCTGCAAAAATCTATTTTTTTCAAATGGACAAAAAAGTTGTGTTTGCACAACAGATTGCTGTTGGAGCCGTTCTAATGGACAGCACGGTTGGATGGTAGACAGAGTTAGGCCAGTGCAACACTGTGGAGAGCTTTTTGGATGAGAACGATATCGCTGAAACGTCACGGGTTTGGATACGTTGAAACAACATCACTAGTACGTCGTTGTGTGTGACACCAAGATACGATTACGATAAATCGTTGATCACAGATTTGAGAACATGTTCTCAAATCAGACGATCCACGATCAGCCAACCTGCTGCATCGTTGTGTGTGACACCGCGATAACTATGTCGTTAACGACTTGACCTATTCACAACATTGAACAAGTATCGTTCACTAGGTTGTGTGAACGATAGCTGCTCGCCACATCGTTGGTGCGTCGTCCGCGATATCTAGACGTGTGACATCTCACCAACGATCTCAAAAAGATGTCCTAACTGACCGCGTGCCCATGAGATCGTTGGAGATCATTACGACATTGTAGCGTGTAACGGTACCTTTAGACTTTATAGCGGATGGGCAACCAGTGTAATGACTGATAAAGGGTGGAGGCATCGGTGTAGCAGCTGGACAGTAATATGACCCTGATTGCTGCATTCAGGATAGATTGGACAAGGGGCATTTAGTGAGGCAAGACTGATTAGTAGAGTTGCAATAGTTCTGATGAAATGAATGAGGGACACAAAGTTTTTGCAGTGTTAAACGTAAGAAAAGTTCAGATTCTGGGGATGTTCATGAGGTGCAGGTGATATGATCGACCCAATGAGTGGAGCTGGGGAAATATCTTCGTCAGATACCCCAAGAGAGCGTGCGGGTGGCGGGCGTGTGTGCTTGAGGGTTATGGGAGGAGAAATGATGTTTGGGACAGTGGACAAGTAATTCCTGGTATTTTGTAACAATAAAGCTGTGATGTCCGGAGAACGTAATTGTGTATTATTGAGATGGTACTGGAAACCAAATCTGCTGATGAATTGTCCAATAGAGGCATGAACCCTATGGAATCCAGACAGTGGAAGAGAGCCCAGCAAATGATGCACATAGAGTAGGAAGGAAACCAGGAGAGAGCGGTGTCCTTGAGCCCGATTGAACAGAGCATAGAGAGGAGGAGCTGGTGATCAGTGTTGAAACAGTGGAGAGATCCAGGAGAATCAGCCGGGAGCAGGGGCCATTAGATTTAACAGCTTTGGTCGATCATTAGAGACTTTAGTAAGGAGCAGAAATCAGATTGTAAAAGTTGAAGGACAAAGTTCTCAGTAGGATGTCTACATTACCCTTGTACGTGGCAAGATGCTGTTTACTTACCAGCAGGGAACTTTCCATTGACTACCAAAGTCATTTGGATGAACTTTTTTTTTCTACCCAATACTTACAGAAATGGTGTAATAACCCTAAGGTGACCAAGAAACTAACAACCTTCTACCACCCAAGACTAAAGTGAACCCAGAGCTGCTCATTCATTGTATGGCGCTATTACCATTAGTGGCAAAATTCTATCAATTGTAGGAACAGGTCTACTTTACCTTTTGACATTTTTACCTAAAACCTTCCTGATCTTACAGATGTGCGCTCGACATCTAACGTGTATGCCGACAGCTGCTCCCTCTACAATCCGAATATTGCAAGTGATGTCTAATTGAAATTTCCGAAGAAGTGAAGGAATTTGATTGTGAGCTCTTGAAGCATGAACATTTCATTGTTCGCGACAGTCCTCGGAATATATAATCTATCTAGTAAGGATGGCTGCCATGCCTGAAGCATTGGTGAATTATAAATTACCTGGTAATAGGAAGCAGCGTGGAGCGTGTTAAAGTGCCCGGGCTGTGCGGCGTGATGTTCAGAATTCCTAATATGCAGTCGGATTAAAATCTGATTCATCCATTATCTCTGCTGCTGGAATTATTAACCCAGGGTCACATGTCCATCTCCGGAGATGATGGAGAATTTTATTCCATTTGCCATATATCTATTGTTCACCTGAGATCTCTAACCACAGATTTCTGCTGCTTTTTTAACATTGACCTGTTCCCTCCCAAGTGGTAGATCCGCAGTTCTCAGGTTGGCAGCACCTTCTGGAAAAGTGCAATTGGCAATGCAAAGTAATATATGGCTGGAAAGGTGCAAATGGATGATTTCTGACAAGTTAGGCTGAGATCACCTGTCCAGTAATCGTCGGTTAGATCAGATCCAGCACAATCCATTGTGCAAACACAACTTTATAGGCCATTTTGCAAAAATTGATTTCTGCAGGATCTATTTTTTTAACATTGGAGTCTATGGGAAACAGATCCGGTAACTGATCACTATTCAGTCTCCGTTTTTCTAAAGGGATCCATTTTTTCTTACTGGATCAGTTTTAAATGAATGATAAATAGCGATCAGTTACTGGATCTGTTTCCATAGACTCAAATTGTAAACAAATGGATCCTGCATAAATCAATTTTTGGAAAACTGACAAGTTGGGTTTGCAGAATGGATTGTGCTGGATCCGATCTAACGAATGATCACTGGACTAGGGCTGCTTTCACATCTCCGCTATTTACAATTCCAGCAGATCAGGCAAACTTGAACTTCTGAACGTTTTGCAAATCCAGCGGAATTCTGCTTTTTTTTGCAAAAAACGGATGCGTCAAGGTTGCACTCGTGCTAATGCATTGTAGAGGGACTTCCGGACATGTGCGGAGACTCACATTTTCCCCGCGATCCTGCACTTCCAACACCAGATTAAAAACCTGGTAGCAGCGGTTTTCGTTTGGAGCTGGAGGTGCCAGATAACTGTCAAAACCGCAAGTCTCTGCACATGTCCAGAGGTTTCCTTTACGATGCATTAGCACTTAGCGCAACCTTGGCGCAAGAGTGCCGCCTTGCATTTTTGCAGAAACGGCGGATTTCTGCTGCATTTGCAAAAACGCAGATGTGAAAGCACCCTTAATAAGCGCAAAAGAAAAGATTTAGTGTACAGGTGAAAAACGCACAAAAAAAATAACCAAAGGCCCAAGACCATCAATGTCCAACATTTACGGTCCGAGTACAGACTTGGCCACCGGTCTCCTGCCACAAAAGATGTTACACTAGGTCTGTTTTCTATGTTCACTGTTGTTGGTGGGTGTGACCTTTTAGTTAATTCATCAATTGCACCTTTTTAAAAAGTTACAAGATTTTGGCACAAATGTACGTACTTGTTTTTCCCTGCAGTGATTTTCTATAGCGCTAAATTTTTGTGCAGATTGTGACATTTTGGTAAAACCTGCACCTGGTTGCCGTAAAACAAATGAGCGAGTGATGTGTCGATGTTATCGATCTGTCACTATTGCCGGATCCCTTCACTACATAAAGTGAGCTGGCACCTCAGTGAGAGCAGATTGAATGTCAGGGTCTCTCTGGGGGGCACACAAGGTGTTTTATGCAGTAGAATGCCCACCCTCCTGCCCTGTCCGGAAAAGACTCGTCCAGAGTTGTGGGCAGAGCCTATCGCTAATTGACTAACATTGGATCGCTATGGAGTATTGAAAAGTACTCGTTACGAGGTAGCAAGTGCGAATATTACGCTACTTGCCTCATCACTAGTTCTGTTTATCAGAGACAGCGCCACCCCTGTCCAATGGTTGTGTCTGGTATTGCAACTGACCAGATTCGGTGAATGGGACAGAGCTATGATATCGGTCAGGCTCTAGCAACAGGAGGGAAACTGTCCCAAAATAAAGAACAATCTCTCAAAGTCCTAATCAAGGGCTGGAAAAGTCCTTACTATGTATTGGGTTTTATTTATTGGTTATGGTTTCAGCCATTGGTTATACTTTGAAGTATAAGAGTCTTACTTTAATATTAGGCTCTCGCTTTTATCACTGGCATGTGATTGTGACTAGCCCTCGTCGCTAGAGCAACTAATAAGAATTCCTCCCCGGTGACCGGGTGCTTCCGCCAGCACTGAAAGCATTAATCAGCCGGGTGGTTATACTGATTGCATCCGGCTCCGCTTCTCCCAGCAGAGGCTGCCGGAGAAAAAGCACAAAGCTGCAGTCTAATAACGGTAGTCATTGTGTTCCCAGTCCGCATCGATCTGTTAGCAGCACAGGAAGCTACGGGCAGCAGATCCTGATGACGGGCGCTTGTATCTCTGCCAGGCAGCAATGTGGGGTCATGGTATATTATGAATGAAGGAGATGGACAGGGAGGGCCTGAGGTTGCACTACCTTGTGAGCACAGCAGGGGTCCAGATCTTATACGGCACTGTGGAGATTGCTCAGTGACCGGTATGCCACTATGAAGATAGGTCGGTGGCAGATTATGGAGCTATTCTTCAAGAAGAATCCTACAGATAAATATACCCCTTTTGTGCCCTCCTAAAATCCAAGGCATAGTTTGGCCCTATATGGGTCCCACAATAAAGCTTGTAGTACGCACTCCCGTAAAGTCCCCCCATGCACATTACAGCAATGTTGGACGCGCTAACATTGATTGTAGGGGGATATGTCGATCGGGCATTCCACTTTTGGACTGCAGGTTGCTGTGTGCACCCGGAGATAAGCCGGCAGCAGAGATGTCAGTCGGTGGCTTTCTCATAGAGAACACACAGGAGCGCTCAGTGACGATGGTTTTTCCCCCCCCTCCCCGGCAGCAGAAAGATGATTAGTGCTTGTTTTTTTTTTTTTCAAAGTCCCTTTTGTATAGTGACAACGATTATTAAAATGACCATTGTGTCCCCATTCAGCATCATCTTGGCAGCAGCTCATCACATTTTCACTGGGCGATCACTGCCGGCGCAACAATTCAATCAGTCGATGAATAAGCGTTCGGCGTCTGTTTCCACGGCCCGATGATGAGTGGCTATGGTGAGAGCTGGGTTCTGATGATCAGAGCTTACCCCACTGTCGGTTAATGTAAACCTTTCTTTATATGTTATGGAAATCTTATACCACTTTTCTTGGGCTATTAGGTGAATTTGGTGCAGAGATTTTCTGCCGTATAAACACTGCTAAACTGCCCCCTGTGCCAGGATTACACACCACTTACGCAATGCGTTTTTGGTGGTGCAGATTTTGGTCTTACGATTTTTCACTATTGTCAATGGCAGGGAGGACTGAAAAACGCACCAATATTGACATACCTATTTTTATCTCTGGACAAAAAAAACGCTGCAAATCTGCAAGGAAAAACAAAAGTATCATTGGCAAGCAATTCAGAATTCTCATAGATTTTTCTGGGGAGGGTTGTACATGCCTTTTGGTGACAAGAAAAAGCACCATCAGAACATAGACTTAAGCCCCCGACACACATAGCGAGATCGCTGTTGCGTCACAGGTTTAGTGAAGTAACAGCGACCTTGCCAGCGATCTCGCTATGTTTGACACGTAGCAGCGACCAGGCCCCCGCTGTGACATCGCCGATCGTGTCAGAGTCACCTGGACCATTTTTTGATCGTCAAGTTCCGATTGGCCAGCATGCATCTGTGTATTTGACGCCTTAACAACGACCTCGTTGGCGACTCAGAACTCAACCACGTAGGTCTGAGTGGTCAGACTAGCTGCTGTGTGACAGAGTCCCAACGACTGCCGAGGTTGTTATATGGGTCGACCGTATCTTGCTGCGTCGTTGAGTAGATCTGACTGTTTGACACTCACCAGCGACCACGTAGCGCGTTCCAGCGATCCTTACCAGGTTGTATCGTTGTCGGGATCGGTGGAACGTCGCCAAGTGTGACAGGGCCCTTAGTCTCATCGTGAGATCCATCTAGGTTATAGTCATTAGCACCTACCGACACAATGGAAAGGTCTAGATAAAAACTTCAAGAACACAAGTGACTTATATAACTTTTCATTTATTGAAGTTGCTGCTATGCAGCATACTCTGGTGATCTGTTAAGGTCTGAGTTTTAATAACAAAAAAAACAAATAAAAATAAAAACAATTTTCTAACTGTACCGCTGATCTACAACTCATATTTTTTTCCAATAGAAATGAACAATTTGTGAATGATGAACACGAATAGATGATGCTGAAAGATGTAAACAAAAAAGAAAAACCCTTAGAAATAATGATTTAAAAAAACAAAAAAAAAAAAAAGAAACACACGGGCACGTACCATATCAGCCTATATCACAGGGTACCCATGACTGAGCTGTAGGGCAATAATGTCTTTCTGTCCATTCGCAGTAGTTCCAGCTGTCCCACCCCAGAGTCCATGATTTCAGTCAGTCAGCGCCTGCCGTGTTGTTGCTGTCCGTTGCGAGACTCGCTACCAAAGGGGCCGTTTCAGGATTGTCCAAAGCTGATGAAGAATAGGTTGATGCCCCCTTGTGCCGCTCCTTCACTGAAGCAAAACAAGGCAGACCGTATGGGACACTAAGATATCGAGGCCGAGCTATAAACTAAAAAGGTGCAGTATAGACTAAAAGAGAACCCCAATTCCAGCAATGTACCGACGCAGGGCAGCGCGGTTACTCTTTGGTACAATATTAAGTTGCTGGAGATGCATAGGAAAGCGGGGGCGAGGCAGACGAACAGCCCTTACATCGAAAGCCGTATACACGAGACCAAACGTTGGCTTTGCCGTACAGTATGCCTTCATTGTGGCGCTATCCTGCCTGGGGTCTGATACCATCGCCTGTAACCGCAGGCTAGGCATGACCTCTATCGACTCCATTGCTCCATCCCCCATCGTTGTGTTACGCTTGTCCTTCTCCTTTAATCTTCTGCGGATTTCCAGTTCTTGCTGGAATATGGTTGTCCACCAATCTCTCTCTTTGATCGCTTTACAAAGGTGTCAATGGAAAATAAAAATATATACATACATATATCTATCTGAAGGTGTAGGGCTTTTTTCATTATTTGCTTCTTTTTTTATTTATTTTGTTCTTTTTTTATTCTTTACACTTTATGCAAACCCTCTCGGTTATTTAGTCTCTCAAGCAGCTGAAGGGATAGCAGCTACCCAGAAGAAGAAAAGTGATCCCTTCTGGTCCAAAGCTCCGGCTTCCGCAACGCAGACGTTCAAAGTATCCAACTATACAACGGGGCATGGGTTAAGAAAGAGATTTTGCAGGTTCATTTAAGTATGTTGCGTTGCCGTTCTCATGTTTCGGTGAAATGCGGCTGGGGGGAAGGAGTGCGCTGGGGAAAGGGGATCCAGCGCTGCCGGTAGAGGGCGGTCTGATTTCGTTGCTTGTCAGGTCTCTGTCTGATGGTCTGAGGCTCGGGTGCTGTAGGGGAACGCCACGGGAAAACTTGCCATGTAAAGGACTCGTCCAATTCTTTTGGCAACCTGAAAGAAGTCAATGGCACGATATTAGAGGTTGGTCCCACATGCTGTCCGAATAATAGATGTATGGGAGAGTGGGGTCTGTTAAACACTCTGAACCTGGAGGACTTAACTAGTGATGAGCGAGCACTACAATGCTTGAGTGCTCAGTACTCGAAACGAGCAGGTCAAAAGCTCCCGTCAGGCTCAACTAGAGTACCAAGTATAATGGAAGTCAATGGGAAACACCAGCACTTTTGTGAAAGAGTTTTGTAGCAAAAATACTTGATTTTCTCATTGACTTCCATTATACTCAGTGCACCAGTCGAGCTCATCCTGCCGTTGTGTTTTGCTTACCAAGCATGAAGTGTTCGCTCAGCACTACTTACAACCATATTTACTTCCCCACCCCCCCCAAAAAAAAACATGCTTTAAACCAGATTACATGTCAGTTTTTAAGATGCTATAATTGTAATAATTACTTGCATTTCTTAAACAAGAAAATCTAAGGCGTCTTTTCTTAGAACTCTGAATTTTGCTGTCCCTCTGTTTTCATGCCTGGAAATCTATAACTGGATACCATTCAATATTGGTACGTCTCTATACATCCAAGGACTTTGTATGTTCTCCCGTGTTTGTGTGGGTTTCCTCCAGTTCTCCAGTTTCCTCCCACACCCCAAAGACATAGTGATAGGGTAATCTAGATTGTGAGCCCCAATGGGGACAGTGATGATCTCTGCTATGGAATATAATGGCGCTATATAAATAATGCATAAAAATAAATCAAATAAATCCAGAGAGTGCCATAGAGTAAGGTCGTGCGCATCTGTCATGGAAAACTGACACTTAATATTTCCAGGATGAATAACTGAGGAACGGCACAATGCAGAGAGAATAAGTCCCGGCGTCATCTTGTAGAGTTCCCTGAGTCACGCTGCTCTGTGCAGTTTACACTGCTGCATCTCAACTTTCTTACCGCAAACTCCATCCTCTCCAAAGTATACAACCGTGACCCTGTACACCACCCAAATCCAATAAGCCAGCCCCTCCCTGACCTGTAAAACTGCAGCACATTTCTAACGAATTGATCCACGGGGAACAATTGGCCAAAGAACCTTTTTATTATACCCATCATAAACAGCCAGGGCTGAAGGGAGAGCTATAAACTGCAGTTAGCACTTTATTATAAGGCCTGCAGGCCACAGCGCAAACCTATTATACGGATTATACGGCGTACGTGTATCTGACCGGCCACATGCGTTCTCTGTGCGGCACTGCGGAGTCCGGATACATTCTGGGGAGTCACAAATACGTATCTGCAGAAGTGTTTACCTTTAAATATGACTACATATGATAACATAGTGCTAATTCATTTAGGACGCGAGCTGATCGCCTATTGTGAACTGAGCTGCACAGTGGCTCGTGGTTAGGACTGTGCGTGGCTCGGTGGCCGACACTGTGCGGTGGATGGCAGTGTGCAGTGGCTCGGTGGATGGCACTGTGCGGTGGCTTGGTGGCCGCCACTGTGCGGTGGATGGCACTGTGCGGTGGATGGCACTGTGCGGTGGCTCAGTGGCCGGCACTGTGTGGGGCTCAGTGGTCGGCACTGTGCGGTGGCATGGCACTGTGCGGTGTGGTGGCACTGTGCGGTGGCTCGGTGGCCGGCACTGTGCGGTGGCTCGGTGGCCGGCACTGTGCGGTGGCTCGGTGGCCGGCCGGGGGCTCGGTGGCCGGCACTGTGCGGTGGCTCGGTGGCGGCACTGTGCGGTGGCTCGGTGGTTAGCACGTTATATGGTGGTTCAGTGGCTGTCACTGTAGGTTTGCTGCGCTAGGATCCTGTGCTCAATTCCCACCAAGGACAGCATCTGCAAGGAGTTTGTATGTTCTCCCCGTTTCCTCCAGTTCTCTGGATTCCTCCTACATGCACACTAATGGGAATGTAGATTGTGAGCCCCATTGGGGTCAGTGATGATAATGTCTGTAAAGCGCTGAAGAATATGATGGTTCTATATAAGCAATCCATAATAAATAAACTACAACTCTCACTGTCCCCTGCTGGTGCAGTAGAGGACTCGTACATACCTGTGCTCTGATCTTTAGTGCTGGGCCCAGCTTCAGGCCCATGTTATTCAGTAAGTGCTCTTCTGTCAATAATGGCAAAGTCTCCCCATCTATACAGTGCTCCCGGAAAACCTACGGAGAGAGATCAATTGTCATTAGTAAATGATCGCCTCCTAATGAGCTGTTCCTGCAAATGATCACATTGGGTTAAATGCCGCACAGAAGGTGGCACAGTCTGCAAAATCCAAAACTAAGGACCACCGATATGGAAGCTGGTAGAACAGGTTTGTGCATAGTGGCAGAAAGTGGGCGCCATTATAAAGGCATATTGACCTCCTGGGTTTATGGTTCTGTTGTGGGGGAGGGGGAGCTTTGGACTTGAAGGATAGATTATTTATATAATGTATGGGTATATATTATATATGTATGTGTGTATTTTTAAGTTTTTCTAATAGTCATTCATATCATTTAGAATTTCCACTCAGCAGCTGCGATTTTAAGGAATACGTTTTCTGTTTTCTTACTATATTCCTACAGGATGACCCTTTTTGTTGGACACGCGGTGGAGGGATAGGTCGGAGGTATGTTGTTCGCTCGCGGGGGTAAGCTGTGGCAATATTCGTTTTTTTTCCGTTCTGTTTTCTTACACCTCTCCACATCACATCACATCGGTGAGCGTTTCGCCGCCTCCTGCAGTAGCTTTAGAACAACCTGTAACTTTGTTTATTTTGCACAAATGTTTCGTTTATCAATAAACTGCACCTAAGGCGTAAATAAATGATGGCGTTTGTTAGCAGACCCGGTCCGCCATACAGCTGATACATGGAAAAACGGATGTATCAAGGCGGGAAACGTCCAAGGGAAGCCAGTTGGTTGTTTACCTCGAGGACGGGCGGCAGAAAGTGTAGAATGTGCAGATAATTTCCCAAGTTGCTTCCTTTCTTTCCGCTCTTTTATACAGTCAGTAGCTGCTTTGAACCCTTCCCACGTGAACCCCAATGTATTGGCTTTCCCTTGCCCTCTCGCTCGGCTTGTTTGGCATGCACAGGCTGTGCTCTTGTGTGCAGTCCTGACCCCCGCCGCCTCTCCCACTTCCTCTCCGGCTCTGACTTGTAGCCTGTCTTACTCTTTGGCCCAGCTGCAGGGAGGGGAGGGGGGGTATGACGGTGCAGGTGGTTTTAATGAAGCATGTCATGAGGGGATTAGCACAGGGGAAAAGGAAAAAGAAAAAAAAAAAAAACACACACAGCCCTCAACCTCCTCTCAAACTGTGGTGGAGAGCAGAATGAAGAAAGAAGGAAAAGGGTGGGGGGTAGCAAAAGGGACGGTTAGAGGGCATCCTCTACCCTCTAATGAGCAATAAAGCGTCCAGTCCCAGATACATCCTCTAATGAGGAATAAGTGGCATACCGGCGAGAAGCCAGTCACAAGGGCATGAATAGAGCTTTATAGAAGGAGACGGGGCAGAATGGGAACACTAGAGAGGAGCCACATACAAAAGCGGAGTCATATGGGTTTACCTGTGTGTATTCAGCACAGCCAGACAGACTGCCTACAAAGCTGCAGACGTCCTCCACTGTCCACTTGCTGAGGTCCTCCAGCACCACACTCTCCTCTCCATCCAGGAAGAGCCCCCCCATGGCACCTGACGAGGGGAAGGGGATGAGCAGACAAAAAAAACAGGAAAAAAAAGGGTGATGGGATGGAGGTGGGGGAGGAAGATAGAAGGACAAGGTGAAGAAGGATGAGGAGGTTGCATGAGGAAAAGCAGAGATGGGGGGAGGAAGGAAAAGAGGCATTAATCATTAAAATCCCATGAAGAAAACAAGGAGGCAGCAAGATGAACATATTCTGTAGCCTAACATCCATCTTTAATGACCTGTCAACACCACGCAGGGTCCAGACTCCGCGCTCCCAGAATGCTTTGTTGGTCGATCTCTCCAAGTGAGAAGAGAGTGCAAATTGTAGCAAGAGACCTAAAGGCCCCTGGTAGATAAAGTGTACGTGTGCGCGATGGGGAAGGTGCTGCGCGGGGAGGTCAGTGCGCTTTCCCTGGTCTGGACTGGAACAAAAATAAATTGAGCTCAATTATTCCGCGCACAGCCTGAGGTCAGACCCTGCCGCTGGCTTTCCAAGCTCCGCGTCTCGTAAGGAGGCGGATGGCTGGAACTGGGAACAACTTCCCAATTAGCCACTTCCTTAGGCTCTTGGCGGCCAGAAGTTGCCACTATGTCTGGCAGCATAGAGACGGCGGAGCTGTCAGCTGCTCTGAGGCCCGGGTATAGGATGGGATTAACAATCCTACCTGTAATTGCTGCAACAAGTGCAATTACTGTCTGCTACGGTGTGGGGGCAAGATTATATAGGGTTAATGCATTTATTCTTTTTGTCTGAGTGTATATATAATATAATGTGCGTGTATGGCTGCATATATACGTGTGTGTATGTTATAAATAAATATATAGTGTGTGTGTATATATGATGTGTATACAATGTATATATGTGTGTGTGTATATATATATATATATGTGTGTGTGTGTATACAAGTGTATGAATATATGTGTATATATATGTGTGTGTATATATAAATATTTATATATGTGTGTATATATGAGTGTGTATAAAGTGTATATATTGTATGTGTGTATATATGTGTGTGTGTGTGTGTGTGTGTGTATTATATATGTATGCATGTATATATATTGTGTATATATTTGTGTGTGTATATTAATGTGTGTGTTTGCAGTTCACAGTTAAGATACAATATGCCCTGTACCATATAACCAACACCGCTCTTCTTCTCCAGGGTGCACATTATGTACGCGTTCACACACAGGGTTTATTTTCCTGCGGCTTTTTATCCGCATGTTATTTGATGTAATCTCTTTATTTGAGGCGCTTTGGCTGCAGGTGTCATCGGTCCGGCGTTCCTTCTGCTCAGGAAATCACATCCACTTTACTTGGACGGTTAAACGCAGCGGATTTTTTGCATAAATCGATGCAACATTTACAAACGTGGGAACTTGTTATAAAATCGCTTTTCTGACTGCAGAATATAACGCTGCATAAATTATAATATTTTAGTACATCCCTGTGTACGCTGTGTGCCGGCTGTGTATAAACCCCCGGTCTCCGTGGAGGGGTGGGGGTTAAGGTTGTGGTGAGCGCAGCTCATGCCAGGTTGTGTTAATTGTACTCGGGGCCAGGGATCGATGGAAAGGGTTTTAGCTTCCTGAGCCGTCCCCGGGGGTGTGGGGCGGAGGCTGGCAGTCCCATATCTCACACACTTGAGGGAAGACAAGGTCGGTCACAGAGAGTTGGAGGCAGAAGGGATGGGGGCCAGGACTGGCGCTGATAATCTGCCCCTACCCGCCCCTCTGCTCACATCTCCGGGGCGTGCGGAGCGCAGAGGTCAGCAGAGTATTACAGCTCAGTGACAGGATGCACAGCTACACAGCCTGCCCTGGCCCCAACTTTATAGGGCTCACAGGGTCTCTAAAATCAGGACGGAGCAGGCAGCTTCCATCACCCTGGAACCGACCTGTAACTCTTTCATGACTAGCAAGTGAAAATGAAGGACGACATAAGGAGCAGAACATGTCATCCCAAGACTAGATGAGACAATCGTTCTCAAATTCAGCAGAAGCCAAAGATATTTAAAGGGAATCTGTCAGCAGGTTTTAGCTACCTCATCTGAGAGCAGCATGATGCAGGCAAAGAGACCCTGAATCAAACTATAAATCATTTACTGGCTGCTGCCTTTCTGACTACGATTTTAGATTTGGCCATAAAGCAGAGCTGAGAGAGCTGCCTCCACCCACACCAGGCTCTGTAGGTACAATGTCTATACACAGTCAGCTGCTAATCACAGAGGGGCGTGCCGGACTTGGCCTGCTGTGTCTGAGTTACTGGTGCTAAAACAAACATTGCAGGTAAACAGAGCACTTTCTTGTAAGAAATACATGGCTGAAATCTGTGTGTTAACCCTTACAGCATGCGGTCTTCAGATTCAACAGCAAAAAACCTTCTGACAGGTTCCCTTTATTCCTAGCAGCAATCAACTAATAATTACATTTAAACAACTCCCTTTTTTTGTCTTTTATAAATGTTTTTTACCACGAGTATAAACAAATATTCACATTTCAAATTTAGGTTCCACAGCCTGTGCCAATTTATCTTACAACATATTTCTATAGTGCATATTTATAAAGACATTCTGGCTGCAGTCGCCACCAGGGGGCCCTTACTGTATACAGGTTTAGTATTGAGTGGAATGTATGTGTTGTATGCAGTAAGCTCCCCCCCAGTGGTGGGGTTTAGTATTGAATGGAATGTATGTGTTGTATGCAGTAAGCTCCCTCCAGTGGTGGGGTTTAGTATTGAGTGGAATGTATGTGTGTATGCAGTAAGCTCCCCAGTGGTGGTTAATATTGATGGAATGTATGTTTGCATGCAGTAAGCTCCCCCCAGTGGTGGGGTTTAGTATTGAGTGGAATGTATGTGTTGTATGCAATAAGCTCCCCCCAGTGGTGGAGTTTAGTATTGAGTGAATGTATGTGTTGTATGCAGTAACTCCCCCATGGTGGAGTTTAGTATTGAGTGAATGTATGTGATGTATGCAATAAGCTCCCCAGTGGTGGCCGCGGTAGACAGAATCCTATTACTTCTCTCTATGCAGTAATTTGTAGCTCCAATCAAATAAAACATAAATTGAGCCCCCACCCCCTCGATATAGCAATTTAACACATTAATCCAGGTATTTCCACTTAATGTCCGCCCAGTAAGTGTGAAAGAAAGCTTAATTCATAGACAAGTCAGTAGCTTTCATCAGTGGGGTCCAGGAGCGGAGGATGATTGCTAAAATAAAAAGGACCCCATGGAGTCCCTATTGAGCCGGTGTCCGGTCTCACAGGAAGGCGGTGTTCAGATTTGCACCTTAGTTTTAGTGAATGGTTGTGATCTCGGCCCTGGAACGTCACTGCTCAAAACTACATTAAAACTTTTTATAAGTGCATTTACAGTTTAGCTTTCACATAACATACACTATCATAATGGAGTTCACTTCCCGGCAGCCTCTCCTTCACTCCATAATAATAACAATATCTTTACTATTAGCTGCCGTGACCTGTGCTTATTCTACCTGCTGTCATATTTTATGTTCTAACCGGCCACTAGGGGCACTATACACCAGTAGCATCTGCTTTATAGACTTGCTGATGCTATAGCACCACTAGTGGCCAGTATAAAGCATTACAGCAGATTGACCACAGCCTGTAGGAGATAGAACAATATGACAACTTGTTCTGTGCAATGCATACAAATAACAACGAGTTGTAAAGAACGGCACAGGGTAAAAATGTCACCCCTACTTGTTTTGCATGTGAGATACTCAAGCTTTGATGGGAGATGTAGGATGAGGGTGTTGGGACTCTGATGAGGACGAGCGGAGGGAGGGGGGGGGTGTTGCTTTAACAGGAAGCCTTTGGAGCAGTGATAGGAATTCCATTCTCCTAATGTATTGCAAAATCAATATTACTAAATCCAGTCCCGGCACAGCTGTCTCACTCAATTACGGCCGGCGGAGCCTGGACAGACTAAGAGGGGAGGAAAGGTGGAGGGAATACGGGGTCCCCATACAGTACAGGGGATCTGTCGATACAGATATTAACTCATTCACTGCTTTCCATATCCATGATCCATTCTCAAGAGATGAGCGGCACTAGAGGCGGACAGATGCCACTCCATAGAGATGAGGTGTGGATATGTCCGATATTGGATCTGTATTTTATACGACTGAGGTCACATATTCCTATATTGGGAGTGTAACTTAGTATAGTTCAAATTCATAGAAGGATCAGCACTCAGATTTGTTTTATCGTCTTATATTTCTCATCTGCACCAATCACAGACTAACGCGTTTTGGCTTCTCTTTTGAGCCTTTCTACAATAGGTCATCAAGGCCCAACACAGAAGCCAAAACGCATCATTATCTGTGATCGCCGTATGTGAGAAAATAAAGTCATAAGAAGATAAAAGAAATGTGCATGCTGATCCTACTATGAATGTTATGCTTGTTTGGGTTGCCATCTCGGGATTTGTGCACCACAGTCTGGGGGAAGTGCCCGCCTGAACTCACATTTAGTATAGTTAAGGGGATTGTGAGATTTAGGAACTCTTTACTTATTAAAGGAGGGCCACTCATTCGATAAGCTGAAGCAGCTATTGACTCTCGTTATTAGAGAAACTAGCGTGTCCATGCATCATATGGATAAGTCTATTGATGTCAATGAGCCCATGTAATACCTCACTCCTCCTCTGGGGTTGCTGTAGGGAAATTGATCAAATGCAGAAAGCTGTTCTGGGGGAGGTATCGTCTACAGGCCCCCCCCCCTCATCATTCTTATTTAACAGTGTTCCCTTCAATGAAAGATAATTGCATCATCAAACAGCAATTTAAAGTTGTGGTAGTTTTACCTACCTGTGTGGAAATAAGGGTTGACAGCGTAGGGGAAGCCGAAGGGAAGTGGCTGAGGTGGAGGCACTGAGCTGGAGGGCAAATATTTTGCATCTCCTTTGTTGATTCCTGGTCCCAGAAGGTGGGTGGGTGACTCTGATGGAGCACATGACAGGCTTTGGTGGCTGTGGGAGTCACTTGACTCTTTTAGAGACTCTCCTCCCTTGAGAGGATCTTTCCCCTCTTGCAGTTCATGGGATGAGGATGAGGCACCACGTTCAACTCTCAGACTGTCTGTCTTCTCCTCTGCCTCACTCTCTGAATCTTTCATCTCCTCATCGTTTCCATCAGACACCCCCTCCCTTAGACGTTGTTCCAAGAGTTCCTTTGTTTCACCATGGTTTCCTTGGGGCTCCAGACGATGATGAGCAGACTTCCGACTTGTTCTCCTTGCACTTTGGGATTCCTTGGGAGGAGGCACGCTAGGGACCCCCTGATGATTTAGAGAGAGCAGTGGGGTGTTATTGTGCCTTAAGACAAGCATGGCGTTCCTTCTGGAAAGTTCCTCTCTTAAAGGGTGGCCTTCGGGGAGCTCATGCATGTTGCGCAGTGCCGGGTGGTCGGGGGGTAAACCCGAGTGAATAGTCAGTGGGTCACCAGATAGAAGTCGCTGTCTGTGTAAATTCTCTAGCTCCTTTTGGCGTATGATTTCGGCCGACATTTCAAGTCTTTGAGAGAATAAAAAAAAGATGAATTAAAAAAAAAATTAATTTCACATATAAACTCTGATTTGTTTCTTAAGTCAGATGACATCTTTCAAGATGGTGCTATGTATTGCAGGGAGCAATAGTCAGTAAAATGATTAGCGGATACAAAGCCCACAAAAACCACCCAAGAGCAAGAACACGAAGGCTCCACTCCTCAAAATGGCGTAAAAGCTAGCAAACTTTTTGTGCAAAAATGTAACGACTTATGGTGTTTTTACTCCATTTTCACCAAACTCCAACAAAGTCATCGAAACAAGGCAAGCAGAGCTCATCAAATTCTTGACAAGTGCTGGCGCACCCTACACCACACGTCATACTAAGGGACTGGAGGAAGGTTTATGGCGAGCCGCAAGTCACTTGGCGCCTTTCAATGGATCAGGAGACTCGCATTTTGCCCAATGGTGTGAAAGTGTCAGTCTTGATGATTCGGGGCCGTACTATGTGATATGTAACGGATAGCGCATTCTGCTCAAGTTGGCCAACTGTCCAAAAATCATGTCCGGTACACTTTTTACTTGATGATGAAGACTATAATGATCATCGGCGAAGGCAGCCGACATCTCCATATCGGAATTATGGGCTGTAGACCTACATCACTTAGGATCTAGGGGGGCATGATGGCTCAAGTGGTTAGCACTGCAGCCTTTGCAGGGGGGCATGATGGCTCAAGTGGTTAGCACTGCAGCCTTTGCAGCACTTAGGTCCCAAGGTCCTGGGCTCAATTCCCTCCAAGGACAAAATCTGCAAGGAGTTTGTATGTTCTCCCCGTGTTTGTGTGGGTTTCCTCCCACATTACAAAGACATACTGATAGGATGTTTAGATTGTGATACAGTGTTGCAAATGTATGTAAAGTGCTATGGAAGTAATAGCGCTATATAAATAAATAAAATATATAAATATATATATATCTAAAGGGTTTTGTACAGTTTTCCAATTTGTCGATAAAAATGTTAAGGGTCCTTGATGTTTTACGGTTTTTCTGGACAGCTTATAATCAAAAATAAAGTTGGCAACCCTGCGAAACCAAAAAACAACAAAAAGTATTCCTGGGCTATACCAGCCATAAGGACATTCACCGGGTGAGTAAGAGCCCATCGGCCCACCTGACTTATATGCACCAGGAACTTTTCAGGAACAGATGGTAGAAAATTCAGCATTTGGATAATTTTGTCTCTTTACTATATGGAAGGACATAGTATAGTCACCTGGCCAGATTCTGCTTCCGTAGAATCTCCTGCTGTCGTGCAAACATTTCGGCTTGGGCCGGTTGCAAGAATCCATAACCTGCCGAAATAGAAATGTATATAGTAAAGTATCTATCTGGCCAATATAAGATATGTGCATTTCCTCAGAAGACTGAGAACTAATGCAAAGCCAAAATTCTAAAAAAATGTTGCTACGTACCCGGACTCTGACACAACGCAGATGGCACCCCAAGAAATGGCGGCCTCAAGTGTGGTCCCAAGGCGATGTGCGGGGCGTTTTGTGGCGACAGTAGAGGTGGCGGGTGAGCGATCTCCCTGGGAAATAATTATAAAGTCCATTCTTATTGCAGGCATACTTCACATACTTCTAGTGATATATTCATACATAATGAATACAGGCAAAGCGAGGGGAAAAAAAAAAGGGGGACATTTTCACACCATTATGAGCCATTAGAATTTTAATAAACCGATACCGGCAGAACAGACGGCCATTATACCAGTAAATGGAATCAAGTATTTGTCTTTCCATAATCAAGCTTGACGGTAACATCAATATCAATTATAACTGGAAAGTAATAACTGTGATAATTGTGTCAGTAAATCGCTAGAAGATTTTAATGGAAGTCATTTTCTTGAGCTAGGTCTGCGCCAGGTGCACGGGTACTTTGCCCGTATTTGTGCATGAAACGTTCAAGAGTAGAGTTCACAAAAAGTTACTGCCCCTCCCCCACCCCCTTATATTAGAGGTCTAATGTATTCTGGACATGGCAAAGATGGATGGAGCCAGGAGTGATCAGACATTAGCGATACTCCAGTAGCCAAACATTTCTTACAGATGAGCAGCTTATTCCAACATCTGGGTACTGCGCCCATCATTCACGCGGAGACAGGAGCGCGGCGGCGGCGTGGCATGGCGACACAGTCACATTGGCAATGTAATAAGGCAATAAAACATTAATGACTCCGAGCTGCCAGAGATAGACGAGTCTCTCACCACCCACCATCATTAAGATTAACCTCTCTAATCTTGGAAGGGACCCAATTCAAAGAGCTTATTCCTCTACATTTCTGTCCTCTTCCTTTGACAATAACCAGTGCCGTCACCCTCGAGTATCGGGTAACGTCTCCAGCCTCTCATCACTAAATATTAAGGGATAACGTCCCGGTTCCCCGTCTCGTGTTTCCCCCCTCCGTTCCTAGCCGCGGTTCACTTTAGATCTGGCACAAAAAGACTAATTACAGGGGAGGGGGGCTCGTTAATGCAGCCGGCTTATGCCACGCACCAGCTGACAACATCCATTGTTTGCCAAAAGTTTAACACACCCTTCCCAAATGTTCACCCAGACGATGAACTGACGGGCGCTTTGGCCCTGTAACCCTATCCAGCCACCTAAGAATAGTTTCTACCGAATTGGATATTTCTGCAAAGTCTTTGGTGACGCCGCATCTGCCGACGAGCTCCAATAGGCGCCACAGTAGACTATAGGCCAACTGGAAAATGGAGCCGACCCATAGATTCATGACGGAGGGAATAAAGTTTAAGAATTTGGTTGTCTGTCTATACAAAATATTGATATTCTGTAAGCCACTGCTGACCCCCAGCCTATTTCCGCCGACAAGCCCCCACATATTATTACCTTCCCCCCCAGCGCTCCCCTCACTCAGCACTAAACTAATTGCACCGCTCGCGTTGTCTGGGAAGAGCGGCCATCGATTCCTCGCTGCCGAAACGTCCTGCTAATCGTATCAGCGCTCCGCCAGCTCCTCGCACTCTACTGGCAGCTCCAATTAATCTCAGGTAACGCAGAAAGTGACCTTCGGCTCCGAGCCGGGGCAGCAGCCAAGCGATGCTTATGTAATTACACCGTGAAGTGTGTAATCACCTGGCCTAATCCCCCAGGCCCGACAATTAGCCGAGGCCTCTGTCGCTGGGCTGCCAAGTGCTCTGCCACCCGGACAGCCTGCAGATGAATAACGGTCAATTAAAGCTGCATGGCGGGGGCGAGGAGGTGTCCGGTCGATGTAATTAGCTGTAATCATGGGGAGACGAGGCTGCCAGACGTGAGGCGGCTTTTATATAGGATGCAATGTGGGAAATCAGGCGGCGTTTAACCATCTCGCTGCCTGCTCGCCTCTGCCGACTACACAGCCTTCATTGATGATCGTGTTCCAGGTCCCGCTCCCATCAATGCAGCAGAAAATCTCAAGTACGGGATGTTCAGAGCACAAATAAAGAACATTTATGAAGGAGGCCATGCGGTCATTTCATTACGGTTCAGTCTTGGCTTTACAAAAAAAAGGCTTAAATTCCATACAAAAAAATCCTGAAATCTTGCAAATGTTTTCATTGACCACTAAGCCCAATATTAGGCTGATACTAGCTGTTATGTAGAGATCACATCGCTTTATCATCACAATGAAAGGGACCAATATTCACATCTTTCTTCCTTCTCCTGTGCAATGACTGATAACACCTCTATATACAGTAGATAACACAGGATCCACCATTCACAATAGGTGATATCACAGGTCACCTCCTCCTCCTGTACAATGACTGATAACACCTCTATATACAGTAGATAACACAGGATCCACCATTCACAAAAGGTGATATCACAGCTCACCTCCTCCGCCTGTACAATGACTGATAACACTCTATATACAGTAGATAACACAGGATCCACCATTCACAATAGGTGATATCACAGCTCACCTCCTCCTGTACAATGACTGATATCACCTCTATATACAGTAGATAACACAGGATCCACCATTCACAAAAGGTGATATCACAGCTCACCTCCTCCGCCTGTACAATGACTGATAACACCTCTATATACAGTAGATAACACAGGATCCACCATTCACAATAGGTGATATCACAGCTCACCTCCTCCTGTACAATGACTGATAACACCTCTATATACAGTAGATAACACAGGATCCACCATTCACAATAGGTGATATCACAGGTCACCTCCTCCTCCTGTACAATGATGATAACATCTCTATATACAGTAGATAACACAGGATCCACCATTCACAATAGGTGATATCACAGCTCCCCTCCTCCGCCTGTACAATGACTGATAACACCTCTATATACAGTAGATAACACAGGATCCACCATTCACAATAGGTGATATCACAGCTCACCTCCTGTACAATGACTGATAACAGCTCTATATACAGTAGATAACACAGGATCCACCATTCACAATAGGTGATATCACAGCTCACCTCCTCCTCCTGTACAATGATTGATAACACCTCTATATACAGTAGATAACACAGGATCCACCTTACACAATTAGTGATATCACAGCTCACCTCTTCCCTCTGTTCACAGAGCATGCTCACAGCGCTCTCCCATAGAAGTCAATGAACATCTCCAGTCCATTCTGTCCGGTGGCTGCTGTAAACCACAACTCTGGATGATGGTAAAAGCAACTTAAGTAAGAAATCCTACCCCGTAATCATGTACAGAAAATGAAATCTATCTATATAATTACCGTTATACTCTCTGTCATCTACTTCCAGTGTCAAGTTGCCCCAACATCACGCGCCGGCGGCAGCCATGTTTGCTCACCCAAGTGATGGATGTGCAAATACGGCACCTGCTGACGGTAATGGCCCCTTGCACAATACCACCAGCGATGCTGCCGAAACCGTCATTGACCGCATATGGGTGAGAGCGCACAAAGGGGGGAGACAAGTCAAAGGAGAGAGCACAGAGGAGAGAAGACTGCACAGAGGAGAGAAAGAGTGGACAGGTGGGGGGAGAAGTGACAGCCACCGCCACAAGTGCCACAGAGCACACACCCATTGTGACGTCATCGCCCTCCCAATGCGATAGCCTCAGGCACCCATGTAGTAGAAAATAATTGTAGAAAAACAGAATAACTAGCATTGCCACTAGAGAGTGCAAATTGTCTTGTAGGACCCGGTCAGTTTTCTGTTCCCGCTAGACTACCTACCAGGCGGCATTACGTGGCTGTGCTTTTGATTAACCAGTCTGTTGCGATGTCACGTGTGTGCCGAAAAAATTATGTTGTACCCGATCAGCTATTCAAAAGAAGAGCCATAGACAAGGGGGTTGTAAGAGGAGGTAGGTTCACAGGGCTCCAGTTCAACGGCCATATTGACCGGGTTCTGTGCATTGATTTCCACCCTCTCTAGGTGTTACGTTTCCTTAATAATATCGGCCTTCCCTGCTGGGTATTTTGGCTGGACATTTGGTTCATCAGCCCAGTATACAGGATTAATGAACCCAAAGTCACTGGAAAGCTTAGTTGTCCTCGTGTCTGTGTCTGACCCTACAGGGACAGGGTCGGATATACCACAGCTCCCGGGCAGGGGAAGAAGTAAGAGTATACAAACATTGCAGTACAGGATCACAGAATATAAGAGTATACAGACATTACAGCCGGGGATCACAGAATATGAGTATACAGACATTACAGCCGGGGATCACAGAATATAAGAGTATACAAACATTACAGCCGGGGATCACAGAATATAAGAGTATACAGACATTACAGCCGGGGATCACAGAATATAAGAGTATACAGACATTACAGCCGGGGATCACAGAATATAAGAGTATACAGACATTACAGCTGGGGATCACAGAATGTAAGAGTATACAGACATTACAGCTCGGGAACACAGAATATAAGAGTATACAGACATTACAGCTGAGGATCACAGAATATAAGAGTATACAGACATTACAGCCGGGGATCACAGAATATAAGAGTATACAGACATTAGAGTCGGGGATCACAGAATATAAGAGTATACAGACATTACAGCGGGGGATCACAGAATATAAGAGTATACAGACATTACAGCCTGGGATCACAGAATATAAGAGTATACAGACATTACAGCTGGGGATCACAGAATATAAGAGTATATAGACATTACAGCTAGGGATCACAGAATATAAGAGTATACAGACATTACAGCCGGGGATCACAGAATATAAGAGTATATAGACATTACAGCTAGGGATCACAGAATATAAGAGTATACAGACATTACAGCCGGGGATCACAGAATATAAGAGTTTACAGACATTACAGCCGGGGATCACAGAATATAAGAGTATACAGACATTACAGCCGGGGATCACAGAATATAAGAGTTTACAGACATTACAGCCGGGGATCACAGAATATAAGAGTATACAGACATTACAGCCGGGGATCACAGAATATAAGAGTATACAGACATTACAGGACAGGATTGAAAATAATTCTTTCTTTGAGGTGGAACATTTTTTAAAAACAGACAGGGAAATGTTTTACCTCACGGAAAGAATCATCTATGATCCCGTGCTGTAATGTCTGTATACGGTTATATTCAGTGATCCCTGGCTGGAATGTCTGTATAATCTTATATTCTATGATCCTGTGCTGTAATGTCTCTATACTCTTTTGTGTCCCCTCCTGATCATGAGATGTGGTATGATCAGACCATGTACGGTCAGACACATCTATTACACAGTACATTGCAAGGACACATACATAAGATTATCTCAACACAGGAGATGTGGTATGATCAGACCATGTCCCTGTACGGTCAGACACATCCATTACACAGTACATAGCAGGGACACATATATAAGATTATCTCAGCACAGGAGATGTGGTATGATCAGACCATGTCCCTATACAGTCAGACACCTCCATTACACAGTATATAGCAGGGACACATATAAGATTATCTCAGCACAGGAGATGTGGTATGATCAGACCATGTCCCTGTACGGTCAGACACATCCATTACACAGTACATAGCAGGGACATATATATGATTATCTCAGCACAGGAGATGTGGTATGATCAGACCATGTCCCTGTACGGTCAGACACATCCATTACACAGCACATAGCAGATTATCACCGCACATGAACATTTTTATTAAACACATCCAATTGTGGAAATTATCCCAAAATCTATTGATTAAAATTAACTTTGTTCATGAGAAACCCCCTTTAATTCTTGCAATCTGACAGGCTTGGACTGATCACATCTGCTCCATGGTGGAGACTGAAGCACTCATGTTGTAAATCTCTGGCTGGGGCCATGAGTTATTGGTAATATATGGATGACCCTGCGCCCTCCGCACATTCGTGGGTCATTCTTGCACACTCAAGACACCTCATACTCGTTAATGGGTATTATACCATTACCGTAACCCTTCTCCAGTCCGTGTGCACTGTTGCTATAGAAACAGTCCCCCATAGACCCCCTGGGGAGCGGGGCGGTGGACGCGGAGTGCAGCGGTGGCCGCGCACTATTTACAGGCGGTGTTTACATACTTCCCGCTATTTCAGTAATTATAGAGGACACGCAGCCCCCTCTGTCAGTCACCGACTGAGTAATGGGTGACTCATTATTGTCCTCTTTACAACCAAGGACTGAAGAAAATAGAATTATTGCATAAATTACCATAAATAAACAAATCCACATTACACCCCCATCTATTATTAATGAGCGTCTCCCCCTGGATCAGCAGCATGGAGCTGACCCTCAGCCGTCCTCTCCTGTCAGATGGGTAAAGTCTAGATGTCATTGCTCAGTCAATATGGCGGCACAGCCCCGGGGGGTACATTGGCAGCCATATTGTTTATTCCTGTTGCTATGGTGAGTGGCAAGTAGTTATAAGTCCTCATAGAAAACAGCGGGGGTCCGCCCTGGCCCCTAGCCGAAATCACACATTGATTAATATATGGTAACGCTTCTTTACTCCTCCTATGAAGTGAATGGAAAGATTGGGTCCCATAGACGCATTATTAGGATGAGCAAGTCCCGCATTACTCTACTGTGTAATTTGTGGCAGACATCATTAGACATTCATTAAACAGGCTGTCCGGAAACAGCGCCACCTCTGCCCATAGGCTGCATCTGGTATTGCAGCTACGCAGCCTAGAAAAAAAGTGCAGCATTACATAGCAAAAATAGAATAAAATAATATTATATAAGGGGGGGGGGTGGTATATATACATACAAAACTTGCAGCACAAAATACACTGAACTGGGCAGTCAATGGTATACAAGTATATATAACCAGGGGCGTAACTACAACAGGTGCATGGGCTGCAGTGGCACCCAGGCCCTGGAACCTAGGGGGCCCCATAATAGAAAAAGACTATTGCTATTAAAGATTTGCAATAATTGGGGGCCCCATTGGAGCATTCGCATCAGGGCCCATGAGCTTCAAGTTACACCACTGTATACAACAGATTGTACTTATACACTGTATAAGAGACTAACGGCAGATAATCTCATATACAGATATTAAGTGCACAGTGGCAACGATCAAACCTCTCAGTAATTGTAAACGGATACACAAAATGGTATATACAAAAACAAAGGAGACCTGCAGAACAAAACACCTAGACTAATGAAATGCACAGTGGCATGTAAGGATAAGGGACGGACTCACCAGGCAGGTGGAATGGACCCAACTGGTGTTTCGCATGTAGCTTTGTAAGGGATCCCCAGACAAAGCTTCATGCGAAACGTGCGTTGAGCGCATTCCACCTGCCTGGTGAGTCCGTCCCTTATCCTTACATGCCACTGTGCATTTTATTAGTCTAGGTATTTTGTTCTGCAGTTCTTTTTTAAGTAACCGTCTACAATGAGTGAGAGGTTTTATCCTTGCCACTTAATATTTCTATATGTTATCTGCTGTTTATTCTTATACACCATATATAAGAGACTGATGTATATACTTGTATACCATTGATTCCCCAATTGCTGCTAGTTTTGTATCTTTATAATATTGTGTTATTGTATTTTTGCTATGTAGCCCATACATTTCTTTGTAGGCTGTGTTTGAGGTTTGTGCCTTTGGGCTTTTTGTTTCTTCTGCTCTTGAATACGTATTTAGGTTTATATGTATTGCAGCTAGTAAAGAGGAATGAGCTGCAATACTGCACGCAACCTGCGGATGGATGTGGCGCTGTTTTTGCCCAATAGCTGCTATCCGTGCAGTTATCTAATCAACCCGCCATTAATGAATATTATAGTCTGACACTCTCCAAGCCTGCAAGGCGGACAACAGGGAACAATTTAGTGTCCCTTTAACACGTCCCTTTAACACCCCCTGTCTGTACAGTAATGTGATGCAGATACGTTTTTCACAGACGGCGGCTTTCCTGTTTAATACCAGAGTGTGAAATAGGTTTCAGCGGAGATGGCAGATCAGCCCGGGAAGCCGAGGGGCTGGATGGCGGATTTGGTTCTGACACAGGAATGGCTGATCTCCAGCCCTCGGATCCTGTGTCTGTTTCTCCTCTTTCTGCTCCTGCAGCCACGCTCGGCATTAAGGGATTTACGCTGCATGCTGCTAAATTTGATATGTCCTTTAACAGGAGACAAATGGTTCGCGAGGCTTTAAAAGTATTGACTTTTCTTTAACAATAAGCGCTAATGGCCTTCAAATAATCAATAGTTAAAGTCATTACAGGGCTGCACATTATACGGTTAAGGCGAGCCGCTGCTCTTTTTTAAAAAAAACAAAAAACGCCATCTTGTCCCTAGATGGATTCTGGCATCCAATAAAGGAGAAAAAAAAAACATTTCCCATCCTAATAAATATACACAGCGTATGGTAATGTGACACGTTCCTTCGCAGGGTTCTCTCTTGATGCAGCAAATAAGTATTGCACTACTGTGGCTGCCCTTCGGGGGCAGTGTCCTAGTTCATCTCAGTAAAAAAACGGGTGGAGGGATCATTATCATATTTTCATAACTCCAGCAATCGGGCTGTTTAAGTCCCCATTTTGACAGCACCAATCCTGTGACAATTCTGAGATCCGGTCTCCTGAATTCAGGAATCGGGACCTGCAGAGCCCCATTTGGATACAGAGCACAGGTTTGAGTGCTCAATTCATTGGCTACGAGACTGTCGAGGTAAGGAGAGCACAGGATAGGTCATGATATTTTTTAGAATAATCCATTTATTTGATTCACTTGAAATAGGCTTTAATTGCAATACCAGGCAGATCCTGCAAACAAAAGTGGCACTGTTTCTTACAATTAAACATGCTTGTATAGTCCTGGGCTTTATTAAAGGGAATCTGTCACCAAGTTTTTGCCATCCCATCTGACAGCAGCATAATGTAGACAGAGACCCCGATTCCAGCAATGTGTCACTTACTGAGCTGCTTGCTGTCATTTTGATATAATTACTGTTTTCTCTACTGCAGATTTAGCAGTTCATGAATATGCTGGATTCCTCTAATGATGATCTCAAGCTGATTAAACAGTAATTTTATCAAAACTACACTGAGCAGCCCAATAAGTGACACATCACTGGAATCAGGGTCTCTACCTCTATATTATGCTGCTGTCATATGAGATGGCAAAAAGCTGGTGACAGACTCCCTTTAAAAAGAATATACAAATACTTTTAAAGAGTTTGGTGCGTTTTATGTTGAGATTCAGACACTTTGAGTTGGATAAAGCATAAATGTCTACCTGGCACAACCGGACGAGCCATGTTGTGTCTGTTTCCAGTCATGGTGTCCTGCCCTCTTGTGTTTCTGGGAAAGCTGGGTGACCTGGGAATTATACCTCTCACCAGGGCTGCCATCCTGATCTAGATACTCAGTGATGACAGGGGTGGGGAACCCTTTTCTGCCAAGGGCTATTTGGAAATCTCTACCAGCCTTCGAGGGCTACATATTAGTTGCGGAATGCCGGGACCATTATTCAATCGTTGGTCTGCCGCTGTCACGCTTTGTATCAGCATGTGTGATAGCGGCAACGACCAGCGACACCCAGTGTGCGCCCGACACCCTGAACCGATCCCAGCGACCGCCGGTGTCGGCACATCGCTGGGTGATCGCTGGTAAGTCTGCCTGTCTGGCATCTCACCAGCGGTCACATACCGATGCTCCAGCGATCTCGATCGTTGGACGGGTCGCTAGAACATCGCTACGTGTAACCCAGCCTTTAGTTACCTATTCCCAGATTAATATTTCCCATTGATTGCATATTCTAGCTGTTATAATATTTATTTATATGGCGCCAACATATTCTGCAGAGGTTCATATGTAACAGTTTATAAAAAAGACAACAATTAAAGTAACATAATGACAGCATGGGCGCAAGAGCTTACAATCTACAATACAACCCCTCTACATGTGCCGCCAGAGTCCGTTGTCCGGTACAATCATTAACTACGGTACGTCCGATTAACAATCGCCGGATGACTCCAGTTTTGCCTGTATCCTATATCTGCTGCACCCACAGAATATCTTGCGCGCTGGATACATGAGCTGGTACAGGCATGGTGAGAAGAACGCTTCCCTGGCATTTCTCCTCCTCTGGAGTGCCCACACAGGAAGAAGGATGGAATCTTAACCCCAAGCCAAGCCTTCCCCAACCCCTCCATCTCCGGCTGCCATAAATCTACCTTCCACTCACGCAGCCTGCCTGAGGGAGGGAGCTGGGAATAGAGGAAGAGGGGGTGAGATTCTGTCAGCTCCAGCTATGTGCTCCAGGCTAGCCAGCTTCATTTTATTTTAACCCCTTCCAACCAAGCAGATAACAGCGTAGACTCCACAATGATAATAATAATAATCTATAGTAGCTCATGACTTGCATAAATCCTGAACATTGACTTTCTGCATCTGCTGTGAAAAACACAAACAATACATTGTGAGTTCTGGTACAACACTGCCACCTAGTGGACAGATTCACATGCAATTGAAAAGATGAATGGCACCATAAGCATTGACCCGTTATTCACATCCTTGACAAATCTCTATTGGTTTGCAGGAAGGACATAAGAAATAGACATTGTTGCAAAAGTAATAAACATTTTATCACTTTATATAATAAAGTTATTTCTAATACCGCTCATGAGAAAACAGGGGCTTGTTCAGATGAACGGATTATCGGGCAGTAAACTGCCACTGTGTTCAACCTAGGTGCAAATGCACAAAACAGAGGATTGAAAAGATTCATACCGATCATTGGGAAAAATAGGCCATAATATGTTCCTTCTTAAGAGCCAAAACAACACATGAAATCGTTGGCAGCTCCCGTACCTCCCCGCAGTATGGCCAAGCACACGGAGCCAGGCACATCTGCATTTAGGGGACATGCCCGACCATTTGGAGCAATATTAGTGCTGATCATAGTGGGACATCACTCCCAGCTCCAGGACTTCTCCCGAGCTGCACCAATCCTCTGGAATGCTCTACCCCAAGAAATTGGGGTACAATGTACACAGTTTTAGGCGCTCTCTAAAAACACATCTTCTTACGGTGGCCTATCACATTCCCTAGTCGAAGTCCTTTATATATATAGCCTATTCACTATTTCTCTAAACATAGTTCTCCATAAACTCTACCACACCCAAAAGCTGTACACATATGGTCTGATGATGACTCATGCAGCTTTTATTTGTCCCCCATTTCTCAAGATGGAAGAAAGTTGAGGCGGTCTAATTAGGAGCGCTAAGGACGTTGGGCAAAAATTAAGAGGAAAAATGGTTAAGAAACCTTTATTTGCCCTCTACATCCCACAACATGTTTCGATAGTAAATGTCTTCATCAGGTGGAGTCATTTCTTCAAGATGGCACCGCGCTCTGTGTCACCCCCACCTCATTGTAGATTGTAAGCTCTTATGAGCAGGGTTGTCATTATTTTTGCTTTAATTATTGTATTGTTTTTATAACTGTTACTTACGACTGTCTGTATATGAACCTGTGAATTGTAAAGCGCTGCGGAATATGTTGGCGCTATATAAATAAAGACAAACTATGATTAGAGTGAGACCCCACCGCCAGTGATGTCCTGGACCACGTGGACTTTGGTGAAGGATCTCTTTCACCATACACATGGCCGATCATATTAAGACAGTCATTCGTCATAATGACAGTCACAAGGGTTGAGTTTGGGGCTTGTCTTGCTGTTTGGCTTGGGGTGAAATGTTCTGGCACCGGCCCCTCCGGAGGGCTGGATAATGACACCCCAGACAGAAAAAATGAAAACAACCACAGTTTTTGTTTGCCAAACACTGATCCTATAGAAAGCCCCAGGACTCTCCCGCCTCCTTACTGGAATCCGTCGCTATTTACTAGTGCTCCGCCAGCATCAACGGCAGAAGATCCACCCCGGCGCAGACAATGATCCTTTATCTGGTGATAAACAACCATCACATTCCCCTCCCAAGTCTGGAGCACAGAGAGGGTCTCGCTCCCCTTCCAGATGGAAAGTTCGGGTCAGAGCCAGATCCGAGTCCTCAGACACACTTGCTCCCTTCTCTCCTGCTCTTTCCCCCACCCAAACATGCTTTCTTCATCTATTCCTCTGACTTCCCTGGAAGACTTCCAGGCCACACAGAGGTTGGGAGGTTTTCCTGGAGTTATGCTGGACAGGAACCATGCAATCCCCACAACTGGCGTGTCTGTGTCTGCAGCTTTCCCCATGATGGGAAGGGTTAGCCAAAGTGCAAGCCCCTTCGCTCGCTCGAGTTCCCACAACACTGTCATCCTTAATGCGATCCTACTGCCGAGGCTGATCCTACACATCCTTCCAGAGCTAAGAGCCTAGTCGACTTTCCAAGGAGCAAGATTAAAATCTTAAACCCATCCAATCTCGCCTAGAAACCAACAAGCCCTGTGTAACAACAGAGACTACAGGGCAAAAAACAAAGGGAAAAGGCGGCCATCAGAGCCAAGAGGGACAACTACAGAAGAGTGGAAAATAATATGTGATTCAGACAGTAGATCCACTATTGTACCGTTTTAGCCTAAACTATACGACTCTGCTTCTCATGCCCTGAACTGGTACCTCCATAACTAATCAATAGGTCATGAATCTTAAAGGGAATCTGTCAGGATTTTGCTATGTAAACTGAAGACAGCATGCTGTAGGGGTTAAAAAACAAAGTTCAACTGTGCCTCTCATATCCAGCTGTGTGCTATCATTTACATAAACTAAATGGTTTATTACCCTGTGATTATCATTACATGACTCCTTTATCACCCGCACAGTAGTTTGACACTCCCCCTGCTGTGATTGACACATCACTGTCAATGCACAATCCCTACTGGGAATCTGGTGTGTGTGGGGGCAGCTCTCCCAGCTCTGCTGTGTTCCTAAAACTCAATGCTTTGATTGTGTCAGAACGGCTGCAGCCAGTAATCTATGTGATACAACATTAGTTTCAGAATCTCTTTGCCAACATTATGCTGCTCTCAGATGAGGTTGCAAAAACTTTCCTTTAATGATGGGGAGAACCCCTCCAGATACTATAATGGCCATATTACAGCTTACTGTAGTATAATTGCGCAACATTGCAGCAATAGGTGGGTATTGGCCATATTGTTGCAGTATGTTCCTTTAGGGGAACACAATTTTTCTGTGACCAATTTATACAAAATAAGTGAAAAAATGTTTTGCCAAGCTTCATCACATGCCATAATACAGTCAGATCTGCAGGGACAGTGTTTGCCTCCATTAAGGGTCTGTTGTGCATGGACCACTATGTGATAAAACCCATAAACACGATGGAGGGAGGTTGATATATTTGTACAGACAAAAATATATACATGTTGAACTGAGACCCATGTCTACTCTCCTGCAATAACAGCTGATCATAAATGGTTTAGAGAAGCCAGGTCTATCTCAATCAGCTTCATGGTAAAACAACCCCCTTAAAGGGAGTCTGCCAGCACAAAATGACGGTTCAAGCCAAGCACAGGCGCTCGGCGGCCTCTTCCAACTACTTGTGTTCCCTCCATCTCAGCCCTAGTCGTGCTCCTTTAAAGCCAGACTTGTCAATCAGGGAAGAGAAGGATGGAGATAGATGGAAAGCCAGTAGGTGGGATGGTGCACTGAACCACTCACCTACACCTTGGATGCACTGAACTGCCCAACCACGACAAGGGTGCTCTGCATTACTCAGCCACTCAAAGGGTGCCCTGAATTGCTTGGGCACATCAAGGGTGCACTAAACAGCTTGGCCACACCAAGGGTGCACTGAACGGCTTGGCAAAACCAAGGGTGCTCTGAATTACTTGGCCACTCCAAGGGTGCTCTGAATTACTCAGCCACACCAAGGATGCACTGAACGGCTTGGCAAAACAAAGGGTGCTCTGAATTACTTGGCCACACCAAGGGCGCACTGAACGGCTTGGCCACACCAAGGGTGATCTGAATTACTCGGCCACACCAAGGGTGCACTGAACGACTCGGCCACACCAAAGGTGCTCTGAATTACTCGGCCACTCCAAGGGTTCCCTGAATTGCTTGGCCACTTCAAGGGTGCTCTCTATTGCTCGGACACACCTAGGGTGCACTGAACTGCCCAGCTATGACAAGGGTGCACTGAACTGCTCGGCCATGACAATGGGGCTCTGAACTGCCCGGCTATGACAAGGGTGCACTGACCTGTCCGGCCATGACAAGGGTGCACTGACCTGCCCGGCCATGACAAGGGTGCTCTGTATTGCTCGGACACACCAAGGGTGCACTGAACTGACAGCTATGACAAGGGTGCACTGAACTGCCCAGCTATGACAAGGGTGTACTGAACTGCTCGGCCATGACAATGGGGCTCTGAACTGCCCGGCCATGACAAGGGTGCACTGACCTGCCCGGCCATGAATAGGGTGCAGTAACTGCTCAGCCATGACAGGAGTGCACTGAGCTCTGGTCCTTGGTTTAAGGTTACAGTTTCTCTTCAAACCCAGCTATCCTTCCTATCTAGATCCTGTTCTGATGACCTAAATCTGATCCTGCGTGTGCCTGAGGAGGTGGGCGAGACACCTATAAGTGGATGTTGGCACAATCCCACTCTTGGTGTGCAGTGCGTCAAGTTGCGATTACCCACACACAGTTTCCTACTCACTTTCACACATAACTAACCTTTCAGTCTATAATGTTATTCAGCCGGCGCCGGGTCCCACAAAGCTTGTACAAGATGTCACATAAATGCTGGATGAGCCGCTATCAGGAAATGAGCCTGCACCGCCGCTCGCCTACTACTTAACAACCTTTATTTTAGAAATTAGGTGCGACAAAAGCCACAAGCACAAAATCTGTTCTAGACAAAACACTAATAAGAATTCCTGCTGATTACTGTAATTTCTCTATTCTTTATTCCCTAAATCAGACCATTAAAGGGATTCGTGTGCCCCTATCATCTGGGACCACATGGGGGATTGGGGATGGCAAGTAGAGGGGGTTGAAAGGGTGCACAACATGCTACACGTGCCTTTGACACGGACCAGAGCAACAAATGTTAAATTTGTTCTAGGTGTATATAGAAATATCACTATACACATGTTGTGTCCTTAAACATTGCCTCTATTACCTGGATCACCCTACAAATGCATTTTCATATCAGCTTCACTTGATACAGAACACTTTCTCTAGCCCATTATTTGAAGATTTTATTTATTTTTTTTGAAACAGTGCCACACTTGGCCACAGGTTGTGTGTGGAATTACAGCCTGACCTTCTTTAAGTCAATGGTGCTGAGCTGTTATACGAAGAACCACCTATAGAAATTGGGGTACTGTTTACAAAAAAAGCAACATGGACGTAAGTATTGGTTCTCCTTATTAGAGAATGGCTGAAGCATGGTGTCTTACAAGCAATGCTCCATGGGGGAATAGTATGCAAATTAGCTCTGAAAGCATGAAACTCTACCTAGCTACATTATAATATTCCAGTGATCAACACATTAATGAACCTTAAAGCATTAACCGGGGATAAAAGCCAAGCCAGAGACTCTTCTACTAATGGCATGTTTCGGGGCCTTTGTCCCGGTCCAGGGTAGAGTATGGCTGGCTGATTGAGACACTCTCGAGACAACAAGGGGGAAGCACTGGTTCTGCTTAAAGGGGTTACAAACTACTAGACAACCCTTGATTAGGCATTTCAAGACCCCAATTAACAAAAAAACAAATCCCCCAGTGGCGTAGTTGTTCCCAGAGAATGATGTGAATGCGCTTACAGCCAATGAGTGTCCGCACTATCCGCAGCTCAATAGTCAATCAGGGTGTACGAAATACTAATGGCTGCAGCTGACGAGCAGCCAGTCACCGGTTACCGCCGGCACATGACCGGTGACATCACTCTCCTGGAAGGCGCTGTTCTGGGAGGAATGTATAGATTGGTTGTATTTTGATCGTGTAGCAGGAATTGTCCAGTAGTTGAGTATGGAGTCTTACATGCAAAGGTACATGGGAGAAAAGTATGCAAATTCGTTCTCTCCCAGAATGAAAGAAGCTGTGAGTTTCTGGTTTGGCACTTGTTATAGGATTACACCTTGCTCTACAGGGTAGCTTACTCTGCCTGCTGATCACGGAAGACACAATTTTCTAATCCTGGACGACCCCTTTAAATAATATCTGACTTCTCTTTGCAGTTATTAGCAGTGCTTGCTAATGGTTCAATAAACTATCTCAGTAATGATGGATCTATACAGGAGATGAACTCTACGAGTCCTTGTAGGTGGTGTTGGCGGCAGCAGTCATACTGTACCTGTCGGTGAAGTGGGAGGTGTCCCGGTGCTGGGGCAGGCCTTGCTTCCTCCTCTGGCTGGAGGAGTTACTGGAGGTGGGCATGTGAGCTTCCATCGCTCCTGGGTTTCGCACCACAGCAGCTGCCACTTCTTGTCGTACCCGGAGCAGATCTGCCAAAAGAAGAGCGGAAACTGTGTCAAGCTGAAACACCCCGCAGTGCTGCAAACTATTCTCAAGTCGTGTCGTGACAGATATCCTGAGCCCTCCATCCTTCCTTCCCTCCCTACCTTCTTCTCCACGCTCCTCATTCATTACCTGGCTGCTCGCAGAGATCATCCTGCTCTTTATCACACTCTCTCTCCATCTCTAGACCTCCTTTGTTCTGTTCTCTATCTTCCTTTTCTGTAGCCGTTTCTTTCTCCGCTTCTCTCAGAACGAAACAATCAAAACCTCATGTTTTTCTGCCATTGGAACTAACTGGAAAACATACGGGGCTAACTGCTCACCCCCGGAGTGGGGGGCCGCGAGGGGGCGGAGGGATGGAGCAAATTTTACTTTTTTTTTAACTTGAGAAAGTAAGAGGGCATTTCAGTTCCAGAAAACGCTCTGCTGTTATTTCACGATCTTACAGGACGCGTCGTTCTACATTAATAGAGAAGATCAGGTCTGCTGGTAACACATGGCCATTGGCCGTGGAGGGCGGTATACTGTCAATGTCCTTCCAGGGCCCTCGACTCTCGCCTAAGTTCGTAAGGCCAGGATTACCACTTCTCTCTTTGGGATCACAGCCCAGTTTTGGCAATGGAAAAAAAACGTGTGACGCCATTGAATAAAAGCAATTTTCTAGGCGACAGAGCAGGAAGAAATGTGAATAAAAACGTCTCTGTGTCACAATCTGACTAGACAAATATTAAGACTTTTGAATACCGCTCACTCTCTGTGCCATTCCTGATTGCAACGAAAGAAAACTCCACTATACATGTATTCCAAAACCTGGTGTCAGACTGCTACGTATCACTTCACCTGTCATTGCAGAATAAGCTGTCATGTGTGAGGACAGGAGGATTAACACTATTTCTGCCATTATATGGCTTGTATTCTGCAGTTGTCTCTGAGCTAGTAGGTTGAGATCAGCTGCTTTGATGTCTCCCATACACAGCACACACAGACATGAGGGATTCCTGCTCTCCTGTCTATATAGTATATGTCCAGAATCAGCCTGTTTTCCAGCGGTACTGAGCAATGTAGCTGTGAATCCAGATCTGGAGTTTGACTTCTTACTAAAAAGCAGCACCGTCTCTCTTCCCCTCGCTCTGCTCCTCCTTTCTCCATAGATTTCAATATACAAATGAATTCAGAGAGGTTAGAGAGTTGACAGCCCAGATTTAGCCATGTATCAGGGAGAATGATGATGCAGGGCAGGGGGAAAAGTTGAAAATATCTAAACAGAGAAATTACCCTTTTTTTCTCCTAAATTTCGTTAACCTTTGCTGACTGGTTTGTGATTAGATACAATTAAATAGCATGTTTACACAAGCCGACCACACATCCCATTTCTATATCACCATGTGCTCAAAATGCTACATTATTCTGTGTTCGGAGAGGTCATCAATACCAGATCGGTGGGAGTGCAACTCCCGGCACCTTGGCTGGTCAGCTGTTCGCAGCCGGAGTTGCACTGTCAACTGTATGGCGGCCATGACTCGGCACTGCCTCTCCGAATGAATGAATGAATGAATGAATGAATGAATAGGTGGAATCTGCAGTACCTGCAGCAGCCACTGAGCAACTGACCGAACTGTGCTCTTCTGCTTGTCAGCAGCCAGCACCGTGGACAGCTAACTGGCAGGATCACTGATCTGGTATTGATGAAGTACCCCATTAAGCAGGATTAAAAACATTCTACTGGACAAACAAGCATTTTGCTTACTCATCTCATTATTATTGATAATTATGCAGTGTAAACAGGCTTTCAGAGAACGATAAGGGTGCCTTCACACTGCGGCGTGATCCGGTCCGGGGCTGTCCGGGATGACCCTGACAGCCGCGGACTGGATCAGCACACAGGACTGGGGCCACTGACAGGTCAGGACCCCGTCGTCGCGGTCCCGACCTATCAGCAGCGGGAGCTGCGTGCGGCTGCACACCGGACCAGTCATGTGTGCTGATCCAGTCCGCGGCTGTCAGGGTCATTCCGAACAGTCCCGGACCGGAACACGCCACAGTGTGAAGGCGCCCTTAGTAAGTGCACCCTCAGATTTGTTTTGCCTATTGATTATTAGGCTGCTTTCACACTGGCTATTTTCAAATCCGTATGGATCCTTTAATTTCATGGAACCACATGGACAGGCACTGATCTGTGTAAAAGGATGCCAATGGGTGTCCACGGAACATCAGTCATCAGTCACCAGAGATAGGGGTGGGAGGAGCTGTACCTTGCTTCTGAGCATGCCCAGTACAGGAAAACTAATCTGTTTCACAGATCCATTGTTTTCACGGATCAGTACAGATCCATCTTCCATTATAATTTCATACAGACACCAACACATCCGTGTCTCCATTTTTCTCCGCTTTTTTCCAGGCAGCCCAAAATCGGAGCAGTTTCAAATTTTGAGTGAATGAAATAAAATGGATCCGTACAAAACACACACGGATGGCCCCTTTAGTTCTAATCTGTGCCCATAGGATAACATAGGAGGCCATAACGGATCCGTGTGTAAAACGGATAGACACGGATTGAAAATTTGCCAATGTGAAAGCAGCCTTAGGGCACCTTCTCACACCACAACCACAGGAGACATTTTTGGCGGCGATATTTCTCGCTGAAATTATCGCCGCCAAATTGCCTCCTTATTGCGGCGTGTAAATAGGGAATTTGGTGGCGATATGTCGCCTGATTGCAGAGCACTGCTCGGAAACCATGTGACCATGGCGAGGCGACATTTCGCTGCCAAATTCCCTATTTACACGCCGCAATAAGGAGGCGATTGGATGGAAATGTGGCAGCGATATTTCCACGTCGCAATATCGCTGTCAACCATTCTCACCGTGGCGTGTAAAGGTACCCTTAGAGATGAGAGAGTGCTATCATACTTGGGTGATCAATATAACGAATAGTTGGATGCTTGGACTGGCGCAACCCGAGTACCGAGCATGATGGAAGTCAATAGGAAACACGAGCATTTTTTTTTGTAAGAGTTCCTGGAGAAATGCTCAAGTTCCCATTGATACCCATTATACTCGATACTTGAGTGGTGCCCATTCAAGCATCCAACTGCTCGTTACGGGTATCGAGCACCTAAGCATGGTAGTGCTCACTCATCACTATTGATTATACAAAGTTTCTTAAAATGAGAGAGACCATTTTAAGGGAATCTGTCAGCAAGTTTTTGCTATCTCACACAATCAAAGCATTCAGTTTAAGGCATGTAGCAGAGCTGGGAGAGCTGCCTACCCCCAACCTCCATCGGCCATCCACACTGGACGCTCAATAGATATTGTACATTCACAGTGAGGTGTCAATCACATTAAGAGGCGTGTCGCACTGCTGTGTGCATGACGTTGTAGTTCTGTAATGGTAATCACCAGCTGATAAAGCCTTTAGTTTAGGCAAACAATAGCATAAAAGAGGCACAGTTGCTTTTTGTTTTTGAACCCTTACAGCATGTTGTGCTCAGCTTACATAGCAAAAACCAGCTCACAGATTCCCTTTAGGGATATGTTCACATGTAGCAGTTTTTCTGTTTGTGGGGAAAGTCCACGGCACATACCGGTAGCAGCCAAGTGGATATAATTTTAACAAATACAAGGTACAGATTTCTAATGCAATGTGAAATCAATGGAATTGGCAGACAATTCGGGCTGGTGTGAACACCGCCTACTTCACAGCAACAAAATGTGATAATCCAGATGTACAAGAATGACGGATCAATCATTGGCCTCATTCATCCCGGACTATGTGTAGTAACCACAAAGGCGAACCAGTGCAATCAATGATCATTAGAGGCATAGACGGCCCAGACACAATTAACACGGCTTGGTTAATTGCCTTCTTAGGGGTGCTGATCATGTCGCCCGGAGGTAGGGCTTTGAATTGGGCCGTGTCTGCCCGCCGCAGATCGTGGAGTCGGAGGCTGGAGGTTACCAACTGTGTAGCTGGATGCGGAGCGATCTGTGAGATGCACTGCGTAGATGAGATATGGCAGCTCAGCCCGGGGGGGCTTCCCAGCTGCAGCGCTTGGCAGTCACGGGGGTGTCATAGCCTGTCAGAGCTGGCGGCTTTTAGGAACGCAAGCCACCGAGATAGGAGGGGGAAGGGGCATTAGCGAATGTAGAAGAAGCCGGAATCGTCTGCGAGCTAAAATTGTCTGACCACCAAGAGATAATAATCAAATTTACATTTGGATGTCACAGAATCTTAAAGCGCCACATCCCATAATATAGCAAACCGCCTCCGAATATCGGCACAAAACGTAGTCAGGCGCCTCCGCTATGGGTGATCCTACCACTATCTGCGCACACACCGGACCGCACTGTGCTGGACCCCTCCGCGGGGGATTTACCTTCACTTACAGGAGCCCTAAACCTACATTTAGAAAGAAAGATGGAATATGATGGGGAAAGACATTTTCTGGATTTCTAGTTTTCCCACCAACATTTAATAACAGAAAATAGGAAACTGCATTCACACGTGCAGCAATGTCAGACATGGCTTTAAGTTAAAGGGGTTATCAGGAGGGACGGCACTTTTCTGTTGATAGCCTATGTAATCAATGATGGTGGGGTGCAACACCCCTTTAAAGAATTAGTAAAGTCTCAATTTTGTTGGGTTTTGTGGTCATAAATCAGCACAGAGGAGCCCAGGGCAATGACAGGTACAAGAGTCACAATCCCTCCCACTGGACCGGTAGAAGGAGCTCACTGATGGGGTCCTTGGTTAACTCATTCTGTAGCCAGCAGTGCAGCACCGAGGCTATAGAGACGGATAAGTGCACATTATTTTATTGAACCCAATGATTTTTGGCCAAAAATACATGCACAAGAGAAGAAAAGAGAATGTCCCCAAAAAGTGAACAACCCTGAATCTGTCAGCAGGTTTTTGCTGTCTCATCTGAGAGCAACATGATGTAGGTAAAGAGACCCTGAATCCAACAATGTGTCACTGCATTACTGGGTGCAGCTGTTCTGACAGAATCAGAGTTTTTAGGGTGCATACTCGTGATCAACGTGCGCAGCGTTTTGGACGTAGCGTCTTGCCGCTGCATCCAGAATGCTGCGTTGTACAGTAGCAGCATAGTGGATGGGATTTGAAGAAATCCCATCCTCACTATGCTGCTCCCGACCACTCCCCATTGCCTGCATGCAGGGAGAAGCCGGCCTGCACCTACCGTAAATGGTGAGTACAGGGCGGCTGCGGGCTCCCTAAACTCACCTGTGGGTTCCCTCACGTCTGGGGTGCTGTGTTCAAGACACACTGCCTCCGGACCGTGAGCACAAACCCTGAGGTAAGAAAGCTGCCCCCACCCACACCAGGCTCTTTATGTACAATGTCAATAGACAGTAAGCTGCTAATCTCAGCAGAAGGTGTGCAAGACTCGGGCTCATGGCTGTTAGCAATGATAAGCTACTGGTAATGAAACAAACTTTGCATATAAACAATAACACACTGTGTGATAAGAGACATACTGCTAAATTCTTTGTGTTAACCCATCATGCTGACATTCCCTTTATTGTCCCCTTAAAAGTCTCTCCTTCTAATCCACACCACGTCTCCTGTTCTCTTCAGCATGACCTGCAAGAGCAGCCACAGCTTCCCCTGTCAGAGGAGAGTGGCAGGATGGTCACAGAGGGCACCGCCGCATGCCAGGGGAGACTGCACGCCAGAAAAATGACAAGAAGGAAGGCGCGGAGGGGAGGACGTGGTGCTACATAATGCAAGATAACAGCATGTACAACGCTGCCCTGGATGGAAACACTCCGAGACGATGAACACCGGTGATGTGAGACATTGTATGGAGGAAAATGAACAATTAGGAGCTAGAATAGAACTGTACTGATTAAAAAAATCATTATTAAATAAAATGTAACCTTGGTTCTCAACTATTGAACCACAATTCATATGGCCACCAATAAAGCTCCAATAGCAGGAGTCTCCCAGAATGACTAAAGTACCGGCGATGACCCTGAGAGTGCAGAAGCCAATACATTTCTGCTAAAAATCCGAATGGATGGTGACCCTTGTGGTGGCCATACTGGTCGTCACCCGGCTTTTCCAGAAAGTAGTATCACTTTGGTGCCCTTCACATATAGAGGCCGATTAATCAAGACTGCCGATTCTTATGCCAGAGGTCAACTCACCTGGGTAAGAGGACAAATTCAACAATCGGCGCGCGCCAATCAATTCATTTGGCGCCAAGTTCAGACGGCCCATGCCCCAGAATCAGGAATCTATTCCAACTATGAGCAGGACTCGATTCCGAAACTGTGGTCAAAGTCTTCAACATTTTAGCAGGACTTGCAACTTTTTGGATTAATGGATTAACGACTAGTGATGGGCGAACCCGAACTGTAATGTTCGGGGTCTGTACTGAACACCTAGTGTTCGGGCACCGATCCCGAGCACAGACTTCCCTGGTAAGTTTGTGTTATAGTTCGGGTTCAGGGGCTGGGAGTTGTAAAAGAAAAGAAAATAATTATTAAACAGGTCGGGTTCCAATTAGAAATGTAGTGTAGTTCTCCTATTTAGTCATGTTCCTCATGTGCAGGGTATTACAGCAGTTTAGGTATCCATGGTTACGACCACTCATATAGTGACAGTTAGTTGTTCGCCATGGATACCTAAGCTGCTGTAATACCCTGCACATGAGGAACATGACTAAACAGGAGAACTACACTACATTTCTAATTGGAGGTATTTGCTAATATTATTATTATTACACCTATTACATATTGGGATAGGATCTTGGAGATGGGAATACACCCACAAATGATGACTCCCCGGCCCTAGGTCTGTGCAAAATGTGTGATTTTTATATATCAACAGGATACAATTCCTCCCAGAGATTGTTTTTTTCATGTATTTTTATATCCTATGGAGAAGCCAATGGGGGAAAAACAAGGAAAAAAAGCTATGGGAGTTTTTGTTTTCATTTTTACAGCTGACATCCAGTAAGAAAACAAAAAATATCTAATAAATAAAAAGGGGGAGGACATTTTTGCAAAAAAATCACTATTTATGAGAAGTGAGTAATAGACAAGGATGGTCCCTATTGGGTAATCCATGGAATATCATCATTTTTCACGTCTGATGCCTTTCTCTGCGGTGAATCACCGGCTTCAGTAATGAAATCCTTGCAACGTTCCTGTAATTTGTGTTGACATGTCGCTTAGCTCGCTCGCTATCGGTGACGGTCCCGGTTGTGGTGCCCTGGCGGTCCCCCCACCGCCTCCATGAATGTGCAGAAGGCCGGCCGCCTCTGACAGCTGGAATCATCACATGGAGTGACACTTTAAGCCCAAGAGGCTGCGGGTAAAGCCAGGATCAGAAGGCAGGATTAATATTAGACAGGAGAAAGCAGAGATAAAAATCTTCATGGATCAGCATGATTGCCGGGAAGCGAGACCAGAGGGCAGGCGGCAAACACTGCCGCACCCTATAAAGCCATTTATTCCGCACTCACCCGGACACACAGGCCTGGGAAGTACTCCCTTAATTATTGATAGCGGTAATATTCAGGTACGTATTAAAATGCGCTCAGTCCCCATGAAGACTAGCGCTATTCGTCCCGTCATCTGACACAATGAACATGGCGCTCATCATACCGGCCTCCGAGATATCGCTGCATCCTGATAAAATGATTATCTGCCTCCTCCTAGGAGACGATACAACAAACTATATGTGGAGATGTTAAAAGAAAGTCTAATAATATATGTAACGCTAATCATCAAATGTGAGAGGAGAGGGAAAGGAGAGGAGAGGGAGAAGAAGAGGGAAAGGGTAAGACAAGGAAAGGAGAGAGAGAGAGGAGGGAGGGGGGAAGAGAAGGAAAGGAGAGGGAGAGGGACAGGAGGAGAGGGAGAGAGAGGAGGAGGAGAAGCAGAGGGGAGGAAAAGAAGAGGGAGAGGGGACTCGAGGAGGAGAGGAGAGAGAGGAGGAAAGGAGAGGGAGAGTGGAGAAAAAGAAGAGGGAGAGATAGGAAGAGAGGAGAAGGAGAGTTGAGAAAAAGAAGAGGGAGAGAGGAGGAGAAGGAGAGAGGAGGAGGGGAAGGAAAGGAGAGGGAGAGAGGAGGAGGGGGAAGAGAGGGAGGGAGACAGGAGGAGAGGGAGAGAGAGGAGGAGGAGAAGCAGAGGGGAGGAAAAGAAGAGGGAGAGGGGACGAGAGGAGGAGAGGGAGAGGAGGAGGGGGGGGAAGAGAAGGAGAGGGAGGGAGACAGAAGGAGAGGGAGAGAGGAGGAGGAGAAGAGGGAGAGAGGAGGAGGGGGAGGAAAAGGAGAGAGAGGGGAGGTGAGGGGGAGAGGAAGAGAGGACAAGGAAATGGGAAAAAAATAGGGGAGGAGAAGAAAAGGAGAGGGAGAGAGAAGGGGAGGAGGAAAAGGGATGAGAGGTAGAGGAGAGGGGAGAAGATGAGAGGGAGGATGGGATGGGAGGAGACAAAGAGGAGAATGAGAGGGAAGGAATAGAAGAGGAAGAAGGGAGGAGGAGGAGAAAAGGGGGAGGGGAGGGAGAGGGGAGGAGAGAAGGACATGAGGAGGAGAGAGAGAGGAGGGGAGATGGAAAGGAGAGAGAGAGTAGAGGGGTATTATGTTTTTTTTCTTAAAGGGAATGTGTCAGCAGGTTTCTGCTATGTAATCTGAAACAGCACGCTGTAGGAATTAACACGAATAATTCAGTGATGTCTCTCTTATCACAAAGTGTGTTGTTAGTTACCTGCAGTGTTTGTTTTAGCACCAGTAGCTTATCATTGTCTGGACACAGCAGCACTGATGAGCCCACTGTGATTAGGAGCTCACTGTCTATAGACATTCTGCATGTACATAAAGAGCCTGGTGTGGGTGGGGGCAGCTTTCTCAGCTCTGCTACATGGCTAAATCTAACATCTTTGATAGTATCAGAACCGCTGCACCAACTAATCTATGTGATACCTTGTTGGATTCAGAGTCTATTTGCCTACATAATCCTGCTCTCAGATGAAGTAGCAAAAACCTGCTGACAGATTCCTTTTAATGTACAGACCTCAGGGGGATTCCTTTGCACTTAATACATGTAAAGCTCCAGCTATGATCCACCCAGTAGTCTGTATAATGAAGTCCCTATGCTGGATCCTAATCTATATATGTATACAGCAGACGGGTGAAGGCAGCGATAAAGTCCTGAATCTATAAAAGAGATCAAAGGAGCAGCTGCAATATGGATTATACCGAATATGTGACGCTGCATGTAAAACCCCTTTCTTTTCTTTCCCTAGGGTGCAAACATATTGTCTTTCCTCTACGGCTCGTTGGTCTGTTAGCACAGAATTCAAAAACTTCATTAAGTTTTTTTTATGCAAATCTGTCCACTAGGGGGGTCTATAATATTATAAAAATACCAAGGCAGCACCAGAGAGCACAGGGCACTGCTCCCTCCAGATCCACATCTGAGCTCATCCAAAAAGAAGCTACCAGGCGCCGGCCACCTATCCGGCAACCTATTCGGCCACCTATCCGGCAACCTATTCGGCCACCTATCCGGCCACCTATTCGGCCACCTAGGATAAACTGCAGGAATATTGCAAAGTTGCTGATTTTTGGAAGTGAGACGATCCTTTTAATTGCTCCCTACATACTTACAGACATGCATTTAAACAGAAATAGCTTAATTCACATAAATATTTATGTATACATATATAATAATTTAAAGCCCCTGATAAAGTGAGCGGGTCTGAAGCTTGGGATATCAGTCAGTATCTGAGGATCCCTTCCCCCACCTCCAGGCTGGTACGTTTTAATAAATCAAGGCCGCCCCTTGACTCTCCGTCACGATTGAGAGTAATGATTTTAATAAATCAAAGCCCTAACGGGTTAGCCGGAGCTGTGGCCTTGATTTATTAAAATCTGCGCTCAGAATCTCAGCCTCGTCCCGATGAAAACAGCTGGAGTTCCTTTAAGTGACTGTGTCTTTCCCGCTATCACCGCCGCCATGTCCACGCTCTTCTGTATCAATATCCACATCAGCAGACAGCTATCATACGGCAGCGCAGACATGCTATCATACGGCGGCGCAGACATGCTATCATACGGCGGCGCAGACATGCTATCATACGGGCGAGCAGCAGACCATGCTATCATACGGCGGCGCAGACATGCTATCATACGGCGGCGCAGATCATGCTATCATACGGCGGCGCAGATCATGCTATCATACGGCGTGCAGACATGCTATCATACGGCGCAGACATGCTATCATACGGCAGCGCAGACATGCTATCATACGGCGCAGCGCTTCATACACATGCTATCATACGGCCCCGGGGGCTTCCATAGCGCGTGGTTGAGCATTTTCACTCCTATCCTATTGGTCATTAATGTCACAGCATTGATGATTTGCACAAAGTCCATGTGCCGGTTCTTACCGCTGTGGGTTGGCACTGCCATGGTGTTGGCCAATTGGTACAGCCGCTGCTGCTGCTCCTCAAAACTGCCATGCTCATTAAGTGCCGACATCATACGTCTGTAATGCTCCTCGGGGGTCATTTGGGCCAATGGCTCCTCCAGCAAAGGAGTCTGAGAGTTTTCTGCAGAAGAAAACAAAAAAACAAAGATGTGAAAACTTTCATGCATAAAAGTTGATTGCGACATTGCAACAATTACCCACACACCGTAAAAGCGCCATTAAACCTAGAGATTTTCTGCTTGCATTTTCAGCATATTCTGATCAATCAGGTAAAAATATCCTGCAGGGGTTAATCTGCTTCTGATCTTTTCCAGACTTTGGCCGAGAAATTAATAAAGAGTTGTCTTAACAATCTGCAGACAGGGCATGGGACAGGGTCAATGTTTACTCAATGAGGTCAAAATCTCCAGAACGTGGGCCCTTTGATGGCCAGTTTTGGCCCGGAATCTGACCACCTGCGAGTAGCGCAGATGGCCGCGCATGCGCTGGCTCTCTACAGCTATTGTGCTATGGGAGCTTTATAGTCAACTCTCCACTCATTGGTGGTCAGACTCTGATTTGAACTGAAAAGTAGAGGACCCCCATTCTGGAGGTAGGCGTGGGTGCCGGAAATATGCCAGAAATCTCATGAGACAACCCCATTGACCATATTGAACCTCATATATTTAACTTTATGCAGTCAAGAGTGCACGTGTTGGCTAAAGTAACCAAATTTCAGCTATTTTTTCAAAGATGGTCTTAAAGGGGGATCTCAATTTGGAAGTAATCTGTTTTCTGTGAATAGGGATAACTGATATCGTTGGGGTTTAACCACTGGACCACACTGATCATGAGAATAGGGTCACCGAACAACCCCACATGAATGACTGGTGGTCGAACACATGCAGTGATGTTCAATCATTCTTTTGGAAGACTGAAGCCCACCGACCTAAACTGACTATTTCCAGCGTCTCATTAAGATTGAACAGAGCGAATGTAACTCTACTCCATTCACACAGAGTTTTTTAGAGTCTCAGTCCTTGGGATATGTGGGGTCCCAGTGATCGGAACAATATCCCCAACCCCATGGATAGGGCATAACTTCCAAACTTGAAAATACCCCTTTATTATAAAAGCAGTGTACTCGTTTTTCTATATCTGGACCGTGTCAAACTTTAGCTGCCAAGAACCCACCAGTAACACTGACTAGGGCCACTGTTCAGCTGCATGCAAATATTACATTATCCTCATTCACACATTACAGCTGCATCTCATGAATTAGAATATCATCAACAGTTCATTTATTCAGTAATTCAATACATAAAGTGAAACACGTTATATATATAGAGTTATTGCAAACAGAGGGATCTATTCAAGTGTTTATTTCTGTTAATGTTGATGATTATGGCTTACAGCCATGAAAACCCAACGGTCATTAGCTCAGAAATTAAGTAGGAGGATGAAGGGTCAGAGTTAAAATATGACCTAAATAGGCATCAGAGGCTTCACCTTGTGTGGTTGTGAGAGTCACAACCACTATAAAAGCAGATCACGGCTGCTGCAGTCCCAGCGTGGTGCATATAGATAGGGAGGATGAAGGATTAATAACTGCCATATTCCACAAGACATCAAAGGGGCAATATATAATATGATTATTAATCAACGTTTTAAGGCGCCCTGGCCCCTTCCTCAGGAGAAATCAATATCATATGCCATGTTTCAGGGTGTTTCAGGAGCCTGAAATGCGTTGGACTAATAAATCATATTATTCACCCTTTGATATCTCGTGAATACAGCCTAATATCCAATATAGGGGCCAAATACTGCTCACTCTGGGGGCAGGGGCCCACCAGGAGATTCCCCTGCTCCCTGCTGAGCCTGATATCCAATATAATGGGCCAAATACTGATCATATTAGGGGTAAGTGGCTCACTCCAACACAGGGGCCCACTGGGTGATTCCCCTGCTCCGCCGTGGGCCAGTCCGAGCCTAATATCCAATATAATGGGGCCAAATACTGATCATATTAGGGGGTAAGTGCTCATTCCAGTACAGGGGCCCACTGGGTGATTCCCCTGCTCCGCTGTGGGCCAATCTAATCCTGCCTTGCCCAACATACCGTAATTAAAAAACCATAGGACATAACTGAGAATTTTCAAGAGCTTTTAGTTTTGACCTCCAGTCTAATAATGTGTGTGTTAGTGATGCCACATTTTGTGTTCCTTTATCTGAAATCCGCAGACGTTTTTATTGTCTGGCTGCTAAAATAGAATCATACCGGCTCCAGGTTTGGTCTAACTGGCTCCTAAAATGTAATTAATAATAATAAGTCCAGCCCTGATATAGGACATAACACAATATTCCCAAGCTTCACACCTGCACCTCGCCATGTAGATGCACCTGGGTACACAGACTAATCAAAAACGTGTCTCCAGACGCCCCTGTGCGTATATATAGTGTGCCGTCACCTGCACGCGCACGACTCGCTGACCTTTCTGGAAATAGGCAGAGCCAGCCTTGGGGGGAAGAAAACGCAATTACATTCATACAGACGGCGGCGTGACGCTTCCAGGGCACGAAACACACAAACAGATGAGACGACTATCCTCGAAAAAGCGGAAAATGCTTCCGTGGGAGTCAGAGACCTTCTGCAAGGACTGTGCGGTGAATGGAAGCGAGCGCGGCTGAAGGACACAACGTTCATTGCCTTTATAGAGTGATCTGCGGATACTGAGCCTCGGAGAGCAAATCGACCAGAAAGTAGAGGCAATTTTTGGTCAACTTGTCTTCCGAGATGAACTCTTCACAGTACAGGCAAGAGACAGATACTGCCGGCCGGGGGAAACGCTTTACAGGGAAATAATCACCAATTGTTTAAATCCGGTTAATGAATATTTAAAAAATATATATATTGTTTGATTGTTTGATAGCACTAAAAAGGTTAGAAATGTTGAAATCTTCACATCGGTTGGGTACTGAGCCAAATACTAGACTCCGACTTCCAGATGGATACTGCTGGCCAGTGAAATGTTTTAAAGGGAAATAATGAACTATTGTTTAAATCAGGTTTTATGGTTTGATAGCACTAAAAACATCAGAAATATTGACATTTTGACACTGGGTACTAAGCCAAATACTAGAATCCTACTTCCTATTGGATCAAGCTATACAAGTCAGCTCTTGTCTATTGCTGCCTATAGCGCCCCACGTGGCCAATAAAAATAAAAAAACACAAACAGGAAGTGCGAGTCTAGTATTGGGCCTAGTGGCCAGTGTGAGCATTGCAGCATGATTTGTTGTTAAAAAAGTCATTTAACTACAAAATATATTTGACATTAATTACCGGATTTAAAATAATCATTTCATGGCATTGAGAGTTCCTGCATGCGACACACAGAAAAGGGCCCCTGTGCAAGAACAGTACATGGGGCCATTTTTAGTCCAGTAGCCCATCAAAATGCACAATTACACCTGCTTTGGAGGTAAATATGGGCCCCTCGTTTGGTTACAAAGGTTGCACCAATGATATGTCTGCTCCTGGTCTCACCAGCACATGGGGGTAGAGAATACAGCCTTATAGTGATTGGTTGCACACCGCTCTTCATTTATCATTGCCAGAACTAAGATGTTGGACAGCGTCATAAAAGGTTTTTTTAATATTTGGAATTTTGACTTTATTGTGAGATTACATATACACCGGCAATCAGTAGGCGGCAACACACACTATACACTAGCTCCAGCCACGGTGATTAGTCATTAGATGCTATTTGGGGAGATTACACCATGGCTGATCCAGGGATCCGGGATGTGCCCTGTAATACACAGGTTGACACCATAATCTGCTCATACTTTTGGATTACAAGAAAAAAAAAAAAAAAGAGAAACTGCCAAGACATGGGTCTCTAATTACCAAGTATCCCAGACAAAACCTGATCTGGAGCTTTAAATGCCCTCAGCCCCCTCTAATACCGCGCTCAGTGCAGCTTTCCGGTGTCTGCTCCGGTCATTACCGGCTAATATGGCCAAAGACTGGACATTGATCCGGCCAAATCTCCGAAAAGGCACCAGAGAGGCGATGGACGGAGCAGACAGCAGCATCTGTCTGTCTGTCTTCCTTCCCCTCTGATTCGCAAGAACAATAATTATCTGTTGACTGAAGGAGACGCTGCAGCCAATTAGCGAGTGCACTGCGTCTTCCCGGCAGCTGGAAAGGTTGAATGGGTCGTAGAGTGGACGGACGGACGGCCAAAAGACTCATTTCACAAGATGTTATTGAGGGCTGGAGACCTCTCCAGGGGGGATTCTAGAATAACAACCAGTGTCAGAGTGAGCTGCTAAGGGCCCATCGGTAACACTGACTGGGGGCCACTGTTCAGCTACATGCAAATATTACATTAGCCCCAGACATCTAACTGTACTTCTATGTAATAATGCACTGGGTAGTTTATTGAGTGAATTATGAGCTGCTGCTTTTCTCTGTACATAGTGGGTCACTCCAGAACTGGGGCCCACCAGGAGATTTCCCTGCTCTGCCGTGGGCCAGTATGAGCCTGATATGCAATATAATAGGGCAGAATACTGCTCATATTGGGGGGTAAGTGGGTCACTCCAGCACTGAGGCCCACCAGGAGATTCCCCTGCTCCCCCGTGGGCCAGTATGAGCCTGATATGCAATATAATGGGACAGAATACTGTTCATATTGGGGGGTAAGTGGGTCACTTCAGCACTGGGGCCCACCAGATTCCCCTGCTCCCCCATGGGCCAGTCTGAGCCAGATATTCAATATAATGGGGCCAAATACTGCTTATATTGTGGCTAAGTGGCTCACTCCAGCACAGGGGACCATCGGGAAATTTCCCTGCTGCCCCATGGACCAGTCTAAGCCTGACAGGTAATGGGGTCAAATACTGCTCATATTGGGGGTAAGTGGCTCACTTCAGCACAGGAGCCCACCAGGAGATTTCCCTGCCCCCCCGTGGGCCAGTCTAAGCCTGACAGGTAATGGGGTCAAATACTGCTCATATTGGGGGTAAGTGGCTCACTTCAGCACTGGGGCCCACCAGGAGATTATCCTGCTCCCCCGTGGGCCAGTCTATGCCTGACAGGTAATGGGCTCAAATACTGCTCATATTGGGGGTAAGTGGCTCACTCCAGCACTGGGGCCCACCAGGAGATTTCCCTGCTCCCCCGTGGGCCAGTATGAGCCTGACAGGTAATGGGGTCAAATACTGCTCATATTGGGGGTAAGTGGCTCACTTCAGCACAGGAGCCCACCAGGAGATTATCCTGCTCCCCGTGGGCCAGTCTGAGCCAGATATCCAATATAATGGGGCCAAATACTGCTTATATTGTGGCTAAGTGGCTCACTCCAGCACAGGGGACCATCGGGAAATTTCCCTGCTCCCCCATGAGCCAGTCTAAGCCTGACAGGTAATGGGCTCAAATATTGCTCATATTGGGGGTAAGTGGCTCACTTCAGCACAGGGGCCCACCAGGAGATTTCAATCAAATAGAGAAGAAATGGAGCCGCACTCAAGGCTTCTCACCAGGAGATTTCCCTGCTCCCCCGTGGGCCAGTCAAATTCTAATATCTAATGTAATGGGGTCAAATACTGTTCATATTGTGGGGCGAGTGGCTGACTCCAGCCCAGGGGCCCACCAGGATGTTCCCCTGCTCCCCTGTGGGCCAGTCCACACCTGATATGTAATGGGGCCAAATACTGCTCATACTGGGTGGGTGAGTGGCTTATTCCAGCACAGGGGCCCTCCAAGAGATTCCCCTGCTCCCTTGTGGCCAGTCCAAGCCTGATATGTAATGAGGCCAAATACTCCTCATATTGGGGGTGAGTGGCTCACTCCAGCACGGGGACCCACCAGGAAATTTTGCTGCTTCTCCATGAGACCCTTGATAGCAACTAAGGTTAGTAAAAAACACATTTCCCCCTAAAATAAAATAAAAAATCCACACTTGAACATTCAGGTTCTTGAAACATCCTCGTGCGACGTCTTTTAACCAACCAGGTCTCATTCATGCACATTTGCGTTCGCTTGGCTTCTTTTCTCCCATTTGTGTCAGTCTTTACTGCATTTATCATTCTATTTCGAGCGACCACAACAGAGTTGCGGGAAGACACAATTTTTTATTTTACTGTAAGGCATCCGCTATCACTTTCCTGGAAATCGTATTCCCTAAAGCAATGGCCTAATCTGAACTCAATGCGTAATGCAACGCCGGACAAATCCCAGGTCACCTAGAAGTTGTCCATTGGAGCCAAACTTTTTGCTTTATTTTTTCTATTAACATTCATTAAAGTTCTTACTGTCTGGTCAGTATAAAAAACAAATAAAATGGAATTGACTCCTGGACTGGGCAGTTTTTCGATAGTAATGTGCTAATATAGGAAAGGTGAAATGATCAGATACAACCTCAAACCAAGTAGATGGAGCTGAATCTGTCGTTATAGCGGTCCGGGGCGCCGTTATTTATTTCCACACTCTCTAAGATTGTCTGAAGACTAAGTCACCCGATAACGGCCTGGCACTAAAGGGGTTAACATCAGAGGGGTTTTTTAAGGCCTCCAACTGGGTTCATTGTGTCAGGGCTGTGTTATAATGAGAATGATTCAAGGAGACCTCAATACAAAGGAAAGAATCTGCAGAGACTCCAAAAATAAAAACACTAATTATTTCTGATTAATTTTGTTTGGTGGCGTGAACAGAAGCTCGGAGAATTAATTGCTATGTGTTTTTTTCATCCACATTGCTTTCTATCCCTGCTCTGTGTAATTATCCACTGTGAGGACGAGCGAGCGTCTCCGCAAATCCCATTCAATAAAGAGAAAAATGGAAAAGAGAAAAAATCCCCAAATACATAACGTTTATAGGCAGGAATTGGAAGGGTTGGATCTTAAAGGGACGGTCCTATAAACCTCATTTATCAGGAATCACAATAAAAGTCTCCTGTGGGAATGGAGCGCGCAGGCATGACTATGGCCACGCATGCGCCAAACTAATCCACAGACCTGTAATAAAGTGGGGGATTGTTAGGTGTCCCCCCCTTGGTCTGACCACCTAGTGTTCATAGGATAGATGATAAATGTTATTTATGGGACAACCCCTTTCATAGAGATATCATGATACTTGTAGTTCCACAATGCCTAAAGTCCTCTCTTGTATCCTATCTGTATATATTATCATGCCTTCCATTCTCAAAGTTCAACCCCATCTCAGAAAAAAAAACGAGTTATCCCCAATCCATAAAGTAGGGGATAGATTTCTGGTTCCAACATCTAGGACCCCTATAGATCTAGAACCCAAAGAACAACCCCATCCTGTGCATGCCGGGCCTACGCTCCATTAATTGTTTTTGGAACTGTCATAAATAGCAGTCCAATAGTTAATGTAATGCAGGCTGAGCAGGTGCACTTCTTCTCCATTCATTGTCTATGGGACTCTCAGAAATAGCCAAATGCTGCACTGCAATAGGTGTGAAAAGTCCAATAGTCAATGGAATGAAGGCTTAGTATGTGCATCTCCACTCTATTCATTGTCTATGGCTGACAGCTGTACTGCAATAGCCGAGCAAAGTCCAATAGTCAATGGATAGGAGGCTGATCATGTGTCGCCTCAGCTACATTCATTGTCTATGAGACTGGCAAAAATAGCCGACTGCTGCGCTGCTGTAGCCAAACAAAGTCTAATAGTCAATGGAATGAAGGCTTAGTATGTGCACCTCTACTCCATTTATTGTCTATGTCTGACAGCTGCACTGCCATAGCCAAAGTCCAATAATCAATGAAATGGAGGCTGAGCATGTGCAGCTTCACTCCATTCACTGTCTATAGGACTGGCAGAAAAAGCCATCTGCTGCACTGCAATAGCCGAGAAAAGTCCAATAGTCAATGGAATGGAGAATGACTCTGTGTTCTTCTGCTTTAGTCATTGTCTAGGGGACTGGCAGAAATTGCCAACTGCTGAACTGCAGTAGCCATGCAAAGTCCAATAATCAATGGAATGGAGGCTGAGCATGTGTGCCTCCTCCACATTCATTGTCTATGGGACAGGCAGAAATAAATGTCTGCTGCACTGCAATAGCTGAGCTATGTCCAATACTCAATGAAATTGGAGGCTGTGCATGTGCGCCTCCGCTGCAGTCATTGTTTATGGAACTGGGAAGAAATAGCTGAATGTTGCACTGCAATAACCAAACAAAGTCCAATAGTCAATGGAATGGATGCTGAGCATGTGTCACCGCTTCTCCATTCATTCACTATGGGACTGGCAGAAATGGCCGACTGCTGCACTGCCATAGCCAAGCAAAGTCCAATAGTGAATGGAATGGACGCTGAGCATGTGTCACCGCTGCTCCATTCATTCACTATGGGACTGGCAGAAATGGCCGACTGCTGCACTGCAATAGCCAAGCAAAGTCCAATAGTCAATGGAATGGAGACTGAGCATGTGCACCTCCGCTTAATACTGGATCTCTGGTGGCCCTAAATGTCAAATCCCCAATGATCAGCTATATAGAACCATATACAATCAGGAATTATCCCATTGGTATAGATATAAAAGCGTAAACTAGAGCAAACATCCAATGTGAAAGGTTCTCGTCTTCCCGGCCACGGATTCCCCTACAGGTGATGACATTGCTGCATTTCCAAAAACTAAACAAAGTATTTGTGACTTTTGTACCATAAAACAAGTGACATGACAAGAGCAGCCGATATTGTGGGATCAGGAGCTGCCATGGGACTCCAAAAGTTAATGTCAAACTTTTTTGCAAAACAATAAGAAACTGACTGAATATAAATACGGTAAATACAATTTAAAAAAATATATACCGGTAATACATATAATACATAGCAATAATAATTCCTATTATGTTCAGAAGCCGATTTTCAAACTTCAAGTTTAAAGAACATTCTTGACTTGTGAGGAAGTGTAAGCTTTTGTAAGGGGATTTACAGTAAAATGTAACATAAGGATTGGGGAGATGTGAGCGCTATTGAGGATGCAGAGCGCGGCGGCGGCGGCTGCCAGGAGCCTTCTCATTCTGACGCTGCCCTTCCTCATCCCGTCTCCCGTTGGCAGCTCGGAATGGATTGGATCACGGCTTAATGTCTGGGCTGACATCATGTAAAGTTTTAGCCGCCTCATTAACACCCATCTGCATGCGGAGCAAATCATTAGGGCACAGAGGAGTGATGTCCCTGATAGCAATGAAAGGGTGGGCTAATGAGGCATTTTTCTCCACTCCATAGCCCTTTTCCTCCTCCTTCCCCGTTACACTTTGACACTCCACCAACACATCACCTTGACAACTCTCCCTCCATCCATCCCCGCCCCTCCCCAAGCTATAGGGACCCCCCCACCCCACCCCGCCTTCTCACCCCCCCCATTACCACCACTACCGCCGCCACCCCACCCACTCACAATCAAGCTTTAAGGCAGCGCACGGGGTGCCCACTTACCCTTTGGAGATTCGCTTCGGGCTTTCTTGCTTTCCAGTGGGTACTCGCTGTTACTGTTGGGAGAGCATTCTCGCTTCTTGCCTAAAAAGTCATCTAGAAGAATAAAAGAAAAGAAGAGAAAAAAAGATTAGTAAAATAAAGAACGAAGAGATTGTACTCAGATGGGACAAAGCTAGGTGGGACATCAAGGGGTTAAGGAAAACGAGGGAATAAAAAAAAGGAAAAATCAGGCATAAAAAAAATAAGGCAACCCATTACTAAGACGACAGTGATTAGCGTTACCTCCCGGGTGGTGCGCCCAGGGAGGGAATCAATGCAATGATTTGGAGCCATAAAAATATTAAATGCAAGTTATTCTTACTGAGATTCATCATCTGTCCCTTGTGTGTTTCCAAACCCTACAAAGAAGCGTGAGAGTCTTCTCAGCCCCTTATCCGAACGCTTCTACACCAGCGCTCAGCCGCCTAGACCGCGTATTCCCTGCCTCTCTCCTTGGGCTGTCTCGCTGCCTTTGCAACTGTCTCGCCTCCTGTGCCTGCCTGTCTCTTCCACTTCTCTGCCCTTCTGCTCGCGGATGTTACGGAAACGTCAGACTCTTTTGCATTAGTGAAGCTGTGCGAGCCAACGCAAATATCTAATATACAATTACAGCGTCCCCCTGCACAGATTTCCAATCAATACCCTCCTATTATGTGGCTGGGGGGAGGCTGGGAGCCTGATACTGCTGCACACGGCAGGAAGGAAGAGGCAGGCTGTCATTGGAAGCTTCAGATTCTCATCTATCAAGGGCTCGTTACAGAAGAGATGCAGCATCTTCCAGGAGCCTTCGGAGAAAGGGGCTTGCTGTGCTCGGCGCGCTCTAATTAGAGCGTGTTCCTGCGTCTGCAGATATGAAGAAGTCATTCTTATTTTGGTTTTGCTTTTTTTTTCCAAAATGGAGAAATTTATTGCAATGGTGCTTATTGTTTTAGGTCATTTCAATCCAAAGGGTAACGTTTCTCTCTAGCATGCCTGGGTAAGGAGGCTTATAAGCCATGCAATGCTCCTCTAGGAAATTAGGTACGCCAATAATAATCATATATATAAGCAATGTCCTTTAGACAATTTTGACCACACAGCACCTCTTTGGATTAGCGCCAACATATTCTGCCATATTTTATAATTCAGAGAATGACTGGGTAAGGAGGCTTATGAGCCATGCAATGCTCTTCTAGGAAACTATATATGCAAATAATAATTAACCGCATATATACACAATACTCCTTAGGACATTTTGACCATACAGCACCTCTTTGCATTAGCACCATATTGAATAATATTTTTTTTATAGTGCCAATATATTCTGTAGCACTTTACAATCCATAAAATCCTTGGTAAGGAGACTTATGAGCCATGCAATGCTCCTCTAAGAAATTAGATATGCAAATAATAATTAACCGCATATATACACAATACTCCCTTGGACAATTTTGACCACATATCACATCTTTAGATTGAATGAATAATTTAAACCTCTATAGCGCCAACATCTTCTACAACACTTTACAATTATTAAGTGAGGAGGCTTATGAGCCATGCAATGCTTCACTGGGAAATTAAATATGCAAATAATTTAGCATGTACAGTTGTGGCCAAAAGTATTGACACCCCTGCAATTCTGTCAGATAATACTCAGTTTCTTCCTGAAAATGATTGCAATCACAAATTCTTTGGTGTTATTATCTTCATTTAATTTGTCTTCAATGAAAAAACACAAAAGAGAATGAAGCAAAAAGCAAAACATTGATCATTTCACACAAAACTCCAAAAATGGGCCAGACAAAAGTATTGGCACCCTTAGCCTAATACTTGGTTGCACAACCTTTAGCCAAAATAACTGCGATCAACCGCTTCCGGTAACCATCAATGAGTTTCTTACAATGCTCTGCTGGAATTTTAGACCATTCTTCTTTGGCAAACTGCTCCAGGTCCCTGATATTTGAAGGGTGCCTTCTCCAAACTGACATTTTTAGATCTCTCCACAGGTGTTCTATGGGATTCAGGTCTGGACTCATTGCTGGCCACCTTAGAAGTCTCCAGTGCTTTCTCTCAAACCATTTTCTAGTGCTTTTTGAAGTGTGCTTTGGGTCATTGTCCTGCTGGAAGACCCATGACCTCTGAGGGAGACCCAGCTTTCTCACACTGGGCCCTACATTATGCTGCAAAATTTGTTGGCAGTGTTCAGACTTCATAATGCCATGCACACGGTCAAGCAGTCCAGTGCCAGAGGCAGCAAAGCAACCCCAAAGCATCAGGGAACCTCTGCCATGTTTGACTGTAGGGACCGTGTTCTTTTCTTTGAATGCCTCTTTTTTTCTCCTGTAAACTCTGTGTTGATGCCTTTGCCCGAAAAAGCTCTACTTTTATCTCATCTGACCAGAGAACATTCTACCAAAACGTTTTAGGCTTTCTCAGGTAAGTTTTGGCAAACTCCAGCCTGGCTTTTTATGTCTCGGGGTAAGAAGTGGGGTCTTCCTGGGTATTTCCCATCATACAGTTCCTTTTCATTCAGACGCCGACGGATAGTACGGGTTGACACTGTTGTACCCTCGGACTGCTGCGAAGCTTGAACTTGTTTGGATGTTAGTCGAGGTTCTTTATCCACCATCCGCACAATCTTGCATTGAAATCTCTCGTCAATTTTTATTTTCCGTCCACATCTAGGGTGATTAGCCACAGTGCCATGGGCTATAAACATCTTGATGACACTGCGCACGGTAGACACAGGAACATTCAGGTCTTTGGAGATGGACTTGTAGCCTTGAGATTGCTCATGCTTCCTCACAATTTGCTTTCTCAAGTCCTCAGACAGTTCTTTGGTCTTCTTTCTTTTCTCCATGCTCAATGTGGTACACACAAGGACACAGGCAGAGGTTGAGTCAACTTGAATCCATGTCAACTGGCTGCAAGTGTGATTTAGTTATTGCCAACACCTATTAGGTGCCACAGGTAAGTTACAGGTGCTGTTAATTACACAAATTAGAGAAGCATCACATGATTTTTCTAACAGTGCCAATACTTTTGACCACCCCTTTTTTATGTTTGGTGTGGAATTAGATCCAATTTGGCTTTAAGACAATTCTTTTTGCGTTTTTTCATTGAAGACAAATTAAATGAAGATAATAATATCAAAGAATTTGTGATTGCAATCATTTTCAGGAAGAAACTGAGTATTATCTGACAGAATTGCAGGGGTGTCAATACTTTTGGCCACAACTGTATATAAACAAAAACTCTTTTGGACACTTGACCACACATTATCTTTTTGTTTTAGCACAATATTGAAGTTTCCCATTCACAGAACAACCAATATCATTAGAAAAGCAACAAAAAAAAGCAGCCGGCAAGCTATATTTGGCCATGTCTACAGCCTGCGTCTCGTAAAAGTTCTGTTGCGGCATAAAAGGCAGACAAACAAGCACAGGCAAAGTTTGTACAAAGTCACAGACGGTGCGCTCGGTCACGAATTCTGCAAACACAAACACTGGCAAATCGCCATTCAACCTTCAGCGTGTGCTCCTGCCAGGAACGTTACAGACAAGGAAGGGCAGGAACCTACAGGCTTTGGAAACGGAGCCAGGAGCTACCCACACACAGGCACAGTCACCGCTCCTGACAAACAGAGACCACTCGCCACCATCACAAGATGGACAGAGGCTCTACCGCTATAAAAGAGGCCATTAATCTGAGCAATGTCTGCGAGATATTCTTGCAATGTCACACGGCTCACGATAAATGCCTCTACTATAGAGACCATTCTAAAAGGAAAAGGCACAAGCTCCTCACCGGGTCTTATCTGCCCGAAACACAATACAATTGTATGTACGATAATAATTTCCAGGCCGCACATATAAGAATGGTGTCAATGGGAACAGGGGGTATCATAAAGTAGACACGTCAACCAGAGTTCACTGTGAGCGATCACACACACAAAAAGAGACTGGAAGCCAAAGTGCAAATCCATGGCAACTGGATGGAGGATCGATATGTGAAGATGAATAGCTGCCTCTATACTTCTGTAACTGTGCCATATACACAAGATATTCATCAGCAGACCACTGGCAGATCTAGCTAATTGGATGAATCTGACAAGGGTCTGATTAGTGATGAGCGAGCACTACCACTGGACTTTGGGCTCTTGGATGGGAGCGACTCAAGTACCGAGTATAATGGACGTCAATGGGGAACTCAGTATCTTCTGGAAGATATTCTGTAAAAATTGCTCAAGTTCCCCATTGACTTCCATTATACTCGGTGCTCAAGTTGAGCTTATTTCGAGTACCGAGCATCCCGAGCATAGACGTAGTGCTCACTCAACACTAAATGTGATATCTTTGGTGGTTAAAGTGGTAACTCTGCAGAGAAAAATTGTTTATGGCCCATTAAAGCCAATAAAGCTACTGGCCATGCCTCCCGACTCCTCCATAAACACAAAATAGTATTTAGCCAATTAATGCTTTGGCCAATTGGTTAGCCAACAATCAATTGGATGAGTCTCCCATTTGCAGAGTGCTCACTTCTGTGAGCTCGTAGAGAGCTGCTGCCGGACATGTCTACTGGTGGCTTGTCTTACGGTGGACAAAAGGAGCAGCGGCCCTAAATCGAACAAGTTCCATCCTTATCTCAATTGTCCGAGGATCCCATATACATTAGACAGTTGGCCGAAACGGTCAATATTGGCAGGTTGACCTAACATAACTCTAATGTGAATGGGGATTTAATTGGCTAAGCATTATCTGTTTTTAGTTGGGAGAGAGGAGAAAGCCACTGCCAGTTGTCTTATCTGCCCGGGAAACAAAACAATCAGAGATTTACAACCACCAGACTCTTCCCCGATAGATCTTTTGAGGTAGAGTCAACTGATCCTGTCAAAATTGGTGTGACCAACCTTCATCTTAACACTGACCATGCTCATTAAACTGTTGTCGACCAAGTTAGCGGGATCAGCCAACCATCTTATATGTACATAGACCTCCACAATAGCTCCTGGCTTATGATTTTAGAGAAGAGAAAAAGATTGGGGCTCTTCTCACTGCAGACAGGGTTCGTCTAGCAAAAGTACCTGTAATTGCCCAAGTTGCCCGCACATGCACGCTCTGCTGTGGTGAGTGTGCATTTGTATGCGGGAAGTCCTGTGGAGACAGTTGTTTAAGGAGCATGGACACCTGAAGCCTTGGACAGCCCATTTACAGAGCCGTTGGTTGAGTTTGGTTTCAAGGTAATAAGGGTGGGCTGTTAGGTGGGGTTCCTAACTTTCTGTAATACTACTACACTACACCGATAGGGGCATCATACAATCCGGACGAAGGGGGTAGAAGGAAGTTTTTTCAACATCTACACAGGATGAATGACCAAACGAGATATTCATAGCCTCAATCATGGCGGCTGGACCAAAATATTATAAAAAGTACCCAATAATTTCAATAGGAACCAGTGGCTCATCACGTATGTACACAACAGAGGACGGGCTTATAGATGTGTTCATCTGTCAGTGCAGAGTACAAGTGATTTTGCGTTCTCGGTCCTGCTACATGCGAGCCCGGCACACCTTGATGTGCACGCACATTCCCTTTTTGCGCTCAGGAGCGAGTCTCCTAACAGCTTGTGTTTATTGGCTTACAGTGGAGCAGATGTGTGTGGGATAGGGGTAGGCTCTGGCTCAGCCGGCACAAGCACCGTCCCAGATCTCTACAATGATTTAGTGATTTGGCCCTTGCGTTGCCACATGAGCATGTCGGAGAGGCTTGGCTGGCAACGTAGGATTAGAGGGCAGCTGATGGATCACATTTACTCACGTTACAGCAGAATAGATATGTCGTTGATGGGGAGATATCGTAAGTGGATATGGACAATCAAGAATGTCATCCGTGAGGTCAATTCATCCGATTTCATGACACACAGATAAGACCACACCGCAAGGGTTCACCTTGAACCTCGGGTCAATAAGCAGAACAGTGAAGTGTGAGATCTCCATTCTGCTATGTTTTGGTGCCAACCGCATGGGCTTCCATGTGTTAATGGTAGATTTGCCTAATTATGCCCTAATCCCATATCAGATTTTGGAAAGGAGTAGTAACTGTGGTCAAATGCTCATCACTGCCAACATTTCTCAAAAACACACACAACCAGCAAAAAAACAGGCAAACAGAATTCCATAATATACCGTATTTGCCAAATATATATGTTTAGGATGGAAACGCTGTAACCATCTGAAAAACTAAATTTTCTTCATTAGATGTATGGTCTTTCTGCATTTTCCTCACCCGCGAGCGCTGTGTGCCATCCACAGATGAATAATGCTTACACTGAACCCTCCGAGAAGCTGTCGTGCAGCTCCGCTTGGTGTTTGTTACTGCGTAAGCCTTATGGCTGCCTGCGAGATAAGCCAAAAGGTTGGTGCACAGATTGCAGAGATGGGAACACGTTCAATTAGGGAGAAACCTCTCCAAGGGATGAGCCTACTCCGGAGTTGGGTTTTAAAATGGTGAAAATTGGTTCTTGCCATTTAAAAAGCCATTTATGTAGCGGCTGAGATTTTCCTTTGGATTATTATTATTATTTGTGCAAATTTTAAAAGACAATTCGTTATATTTCTACTCTAAGGAACAGAGAGCTGCAGATCTAACGGCCACAACAAAGCGAACGGGGCTGAGCTACAGTTCACCTAACGGCCACAACTCAGCAAACAAAGCTGAGCTACAGTTCACCTAATGGCCACAACACAGCGAATGGGGCTGAGCTACAGTTCACCTAATGGCCACCACTCAGCAAACAAAGCTGAGCTATAGTTCTCCTAATGGCCACAACACAGCGAATGGGCTGAGCTACAGTTCACCTAATGGCCACAACACAGTGAATGGGGCTGAGCTACAGTTCACCTAATGGCCACAACACAATGAATGGGGCTGAGCTACAGTTCTCCTAATGGCCACAACACAGCGAATGGGGCTGAGCTACAGTTCACCTAATGGCCACAACACAGTGAATGGGGCTGAGCTACAGTTCTCCTAATGGCCACAACACAGCGAATGGGGCTGAGCTACAGTTCTAACGACCACAACACAGCGAATGGGGCTGAGCTACAGTTCACCTAATGGCCACAACACAGCGAATGGGCTGAGCTACAGTTCTCCTAATGGCCACAACACAGCGAATGGGGCTGAGCTACAGTTCTCCTAATGGCCACAACACAGCAAATGGGGCTGAGCTACAGTTCACCTAATGGTCACAACTCAGCAAATGAGGCAGAGCTACAGTTCACCTAATGGCCACAACTCAGCAAATAAAGCTGAGCTACAGTTCTAACGACCACAACACAGCAAATGGGGCTGAGGTACAGTCCACCAAATGGCCACAACTCACCAAACAAAGCTGAGCTATAGTTCTCAGAATGGCCACAACACAGTGAACAGAGCTGAGCTGCAGTTCTCAGAACAGCCACAACACAGTGAACGGGATCTGAGTTACAGTTCCCAGAACGGTCACAAAACAGGTGAACTGTAGCTCAGCTCCATTTACTAACAACCACAACACTAGGAATGGAGATCAGCTACAGTTCTCCTAACGGCCACAGCATTGGAAACGGAGCTGAGCTACAGTTGTCAGAACGGCCACAACACAGAGAATGGAGCAAGACCTACAGTTCACCTAACAACCAAACGACACAAGGAATGGAGCAGAGCTACAGTTGTCAGAACACCCACAACACAGAGAATGGAGCAGAGCTACAGTTCACTTAACAACCACGACACAGGAGAATGGAGCTGAGCTACAGTTCACCTAATGACCACAAAACAAGGAATGGAGCTGAGCTGCAGTTCTCAGAATGGCCACAACACAGCGAATGGAGCTGTGCTGTTCTGGTTCCATTCCCCCTGGCCTCCAGCGAAGCCAGTTTGTCAGGGTGTCGGGTGCTGGATTTGCACCAATCTAATATTGATGACCTGTCTTACCGATAGGTTATCAATATCATATGCCTGGACAAGTCATTTAAGTTACTTTTTTGCCTAAGTTTTCTGCCATTTTTTTAGTCTTATTTTGCACCTTGCTCAGGGCAAGTCCCCTGTGTCCCATCTCTACAATTATTATTATTTTTTCCTCTCCTCCACTTATGGTGCCTTCTTCGACGCCTTACTTTCCGCCCCCTCCTCTCCGCTTCCCTGGTCCTCACGAAGAAGACAGTTTGAAAGCTTTCCGCTTCGCTCTGGGCAGAGTCTGGGCTCTTGGAGCCAATCAGTGGCGGCTCTTCGGCCCCAGTGGGGCCCGGCAAACATTAGATCAATAAGTTATTAGCACCATTCTGTCAGCTGTAATGTGGAGATTGATTGTGCGGGAGCCCTGGTTTGCCGGCTGCCACTTCCCCAGCCTGATGAAGATGACAGATTAAGGGAATAAGAGAAAGGAATTAAGAAGTCTGTGCCGTCAGAGGTGTCACGGACAGGAGACGCGGTGGCCCCACTGATCTGTGGCTCATGCCAAGCTCTGGAGTTTTGCACTTTGGGGCGCTTAACGCAGCGTTGGGCTCAGTGGCACGGCTCTCCAAAGTCAGTGTGGTTAAGTGCTGCCTCATTAGCCGGGCACAGGCGCGATGTGCTGCTGCCGCCTTCTAATGCTTGCTCCCGCAGCTGTGTTTGCCCTGCAGGTTGCTCCTTAATAGCACAGAGAGCTCCATAGAGAGCAGAAGGAAAGGAAACACGGCTGTAAAAAGAAGCAGGCAGCGAGAGGAAGGGGAGAAGCGGCGGAGCTTTAGATCAAGGGAAAAAAATGAAAGAGGATACGGGAATTGACGGAGACGGGAAAAAAATAAAAAGCCAAACAGAAATTGTATGTGGAAGGAATAATGAACGTGGCTAATAGGGGGATCTCGTAGAGCGGAGTCGTCGCTGACTAAATAATTATGACATCCGTAAAAAATTCTGAATTGTGTAATGTCGTGTAACGGTGCTGCCGCCAATCCGACGGCGGTCCCCGTAATTCATTACCATCAGCATCGCACGCACCAAGCATGACATTTTTTTTTTTGCTCTTGTTCAATATATCCACACTAATCCCTATGATGGGCTCTCTGAATAATGTGCCAGGATTGTATGACCAATGGGAATCCAAAAAAAATGGTTCCCACTGTGGATGGATACCATGGGGTTTACTCAATGTTGTAAGGCAGTCATTGTCCACACCGGCAGACAATAGAATATTCATTCCTGTATCCAATTTCACTAATTGTTTTGGGGTTGTTCAAGAGTTTTTATTTTTTCTAAGAAACAGCGCCACTCTTGTCTATGGGTCGTGTTTGGTACTGCAATTCCATCACATTCACAAACAGCCAAGACAAAAGCTGGACCTTTCCTGGGAAGGAGGATAATTAATTAGATATATTGTCCAATATCTAGTCTTGATTTTCTTCCATTAGACCCTGTGTAGACGTTCAGTATTTGGTCTGTATTTTACATCAGTATTTGTAGCCAAAACCAGTTGTGGGTGATAAATACAGAAGTGGTGACGTGTTTCTATAATATTTATTCTCAGATTGTTCCACTCCTGATGAAAAATCCTGAACACGTGAACATGATCATAGGGTTGTGGACCCGCTAGCCCCAAGGGACAAACGCCGCCTCCCACAGTGGTACTGTACGGCTATTGATGACCTTCAGCCAAACGGAGCCAGAACAGCACAGCGCCATTCACTGCATTGTGGCCCTTAAGAGAACTGAAGCTCAGCTCCATTCACTGTTCACCAAAAATGTTACTCATGGTTGGAGCCCCATTTATTAGGTCCACACTATGGGTTTTAGATCTCATTTGGGGGAGGAATGGGTAGGGTACAAGTCGCAGCAAGAACTGTAGCAGTTCATACTTGGAGTCAGGGTACCGTTACACGTCGCAATATTGCAATGCAACATCGACAAAAAGTCACGTGGTGTGGTCGTTGCAGTTGATATTGTTTGTGCGTTGTGTTCGTGTAAATGGGCAATGCGACCGGAAAAATCGTAGGTACGATATTGCAAGAAGATTGTGCAAGCCCTTCAACCGTACGATATTGCATATGCGATGTGGCAGGATCGTGCTGTGTGACGGCGCAACTACGATCTTGTTTGCAACTTCCCTATTCACTCCAATGTTAATGCTCGATCCCTGGGTTGCTCATACCCAGCGCACAAAAGTTGCGTACAACATCTATTTGCGTTGCCTGCCGATATCTCCCTGTGTGACATCTCCTATGCGATCTTGGACAAGTGCTAAAAACGTGCGCGCTCCCATGAAGTTGTATGCGATATCGGAACGATATTGCGACGTGTAACGGTACCCTTAAAGATCCAATAGTGATGACCTATCCTGAGAATTGTTCAATAATATCAACGTAGAGGAAAATACCTTTAGAGGGTAACTAAAACTTTCTGGAAGTTTTTCTATATTTGGCAGGAACTTACATTGCCTGCAAATCAGTGGTGGTCCTTATTCTGTAACCCGTGAACAGTGCACAGCTCAAGATATAGGAGAGCACAGAGCGAAGTACAGATTTTCTAGAAAGCATAGGATTACCAAGCCTATTGAGCCTTTCTATTGAATCTGCCCTCTCCTTCACGTGCATGCTCTGGGTAGTGCTGTGCACGCTCAGATTGATGCTGTGAAAGCTCAAGTGGGTGCTGTACATGCTGATGTTAGTGCTGTGCACGCTGAGGTGAGTGCTGTGCACACTGAGGTAAGTGCTGTGCACACTGAGGTTAGTGCTGTGTGTGCTGAGGTAAGTGCTGTGCATGCTGAGATTAGTGCTGTGCACACTGAGGTAAGTGCTGTGCACGCTGAGGTTAATGCTGTGCACACTGAGGTAAGTGCTGTGCACACTGAGGTTAGTGCTGCGCACACTGAGGTTAGTGCTGTGCATGCTGAGGTAAGTGCTGTGCACAGAGGTAAGTGCTGTGCACGTTGAGGTTAGTGCTGTGCACACTGAGGCAAGTGCTGTGCAGCTGAGGTGAGTGCTGTGCACATTGAGGTTAGTTCTGTGCACACTGAGGTAAGTGCTGTGCACACTGAGGTAAGTGCTGTGCACGCTGAGGTTAGTGCTGTGCACGCTGAGGGTAGTGCTGTGTACGCTGAGGTTAGTGCTGTGCATGCTGAGGTAAGTGCTGTGCACACTGAGGTAAGTGCTGTGCACGCTGAGGGTAGTGCTGTGTATGCTGAGGTTAGTGCTGTGCATGCTGAGGTAAGTGCTGTGCACAGAGGTAAGTGCTGTGCACACTGAGGTAAGTGCTGTGCACACTGAGGTAAGTGCTGTGCACGCTGAGGGTAGTGCTGTGTATGCTGAGGTTAGTGCTGTGCATGCTGAGGTAAGTGCTGTGCACAGAGGTAAATGCTGTGCACAGAGGTAAGTGCTGTGCACACTGAGGTAAGTGCTGTGCACGCTGAGGGTAGTGCTGTGTATGCTGAGGTTAGTGCTGTGCATGGTCTGGCTGGTGTTATGAGCTCCTGCATCCTGAACCTGCGCACTATACGGGGGTCTACTGAGCAATCGATGGGGGGGTCAGGACCTAAAGCCCCATGTTCTACCAAAAATAAAAAAACATCTTGAGTTAAGTTACTCTTTAAAACACAAAGTGTCAGTCTCCATGATTCCCACACATCTGTTCAGGGAGTCTCCACATGAAGTGCACATTATATGGGTAACTAATATGTCGCCTTCACTAGATTTGGTCTCAGCCTGGTGCCCGCTGCTTTGTCAGGGTGGCAAAGGCGACACTACACTTGATCCTTATTCACATTACATTGAGTTACGTTTCTTTGCTGTTTTGCAGGGGTAATTACTGACCGGACTGCGCGTTTCAGGACCAGATCTACACGGCCTGTGCTGTCAGGGCAGGACTTCAAGACATAATACATGATAAATATATATAGATGCGGTCACTGTATGGCCATGTGAATGAGCCTCTACAAAGTATAATATAATGGGGAGGAAATCAATATGAAGCATTCCATCTGTAGACTGTACGATTGGTGGCATTGACCATATGGGACATTGTCAGATATATACATTAAGATCATTGTAACTAGAATCACAACTCAACAAATAGATGAACACTTTACTTACGTCTTTATAAAGGTGAATAAATCGGAGAGACGGCTGCCAAACCTAATCCTCTACACTTTATCAACATTGTCCTACTATTAAGGTTTTAGTGAGAGATTTGGAAAGCAGGTGGTGTTAGTGGGGAAACGTGGCCGCCACGCATGAGGAACGGAAGACATTGTATTGTGGAAGGGAAGAATCTACTATTCTTGGGTTTACTTTGTGCTCTGTCATTTCTGGACAGCTGCAGGGCTGACAGCAAAGCTCATCCCAGGTGCAGTCAGACATAGGATTGCAAGACGACGCGTGGCAAGGGGGCAAGAGAGAAGGTCAAGAACGAGGCAGCCGTAGACCTCCACAGGCAACTTATCATTCAGTTACCAACCTGAAGAGGACTTCAAAGAGGCCGGCGAGATGACAAGTCCTGAGAATGTACAGTCTACAGAAGCAACACCATGAAAGCTGTGCAAACCACAAAACGGTCCCCACGCACATATCTGCTGTCACCCTGTCATGGAGGCCTAGGTCATCAGCTGCAACCGTCTAATCTTGCAAGATCTTGGAAACAGTCGTCTTATTATGACTGGCTGGCTCGCCACACACCGCCTCATTTCTTAAGATGCTCAATGACTTTGTCCTACAGAAACGTTATGGGTGCACGCACCACAGACATCCTTTCTGCAGTCACCCCCCCCTCTATATTCGGCTTTTCACCCTTCCTGCTGTGACTGTCTCCTTTTACCACTCACTGTGTCTCAGTTTTTCACAGCCAACTTCCCCCCTGTCAGGGTGTCTCTGCTTCACTTTCTTGTGTGCGGAGCGGAGGTTTTCACGGTATTTGCTGTGCAGGTGCAAGCGCCGAATCCAAGTGAATCCAGAATTCCTGTCACGCTGATTGCACAGATATGAGATGCTCATCTATACAAGTCCTCATCAAGCTGAAGAGCTGACAATCAAATCTGGACATGAAACTGCAACCCTGTCAGCTGTGCACTACCGACCGGCAACCCAACTACCAGAGATACATATGGGTCACTTTAACATGGGCACCATATGGTACGGTCTTGGGCTCGGTTCACATGTCAACAGTTTTGGTTGGATCCAGTATTACAAGTGGAGCAAAGACAGATGCACACTATGGTCTCTATTCTGCACAGTGCTTAATAAATGGACGATTGTGATGATTGAAAACTATGACCTGTTCCCAAGGACGTGAAATTTGAAAATAAAAGGTGATCTAGTTGCTCTTTGGGGAGAAGCGGGGGTCAGACAAAAAAGAAAAAGCTTTGTGATCAGGCTAGATCATGGATCCTGCATTGAGTCATTTTTATTCAGTTTTTGTCATAAAAAAATGGATAAGGAAAGAAAAGGAAGGGAAAGAAGGAGAGGAAACAAGGAGAGGAAAGAATGAAAGGAAACAAGGAGAGGACAGAATGAAAGGAAACAAGGAGAGGACAGAATGAAAGGAAACAAGGAGAGGACAGAATGAAAGGAAACAAGGAGAGGAAAGAATGAAAGGAAACAAGGAGAGGACAGAATGAAAGGAAACAAGGAGAGGAAAGAATGAAAGGAAACAAGGAGAGGACAGAATGAAAGGAAACAAGGAGAGGAAAGAATGAAAGGAAACAAGGAGAGGACAGAATGAAAGGAAACAAGGAGAGGAAAGAATGAAAGGAAACAAGAGAGGAAAGATTGAAAGGAAACAAGGAGAGAAAGAATGAAAGGAAACAAGGAGAGGAAAGAATGAAAGGAAACACGAGAGGAAAGAATGAAAGGAAACAAGGAGAGGAAAGAATGAAAGGAAACAAGGAGAGAAAGAATGAAAGGAAACAAGGAGAGGAAAGAATGAAAGGAAACAACGAGAGGAAAGAATGAAAGGAAACAAGGAGAGAAAGAATGAAAGGAAACAAGGAGAGGAAAGAATGAAAGGAAACAAGGAGAGAAAAGAATGAAAGGAAACAAGGAGAGGAAAGAATGAAAGGAAACAAGGAGAGGAAAGAATGAAAGGAAACAAGGAGAGAAACAAGGAGAAAGAATGAAAGGAAACAAGGAGAGAGAAAGAATGAAAGGAAACAAGGAGAGGAAAGAATGAAAGGAAACAATGAGAGGAAAGAATGAAAGGAAACAAGGAGAGAAAGAATGAAGGAAACAAGGAGAGGAAAGAATGAAAGGAAACAATGAGAGGAAAGAATGAAAGGAAACAAGGAGAGGAAAAAGGAAAAAGAATGAAAGGAAACAAGGAGAGGAAAGAATGAAAGGAAACAAGAGAGGAAAGAATGAAAGGAAACAAGGAGAGAAAAGGAAGAAAAGAATGAAAGGAAACAAGGAGAGGAAAGAATGAAAGGAAACAAGGGAGAGGAAAGAATGAAAGGAAACAAGGAGAGGAAACAAGGAGAGAAAGAATGAAAGGAAACAACGAGAGGAAAGAAATGGAAGGAAAGAAAAAAAGGAAAGAAAGGGAAAGGAAAAAGAGAGGAAGGGACAGGAAAGGAAAAGGACAGAAATAAATTCTGGACATGTGAACAGAGCCCACCATGTTTTCTAGAATACAATACAAGAAAAACCAACATCAGGGATCTTCTCAAATCCATCAGAAAATGAATAAAGTGTTCTTTGCATTAGTTGTAGTTCTTTCCTTTCATCTTCCTGCGGCTGCTGTGAACTTTGAACAGATATCGATATCACCAAGGAGAGTTTAGTTTTGTTGACACAGAGATGGAGAAAAAAAAACTTGGTCAATGTGGTTTAAAGGGATCCGGCCATCATTGGGGGGCACAATCTTGTAAAGCAATTTTTAAGGAATCTTCAAACTTACAAAGAGGCCTGTAGGAGATTTGTAAAAATTGTCCTTCATAAAAACTTTCCAAAAAGAAAAACAAACCAGTACCGTCGCCTTTGCACTGCACTTCTAGCGCAGGGTGGCACCACAGAGGGTCACGGGATCTCCGCACCCTCCCTCCCTCCATGCACAGTCCTTAGGCTTCAGGTCATCATGTGCCACCTACCGTAATTCAACATTAAGCAAACACTCTGTGCCACTATGTCTAGCAGGTGAGACCAGGATATCCTGCGCGCCTATTAACCCTTACAGTCCAAAAAGAAAATGTAGAAAAACTCTACATATTGACGATGGAGGCTACACATTATATACAAGAAAGGAACAGTGTTACAAAACTTTAAGCACTTTTACTTTAGAAACCCTTTTTTAAAGAATGCAATAATTAAACATTCTAAACATTCTAAACAATTGACTGTTAAAAAAATAAATAAAAATTAACCATAAAGACAAAATAAATGACTTTGACATGTTGGTATAAATCCCTTACATCTCTAATAAATGGACAAGTTATATAGAGATACATAAACAGAATGAAAAGAAAAGCTAAACAAGAAAAGTAGCAACAATGTAACACAAGTGACAAGACATTACCAGAATTGTCAAATATCCGCGGTGTAGAAAGCAGTGGAGCCGGGGTGACAGGTGTCTGCATACAGAGGGCCATAAGAGAAAGGGCATGTGTGGCAAGGGTGGAGGGCATGTGTGGCGGGGCGGAGGGCATGTGTGGCAGGTGTGGACCTCTCCCCCTCTGGGCAGGGCGAATTAGCTAAAGTGGATGCAAGGATTGTGCTTGTTTACAGAGACACCTCGAGCTGCTTAAAGAGGCTAAATCTGTGTTTAATGTGCAAACCTGCAGCTTTCTGGGCTGCCTTTGTCAGGAGCCTGGGCTGCCTCATCCCTTTGTATGTCTTCTCCAATTAAGATTAAAGTGAGCCTTGTGCTCAGCTCATCCCTCTCTCCAGATAAAACCTCTGAGCTGCAGCCAGCACTGCACCTCCAGTCTTATCACCTGCTAATCTCATCCTTCCTGCAGATAACAGCCACTTTCTGCTCACACAACATTTCCCTGGCCTTACACAGGGATGCCCAGGACAGAGCCTCATGTAGGAACAATGTATGTTTCCTATGTACCTTGTAGCATCCGCTGCCCTGATGTAAATCTCTTCATTGTTTTTCGCAAATTACTCCTTCAAAAGGAAAAAAGGAGGAAAATAAACACCTACTCATTTTTTCTGTAAAGAGCGCCACACCTGTTTACAGGTTGGGTGCGGTACTGCAGCTTATCCTCAACGGAGCTGAGCTGCAATGCCAGACACATTTATAGTGAGGCTATTAAAGAGAATCTTTCAGCAATTTATTGCTATGGAATATGTTGTAAGGGTTAACACTGAGATTTCAGTGATGCCTCTATTATCACACTGTGTTGTTTACCTGCTATGTTTGTTTTAGCACCAGTAGCTTATGATTATTTGGACTGAGCAGCACTGGTGAGCCCAAATCTGCCACATTCCTTGCTATGATTAGCAGCTCACTGTCTATAGACATTGTACATACAGAGCCTGGTGTGGGTGAGATCAGCTGTCCCAGCTCTTCTGCATGGCTACATCTAAACATTTTGATTGTGTCAGAACGGCTGCACCCATTAATCTAAGTGATAAATCGTTGTATTCAGGGTCTCTTTGCCTACATAACGCTGCTTTCATATGAGGTAGCAAAGACCTACTGATTCTCTTTAATGGAAAAAATCAGCAACCTTTTTAATGTCCCAATACTGCTAATGGAGGACCATGATACCCTGCTGCTAAGCCCAGCACTGGGACATCTCCTAACCTGGATTGGCCTTTCAACTGGTCTAGAAGATCTCAATTTTGCTGTCTTAGGGTCACCATGTACTAATTAGGCCATGTTTCGTGGCCAAAGTATGGACCAGACTGTGGTTCTCCTGACCCTAAAATGGACTGGACACTTGACCCCCTCACCCTAGCTTATCAGCCTCATAGGCATATGACACTGTTGAGTTCAGATCTTTTCTGTGCTAACATATGGATACGAAACCTGGATAATAAAGGAACAAGATAGAAGAAAAATCAACCCCTTCAAAATGTGGAGCTGGAGAAGGATGATATCAATACCATGGATGGCAAGAAGAACAGACACATCAATACTGGAACAAATCAAGCCAGAATTGTCACTCAAATCAATAGACATCATACGAAGAGAGCAATCACTGGAGAAGGACATCATGGATGGAAGAATAGAAGGAACAAGGTGAAGAGAAAGACTAGCAACCTGATGGCTTGATACTGTCAAGATAATGGCGAACAAGACCCTGGTAGCACAGCTGATGGGGTGGGGAATAGGAAGCTGTTCACCTCAACACTCATCGGATTCCCAGGCACCTGGAACAGTGGCTGGCTCCACCAATCAGTTCAGAAGAAAAAAGGTATTTTCCAGGGCCACTGGACCATACTGACAGTGACTTTATTAGAACATATTAAAAACACTTACATCCCGCCGGACGCGTTTCGGACAAGGTCCTTACTCATCGGCGTCAAATGAGTAAGGACCTTGTCCGAAACGCGTCCGGCGGGATGTAAGTGTTTTTAATATGTTCTAATAAAGTCGCTGTCAGTAAGACCCTGGTAGACCTTTCTAGGCTTGGAGAAAACCCTAGTAGACCTATCTAGGCTTGGAGAAAACCCTAGTAGACCTATCTAGGCTTGGAGAAGACCCTGGTGTACCTATCTAGTCTGCACAAGATCGATCTACCTACAAAGCGTTCATCTATCAAGTTGCCATGGCTCGAGATGAAGCTGAAGGCTGGTAAATAATAATAACTAATGAATTCAGGTCAGGAAACCCGCAGTCGGTCCGTGCATTGTAGTTGATACTTGGACCATGAAAAATTGATGTGTGAATACAGGCCTAGACTAAAGCCAGCCAGACCTGAAGATATTAGTGGGATTGGCCATCATTCTAAGGCTGGGGTCACACACACAGATATTTGTGCAGATATTGTTCGCAGATCTCTGGTTGCAGTGAAATCATGGACACATGGTTCCATTTTGTGGCTGTGTACAAATGGAGCAATGTGTCCATGATTTCACTGCAACCAGAGATCTGCGAACAATATCTGCCCAGATATCTGTGTGTGTGACCCCAGCCTTACATGTATGGCAGCCTCCCAACTCACCTCTTCGTCCCTGGCAGAATATGTTTGGGGTAGAGGGACCTGGCGGCTGAATTTCGCTGGCTGATCATTTTGTTCTTTGGTAGATAAGCCACTATCAGGTAAATGTGGTAGGTGATGTATCATAGCTGAACGCTCCTGGGCAGACAGCGGTCGGCCGAACCTTCATTTGTCACATGTGTATGGGGGTCTTTAATATGCAAACTGCCTCTCAAGAGTGGAAGTAGACTTGAACACTAGTGCCACCTATTGGAAGTAGCAATCTTAAAAGTCACAATTGACCCTTTTAACAAGCCTTGTCATATGACTTAGGATAATAGCCAAACCAGAATCTCAATTTACAGAGAGGGTGTTTCGGGGTATTGCCCCTCATCAGTGCAAAGTATGAGATCTGGTTTGGCTGCATGAGAATCTAAGACTGGGGATCTAAGGGGTAAGCAGGGCCTTTAAGCAAAGTTTTATAACCTCCCCTGTTGCTCTGCAGTCACTTATTCTGACTGTAGACCAGCACATATTGGGATATTACCGCTTGTGCTAAAAATCTATAATCTGATACCAATACCATTGTTTCTGACAGATGAAAATCTCTTTTAAATGACTGACCAGACATTATAATTTGCAAATGCTAGATCCTTGAAGCAGGCCGACCTTCATCGCTCTTCCAAGTGGTGATTATACTTCCAGTACCCGAGCCGATACCGGAGGACACATCGAATCCAGAATTACAGCCACCCAGATAATACCTATCATTCACACAACTGGTGTCGTAGCCTTTTACAGAACATTTAGGAAAAGATCTGATTGCAGATGTGATATATGTCAATCGCGAGAACGCTTTGGATTAATATGTATCAGAAAAATATCCCTATTATATTCTGTGATCCGCAGATGGATGAGCACAAAGGACATCGTAAGGGAAACCGTTCTGCGTTCACAAAATCACTTTGCAGCCATATTGAAGCGTAAGCTCCGCAGAACAGACGACTGGCGGCCTTGTCCTTTGTTCTCATATTATTACGGCAGTGTCAGAGGTAAATGAATAATATCAGCCGGTCCATGGCATGTGAATAGGAAGGGGATACACATCTCAATCACCCTCCGGCGCTCACACTGGCTCCAAGACAGATCAATATAGCAATTAGATGTTATCAGCGTGCGCCGCTTCCCCTGCCTCCCTCTGGCCTTCCACCCTCCCCCACCAAAAACTCCCAGCTTTCATGGCCTCATCTCACAGCCCTGATGTCACACGGATATCTGGGTTTAAGACCTCTGTGCGACTTTGTGCAACCGTCCAGAGAGAACCGATAAATAGAGAAAAAAAGAAAATTATAAAATATATAGCTGCATGCAAGAACACACAATGTTACTGGGAAAATGTGCGCTTATTAACCCATCAGCTACCACGCCGAGCCAGATGACTAAAAACCTGGGACTGCATTGTCCATTGCTCCAGAATTAAAGGCGGTTTCAAGAGCAAATCCTTTGCACAAGAACATTAAAAAAGAAGACAAAGAGAAGTATTTAGGGGTAATATTTCTCCTTATGGAGAGTGACATGCCAGTATAAGGAGACTTAGATGCCACAATACTCCTTTAAGGCATTGAATATGCAAATTGCCTCTTCAGAGAGGAAGAGGACTTGAACTCTAGCGCCACCTATTGGAAGTAGCAATCCTAAAAGTCAATATCGACCTATAATAATGAGCCTTGTCATATGACTTAGGATAAAAGCCAAACCAGAATCTCAATTTACAGACATGTGTTTCGGTGTGTTCGCCCCTCATCAGTGCAAAGCATGAGATCTGATTTGGCTTGGTGAGAGGCTACGGGTACCATCACACTTGGCGACGCTCCACCGATCCTAGCAATGATACGGCCTGGTAGAGATCGCAGGTGCGTCGCTACGTGGTCGCTGGTGAGATGTCAAACAGTCAGATCTACTGAACGACGCAGCAATGATACGCAACGATACAGCAGTTGTTGGGACCCTGTCTCTCAGACCTGTAGTATTGAGGTCGTTGGTACCCTGTCACTCTCGGGCGTAGTATTGAGGTCATTGGTCATTGTCCCTGTCAAACACATCAATGCATGCTGCTCAGCAGGAGACCAACGATCAAAAATGGTCCAGGCCATTCTGACACGACCAGCGATTTCACAGCAGGGGCCTGGTCACTGCTACATGTCAAACATAGCGATATCACTGGTGAGGTCGTTGTTGCATCACAAAACTTGTGACTCAGCAGCGATCTCGCTTAGTGTGACGGGGGCTTAAGACTGGGGATCTAAAGGGCTAAGGTGTCTCCTTGTGGAGAGTGACATGCCAGTCTGAGGAGACTTAAACACCTTATCTCTTAGATTCCAGTCTTAGTCTCTTATACAGCAAAATCAGATCTCATACTTTGCACTGATGAGGAGCAATAACCTGAAACATTGTGCCTGCAAATTAGATTCTGGTTTGGCTTATATCCTTGGTCGTATGGCAAGGCTCGTTAAAGGGTCGATATTGACTTTTAGGATTCCTACTTCCAATAGGTGGCGCTAGAGTTCAAATCCTCTTTGAAGAGGCAATTTGCATATTTGCTATTTCCCTTGCTAACGTTTCTGTAATACTCCGCCAATGTGCTTAACAGGCTAAAATTATAACGTGTGGTTTAGACATGTGCTGTCAACAGAGTGGGGAAGTGTTGGCACAAGAGTAACAGATGATCGGTATGGTGAGTTACACCTTTTTATTATTATTTTTTGTTATTTTGTATTAAAGATTTCATGAGAATGGAGATCCCCTTTAAGATAGCCATATGCAATATGTAACCGTCAGCTGAACCATTTGGCAGGACCGGTTGATTGTCTAATGTGTAATGTTATGAGTGTTCCTGATGGCAGATGTTGGGGAAAAGTAGGATTGGACATCTTGAATTTCAACATGCCCTATTTGTTCACATAGAACAAGCCAAAAGTTGTCCAACAGAGACTTGTTCCCTCTCCCCATTGAGAACCCATTCAAATTGGCAGATTCTAGTGTGCAGGTGTACGGTGGAGTGTGGACGAATAGGTCTTGGGTGAGAAGGGAAGAAGGAGGTGTCCATCACGGGACTGAGGTGCCTAGTGGTGCCACCATTAAAGCTTGAATATGACCCAAATTCCTTCTATTCAAATATTGGGCAAAAAAGGCCTGTGTGGCAACCAGACGGGCATAGAACAGAAAGACTTAATAGATAATGTATTCAAGGAGTCACAAGCACTGGGAAGTTAGGATATGACCTGAAGGAACCCAGGAATACAGAGGAACCTCCTTGAATGATAGTCATTTAGTCTAAGGTTGGCTTTATTGTTAAAGTATATATGGATTAACTACCCGAACTCGACAGTGTCATACATGTGAATGAGACTGTTGAGTTCTGGTGAGGAGACCCAAGGCCAAACCCATGTCAATGTGTGAAACCAACCTAAACCATGGTCATCAAGGTCATACCATTGACATCTTGAGTGGTTGCACCTGCTTTAGATCCCATTTTTTAGACTATGATTGCTTTGTTGGATTGTCTCCATATTAAAGAAAATATACAATAAACAAATACTAAGAGATACTCAAAAATGTAAATATGGAGGAAAACACACAAGGTCATTACTAGGAAGCACCAGCAAAATGAGAACGTTAGGATCTCAATGGCCATGAGAAAGCGGTGTACAAGAATGGGAAGATTAAAAGGGTGTTCCCATCTGAAACGTTTATGGAATATCAATAAGATATCCCAGATGGAACAAACCTTTTTAATATTTGCAAACAGAGAAAGGGCAGGGCAGAAACATGACAACTATCCCTCCTCCAAGGGGCAAGCACACCCTGAGGATGAAGGGTAGAGGGCACACCCTGAGGATGAAGGGTAGACGGGCACACCCTGAGGATGAAGGGTAGACGGCACACCCTGAGGATGAAGGGTAGACGGGCACACCCTGAGGATGAAGGGTAGACGGGCACACCCTGAGGATGAAGGGTAGACGGGCACACCCTGAGGATGAAGGGTAGACGGGCACACCCTGAGGATGAAGGGTAGACGGGCACACCCTGAGGATGAAGGGTAGACGGCCACACCCCGAGGATGAAGGGTAGACGGGCACACCCTGAGGATGAAGGGTAGACGGGCACACCCTGAGGATGAAGGGTAGACGGGCACACCCTGAGGATGAAGGGTAGACGGGCACACCAGCTTGACTACAACCTCCTCTACACAATGTCATCACAAAGAATAGAAAGATATTAGCTAATTAATAAAAAAGACAAACCTCTTCCATAATTTGAAGCTATATCATTTCCATCTAGCGGAGCATTGAGCGATATTGACAAATGAATATATTTCAGGGTACAAGTGCTCACAGAATAGATTTTCCCCATACATTTCTCAGCGCTCTGGATAATATTGAGTCAGTCTGCATGTTAATTATATCAATCTATCACACCATAGCTGCAGCCTCAGCAACTTCAATGAGGTCGAGCGGTCTTGACACGGGCTGAGGACGTGATCTTACCAAACGAGGATCATTGTGTGCAACACCGAACCTCACGGAGGAAATATGACCTTCCGTTCAGGGGGGAATTAATCCAGGGATGCAATTTTGTTTTGTTTTTTTAATACCTACAGATCTATAGCTTCCATTCATTATTAAGACATTGTCCCACACATGTAAAGGTCGGGGACTAATAATGTGTTACCATCTCCCTGTTTGTGCCATTGACTCCTCAGTATAAAATATCATTACAAGTCTTCCCCGTATTATAATTTACTATATGTCCAATCAACATAACAACTGTTTATAGGCAATGCACGTTTCCTATCTAACTGGTCGCATATCATATTAAAGTAAGTAATTATCTTGATAGAAACATGTAGAAGATCAAGTCAACTACGGAGATGGAGTAAAATAAAACTTCACATTTATTGGGTTTTTAGAAACATATTGATAGTCAGACGCTCCATGGATTAAACAGAGGTATAAAAAACAACGCGTTTTGGCTATGACTAAACCTTATTCATGGTATGTAATTATCTTGAGCGCCATGTCTATCAACTCAAAAGGCTCTTATACTCATTAGATAAATGTCAGACATACCCACCAATATTGATGTGACTAGCTGATATATACTTAATGTCCCCAACAGATTATGCCAGCCAACATAAGGATCAGGCGGCTGCAATTCACCAATACGGACAGAATCCGCTGTTAATGGATCTCTCAATGGAGATAATGGGAAAGCTTGGCTGTGTCTATCATTCCTGTGTATGGGGGACTCGAGAGAGAGATTTAGGTAAAAGTATGAACTCATGACGTAAAGTTGTCAGCTCTAGGTCTTGAGTTGATATCGGTATTGGACAATATCTTCCCTGGTTCATAAAGATGCCCAATAGACCCCCAAGGGGATCCATCAACTTCCAGGTGCTACTGAATCAATATTTCCATTGAACATCCTACCATTGTCCAAAGGAGCTAACAAAGAAAAAAACAGGAGGTTTTTGCATGAAAAAACTACAAACCTGCAACTTCAAAGGGGACCGAAAATGGTGGCAAAAGAGTACATAGGCTCCAAGTCTCTCATAGGTGTATGTGGAACACCACTGGTGGACAGAGACAGAACAGAGTCCTGTACAAGAACACTATACTGGCCCTGTACAACCCAATAATGCACAATTCCACCTGCATTGGAGGTGGTACTGGGCCTCTAATCTCTTGGGGCCCCTGTGCAGCATCCAGGTTGCACCAATGATATGTCCATCCCTTTGGCACACTATTCCCTTGTCCCATCAATGTCATTTGAGTGCAATGGCTAGACAGATAGACACTATTAGCAAGGATCATCAATTCAACAGCTGATACTGACCTGTAGATGAAAACGTGATCTGATGGCTGTTTCTTTTACTCTGATTCTCGGGCATAACGAGTTGGTGGCTCTGATGAAGGTTGGTAATGATGCTGGAAAGGTCGTTATCACGGCTATAAGTAAAGATAAAATTAAACGTTAGAAAAAGAAGATTGCAGTACAGTATTTATAGAGCAGAATGAAATTCTTGAACGTCATTCGTTAGATATTCGAACACCAGGGGTGGACACACAGAAGGGGAACCCTGTGCAATTACAGTATATAGGCTTTTGCAGTTGAATATCTCATCATAATTCACAATTCTGACTGCTTTGGAGGTGAGAATGGGTCTTCCAAACTCTTGGGCCCCTAAATGGCTGCATAGGTTGCACCAAGGGTTTGTCCACCCCTGTGTATACTAATGTAGGAGCTACGGCTACATCAGTGTTCCCCAACTCCAGTCCTCAGGAGCCACCAACAGGTCATGTTTTCAGGATTATCACTTGGGCATAACGAAGGAACTCCTAATACTATGACCTGCTGGTGGCTTTTCAGGACCGATTTGAGGAACACTAGGCTACATATTGTAATGTATAAAACACTCAGAACTTGGCTCATTCAGTATCATTTTTATTCTTCCTATATTCATGTGGGTTTCCTCCACTTGCTCCAAAAATAAACCCATAGATGTGCAGTACATGGAGAAGAATGTGAGCTCAGACAGGGATAGGCAAAAATAGATAATAAAGTGCAAAAAGCAATACAAATTAGAGATATATAAGTTATCAGTGCCCTAAACAGTAGCTAAACTCTTACCATCCACACCGCCGCCCTATATAACCCAGTCAGCCTCCATCTAACGAGCGCCAATTAAAACTGGCACAGAGCTACTCCTACCGATTGCTCCAAGATCGCCGGATGGAGGCCGCTAAATCATTATTATTTCTGTGGGTTATCAAGCATGACAAGGAGAATCATTCCCCTTCCTGTAATTACAGATCTAATATTTCATGATAAGGGACACTGGGAACGGCATCTTATCCCCTCCGTAGTTTAAAGTCCTGAAATGACTTTGTAGCTGCCAAGTGTTTATGGTAAAAGACGCCGCGCTCTCCTTGTGCAAGGGCTGAGCGGGCAGAGACGCGCGGTACGTCTTCTGCCTGGTTCATATTTCAGCTAAGCCAATAATTCCTAATACTCTGTATACTGTGCCCCTTCTAGGATTACATATTTACTCACATGATCTGAGACCCCCATCTTTGTCCCTGCAACACACAGCACATTGTCTGCATGGGGTGGTGGAAGGCGGAAGAGGACAACGTCAACTTGTACCCGAGCTCCTCTTCAGCTTCAGCTATTGGCTTTGACTTTGCACTTTAAACCATATATATATACCCACTAAGCCCCCACCTATTGGCACAGAAAAGCCCTCCAGCACCATGGCCAGCAGCCCCCTGTGACAGAAGCAGAGCTAATCTCTTTGTAAGACCCCCTAATTGGATCAGGCTGTCTCCATATTACCAGCATTTTGGTTAGTCTGGGTAAAAACAAAAGCAAAAAACAGTATTTTTTTCAAGAACCCCAATCTCAGACTAACACCCACGATGGACTGTTAAATAACCACCCTTCCCGCTTGTACCTGCATTAAGGTTATTAATAAGGGGGGGTGGGAGGTATCGCCTGCAGACAGTGCTCATGCACACGGTAATCCCCCCTGGGTGTGATCCTCTCCCGGTGCAGCGCATTATGTAAATATTGCTGGTTTGTAAGCAGTTTAGGAGGCGATTACCAGTTCTCTGTGTGCCTAATCTCACAGATCGCAGAGGGGAAGACTGGTCCAGAGGACAAATGGAGATTAATGTTACCATCAGCACGAAGATGGGAGGGAGGGGGGCTGCAATGTATCCTTATGGGTAGGGTAATGAAGTCTCGGCACAAATAGAGTTATATCCCTAGCCTGTATCACAGCCAGACACATTGGTCTGCACCTCACAGCTGGCTGTCATGGCAAGAAATGATCGCCTCATTCATTTTTCAATGGTGCCTGTGGGCCTGTCTCTCCTACGTTCACTGATGAGCCCATCATGCGCACCATCCTACCTGTATGGAAACATGAAATATAGATCCCCCTCGTTCAATGCAAGTGCTTGTTTTTGGAAGCTTTGCAGATATACATTTTGCATATTATATATGCTCTCTTCATTGCTTTCCTACATATTGTAAGACAACCATCATTTATTATAAATACATATTTTTTTTGAATTGGTGTAAATGCCGCTGTTCTCCTGAATCCGACAATGTTTTTCCTTTGTTCCTGGGCCCTTGTGCTCCCGAGATACGGCCCTTCTTTATAGCAAATGGGCGTGAACCACAACTCTGTGGGTGTTTTCTTGGGGGCCACACCCATTTGGCTAAAAAGACTAGCATTATATACAGAGAAGAAGGGGCCATATCTCAGGACTGGAGAGGCACAGAAACGTAAGAAAAACTATCTCGGATTCAGGGGAACATTTACATATTAATGGCAGGTGACACGCCACTTTAACTTCATATATGATATATTTTCTTCTTTATATGTTTACCAAGTCAATGTTTTATATGTATGAGATTCCTAAAATACATAAAGTATCTCAGCTGCTACAAAAACAAATGTCAATCATAGCATATAAACCACAAGGAGGTTTCCACTATGGTTTACAATGGGATATTTTTGCCAAGAGAACCATCCCCCCTACTGGGAAAATAAAGAACTTTTGAGCTTCATTGTTGTTTACTTAGGAAAAAGACCCCAAAATGTAACGTTTAAGAATAGATCGATACAAGACTGCTGCTGACTGCTAGAAGTAGAATAGCTGAAAGAGACAGACCATCAACAAGGACTAGAGGAAGGAGTATATGATGAAGCATCTTCTAAAATCAAATCAATAGGAGACTTAAGGACTCATCCAAAAAGTTTAAAGAAAAAGAAGAAAACACAAAACTCTGGACATCATTATAGCGGTTCTAGGAAGGAGTCGACGCGTTTTGGGCAGATTAAACTGTTTTAACTCATAGAATTGCAGCTATCCCCCATCTTGATGGATTGGAGAACATGGCTACTATATTGGTGTTTGACAGTATTTTATGCATCCTACTGGGTCTTTGTCCAGCTGTAGGATGAGTGATCCCCCTAAATAGAGAGGTCCAATAGTCTTGTGCACGACGTGATCAGCCAGGGTCTTCAGAAGAATGGACAGGTAAGGCAGTGCTGCCTTATGATCAGCCATAAAGTATGATGTGGCCAAGAGATTTGTGTATCAAGAGTCTGTGAAAGGTTGGAACAATGTTCTGCCCTTACAGGGGACTGTGCATGGAAATACCAGTTATCCTGTGTTGAAAAGATCGATACCCAGCCTCTATCTTAGGCGGCCGTCACACGGAACGATTTCTTGCCCGATATCGTTTAAGCGATCTCCTTTTTGATCGCTTAAGCGATATCGGGCAAGAAATCGTTGCATGTAATCAAGCGATTTACGATGTGAAATCGCTTGATCGTGACATCGCTGATCTGAGGTCCGGTTCTCAGATCTAGCGATGATCGATTTCACGATCTCCTTCATCGTGGTGTATAACACCACGATGAACGATCTCCCAGCGGCAGAGCCTATGCTGGGAGATGGTAACTATGGTACACGTCGGGTAACTAAGCGACGCGCGGCGCCTAGTTACCCGATGTGTACCATAGTTACCAGCGAGATCGCGGATCCACATCGCTGGTGAGTCTGTCTGTGTGACATCTCACCAGCGATGTGAGCGATATTGTAAGCGATCGCGCGTGCACGTGATCGCTAACAATATCGCTGTAGATATCTGTGCGTGTGACGGCCGCCTTACACATACTTTCACCAGAATGACAATCAGGCTCAAGCTGCCAAAATAACCAAAAAGTGTCATCAATCTACATAAAAAATTCAACTTGGACAGTAAAAAAAGAATCCAGCTGAAATCTGAAGACAGAATCACATTTTTTCCCTTTATTTCAAATGTTTTAAACACATTATGATGGAGCAGGATGACCTGTTGACTCTTGTAAAAATAAAGAAGTCTTTAGGCCACGTCACACGTAACGATATCGTTCAAAAGTCACGTGTTCTGTGACGCTTGAACGATGTCGAAACGACATTGTTGCGTGTGACACTACAAGCGATGAACGATCGGCTGATCGTTCATCGTTTGATTTGAGGTCCTGTCCTCAAATCAGTCGTTGGTCGCCCGGTGGACACGCAGCATCGCTGCGTGTGACACCGGGAGACGACCGATAAGCCAGCTCCCAGCGCCTCTCAGCAAGCGCTGGGAGCTGGTATCCAAGGTAAACTGCAGGTAACTAGGCAGCGCGCACTGCCTAGATACCCGATGTATACCTTGGTTACCAGCCTTCTCCGCTCTACCTAGTTACCTGCTGTGTACCCTAGTTACCTGCTGTGTACCTTGGATACCAGCCGATGAGCGGAGAAGGCTGGTAACCAAGGAATACATCGGGTATCTAGGCAGCGTGCGCTGCCTAGTTACCCGCAGTTTACCTTGGGGACCAGCCTGCTCCCGCTTACCGCAGGCTGGCAGCGGGAGCAAGACACCGTGGAAACAATATTTAAATCGTTTCCACGATGTCTCTGGTCCATTGATCGCTGGTGAGTCTGCCTGTGTGACAGCTCACCAGTGATCTGAACGATATTGTTAGCGATCGCGCGTGCATGTGATCGCTAACAATATCGTTCTTGAAATTGATGCGTGTGACGGCACCATTAGTCGTAACTTTTTAAGTCGAAACCAGGGCTGTGGAGACGGTAAGCAAAACCTCCAATTCCATGTCTGACTCCTCAATTTCCCCGAATCCGGCTCTACGACTTTGGCTCTACAGCCCTGGTCGAAACGCATCAACTTGTCCTCCTTCATGAAGTCTTTTTAATACATTTGAAATAAGGAAAAAGTTAGATTTTGTCTACAGCCGTATTCTGTTTTACACGATGTCGACTATTTACCGTGCCGATGGGTATGCTGAATATCTGAAATCATTTGTCAAGAATTTCCCAGTGAGCGGATTATCTACATTATTGCTTCCTTCAGTCTTGTCCGCCAGTTTTATGGCGTCACTCACGCCACGCCACACACCTGAGAAGTTATACAGCTACCGTCTAAAATGAACAGGAGCTGTATAACGTCAGGTCAAGTGGTGTCATGCCCCCCGCCATATGAAATAGACTGTGGGCGGCTACGATATTCGTTCATTAAACCTTACATTATGCAAAACTTTTTGGAAAAAAAAAAAAAGTCTGAAAGATTGCAATAAAATAACAAGTTCCCAAGCGCTTGAGATAAGCACAGTTGAGCGTCTCTTGTCTTGGCAGCAGGTGGGTTAAGAAGGGATTGTTCAGCATGGCTTTCCGAGCTACCAGCACCTTCCACATCCTTGTCAGCTACATAATCCCGCTTCCCGCCTGATGCACCACTTCCTAGACCCTGCCGTAGGCTGCTAGAAGAGGCTGATACCTCCTAATGAGCTCCCGTCACCTCTCCGCTGTCCCCCACCACCGCTCCCCTCTTCCTTTCCTTCTTATCCCCCCCACCACCGCCGCTCTCCACCTTTCCCGCTCACAAACTCACATCCCACGGGAATCTGCTAATTAGCTCATTAGAATTCTGTGAGCAAGGGGGGGATGTAATAAATAAATAAGAGGAGGCACAGCTGTAAATCCTATCTTTAATGCTCTTCACTTAATGATAAAATCTCCGGATCTCCTCTTCCTTTCACCATAGTCCACCTTATATTTTCCACTTAGGATTGAAAGGTCTTCAGAGGGCTGTTTAAAGTTAACCTCTAATGCACAGGAGAGCCTCGGAGTTATTAAAAAAAAAAAAGTCTTGGCAACTCAAGGTCAAACTAATTAGCCTCCCAATCCTAAATGGTGGAGGTGCCAATTTTCTCCGAGACTGTAAATACGCTATTATAGGCTTGCGTTTTGAGGGGTTCACGTAAACCTGCCCTAGTACAATTTAATTGCATGGATATATAAAAAAAAAATAGTGTGACACTCAGACGTAGTAATCACAACGTGGAAAAAAATAATAACTAGTGACCTTCGTAAAAGCGCCTGTCAACTGCAATTTTTTGTTCCCAATACAAACTACTGTATGTAGTGGCATCTAAAAGATCTAAAAGATGCCACGACATCCAAAATGAAATATTTAGCTATTTTTACAAATGTTCCCATTTAAAAAATGTTGTGCGCCAACAGCTCCAATATACAGTCATGCGTTTCCATGGTAACAGACTACAAACAAACCAATGTAGTCTGATTCTGCTGTGCAATTGCTATGGATTATTGGTAATCCAGCAGAATTCTAAGTGAAGACTCATGCACATCAATAAGTGGTGACCAAGGGGTAATTCTTAAAATGGGCCACTTAGATCAGCGGAGGCCTAAGGCTACTTTCACATCAGGTAGAATTCCACATTTTAAAAAAAAAAAAAACACTGTATCCGGCAACATTGCGTTAGTGACCTATGCATTTCCCATGTGTGTTGTCTTCCGGTTGCATCTACTTTCTGCCGCACTCAGACAAATACGGCATTTCAGACATTTTTAAAACCTCATTTTGCGTTTTTTTTTTTGTCCGTCATCCGGCATGCCTACTGAGCAGTGAAAAAACGGATTCGCCAAAAAACGCAGATGTGAAAGTGCCCTTACTCGTGCCACCTCTGTCTATTACTTGTTTGAAAAAGCCACAACTCTCCATTAAGCACCTTTCAATGCAGCTGATTGGCAGAGATGCTGAAAGAAGGACCACCATATATCTAAAGCGGCCGTCACACGCTACGACATCGCTAGCGATATTGTTAGCGATCACGTGCACGCGCGATCGCTAACAATATCGCTCACATCGCTGGTGAGATGTCACACAGACAGACTCACCAGCGATGTGGATCCGCGATCTCGCTGGTTACTATGGTACACATCGGGGTACTAGGCGCCGCGCATCGCTTAGTAACCCGACGTGTACCATAGTTACCATCTCCCAGCATAGGATCTGCCGCTGGGAGATCGTTCATCGTGGTGTCATACACCACGATGAAGCAGATCGTTAAATCGTTCATCGCAAGATGTGAGGTCCGGAGCTCAGATCTCGATCTTGCGATTTGATCATGTATCGCTCGTCGTATCTTGCCGTCACACGCACAGACATCGTTCAAGCGATGTTTAATCTGGCGCGTTCAAGCGATATCTTTCAAGATATCGTAGCGTGTGACGGCCGCTTAAGACTGACGAGCCATCAATTGTAAAGAGCGGTATAACTTTAAAAGTCATGCGAATCTGAACACTAATAGTGGAGTCCTTTCCATTACTGCCAAGGATGCTTGAGATGTAATTCTTCCACCAGGATTTTGTCACCTAATCTGAGATCACGAAATGTAGGGGCAGTGACCCTGATTCCAGCCATATGTCAATTACTGTCCTGTTTGCTGTATTTTTGATAACAATCAATGTTTTATCAGCAGGAGATTATCATTAGAGAACTAGTAAATCTGAGCAAAGTAATCTGGTAGACATAACTCCGCCCCCACCACTGTTTGGCAGCTTTCTGCCTATGCACAGTGTACGCAGAAAGATGCCAATCAGTGGTATAGGTGAGGTTATACAGAGCTCATGAATATGGAGGACTACATGGCAGCAGGTTTACTAGTCCTCCAATCTCCAGCTGATAAAACAGTGATTTTTATCAAAACAGGAGCAAGCAGATCAATAAGGGACACATCACTGGAATCAGGGTCTCTGTCTCTACATTACGCTGCTCTCAGATGCGGTAGCAAACAGATTCCTTTTAAAGTTAAAGATTATATGGAAAAGAGCAGAGATGGTTTACTGACACCTAATTCCACATTTCTTCGAATGGCAAGTTCTTACACAAAGAGGCTAATTCACACAATGGAAATACGCTTACAGAAAACACCGGCGTCTGGAGGGGACGTCAAGGTGGTGGGGACGAGGCTTTAATAATGCTTGGAAAGGCATCAGCACAGAAGAAGCTGGGAAACACCCAGGGTTGTATGAAGGTTAGGACGGTTATTGCAGTGGAAAAGTCTCACCTGGAATGACTGGAAAAAAGATTGTCAGCTTTAATCATGACTGTAAGGCTGCGTTCACACGTCCAGTAATCATCAGTTATAACGGATCCAACTAAATCCGTTTTGCAGACAAAACTTTTTGGTGAACTTTGAAAAAATTGATCTTTGCAGGATCCGTTTTTTTTTTTAACATTGGAGTCTAAGGAGAACCGGATCTGTTCTCCATAGACTCCAATATAAAAAAATGGATCCTGCAGACATCAAAAGCGCTGTGTTTGCTCAATGGATTGTGCTGGATCCGATCTAATGGATGATTACTGGACAGGTGGACTTAGTGATTTTTTTGTGAATTAATGCATGGTTTCTACATTTGAAACACGTATCTGAAATATGCTTCTCCTGTAATTTGCTGATTGGTTGAAGCGGTCACGACCCGACTCCCCCGGAGGATACCAGCGCTGTACTATGGACAAGCGGTAGCAGAAGATTATATTATTGGGTGTTTTTATTTATTTTTAGACGACGCGGGGCATATTTTTAATGAACTTGCCAACTAATGAACCTCTGATGACCAAACGCCTTTTGTAAGGTCATTCCATGTCTACAGCTGGAAAGTAAAGGGTATACAGATATACAGGGGACATAATGTGAACACTGTCCAAACGAGGGATACCAACATTCTCAGACGGGCAATGCTTTGTCCAATGGCAGATCACTCAGTCACACTAAGGACCCCCACACCTTGGACTAATAGGCAAACCAGCCGAAAAGGAATGTGTTCGGCTGACACTTATGTGAATGGGAGACCCCACACGCCCAACAGATAATTGTTGTAGGGAAGAAGGATCCAGTATGTCCGATTTTGGACCGCTGCTGATCCTTTGGTTTTCTTAGAGATAAGCTGCTGCCACAGAAGTCTGGCAGTGTCTCTCTCAGAAAACACAGGAGCGTTGAGGAGAGGGAGAGAATTTTTCGAGTTCGAGTCACAATGATTTCAATGGGGATTTGAGTCCAGGGTCAAGTTCCCGTTCTGGACCTCTCTTAAAGGTTTGGCAGGACCCGGCAGACCCGAGCTTCCATGGGTCCGCTCATCTCTGTTCCCGAGTATGGGAAAGTCAACAGAAATGGCTGTGGGCCAAACGGGTCAGCCAACGGCTATCTACGATATCATTAAACTGGCGCCTATCAGATATAGCTGGGATTGTTTCTTTAGGTCACACTAGTATTGTGTCATGTTGACCGGGACAGAGCCGGATAGTTTTCAAGAAACGACTGTGGAGCGCCAGCTCTTACCCTGGCATCTGTAAGGCTCTCGTTCAGATCAGTATGCACCGAGATCCAAATGTTCTTCACAGAAATTTAATATGGGGTTTAAATGTTCCACTTTTATTCTTTTCTACGACTTAAAGAAAGCATCTTGGAGAAGTGGCTTAAAGAACAAGGAACATCTGAGTAAAGGCCACAACCAGGGGTGGACTGGCCCAGGTGGCAGGGAGGCATCTGCTCCCCAGGCCGGTGGTATTGTCCCATATTAGGGCCCCCGGCAGTGCTTTGCAGACGCTGCTGCTGCAATTACAGCATGACCCGGGAAGCAGGCGGCGGGCCACGGCTGACAGTGAGGTGGAGGCCGGTGAGTGAAGCAGACCGCCCCCCCCCTCTCACCTGGCTTGCTCTGCTAGCAAGCGTCCCCCCCTCGGCCTGCTCTACAAGTACCCGTCCCCCTTAAACCCACCCCCTCACTTTGGCTTGGGCTGGAGGAAGTAGACTGCCCCCCAGGGCAAGATCTACCAGCGATATTAATGAATACAGGTCACTCCTATGCAAGTCATCGGGGCCTAATTGCAATGACCTAAGCTATTTCTGGAAAGAAAACATTTTTTTTTGTTCGGCTATTTTTGTTCTTGCAGACCAAATTCCAAATGAAAATGGTGCTTAATTTTAGATGCAAAACTGTGACCCAAGGAAGCAAGGTCAGACTGAACTTATACGGGGTCAGAGTATCGTGCCGTACAGATGTGCCCCGCTCCTCCAGCGCTCCCACTCTCATCATCCGTCCTTGACAATTACTGAGCACTTCACTCTCAGAAAGCGGCCGGTAGAGTCTCCAGCAGTGAAATGGTTAATTGGCATCACTTTCTGTCACCCTCAGCATATTCTGGTCTGAATTATTCATGGATATTTCTGAGCGCAAGACGTGGAAGGAATAGACTTTTAAAAAGGGAACTGGACAGGAGGGTACCCTCTCGCTGACCCGGAGAGGGAGGGGGTTAGGGGAAGCGGCAGAGGTGGGAAGGAGGTCACAGCAGGGGGGCAGGAAAAGCAATTAGCATATTTGTAATCAAGGTGATTTGGAATCAATTAACCAAATGCCTTAAGCTGTTCAAGAAACACTGACCCCTGCCAATCCCATTAGAGGAGCAGGAGCCTCCAGAAAGATGCCAGATCCGCAATCCTGAGGGTGATTAACGGCATCTCTGGGGTGAGGGACGACCAGTGACCATGGCCAAATTGTGGGACTTCAGGGGGAAAGAATATATATTCTGCAATTTGAATTGAGACATCTGTAACAATGAAGCGTATGGCCCAAAATACATATGAAATGTATCTCCGCACAACTTGTGCACCGCTTATGGAGCATAAAACTGGGAGGATTGTCAGTGCCTTAAAGGGAATCTCTCAGCAGGTTTTTGCTATCTCATCTGACAGCAGCATGGCATAGGCAAAGAGACCCTGAATCCAACGATATATCACTTAGATTACTGGGTGCAGCTGTTCTGACACAATCAAAGTTTTTATATTTAGCAATGTGCAGAGCTGACCCACCCAGACCAGGCTCTCTATGTACAAAGTCTATAGACAATAACCTACTAATCAGAGCAGGGAGCGTGCTGGATGAACAGACCTCTAGCTGACCTAGTTCAGCAATGATAATCTTCTAAAGCTAAAATAAACATTGAAGGTAAACAACATCACACAGTGTGATAAGAGATGCATCACTGAAATCTGTGTGCTAACCCTTACAGCATACTTTCTTCAAATTACGTAACAAAAACCTGCTGACAGATTCTGGTTAAAGCTTTTTTCTCAAAATGTATGAATCGTATGCTGAATCACTGAAGAGTTATAGAATTTTCCAATATAAATCATAGTTTTTCCAATTGAAATCATTTAAATTACAATCCATTGCCCTACAATCCCCACTAGATCAACATTACAGTGGATTGGTCACCAGATATCTCAATGCCAACTATACACAATATTGAATTGATCTCTTAGATCTGATGAGGCTGGTGGACTTATTATGAAAATCCATGTCAGAATGGCTGTATAATTCTGATATTACATAAAACGAGTCCTGCTGAAGAATGAGTGAGCTCACGAGTCCCAATTATATTCAGTTTTCCCCCCAACCTGACTGACAGCTGCAGCTTGTCCTGAGAAGGGTGAGATCCAGAAGGGAGGGGGGACAGTGGGAAGCTGTCAATCAAGCTGGGTGGGCAAAGATGAGTGTAAACTTTGATAAAGGATTATACATCCATGGATTTGAATAGTAAGTACCTCCGCCTCATCAGTTCTAAGATATCTATTTAATAATGTATACAGTTTGTATTATGAAATCTGGTGAAAATGTGCTTCAAGGATAGCCTGTATCATGTCCACAGGATTGAACTTGTCATAAAAAGCCAGCACCTGCTGATGGATTCACTAGCCTGCATTACACACCAATGAACCCTTCCTATTATGAGTAGGGTTACCTCTTAGGGTAAGCCCAGATGTGCAGGTGGTTGTGAGGCCAAAACTCTTCTCACCTTTGTTTCATAACCGCTCGGCCATTGGACTGGGCGCCACGGGAGGGTGAAGTTTCGATGGGCCCAGGATGGTAACATATATACGAGGATGGGGGACATATAGACCAGGAAGAGGCCCAGGATGGAGCAAATATATACCAGAAAGAGGCTCAGGATGGGAGACACATATACCAGGAAGAGGCCCAGGATGGAGGAAATATATACCAGGAAGAGGCTCAGGATGGAGGAAATATATACTAGGAAGAGGCTCAGGATGGAGCAAATATATACCAGGAAGAGGCTCAGGATGGGAGACACATATACCAGGAAGAGGCCCAGGATGGAGGACATATATACCAGGAAGAGGCTCAGGATGGAGGACATATATACCAGGAAAGGAGGCCCAGGATGGAGGAAATATATACCAGGAAGAGGCCCAGGATGGAGGAAATATATACCAGGAAGAGGCTCAGGATGGGAGACACATATACCAGGAAGAGGCCCAGGATGGAGGACATATATACCAGGAAGAGGCTCAGGATGGAGGACATATATACCAGGAAGAGGCTCAGGATGGAGGAAATATATACCAGGAAGAGGCTCAGGATGGGAGACACATATACCAGGAAGAGGCCCAGGATGGAGGACATATATACTAGGACGAGGCTCAGGATGGGGGACATATAGACCAGGAAGAGGCTCAGGATGGAGGAAATATATACCAGGAAGAGGCTCAGGATGGGAGACAGATATACCAGGAAGAGGCTCAGGATGGAGGACATATATACTAGGAAGAGGCTCAGGATGGGAGACACATATAGACCAGGAAGAGGCCCAGGATGGAGGACATATATACCAGGAAGAGGCTCAGGATGGGAGACACATATACCAGGAAGGGGCTCAGGATGGGAGACACATATACCAGGAAGAGGCTCAGGATGGGAGACACATATACCAGGAAGAGGCCCAGGATGGAGGAAATATATACCAGGAAGAGGCCCAGGGTGGAGGAAATATATACCAGGAAGAGGCCCAGGGTGGAGGAAATATAAACCAGGAAGAGGCTCAGGATGGGAGACACATATACCAGGAAGAGGCCCAGGATGGAGGACATATATACTAGGACGAGGCTCAGGATGGGGACATATAGACCAGGAAGAGGCTCAGGATGGAGGAAATATATACCAGGAAGAGGCTCAGGATGGGAGACAGATATACCAGGAAGAGGCTCAGGATGGAGGACATATATACTAGGAAGAGGCTCAGGATGGAGGAAATATATACCAGGAAGAGGCTCAGGATGGAGGACATATATACCAGGAAGAGGCTCAGGATAGGAGACACATATACCAGGAAGGGGCTCAGGATGGGAGACACATATACCAGGAAGAGGCTCAGGATGGGAGACACATATACCAGGAAGAGGCCCAGGATGGAGGAAATATATACCAGGAAGAGGCCCAGGGTGGAGGAAATATATACCAGGAAGAGGCCCAGGGTGGAGGAAATATATACCAGGAAGAGGCCCAGGATGGAGGAAATATATACCAGGAAGAGGCCCAGGGTGGAGGAAATATATACCAGGAAGAGGCTCAGGATGGGAGACACATATACCAGGAAGAGGCCCAGGATGGAGGAAATATATACCAAGAAGAGGCTCAGGATGGAGGACATATAGACCAGGAAGAGGCCCAGGATGGAGCAAATATATACCAGGAAGAGGCTCAGGATGGGAGACACATATACCAGGAAGAGGCCCAGGATGGAGGACATATATACTAGGACGAGGCTCAGGATGGGGGACATATAGACCAGGAAGAGGCTCAGGATGGAGGAAATATATACCAGGAAGAGGCTCAGGATGGGAGACAGATATACCAGGAAGAGGCTCAGGATGGAGGACATATATACTAGGAAGAGGCTCAGGATGGAGGAAATATATACCAGGAAGAGGCTCAGGATGGAGGACATATATACCAGGAAGAGGCTCAGGATGAGAGACACATATACCAGGAAGGGGCTCAGGATGGAGGACATATATACTAGGAAGAGGCTCAGGATGGAGGAAATATATACCAGGAAGAGGCTCAGGATGGAGCAAATATATACCAGGAAGAGGCTCAGGATGGAGGACATATATACCAGGAAGAGGCTCAGGATGGGAGACACATATACCAGGAAGAGGCTCAGGATGGAGGACATATATACTAGGAAGAGGCTCAGGATGGGAGACACATATAGACCAGGAAGAGGCCCAGGATGGAGCAAATATATACCAGGAAGAGGCTCAGGATGGGGGACATATAGACCAGGAAGAGGCTCAGGATGGAGGAAATATATACCAGGAAGAGGCTCAGGATGGAGGAAATATATACCAGGAAGAGGCTCAGGATGGAGGACATATATACTAGGAAGAGGCTCAGGATGGAGGAAATATATACCAGGAAGAGGCTCAGGATGGGAGACACATATACCAGGAAGAGGCTCAGGATGGAGGACATATATACTAGGAAAAGGCTCAAGATGGAGCCCAGGATAGGGAATATATATATACAAGGATAGGGCCCAGGATAGGGAATATATATCAGGAAGAGGCTCAGGATGGGGTACATATATACCAAAATGGAATACATATATACCAGAAAGGGTCGCGAGATGGGAGACGTATATACCAGAATGGGGGAACTACATATCAGGAAGGGGGAAAATATGGGAGATATACATACCAGGAAGAGGCACTGGATGGAGGTTATATATACCAGTAAGGTATAAAGATGGGGGATATATATACCAGGAAGGGGACTTGGATGGGAAATATTAAGACAGGAAGATATCCATGATTGGATACATATATAGTGGAAGTAGCCCAACTTGCGGAACAAATATACCTGGAAGGGCCACAGGATGGAGATAACACAGGCGGGGGAAAACTGCTACGTAATGGGAAGGAGGAGGCAACACTTATGACTTTTAAGGATTTAGAACACCACAAAGGCTCTTATATCTGACCAACAGGCAGGGTGAGGTCCAGGTTTTGCATCGGGGCCCATCGGACTCTAGTTACACCACTGTCTCCTGGAAATATTATTGTCTGTATTCAGTGATTACTGGATATTATTATAGTCCTGTTAACAGGTCTATGCAGCTTTCTCAACCTTTTCCTCTAATCCAGTTGATGGTGTGCAACTTTATGTCAAGTGGATATTTTCCTCCACTGCCCAATTAGTAATGACAGCATAAAACCACATAGGGTGTACATGGTGTTGAACATGGAAACAGGGGAAAAGCAGCACCCAGTTGTATCCTTGCACTTTACCCAGGAGGAATTAAAGGGGAGTTAAAGATGATCTTGGCTCCTCCGCGCTGGACATTTCAGCTAGTGTATGCTGTCTATGCTGTCTATGGTGTCAATGGTGTCAATGGTGTCTATGCTGTCTATGGTGTCTATGCTGTCTATGGTGTCTATGCTGTCTATGGTGTCTATGGTGTCTATGTGTCTATGGTGTCTATGCTGTCTATGTGTCTATGGTGTCTATGCTGTCTATGGTGTCTATGGTGTCTATGCTGTCTATGCTGTCTATGTGTCTATGGTGTCTATGCTGTCTATGGTGTCTATGCTGTCTATGTGTCTATGCTGTCTATGGTGTCTATGCTGTCTATGCTGTCTATGCTGTCTATGCTGTCTATGGTGTCTATGGTGTCATGGTGTCTATGCTGTCTATGCTGTCTATGCTGTCTATGCTGTCTATGCTGTCTATGGTGTCTATGGTGTCTATGGTGTCTATGGTGTCTATGGTGTCTATGCTGTCTATGTGTCTATGCTGTCTATGCTGTCTATGGTGTCTATGGTGTCTATGGTGTCTATGGTGTCTATGCTGTCTATGGTGTCTATGGTGTCTATGGTGTCTATGCTGTCTATGGTGTCTATGGTGTCTATGCTGTCTATGCTGTCTATGGTGTCTATGCTGTCTATGCTGTCTATGGTGTCTATGCTGTCTATGCTGTCTATGCTGTCTATGCTGTCTATGGTGTCTATGCTGTCTATGCTGTCTATGCTGTCTATGTGTCTATGGTGTCTATGGTGTCTATGCTGTCTATGCTGTCTATGGTGTCTATGGTGCTCTATGGTGTCTATGTGTCTATGCTGTCTATGTGTCTATGCTGTCTATGGTGTCTATGCTGTCTATGGTGTCTATGCTGGTGCTATGCTGTCTATGGTGATCTATGCTAGTCTATGGTGTCTATGCTGTCTATGGTGTCTATGCTGTCTATGCTGTCTATGCTGTCTATGGTGTCTATGCTGTCTATGCTGTCTATGCTGTCTATGCTGTCTATGGTGTCAATGGTGTCTATGGTGTCAATGGTGTCTATGCTGTCTATGGTGTCTATGGTGTCTATGCTGTCTATGCTGTCTATGGTGTCTATGGTGTCTATGGTGTCTATGGTGTCTATGCTGTCTATGCTGTCTATGGTGTCTATGCTGTCTATGCTGTCTATGCTGTCTATGGTGTCTATGGTGTCTATGGTGTCTATGCTGTCTATGGTGTCTATGGTGTCTATGGTGTCTATGGTGTTATGGTGTCTATGGTGTCTATGGTGTCTATGGTGTCTATGCTATCTATGCTGTCTATGCTGTCTATGCTGTCTATGGTGTCTATGGTGTCTATGGTGTCTATGCTGTCTATGCTGTCTATGGTGTCTATGGTGTCTATGCTGTCTATGCTGTCTATGCTGTCTTTGTTTATCTGGGGGCTGACCTGAGAGAGGACTTGACGTCTCACTTTTTCGAGTTCTTCATCAAGATGAACACAGCGTCAGATGCGTGAGAATAATCAACGCACGAACAGAAGAGAATTCTCCTAAATCACACTGAGAAAGACAGGTTAGATCCATAGTTTTCTGCTTCTAATTTCCCATCTGAATGTTTTGTTACAGCATTTCATTACAGAGTGCTCTGATTTTTCAATACATGCCAGGTACAGACAAATCATACGACCGACCATCCAAATGATCATCAACAAGACAAGTGAAACTTTTCATTTACGGTATTTATTCTGATGTTTTATCTATGTCATTAGAGCCATCTGCTGCCCACTTGAAGGGGCTGTGCGACCAACAATTGTACATTTTAATTAATAGATCTTAAAAAAAATAATGTGGACACAAGCGATATACTGTGATCGAATATCAAGAGACAAGGAGTCTCTCATCTGATGAAGTTCTGCATAGGACACAACCACCACAATAGCTTTGATGGTAAAGATAGCTGCTGCAGTCCTGGTATCATCCACACTGTTCATCAGACAGGAAAGGGTTAGGGTACTGTCACACCTGGCGACGGCACCGCTGATTTCTTAGGCGATGTAGGGGCGTGGGCTACCAGCGTCGCCTAATGTAAAGGGGCGATGCCGGCGCTACATATCCCCTCTGAGTGGTCGCCTGGTTTCAGATCAGTGCTCTGAAACCAGGCGAGCACTCAGGGGCGATGTGTAGACATCGCCCCATGTAACAGGGGGACAGCGATCTGACAGGCGATGGGAGTCAAAGTCTCCCATGTTACAGCATCGCCGCTGGGGTTTTTAGACACCCCAGCGGGGATGCCACCTGTCAGATCACCAGTGCGTCGCCGGAGGTGTCGCCGCATGCAAACATGCGACGGCGATGCTGGCGGGGTGCCAAAAATGTGCGCGCTCCCGCCCGTCGCTAGCCAACATCTCTGCCGACGTCACCTGGTCTGACGGGCCCCTTATATTCTGTGATCTCTGGCTGTAATGTCTGTATACTCTTATATTCTGTGATCCCGGCTGTAATGTCTGTATACTCTTAAATTCTGTGTCCTCGGCTGTAATGTCTGTATACTCTTATATTCTGTGATCCCCGGCTGTAATGTCTGTATACTCTTATATTCTGTGATCCCCAGCTGTAATGTCTGTATACTCTTATATTCTGTGATCCCCGGCTGTAATGTCTGTATACTCCTATATTCTGTGATCCCCAGCTGTAATGTCTGTATACTCATATTCTGTGATCCTCAGCTGTAATGTCTGTATACTCTTATATTCTGTAATCCCCGGCTGTAATGTCTGTATACTCTTATATTCTGTGATCCTCAGCTGTAATGTCTGTATACTCTTATATTCTGTGATCCCCGTGTGTAATGTTTGTATACTCTTATATTCTGTGATCCCTGGCTGTAATGTCTGTATACTCTTATATTCTGTGATCCTCAGCTGTAATGTCTGTATACTCTTATATTCTGTGATCCTCAGCTGTAATGTCTGTATACTCTTATATTCTGTAATCCCCGGCTGTAATGTCTGTATACTCTTATATTCTGTGATCCTCAGCTGTAATGTCTGTATACTCTTATATTCTGTGATCCCCGTGTGTAATGTTTGTATACTCTTATATTCTGTGATCCCTGGCTGTAATGTCTGTATGCTCTTACTTCCTCCCCTGCCTAGAAGCTGTGGTATATCCCACCTGTTCCTGCATGGTCGAACACTTACATTACACAGGGACATATTTATAAGAATATCTCGGGACAGTAATATTTTTTTTAACACATCCAATTGTGGAACTTATTTTAATTCTAAGATCTATTAGTTAAAATGTACAATTGTTCGTCTCACAGCCCCTTTAATTATGGCAAAATAAATCTCGATATATGCTGTTTAATGTCTCATTTTAACTGCATTGTGTTTCCTTCTGACTCCTGACATGGTGTTTACTAATAAGTGTCTTTATGGCAAAACCTTTATGGCCACTCTATGGAATATAGAAGAAACACCGGGCCCGAGCTGCAGACGTCATCGCAAGAAGCCGCAGCACCAAAAATGTTATTTCCGCTCAATATTTCGCTTCTAGATCACAGCAGTCACCGAGATTCAGCTGGAAGCGGCATTGGCTTCTTAAAGGGTAATTGCTATCCTCAGATGAATTAATTAAAGGAATGTTGAGAGAATCCTTGTATGATCCACTCCAGTATGATAAAGACGCGTCAGTGTTCCTCTACCCGCTCGTGCATTCCTTCTCCATCAGAAGAGCTAAAATGCAGAACATAACAGCATCTGACATAACGACATCCTGTGACATTATCATCTCCTTATAAGAAAAAAAAAAGCCCTAAGGTGTGAATAAAAGGGACCGGCGCCGCTGCGGTACATTCCCACTATAAAGACAAAGCAGGGCAGCTCCTGATCATCCGACAATAAAATGTACATTATTTCTTTATATTGATAGTACATATAACTATATGGTCTTAAAGTGAATCTGTACCAGACTTTAGTTACCCTATCTGAGAGCAGCATAATGTAGAGACAGAGACCCTGATTCCAGCGATGTGTCACTTACTGAACTGCGTGCTGTCACTTTGATAAACTCACAGTTTTTTCTGCTGCAGTTAATTGAATGTGGAGCTCTATAAACCCGCCCCCAACACTGATTGGCAGCTTATATACAGTGTACACAGAGAGCTGCCAATCAGTGGTGAGGGCGGATTTATACAAAGCTCATGGACACACTTGACTATTGGGCAGCAGCCAAGTAGTCCTCTAGTGATAATCTCCTGCTGATTGTTCAACAACTTAATCAAAACTACACTGAGCAGCCCAATAAGTGATACATCGCTGAAATCAGGTCTCTGCCTCTACATTATTCTGCAGTCAGATTAGGTGGCAAAAACATGGTGACAGATTCCATTTAAATGGATAAGCACTAAGCAGCATCCTTCCTCTCTGTCTGGCACTTGTAGTGCCCTTTCTCTCTGGAGGTAAGGGGCGTCAATACTTTTGGCCAACACAGTATATATGTAGGATAAAAAATTCATTCTCAATCAATACGGGTCATTCTGGGTTGTGTTGACCCCAACGTTCCTCCTGAACTTATCTGACCCCATCAACTGATCCTATACGGTAAGTAATCTGGCAGGGAAAGAGTTACTACGGCTTCTATAAAAGTACCAAGTTTAAAAAGACGCTTCCCCCTACATAAAATATGAGCAGAGGAGACATATAAATAAAGAGTAAAAGCCCTCTCAGCCTCTCTCCATCCTTTAACGAGCTCCCAGCAGCTGCAGGGATTATACTGAGCCGCGCAGATCAATAAGGAAACCAATCACCCTGACCCTGCCGCCTCCCACCTCCGAAAATAAAATCGGATAAATGCTACCAGGGGGCGGGAGCTCCGACAGCTCCGGGAGGAAGTCAGAGAGTCTGATTATCCCCAAGAGCGTCCGCAAGAAGCTGATGATCCCCGCCAGCATGTGCGGCGTGATCGTTATCTCCGGCAGCGTGTTGTGTGAGTGCGCGAGCACGAATTTATATTTATAGGGTATTAGGATCTGCTGAAAAATTAAAGAACGGATGTATTTTTGTTATCTGGGGTTGCGATTCGGAGATAATTTACTCGTATAGAGGGATTAAAACATTAGAGGATGTCATAAAAAATGCCTAAATAGAAGATGCTTCAGTCAATAAGAATTCATAAAAATGGCTACAACAGAAATTGGGGCAGTAAATCCATACAGAATATTCTTAACTGGCCAGGGGGGGGAAGAAGGGGGGGACACAACTATCTTTTATGTTATAATTATTTCTACATAATTGGAATTTGCAAGAAAAAAAAAAGTTACGGACGAGTAACCCACCAGACATCAATCCTTTTTTGAAGATATGAATCAGAGATAAGATGATTAACAGTTTCCAGAAGGAAGGAGATGCAGCCAGGGCTGTGGAGTCGGAGTCGGCGTCTGTTTTGGTGGAGTTGGATTAGGGAACTTGAGGAGTCGGAGTAGGATGTTTTGTTTCCCGACTCCACATCCCTGGATGCAACACTCCATAGACCACACCCAAAGCTAAGAAAACTCTAGAAAACTACAATTACTACATATCTGTGCCCAATTTTATACAATGTATCAATAAGACATTTATGGCCACTTTACACGTCCCAACATCGTTTCGATATTGTATACAACAGCACGGGAGCGCACACTTTTTGGCTGAAATCCAAGATCGCATAGGAGATGTCATACAGGCGATATGAGCAGGCAACACAACTGCATGTATAGCCCCCTTGTACGAGCGACCAAGGAACGACCATTTAACATGGGAGTGAATAGGGGAAGTTGCTCTCCAAGTCGGTGTTGGGCTGTCACACAGCACGATCCTGCCAGATCGCCCATCCAATATCGGGCAGTTGGAGAGCCTGCACAATTCTTCTCCGATATCGGTTTCGCATTGTTCGTGCATCGTATTGTACATTTACACCATACAACGATATCGGGGCCAACGCACGAACCACGTGACTTTTTATCGTTGTTGGACGACGATATCAGGACGTGTAAAGTGGCCATTGGAGTGCATGTACAGGTGTATCTCAGTGAATTAGAAGATCATCAAAAAGTTTATTTTTTCAGTAATTCAATACATAAAGTGAAACGTATATATATTATATAGAGTCATTACACACGAGTGATCTATTTCAACTGTTTATTTATGTAAATGTTGATGATTATGACTCACAGCCAATGAAAACCCAAAGGTCGTTATCTCAGAAAATTAAAGGAGGTAGGATGAAGGGTTAAAAACCAATGCTGTATTCCACAAGACATCAATGGGTGAATATAATATTGATTTATTAGTCAACGCGTTTCAGGCCTCCCTGAAAGCATGGCAATATGATATTGATTTGTCCTGAGGAAGGGGCCAGGGAGCCTGAAATGTGTTGACTAATACATCAATATTATATTCATCCTTTGATGTCTCATGGAATATGGCAGCGCAGTTTTTAACCCTTCATCTCCCTACTCTATATGGGGACTCTGGGGACTGCAGCAGCTGTGATCTGCTTTTATAGTGGTTGTGACTCTCACAACCACACAAGGTGAAGCCTCTGATGCCTATTTAGGTCACATTTTATCTCTCAGACCCTTCATCCTCCCTACTTTAATTTTCTGAGATAATGGCCTTTGGGTTTTAATTGGCTGTAATCCATAATCATCAACATTAACAGAAATAAACACTTGCAACAAATCACTCAGTAATGATTCTATAATATATATGTTTTACTTTATGTATTGAATTACTGAAATAAATTAACTTTTTTCATAATATTCTAATTCATTGAGATGCAGCTGTATAGAAGGAAGACTAATCTATACGGAGGTTGTCCGAGAGAAAGCTGCTTAGAAGGAATAAAGTGGAAATAGGGTTTTATCTGAGAGTTAGTCCGGTATAGGAGTTACTGTAAAGGCTCACCTTTGGGTTGTGATTAGTCACAACCACTTTAATTGCATAAAAACGGCTGCCGCAGTCCCCAGCAATTAGTGTATGACCCAGGAGAAGCAGATGAAGGGTTAATGACCACACTGCCGAGATCCAAGAAGTATCAAGTGTTACAGTTATAACATAGGTTTATTGTCAATGTGTTGCAAGGCTCTCTGGCTCCTTCCTCAGGACGAACCAATGTGACATTAGTTTGTCCTGAGGAAGGGGCCAGAGACAGGGGCGTAACTACAACAGGTGCAGGGTTTCGATCGCACCCGGGCCCTGCAGCCTAGAGGGGCCCCAAAAGTTCCTTTGGCCCATAGAAAAAGACTACTACTATTAAAGATTTGCAATAATTGGGGGCCCCTTTGGAGTTTTTGCATCGGGGCCCATGAGCCTGAAGTTACGCTACTGGCCAGAGAGCCTTCAAACACGTTGACAATAAACCTATGTTATAACTGTAACGCTGGATATTTCGTGGATCTCGGCAGTGTGGTCATTAACCCTTCATCCGCTTATCCTGGATATACCCTAGGGAGGTTGGTAATGGATCCACCGGTGGGAGAGCGGTGCAGCCACTTGGTGAAGCAAATCCATACAACATATTCTTAAAGGAGTCTGGGGGGCCACAACCATCTTTTATGATATCCTTATTTATACATAATGGAAATTTAAGAAAAAATGGATACCATAAGGTTACGAACGAGGACACCACCAGATATCGCCCCTTTTTGCAAAGTATACGAGTCCAGGAGATAAGATCATGACCAAGTTCCAGAATGAAGCAGATGCGACTCTCCGTAGACCACCCAAATCCCTGTTATGGGAAGTCTTGGACGATTCTTTCTGAGCTCCACTGTCTGAATGCCTCTTTGTTTAAACTGTTGTGTAACAGATTTACAGTGATGAAAGGGGCTCGGGGAGTTCACAACCAGGATCTTCTGGTCTTTGATCACTTTGGGTGGATTTCCAAATTAGAAATAAAGTAACGAGTTGATAAAACTCTAGATACTAGAAATGTGTGCCCAATTATATACAATGTATCAATAGGACATTTAGAGAAAGACTCATCCCTAGGGAGGTGGGTAATGGATCCACCGGTGGGAGAGCGGTGCAGCCATCTAGGACCTGCAGGTAGGGGGCACAAGCATAGTATTACCAGGGATGGTTTACTTTCCTTCTACCCATAACCTCTGCGCTGGGCGATAAGAAGGTGACAACCCCGTAAAAAGACCTCGTAAGACGCAGCAATCTGAGTCAGCATAGGCTGAAGGGATCGGTGTTATGGATATGACAGCTGTGGGAGGGACACGCATAGCTGACACTAGTCCTATACAGTAAGGGAAAGCTGTGTAAGCCCCTTTCCTCAGCGCACAGCTTGTTAGGGCAGGATGACCCCCGTGAGGATAAAAGGGGAGGATTAGGGTCAGGATTTACTGTAAAGCACCTAAAGGAGTTAGCATCTTTTTAACCCTTTAGAGGCGCAATATACCGTGAAACAATTTTAAGATGACCAATTAAAATTCCAATTAAAAGGGGTCTTCTTAAAGAACATAGTTAATCTGCAGAAACCCTGGATGGAACTGAAGGTTTGCTCCGGTTAAATACTACTCGTGGTCTAGAAGACTGTACGGTCCTTGGCTGTCTTCAAAAGTTAAAAGGAATTAAAGGGGTTCTTGCCTCTTCTACCTCAGGAGCCCACCGCTCTCCCATGCTTCCTGATTGGCGACAACACTCCTAAATGATTGACAGTTCTGATTAACAGCAATGTGGTATCACTTGCCCACACTGTGTGCTTTCAATGCTGCAAGCTCTACAGCCAAAGAGGAGGTCAGCGGCACTGAAGCTGGCCAGATTCAGAGCAGCGCTTACAAGCTCTATTAGAAAGAACTTGTAAGCACTGAGCTTCTTGTCTATACTACTGTAGTAGTGCCTGGTTACCTAGCTCTGCAGCATTGAAGAAGGGTGTGGCACTGAAGCTGGCCAGATCCAGAGCAGGGCTTACTAGCTCTATTGGAAACACCTTGCAAGCACTAAGCTCCTTGCCTGTACACTGCAGCAGTGCCGGTAGCTTAGCTCTGCAGCATCAGGGGAGGGTGGTGATACGGAAGCTGGCAAGATCCAGAGCAGTGCTTACAAGCTCCACTGGAAAGAGTTTGTAAGAACTAAGCTGCTTGCCTATATACTACCGCCTTGGTCAGTAACCTAGCTCTGTAGCATCGGAGGAGAGCAGTGGCAGTGGCATTGAAGCCGGCTATATCCAGAGCAGCACTTACAAGCTCAATTGGAAAGAGTTTTTAAGCACTGAACTCCTTACCCATACACTGCAGTGAAGGCAGATAACCGAGCTCTGCAGCAATGGAGGAAAGTGGAAGCACTAAAGCTGACCAGAACCAGAGCAGCGCTTACAAGCTCTATTGGGAAGAGCTTGTAAGCACTAAGCTCCTTGCCTATATACTACCGCAGTTCCAAGTAACCTAGCTCTGCAGTATCTGAGATCAGTGGCACTGGAGCCGGCCTGATCCAGAGCAGCGCTTACAAGCTCTATTGGAAAGTGCTTGTAAGCACTGAACTCCTCGCCTATACACTGCAGCGGTGGCCGGTAACCAAGGCAACAAGTTGTGAGCAAAATTCTTGAGAAAGGATTGGATTATTCATAAGAAATGTTAAAGCGAACCTGTCACCCCCTCCAGACATCTAAAAATACCATAGCCACCTTCTGCAGCACTAAGGCTGCAGTCTGACAAGGTGTCTATAGCATTTATGCTCCCTTGATTCACTGAAATAAAGACTTATATAAAATCTGTTTCAAACCAGATCCAAGACCGGGAGGCGGGTTTTCAAGTGTCTGTCTCCCTCCTCTGTGGTGTCAGTCATCCCTCTCTGCTCTCTGTGCACCGCCTCCAGGGCCATCTCCCTGCACTACAGAGCTTTGTCAGCTCTGCTACAACATAGAGCTGCTGTTATAGGAGACCCCACAGTAGTAAATCTTGCAGGAGGATCCTGAACAGACAAAGCACTGCCTGCTACATAGCAGCCTTGAGCTGAGCTGTCAGCAGTGCAGCAGAGTTGAGTTTGTGCTTTAGATCAGGGGCTGAGGACGGAGCAATGCTGCTGGGTACAAGAAACTGAAAGTGAAAACAGCTCAGCTCAAGGGCTGCTACGTAGCCGGCAGTATCCTCCTGCTAGATTTACTACTGTGGGGTCTCCTATAACAGCAGCTCTATGTTGTAGCAGAGCTGACAAAGCTCTGTAATGCAGGGAGATGGCCCTGGAGGCGGTGCACAGAGAGCAGAGAGGGATGACTGACACCACAGAGGATGGAGAGAGACACTTGAAAACCCGCCTCCCGGTCTTGGATCTGGTTTGAAACAGATTTTATATAAGTCTTTATTTCAGTGAATCAAGGGAGCATAAATGCTATAGACACCTTGTCAGAATGCAGCCTTAGTGCTGCAGAAGGTGGCTATGGTATTTTTAGATGCCTGGAGGGGGTGACAGGTTCGCTTTAAAGTTGATTATTATTAGAAGCAGCTTACAATTTTACCCAGATGATGAGACAACCCCTTTAAATCAATACTACTTAATTATACCAGGAGCAAAAGTGCACGGGAAAAAAAGAGATCGCCCACCCTTTTCATAAGCCAAGTAAGCCCTAAAAATAATTTTAAAAAACACATTGTTCTCCATAATATTACTCAGCCTCCCCTCTTCCTGCACTATTGGCCAATTAATGGCTGCACTGGTCACGTGCCGACCACGCTGGACGCGAAGGAACAGAGATCAGCGGCACCCAGGCAGCAATAAAGGGAGCAGTTAGGAATTGAGAAGTGAGTTTGTGCTTGGCAATTGTGTTTCCAGCTCACTAGAACACTTGGTAAAAATAGGAGTAGATAACTAAAAAGTGCTGGCAGTTCCAGTGTTTCATAGAGCACGCCGGATGTCACAACTCAATACAAGTCTATGAGAGCATTGTTCTCAGGGCTGTGGAGTCAGTTAGCCAAAGATCCCTGATGAAGGTGCCAGGCTAGGTGCCGAAACGCGTAGGAGGAAGAAAATAAAGCTTGGAAATTTGCTCAAGGAAAATTTGACTCTTTGGTGAGTTTTTGCATTTGGAGCAGCGCGGACCGTGGCACACCTGCATTCCCATCTTCTTTTCTAAACATCCAACTTGACTCAGACTCTTCAATTTCTCTGAATCCAACTGAACGACTCCAACTCCACTTCCACGTCTATGAAGTCAGTAAGCCACACATCCGAGTCCGACTCCTTAAAGAGGACCTGTCACCCCCCTGCTGCATGGCAATCTAAATGCAGCACTGAATGCAGCATGTCTGCTGCATTCAAGGAGTGGGTCCCCCATGCGTCTGTGTGCTGTCTATATATATATAGCCTTTGTAAAACTTACAGTTAGAAGCAATGGAGGCAGTCACTGAGGCTGGAGGGAGCTTGATTGACTGTGGCCATTCCCTCCCCCTCTGCCTCTCTGTGTGCCGCCTCCTACTGTGATGTTTATGCTTTGTCAGGGCAGGACTCTGGAGCTGACGTCAGGACAAATGATTTGCATGCTGTGAGTAACAGAGAGGAGGAGGGCCGAGCCTGCACAGCAGAAGCAGCACAGAGAGGCTGGGCCAGAGATGCATCTTATTACAATCAAAGGATCATGGAGGCTGCAAACCAACACGCCCAGGGGGACTATTGCATATAGCCCCCACTTCATTACCATCCTAATGAGTAGCAGAGAGAGGGATAGTTATAATGGTAATAGGAAGGTGCAGGGACATGTATTGATAGGTTAGGTGGCTTTTAGGAGGTGACAGGTTCCCTTTAATTTCCCTGAATCTCACTCTATCCAAAATGGGCATCTATTACGACTACGGCTCCACAGCCCTACTTTTTCTGGCCTCGTTCTGGCTCTCATAGACTTGCATTGAGCTCTTCTGATGTAACGTCTGACATTCGGCCAGCCAAAAGTTACAGTCACAAGATGGCGCTCCAGGACCGGAGCAGGGTCGGTAAAAGGTGAGGCCACCAGAAGGTGAGTATATGACGGGGACATTTAAAGCACCACTCCAGCAATGGAAAGGAAAACAAGATACTGGAGTGTTGCTGTAGAATTTTTTTTCATGGTTGGAAATGCGTGATAAAAAAAATCGAACACTAAGTGCGCCCCCCCCCTGTTTGGGAGATTGTTCCCTTACATTGAAAAAAAAAAGAGCTAATTTTTGATTAATGAGCTTCTTGAAGGACCTGACTGAAATATTAGAAGCCAATGTATCTGAGATACTGGAGCGCTCAGTTCTCAGAAAGTAATTCACGAGACGCCCTCTTAAACATAAAAAGGCCGCTGTGCCCCCGCTGATTCACACAAGAGGTGGACAGATTAGAATGGTGTGAAATTGGCCTCGGCGTCAGGCGCCTCTCGTATAATGCAGACTTCTGGAGCAGCGGTGATAAGTAACCCTGTGAATCCATCAGTTCTGCATAGCACAGCAAAGACTGCCGGGCCTGTAACAACAAGAAATGCTTCCTGACTCAATCCTGGCATTTTTTTTTATATGTATTTTGCACTAGTATTCACCTATCTAACATAGTTCAACCTTGAACTCCTGCTCCATGAACAGAATGCAAGATCCACAGTAAAGACTGACACACAGGCAGAAAGGAGGTTTTTATAAAGTTTATAAAGTTGGGTTATGACCCTTGATCCTAGAAACCAGGAAGGCTAAAAGAATAGCTAGGTTTTGGAAAACATTATCAAGATAATGATGGACAGAATTTAATTGTTGTTAATCTGCACCTGAAAGACTCTCCCCCATTTCAATATTAGAAACAGTCACATAAAGGGGGGCGATGGATTTACACAGGTGATCGCTCTGTGGAAAAGGGGGAAAATATCTACTGTCTCAGGGAGGGGAGATAACACAGGTAAGATAGAAGAAATGCACATGGTTTTAGAAATCAGTGCAGGATAGAAGCTGTACTGTTATATGAGCTAATAAAGCCAGTTGCACCCTGACTACACACAGACCTCACATCCAGCTTAGATTACACAAAGATATACACAGACATCACATCCAGCCTAGATTACTGGGAGAGGCACACAGACCTCTCATCCAGCTTATATTACTGGGAGAGGCACACAGACCTCTCATCCAGCTTATATTACTGGGAGAGGCACACAGACCTCTCAGCCAGCTTAGATTACTGGGAGAGGCACACAGACCTCTCAGCCAGCTTAGATTACTGGGAGAGGCACACAGACTCTCAGCCAGCTTAGATTACACGAAGATACACACGGACATACATCCAGCCTAGATTACTGGGAGAGGCACACAGACTTCTCATCCAGCTTATATTACTGGGAGAGGCACACAGACCTCTCATCCCACCTTTATTACTGGGAGACACACAGACCTAACAGCCAGCCTATATTCCTGGAAGTTACACACAGACCTCACAAACAGCCTATATTACTGGGAGAGGCACACAGACCTCACATCCAGCCTATATTACTGGGAGCTACACACAGACCTCACGTCCAGCCTATATTACTGGAAGTTACACACAGACCTCACGTCCAGCCTATATTACTGGAAGTTACACACAGACCTCATGTCCAGCCTATATTACTGGGAGAGACACACAGAGCTCACATCCAGCCTATATTACTGGGAGCTACACACAGACCTCACATCCAGCCTATATTACTGTGAGAGACACACAGAGCTCACATCCCACCTTTATTACTGGGAGACACACAGACCTAAAGGCCAGCCTATATTCCTGGGAGAGACACACAGACCTCACAAACAGCCTATATTACTGAGAGACACATATAGCTCACATCCAGCCTATATTACTGGGAGAGACACATATACCTCACATCCAGCCTATATTACTGGGAGAGACACGGAGACTTTATATGCAACCTATATTACTGAGAGGAAAATACAGAGCTCACATCCAGCCTACAATCCTGGGAGAGACACTGAGACACAAGAGAGAAACAGACTTCACATTCACCCTGTATTACTGGGAGAGATACACAGACCTCACATCCAGCCAATATTACTTAAGAGTGACACACAGACCTCACATCCAGCCTATATTACTGGAAGTTACACACAGACCTCAGAAACAGCCTATATTACAGGGAGCTACACACAGACCTCACATCCAGCCTATATTACTAGGAGAGACACATATACCTCACATCCAGCCTATATTACTGGGAGAGACACGGAGACTTTATATGCAACCTATATTACTGAGAGGAAAATACAGAGCTCACATCCAGCCTACAATCCTGGGAGAGACACTGAGACACAAGAGAGAAACAGACTTCACATTCACCCTGTATTACTGGGAGAGATACACAGACCTCACATCCAGCCAATATTACTTAAGAGTGACACACAGACCTCACATCCAGCCTATATTACAGGGAGCTACACACAGACCTCACATCCAGCCTACATTGCAGGAGGAGACAAACAGAGCTCACATCCAGCCTATATTACAGGGAGTGACACTCTCACAGAAGGAAAATCTGAAACTTGGATCAGGCTGTAAATTGCATATCAGGAGGTCTGAAAGTGAATGCAGATTGCAGGGTGAAGCTTAATGCAATGTCATTAACTAAACCACTAACCACTAGCATATGTAAAAATCATATTTTACATGTCAAAAGTGTCCATTGATTTTAAGGTTTCAATGAACGTGTATGTGCAGATATCACTTAAAAACCATTCCTCAATGTTGTCAACTGTTCGAAAAAAAATCAATATGCTTTCAGGCTACATTCACACACAACGTTTATGATCCGTTTATTTGAAGATCAGTTTTTCTGCTGCAAAAACTAATCAGCTTTTTAAAAAAATGGATCACCTATTCACACTGTGCGTTTTTGATCTTTTTTTGCTGCGTTTTTTTCTTCCATTTACAATGGTTCTCTATGGGAAAAGCGGATCAGAAAAACGCAACACACATTTTTGAGTCCAAAAACGGATCCTCATAAAGCGTTGTGTCTGAATGACAAATCTGGAAACCCATTGACTTTGCTGGGATGCTCTGGTGCACTGCAAAAACCAGATCCCCAAAAAAAGCAGCAAAAACTCTGTATGTGAATGTAGCTTTATGCTACAGCACATCCTTTACACCCAGTACAGATACATACAACATTATCCAAATAACATCTGACATAATGCAAAACAGAAACAGGAAAGTAAATGTGGTACCTGCAAGAGGAGTCTTGGAAGGAGATGTTTAAATCCCAATGTGCCCGTATCCTGTTGAAAAATGAACATAGCGATTAATATGTAGACAAGGATACATATCACATGCAGAAAAAAAGGGAAGAATAAAACAAACTTAAAGGGGATGTCTGGGACTTTTACATTGATGGACGACCCTTCTGATAGGTCATCCATATCTGATTGGTGTGGGTGTAAGGGCCGCTTTACACACACCAACTTCTGTGACCGACTTCTGAACAGATCTCTGGTTGCAGTGAAATGATGGACACATTGATACATTTGTACACAGCCACAAAATAGAACAATGTGTCCATGATTTCACTGCAATCAGAGATCTGTTCAGAAGTTGGTCACAGAAGTTGGTGTGTGTAAAGCGGCCCTAACACCCGGCGATCCCACTGATCAGCTATTCCCACCGCTGGCAGCTGCTGGAAGTGCTCAGTTCTGAAGCTGCACAGCGCCATCAACTTTATAGTGGCCTCGGCCAGTACTGCACGTCTGACCCCTATTGATTCAAACACATATTTCGAAGTTGAGCATCACCAATATGGCTTTTAATGGGTAACCAAATGAGAAGGGGGGGTTAGAAAGAAAAATATCAGCACCTGGAGTTAGAAAATAAAATACTTTTACGTGGATGAGTCCAGTTTTTCAGCAGTGGTGTCATGAGTACAGGCAATTGTAGTAAATGTCATCGGTGCAGGAAGGCATCAGTAATGTCACGTGTGTAACTTCATCACTAAAGTCATGAGCGTAAGACTTTATCATGTTATGTCATTAGTGATGTCATGAGTTGCAGTAATTTCATTAGTGATGTCATCAGTGCAGTTAAGGTACCGTCACACCTGGCGACGCACCAGCGATCCCGACAACGATCCAACCTGGTAGGGATCGCTGGTGCGTTGCTACGTGATCGCTGGTGAGATGTCAAACAGTCAGATCTCACCAGCGACGCAGCAACGATACGGCGGTCGTTGGGCCCTGTCACTCTCGGGCGTAGTATTGAGATCGTTGGTCGTTGTCCCTGTCAAACACAGCGATGCATGCTGCCCAGCAGGAGCGAGACTATCAAGAAATGGTCCAGAACGGTTTGTAACGATCAGCGATCTCATAGCGGGGGCCTGGTCGCTGCTACATGTCAAACGTAGGGAGATCGCTGTTGAGATCGCTGTTGCATCACAAAACTTGTGACTCAGCAGCGATCTCGCTAGTGATCTCGCTTAGTGTGACGGGGGCTTTATTCATTAGTGATATCATAAGTGTAGTCATTCATTGGTGAAGTCATCAGTGTAATCATTCATTAGTGATGTCACCAGTGCAGTCATTTAATAGTGATGTTATTGGTGCAAGCATTCATAAGTGATAGTGATGTTATCAGTGTAATCATTTATTAGTGATGTCATCAGTGCAATCATTCATCAGTGATGTCTTGAGTGCTGTCATTCATTAGTGATGTCATTCATTAGTGATGTCATCAGTGCAGTCATTCATTAATTATGTCATTAGTGCAGTTATTCATTAGTGATGTCATCAGTGCAATCATTCATCAGTGATGCCGTGAGTGCAGTCATTCATTAGTGATGTAATCAGTGCAGTCATTCATTAATTATGTCATTAGTGCAGTTATTCATTAGTGATGTCATCCGTGCAGTCATTCATTAGTGATGTCATGAGTACAGTCATACATTAGTGATGTCATGAGTGCAGTCATTAAACAAATATTGTGCTCACCTTCCCCGTTATGATAGATTTTCTGGAATGTATTTCAGTCTCTCCTCTTATATATATATGTTAAGTTATAAGTATAACTCAATGGACTGAAACATTGGTCAACTCAACCCAGCATCTCCTCCATTAGGGTTAGGGTTAGGTCATTAGTACAGCAGATATTAGCTGAACAGACTTTGCAAATTCTAGGTGTTATGTGTCTGTTCCTTTAACATTCTTGCCAGTACAGCAAGATTCAAGTACAGTAGAGTAAACAGACAGTCAGGGTCTCAGAGTTAGAGACTCTTCTTGAGTGGAGTTCCCTGGTTTTAGTCCAGAGCTCCTCCTTACATCCATACCGCGATCCAACCCTGTGCACCAGAACTTTCAGAAACAGCCAATAGCTGTACTACCATGAAAAAGTTAAAACAGAACTGTATTTTTGCAGATTGATTGATGGATCTCCGAATGACTATCTCTAATGGTACCTTTACACGCCGCTACTGGATGGTGGCAACAACCAGCTACTTCACGTGCACGAGCACGCACAAACGGTTACAAACGGTAATCGCACCACCTTTACACGCCGCAACAAGGTGCGCTACAGTAGGTTACATCTATCTCTAGATACACCGCCGGGTGTCTCAAGTTACCTTCTGCAGAGCACCTTACCTCATTTACACACACCGCTACAACAAGCTAATATGGGCAGACCTGGTGCAGCAGGGACAACACATAGGCGTGCCACAATTGTGGATTACTAGACGTCCGTACGCTGATAGGACAAAGCAATAACATCATGATTGGCCAGGCAGCGCAGGAGGCTGATTAATACATGATGCTCGAGCAATTGTGTAGTGTGACTGGTCAGCTCCTTAAATATGCCGCCCTATGCAGCAACAACCAATCGTAATGCAGGAGCTTCCTCCAATGATCGCTGAAGGGGGGTGGTTTCCCGGAGGCTGTGTCACGCCCCAGGTACATACCAGGTACATAGCATGGTGTAGAAACATCCCTTCTGTTCCTTCTTTACACGCCGATACAGGTCGCTACAATTGCCTGGGTAGCCACCTGTTATAGGGCAGTGCTCGGAAACAGGTGCCGCTACTGGCGGGTGGCTACAACCGTCTTCACACGCCGCTACCACGGGTTGAATTGGCGGTGCAAGATACATTTCTCTCATGTACCCGGTTGTTGCCACCATCTAGTAGCGGCGTGTAAAGGTACCATTAGGGTACCGTTACACGTCGCAAGATTGCATGCAATTTCACTTGCAACTTACTGGTTGCAGTGAAATCGTGGACACATTGTTACATTTGTACACGGCAACAAAATAGAACAATGTGTCCATGATTTCACTGCAACCAGTAAGTTGGAAGTGAAATTGCATGCAATGTTGCGACGTGTAACGGTACCTAAGGATTGTGTATTGATTTGAAGATCTCAATCCTGATCCTTATGCCAGGTCTTGGCGATCAATCAAATTAGAAGTGACCTTGCCGCTTGGGTAAGAACACCTTGGGAATCTCATAAAAGTGGTAAAATAGAACATAGAAAAGGAACATATAGGACTGAATAAATCCGAAATACGTGTAATCAAAGTATCCAATATAAGTTCTAAACTCAAATCTTCAAAACATAAAATTAATGTAAAGCCTCGTGAAAGTCTCCAGGACTAGAATGTTTCACAATTCTTCTCGTTTCTACACTTTTTACAACCTATTATAAGATATTTATTGGGCTCTATATCATTTCTTTGATCTATTGATGGCCCCAAGAAAAAAGACCTGAAATGGTCTCTACAGCACAGAGAGGCAGTCTGTTATATAGCGGGAAGAAATTACATGAAGACTTCAGCAATAGTTACATCCTGAGCTGAAGATATTCCATGAAATGCCTAAAAGGGGTCCAAAAGGTAACATTTTGGGGTTTCTTTTTGGGAAGAGGTGGGGGTAGGAATCCACCTTCCTGAGTCCTTTAATAAAGGTAAAGTTAGGTTAGTAGTTGACAGCCCCCTCAATGGACAAACAGCCTGATGTGGTTGACTCTCAATCTAAAGGCCCCGTTACACATAGCGTTATCGTTAACAAAACCTGTGACGTAGCAGCGACCTCGCCAGCGATATCGCTGTGTGTGACACTTAGCAGTGATCGGCCCCCGCTGGGAGATTGCTGATCATTAATGAATGGCCTGGACCATTTTTTGATCGGCGATCTCCCGTTGGGCATGCTGGATCGCTGTGTTTGACAGGGGCAACGACCAGCGAGCTCCATGCTTCGCCCAAGAACCAAACAGATCCCAACGACCGTCAGGTGTCGCCACATCGTTGGGTCATTGCTGGTAAGTCTACCTGTGTGGCATCTCACCAGCAACCACGTAGCGACGCACCAGCGATCCCTGCTAGGTCGTATGGTTGTCGGGATAGCTGGAGCATCGCTAGGTGTAACGGGGCCTTAAGGTGAAAACAGTCTAACAACTTGGACCTCTCTCCTTACCCTATCCATAAGATAAGTGACAATTGTGGGATTTTTGGGGAAAGGAGTGGAGATAAGGAGCCTGTGGACAGGTGATAAACGGCTATTGTAGGATCACCCCTTTAAATTAGTTGTCCGAGAATTAAAAAATGTTTACCTTGTGGTCCCTCAAACAAACAGACAAAAACGTGGCCCTAGTCAGAGTCTGGAATTGCACCTTAATCTAGTTCACATTAATAGGAGTTATGCCGGCCATAGCCTAGGTATTGTAGAGAGTGGTCTATCTCGCTCAACCCTGCATTGAACAGGGAAAGAGAAGAAGGCTCCCATCAGACATCTGCCAGTGTCTTATCTACTCTGAAAGCAAATGGAATTCATAGTCCCCGATCCTTCCCTACCTGGCGGCATCATCTGTCAGGTGACAGTCCGGTCCCCATACACATCACATGGTCACTGTAGATGGGGGGTTTGGCCAACTTTTTAAAGGGTAAGTGGGGGGAGGGTGCAAATGTGAAATACCAGGCACAACCAGTATATTACAGTGGTGAGGTTTTGGAAAAAAAACACTTTTTTTTATAACCACAGGCGATCCCACTAAAAAGTAAAATGTTTCAGAGGATTCTTATATAAAATAATAGGGAATGAAGATGGATGTATTCTATATTCTTCATGATGTCAGATGAAGCTACATAATCTCTCACGACACATATGGTTTACAATAAATACTTCTTTCTCATCAGGTAAGTGGCACCTGTCTCAGTATTTCAACACAAAAGTGAAGCGTCTGCCAGCGGCAAAACTACAAAGCAACATTAAAGGCAGCGCGGCTCACTCTAATGCCCTCTTGTTTTGTTGTGTCACTGTGCCCGGCTTACAGACCTTTTCTTTCAGAAAGCAGCCAAGCAGAGCGGAAAAGGAAAATCCAGACCTCTGTCATACCTTAATGAGAGACGGTCAGACGGAATAAGTAGAGAGCGGAAGGCAAGTAGGATTAGGAAGAAAGGGTTTCAGGTGCAGGGGATGAATCTTCAAATAAAAAAAAAAAAAAAAAATACCCCATGGCCTATTGTTTCTAATCCATGAGCCGCCTCAAGCAAATTTGCAGTCATAAAATTTTTTGCAAAAAATCTGGTTTGTGTGAATATGGCCTAATAGATTATTTGGTCTGCCAACTAGTAATATACACACACTAGCTGTAGAACCCAGCATTGCAGTATACTGGGAGCTGTGTGCGGCCTCCTGCAGTATACTGGGGGCTGTGTGCAGCCTCTGTTAGTATACTGGGGGCTGTGTGCGGCCTCCTGCAGTATACTGGGGGCTGTGTGCGGACTCCCGCTGTATGCTGGGGCTGTATGTGCCTTTCTGCGGTATACTGGGGGCTGTGTGCAGCCTCCTGCAGTATAATGGGGGCTGTGTGCGGCCTCCTGCAGTTTACTGGGGGTTGTGTGCGGCCTCCTGCTGTATACTGAGTGCTGCGGTATACTGAGGGATGTGTGTGACCTCCTGCTGTATACTGAGGGCTGTGTGGCCTCCTGCTGTATACTGGGGTCTGTGTGTGACTTCCTGCGGTATACTGGGGACTATGTGCAGCCTCCTATTGTATACTGGGTGCAGTGTGCAGCCTCCTGCTGTATACTGGGTGCTGTGTGCAACCTCCGGCAGTATAGTGGGGGCTGTGAGCTACCTCCTGCAGTATACTGGAGGCTGTGTGCGGCCTCCTGCTCTATACTGGGGGCTGAGTGCGGCCTCCTGCTCTATACTGGGGGATGTGTGTGGCCTCCTGTTGTATAGTAAGGGCTCTGTGTGGCTTCCTATTGTATACTGGGGGCTGTGTACAGCCTCCTGCTGTATGCTGAGTGCTGTATGTGACCTCCTGCTGTATACTGGGGCTGTGTGCAAGCTCCTGCGGTATACTGGGGACTGTGTGCGTCCTGCTGTATGCTAGGGTTGATGTGCAGCTTCCTGCTGTATACTGGGGTTGGCGTGCAGCCTCCTCCTGTATACTGAGGTTGGTGTGTGGTTTCCTGCGATACACTGGGGGCTGTGTGCGGCCTCCTTCTATAATACTGGGGGCTGTGTGGTGCCTCCTGCTTTATACTGGGGGCTGTGTGCAGCCTCCAGTGATATATGTGCGGCCTCCTACGATATACTGACTTTTTCTGATTGGGGCACATTTTTTTACATGGGCTAATATAGTTTCATAAATCTGATCTCCCAGCAGTTACTATCCTGGACAACGCCGGGTTCTATATATATGGGCATATAGTGGACATACATACACATGCACACATATATACACTCAGCTTTAATTAATTATATATATATATACACACAAACACACACACACTGTATATATAGCTATATCTATATATACGTGTGTATGTGATTTATGACAATTGCACTCCAGGTGGGCACAAGGAAAAATATGCCCCCAGGGGATGCCGAGGTGGATGTGATGAGAATAAAATTGCATTGCAGCCGGCACCGTCACTTTCCATCTATCAATTTCCTCACATTGGGAAGCTGCGGGTCTGCGCGCTATATATAGAGATATTCGCTGGTACATTCTGTACTCGTCCCGTTTGGTAGGAGACAGGCGAGCGTTGCTTTTCTGCACAATGAGATACAACCTTGTAAACAGCGTCCTGATTGAGCTAATGGCTTATTTCTTCGGGTCGGTGGCTTTATATAAGAGTCTTACGTCTCTGGTCATCACATTATCACCATGCAACATACTGAAAATGGTGCTCCTCTAGGTTAACCCAATATCTACCCATGTATTCTGGTGGACAGCAATTAAATTCAGGCATTACTGTGCGCTCTCGTTCCAAGCAAAGATCTAGCCTGATGTTATTATACAGTATGTCATCAAAAATCTCACTTTTCACTTATGCCACCTTAATTCAACTATGAATCCAACAATCCCTTTAATTTCAACCAACGAGATTACCGGTAAGTGACAGATAAATCCATAATATTGAAAATTATCATATTTTATTGATTTCTTAAATTCACAATATATACATGAAGGAGGTGCCTCCAAAGAATGAGGCAGCCGAGATAATATACCAATACTTCTCAAATGTATAATCAAGCTGGTACACGAATATATCTCTTAAATAAATTTATATATAAATAACTACTCTGAAATATTCTAATATCTTTATCACCTACATATATATATATAGCTCTTCTCTTTGCTAGGGGAGACTTGGCAAGGTTACCATTAATGTAAGCTCTGAAGGATACACAGATTCATAAATGAATATATCTTTTAAAAAACTCCTATATCCCTATGGGTACCTTTACGCACGGCTACATTTGTAGCTTGTCACCAGCTAACTTACTGGTTGCAGTGAAATCATGGAGAGATTATTCCATTTGTACACAGCAACAAGATAGAACCTTGTCTCCATGATTTCACTGCAACCAGTAAGTTACCTGGTGACAAGCTACAAATGTAGCCTGTGTAAAGGTACCCTATCACCTACATATAGCTTCTTGCTTTGTGAAGGGAGACTCGGCAAGGTTACCATTAATCTATGTTCTGATGGATATACAGTTAAGATAAGTAAACCAGCAGTTACAACATGCCACTATAAGTAATGTGATTCTCGGTTCACTCCAGCCCCGACGCATGTTTCAGCGTTGCTTCCTCATGGGGCTGGTATTATAGGTAAGATCGGCTTTAGGTTCCTATACTATGTCCTGTGACATGGAACTGAAGAGCACAGTGTGTGATATATTGGCCTTTTGACCTTGTACAGCCATTATTTGATTAGTTAGGGTAAGTGAATCACCATTAAAAAAGTCAATTTTTAAGCCAAAATGGGTGTGTTAAAAAAAAAAAGTTCCTGTCCCGAGATGTTCTTATAAATGTGCCTCTAAGTAATGGATGTGTCTGGCCATGTACCACATATATACTGGTCCTGGGCAGGGAAGGAAAGTAAAAGAGTATACAGACATTACAGCCAGGGATCACAGAATATAAGAGTATACAGACATTACAGCCGGGGATCACAGAATATAAGAGTATACAGACATTACAGCCGGGGATCACAGAATATAAGAGTATACAGACATTACAGCCAGGGATCACAGAATATAAGAGTATACAGACATTACAGCCGGGGATCACAGAATATAAGATCATACAGACATTACAGCTGGGGATCACAGAATATAAGAGTATATAGACAATACAGTTGGGGATCACAGAATATAAGAATAATATAGACATTACAGCCAGGGATCACAGAATATAAGAGTAAACAGACATTACAGCCAGGGGTTCACAGAATATAAGCGTACACAGACATTACAGCTGGGGATCATAGCTGATTCTATCTGTGTTATAAAACATATTTTTAGACACGTTTACATTCTAGATCACGACTGTAATGTCTGTATTCTCTTATATTCTGTGATTCTCAGCTGTAATGTCTGTATACTCTTATATTCTGTGATCCCCTGGCTGTAATGTCTGTATACTCTTATATTCTGTGATCCCCGGCTGTAATGTCTGTATACTCTTATATTCTGTGATCCCCGGCTGTAATGTCTGTATACTCTTATATTCTGTGATCTCCGGCTGTAATGTCTATATACTCTTTTATTCTGTGATCCTCGGCTGTAATGTCTGTATACTCTTATATTCTGTGATCCTCGGCTGTAATGTCTGTATACTCTTATATTTTGTGATTCCTGGCTGTAATGTCTGTATACTCTTATATTCTGTGATCCCCAGCTGTAATGTCTGTATACATATTCTGTGATCCCCAGCTGTAATGTCTGTATACTCTTATATTCTGTGATCCCCGACTGTAATGTCTGTATACTCTTATATTCTGTGATCCCCAGCTGTAATGTCTGTATACATATTCTGTGATCCCAGCTGTAATATCTGTATACTCTTATATTCTGTGATCCCGGCTGTAATGTCAGTATACTCTTATATTCTGTCATCCCCGGCTGTAATGTCTATATACTCTTATATTCTGTGATCCCCAGCTGTAATGTCTGTATACTCTTATATTCTGTGATCCCGGCTGTAATGTCTGTATACTCTTATATTCTGTCATCCCTGGCTGTAATGTCTATATACTCTCTTACTTCCTCCCCTGCCCAGGAGCTGTGGTACATCCGACCTGTTCCTACATGGTCGGACACATACATTACACAGGGGCACATTTATAAAAACATCTTGGAACAGGAACTTTTAAAAAATAAACACATCCAACTGTGGAACTTATTTTTATTCTAAGATCTACTAATTAAAATGTACAATTGTTCGTGGCACAGCCCCTTTGAGGGCCGCTTCACACTGCGGCGTGACCTGGTCCGGGTCTGTCCGGGAGGAACCAGGCAGCTGCCGACCGGATCAGCACACACGACTGGGGGGCTACTATGCCCTCCGGTCCGGTGTGCAGCGCATGCAGTTCCCGCTGCTGATAAGTCAGGACCGCAGGCACATGTCAGCGGCTGCAGCTGCGTGCGCTGCACACCGGACCGGAGGGGATAATAGCCCCCCAGTCCTGTATGCTGATCCGGTCCGCGGCTGCCAGGGTCATCCCGGAGAGACACGGACCGGATCACGCCGCAGTGTGAAGCGGACTTTAGGTTTACTTTAAATCAGTGCTTCTCTTAAGGTACCTTCACACGCGGCAATATTGCTAGGCAATTTCACTGGCAATTTGCTGGTTGCAGTGAAATCATGGACACATTGTTCCATTTTGTTGCTGTGTACAAATGGAACAATGTGTCCATGATTTCACTGCAACCAGCAAATTGCCAGTGAAATTGCAAGCAATATTGCCGCGTGTGAAGGTGCCTTTAAGGAACTAATGCAGAGCAACAGTAATTTGCTATCATACAGGCTAGCATTCTAATTTACCTATAAAATTCCCCTTAATGCAATTACCCACCTTCCAGTAGATCTCCCCAGAATCCTCTTGAGGCTCAATGAAACAACTGGTCACCAGCAGATGCAACATTAATTAGACTATAGTGTCTGGTGACAGAGATTGTGATTTCTTCTCCGCACTCAATAGGCAATGGATCTCAAAGTCTGTCCTGATAATTATGATCCTATTTAGCTCCTAGGAATGGGATATCCACAGCTCTGCAGCCGCCCCTCTTTAACTAAAGGTGCATCTGTTTTTGTGCTTTAGGTTTTGCAAGCTTTGAAATATTCACATCATGTGACCACTGGAGATGGCCATGGTAAAACCATTAGTTTTGGAGGGAAAAAAAAAACAAATGCAAAATGTCATTTGTGCTCAACTGTGAGGCTACGCTCACACGCGGCGTAATTGCGCGTATTCCTGCTTTTACGCGGCGCTTTTGAGCACTCGCATAAAAGCAGAACAAAAGAAAGCTGGATACCCTTCCAGCAAAAGCTATGGGTTTTGCCGAAAGGTGTGCAGACGCTGCTTTAGCCGCATAATTTTTTACATTTAAATGGCCTCAGAAAGTGCGCCAGGAAAAGCGCAGCGTCAGCATATAGTTACAGGAGCGAAAGCACCACTGCCAAATACGCTCCAATACGCCGGTATGAACGTAGCCTAAGATTGTACGAGGATCTCTGTAGTAATGCCTGAAAATACCATAACATTGCCAATTGTATCTGTAGATAGGGCTGTGGAATCGGAGACAGATGTGGATGGAGTTGGTAAGAATGGGTGATGAGTGAATTGTTAGATATTCGGGTTCAGATTGTTCTTACTGAATACCTTAAACTCTTCCAGCATTTGTCATGAATAATGAACCTAATGGGAGTCAATGGGGAACTCGAGCATTTTTCTGGAAGATTTCCCTGCAAACTATTCGAGTTCTCCATGACTTCGCTATTCATGATAAATACTGGAACAGTTCAAAGTACTCATCACTAGTAGAAGTGTATCAAACAAACTACCGCTTCAAGGAAAATAACTGGTACCTTGTTGCATATCTACTTACATTGAAATTAAGGAAAATTCCAAAACTGTAATTATAGAAATATATCAATCTAAGACCCCTGTTTACTATACATCAGCTTTTTATGAAGAAGTCGGAGGTTGGGAGAAAAAAAGAGGAACCCAAGTTGGAGGTAGAGTAAGAAAAGATGGAGTGGAAGTCAAAAACTTGGCTTACCAACTCCAATCTGTCCACTACGTTCGACCATATTATCGTTACAGTAGAGGACGGCCATATTATATAACAATAACCATACAAAAAACAATAACTAGTTAGTTATCCCAAATACCATGTCAGAAAACAGTTTGGTTTCAGAGTACTTGATAAATGTAACCAGCCACCTTAGTACGTGATGTTGCTCACCCGCTCCTATGGCCGCCACCTCTCACCTGCTTCCTCCGCAAGCGGTTGTGTAGAAGTCGCGCTTCCTTCTTCTTTTCAAACTCAGGAAAGCGGGCATCTGCTCTCACTCGGCAGATAGTAACCATTTCCTGACCAGAAAGACCTCCAGATCTGGCAGGGCTTCCGGAGCGATGGCAGCTGTCCAGCAATTCTTTATGCTCCAAAAAAACGAAACGTCACGGTGACACATTATGAGACTTCATTGCTCGTCTTCCACCGCGTAGCTGCTTCATCCAACACCATTTACTAGCATGGCGGTATACTTTTAGCAATAAGATCCTGTTTTTAAAATGGTAAAAATAAATAGCAGCTGATCTTTTCAGTGGGAAGGGGGGTGGGGGGAGGCGATACAACTTCTAAAATAGGGTTAAGCTCTTGCCGTTTCGATCCGCAAGGCGTTAACGGGGATTTGTGTCAAAGCCTTGATGTGTAATAACCTTTTCACCTCCTCCGTACCTGGCATTCGTGTTGTCTTGCACCGCAGAATGTCAATAATGTAGACGTTCAGTCATTTCTATTTCAGTGAGGTGACAGGCCTCACTCCAGAGAGGGGTCATGGGGTTCTCTGTGGGGGTATGTCACTTTCTATCAAACCAGTCACAACGGTTTCAGGAAGATCACAGAAATAAAAGATAGAAAGGAGGAAATGGTACCAAGAAAGGAGTTACCGCCTAAGAGTTGCTAAGAGTCAATATAATGCCCTACTCAAGGCTTCTTGACAAGTATGAACTTATTACAAACTTTTTAAGCTTTTCGATTCATTAACAATGAGGAGCACAGACAGACTCTGACTCTCAAGGACTAGTAGCGGGGTTGAGCCAAAAGATTAATGGGGCCCAGAGCTCTAGGGATGCTCTCCTAAGTTTCCAGCGCCTCTTTTCATTACCAGAACCAGCTGCGAAGTGACACATGCCGCCATGCCAGACCTATCAATCAGAAGATGTAAGACATATGTGGCACTCCACTATTCCAACCAATAATATCTAGGAAGAACTTGGCACTCCAAAATCTATGCGAGAATAAAGGAATTTATTTCAAGGCTGCAATCTGTTTTATACTATTAAAACGTTTCGGCCTGATAGGCCTTCATCAGAAAGAATTGCAATGTGTACTGCTGTGCTGCCATACAAGTCAGTGCGCTCCCTGGTGGACCTATCTAGATTTGCACAAGATTGATCTTCCTACAGAGTGTTTATCCATCAAGTGGCCATGGCTGAATACTGTTAAAGGCTGTAAAATATTAACAACTTTAAAAAAAATATAGAAATCTTGCAGTTTTCACACTGGCCATTGGGTTTTTTTCGACTCTAACGTCCTGTTGTATCAAGAAACAACAAATGTACGTTGCCACAATAGTCAGATGTACATCCTATGTTCTGAGTTGAAGTGTTTAATGATCGTGTAAAAGGTCAATATGAAAGGAGAGGGACGAGGTGAGCTGTGACATCACCTATTGTATATGGTGGATCCTGTGTTATCTACTGTATATAGAGGTGTTATCAGTCATTGTACAGGAGGAGGTGAGCTGTGATATCACCTATTGTGAACGGTGGATCCTGTGTTATCTACTGTATATTAGAGGTGTTATCAGTCATTGTACAGGAGGAGGTGAGCTGTGATATACCTATTGTGAACGGTGGATCCTGTGTTATCTACTGTATATAGAGGTGTTATCAGTCATTGTACAGGAGGAAGGTGAGCTGTGATATCACCTATTGTGAATGGTGGATCCTGGTTATCTACTGTATATAGAGGTGTTATCAGTCATTGTACAGGAGGAGGTGAGCTGTGATATCACCTATTGTGAATGGTGGATCTTGTGTTATCTACGTATATAGAGGTGTTATCAGTTATTGTACAGGAGGAGGGTGAGCTGTGATATCACCTATTGTGAATGGTGGATCCTGTGTAATCTACTGTATATAGAAGGTGTTATCAGTCATTGTACACAGGAGAGGTGAGCTGTGAACCCACCTATTGATAATGGTGGATCCAGTGTATCTATTGTAATAGAGTGTTATCAGTCATTGCACAGGAGGAGGTGAGCTGTGATATCACCTATTGTGAATGGTGGATCCTGTGTTATCTACAGTATATAGAGGTGTTAATCAGTCATTGTACAGGAGGAGGAGGTGAGCTGTGATATCACCTATTGTGAATGATGGATCCTGTGTTATCTACAGTATATAGAGGTGTTATCAGTCATTGTACAGAGGAGGAGGTGAGCTGTGATATCACCTATTGTGAATCGTGTATGAGTATAAAATAGGGGCCAGGGTGAAAAATAGCATTTAAAAAAATGCTGTAATAAATGATACACATACAAAAACAACTAATTTAAGCAATTATTCATTTTTTGCCGATAGCTTCCCTTCAAGAGCTAAAGCCCAAGTTGCAGCTCCTAACACCACTCTAACCTAATCGCATAGGGGCAGCAGGTGACAAGCGGCTGCTTGTGCCGCCTACAAGAAGCTTTTCCCTCCGCAGAGCACCTTTCCTGTCCACACTATGGCCACCTACTGCTTCTGTTTGAGCTGCTTAAAATTGATTACAGGGGTGGGGGCGGGGTGCAAAAAGCCACAAGGATTAAGGGGAAAATGGTATCACCTATAATGCAAAAATTTTTCTGCATTCAATGAAAAATTACTTACACAGCTATTGAGAAGGAGATTCTTGGCTGAAAACAAGAAATTAGCATTGTCTCTTTCTCACTGCACCTGAAGCCTTGTAGATGTGTCACCTGCTATCAATGGCTAAACCCGTGGTCACATAGAATTCCCATCCCATCCCCCATTCAAACAAATCCAACATTCAATCTATGGTCCAAGGAGATTAACGGAAGTCATCATTAAAATAACAAAAACTAACAAGGATAAAATAGGTGCCCGCGTGCACGGCCTGCAAACTGACAGAGGATTGACAGCCTGATAATAGGTAAATAAATCCCTTCATTATCGGCTGCTCCTGACAACCCGAGTCATTAATCAGCATTATTCTATTCACTTCAACGGCCAAGGAAAATTGAGGCTTCCTGCACTTAGGCATGGACGCACATTTTTTATACTCCACACCCTTGAGTTAAGTTATTAACAGATGACAAGTAATCAAGTAATATGTCGTCAGATGATCTGACTAGTATCGACAAGAACTGCAGAATAACAGATATAGGGCCAGATGGGAGAACGACTAATTACACAGTACCTAGAATGTGGGTGAATACAGATAACCTATTCATTTCCATGAAAACGTGATTACAATTTTCAACATGTAGTTATAATCACATTGTGTCCATGGGTCTGATGTATGGGGGCCTCCTAGGGCCTGGCCCAGGGGGTACAAATCACGTCTCGAGGATACTTGCATTGTCTCTACACTGTGGTCTTAACTTTTTGTATGGGGTACGATCATAACCTTGGGGTGCGTCAAGGTGATTAATTTGAGCAGAAAGTACTTTGCTAAGAAAATACAGAGAACATTAGGGAGCTTAGCTAGGAAACACGGGGTACTTAGGGTGCTTGGCTAAGAAAACACGGGGTACTTAGGGAGCTTAGCTAAGGAACACGGGATACTTAGGGAGCTTAGCTAAGGAACACGGGATACTTAGGGAGCTTAGCTAAGGAACACGGGGTACTTAGGGAGCTTAGCTAAGGAACACGGGGTACATAGGGTGCTTGGCTAAGAAACACGGGGTACTTAGCTAAAGAAAACACTGAGTACTTAGCTAAGAAACACAGAGTAATTAAAGTATTTGACTAAGAAACACGGCGTACTTAAGGTACTTAGCTAAGGAAAAGGGGGTACCTAGTCTACTTACCTAAGAAACACAGTATGCTTACGGTATTTAGCTAAGAAATAGGGTACTTAATTAAACATGGTTTACTTAAGATACTTAGCTAACAAACATGGGGTACGTAGGTAAGAAACAAAGGGTTCTTAGGGTATTTAACTAAAAAGCATCATGTGTGTAGGGTACTTAGCTAAGAAACAGGGTATTTAGATACTAAGTACCCTAAGCAAACCATCTTTCTTAACTGAGAAACATGAGAAACATAGGGTACTTGGCTAAGAAACACAGGGTACTACAGTCGATCACTGGACTGGGTTGTGCTATACACAAAAGCATCACCGCTGAGGCTAATACACTAAGTAGTGGTTCTGGCATGGCGGGGTGCTTGAATGGGTGAGTAATGTCTTTTTATTACTTAAAAACCATTGACTACTCTTAGATAACATCTCGATAATCCCTTATAAGGTAATCCGGATCCATTCGGAGATGAGCTGGGCCACAGACGTCACGTCTTCCAATAAATGCTGGTTCACTCCTGTGAATTCCATATCTCGTGGCAAAAGCCTATGAATAAGCGCGAGCGGGAGGTATCACCCACCTGTCCTATTTCCAGTGAAGAAAATGAGCAGCTCTCTCTAGCTTGTTGGACCCATGGATAGGACAAGAGTGCGCTACCTACCATTTACGAACAAAGGCCAGCAGATATAGAAAGATGTGACATCACTGACCCCGCTAACCTCCCGATGAGGAGATGAGCGGAGCTGGATTATCTCTTCAATGCAATGGCCATCTTATCTTCTTTACTTGGACTGTGGGGCGAATCCACAGAACATAAATTTACACTGAAATGACAAGAGAGAGGCCTCTTCACCATATTATAAAGATGCAATTCAGAATCTGTCCCAAACACGGACGCTTCTTATGAACATGTGCTCTGTCGAGATGTGACCTCTCGCTTCCTTTAATTGGTTTCGATATTCCCCTGTCTCCTTTATGTTTCAAGAGGCAGCAAAGTGGCAGCTCAGACACTCAAAGCTCCAGTCCGAGGGGGATCATATTAAGGCAGGGTGGGGACAGGAATGAAGGCTAGCAAAAGGTTAAAGAGAAGGGGCAGATGTGACTGTAGCTCTAGTAAAGGCCATCTGTTCCGTCTGGCAATGAGGAGGGAGATCGGATGACACGCTGGCATTAGCCCAGGCCAAAAGGCTAGCCAGACGGTGTCCATGTTACCCTGATACTGTGCGATAGTCAGCAGCAGGGATGCCAGTACTCCTGTGACTACGACACTCAGCACAAAACACATGGAATATAATAAAATCCTCAACATAGTATAAAAAAAAACAACTTTTAACTAGACGTGGTTTACATGTTCAGAAAATTACCATTTGTGGAGATCCATATTTCTATGTTAAGTATATTTGTAATAAAAATGTTGATAATTTTTTCTTTTATTTTACAATTAACTTTTATAAAATGAAATGTAATCTTGGAATGTTCACACTGAGCAATGGAGCTTTTTTAGATTCATGCTTCCTGTCCTTTCAGAAAGTTTTCAGCAAGCTCCTTACCATCAGAGACAGGATAAAGGCACCGTCACACGCTTCAACGTTGTACCGATGCCGGCAACGATCTTTCTCGGGTGTGCGCGGTCATTGCTGACATTGTGGATGAGATGTCCCATGTATAGATATTGTGGACAACTTAGCAACAATGTTGTGAGCAGGTATCATTCACAAACTCCGCGAACGATCCTGCTCACTGCTGTGAATGGGCGAAGTCGGCTGTGACATCGCTATTGCGGTGTCACACTGTACGATGCCGCAGGTTGCTTAAGTTGAAGTTGACAGGTTTTCCTGCATGCAGGAAAACCTGTCAACTCCGACTTGAACAACTATCGTTGTTGAATCGTGCGAGTACACGCAACAACGATGTTGTTTCAACATCGTTCCTGACGTCACTTTTGAACGATGTTGAAACGTGTAACGGGGTCTTTATAATGAGAACACTGTAATACAAAGCTGATAAGTTACACAGGATCCAACAATCACAATAGGCATTGTCACAGCTCACCTCCACCTCCTCTTCTACAATGACTGATATCACCTCTATACAGTAGATAACACAGGATCCACCATTCACAATAGATGATATCACAGCTCACCTCCTCCTCCTGTACAATGACTGATAACACCTCTGAAGACAGTAGATAATCTATTTTGAATGGTGGATTCTGCATTATCTAATGTCTTCAGAGATGTTATCAGTCATTGTACAGGATGAGGTGAGCTGTGACATCACCTAATGTGAATGGTTTATCCTGTGTTATCTACTATATATAGAGCTGGTATCAGTCATTATACAGGAGGAGGAGGTCAACTGTGACATCACCTATTTTGAATGGTGGACCCTGCATTATGTCATAGCTCGCCCCCTCCTCCTGTACAATGACTGATAACACCTCTATATACAGTAGATAACACAGGATCACCATTCACAATAGGTGATATCACAGCTCACCTCCTCCTCCTGTACAATGACTGATAACACCTCTATATACAGTAGATAACACAGGATCCACCATTCACAAAGGTGATTTCACAGCTCACCTCCTCCTGTACAATGAGTGATAACACCTCTATATACAGGAGATAACACAGGATCCATCATTCACAATAGGTGATGTCACAGCTCACCCTCCTCCTGTACAATGACTGACAACACCTCTATATACAGTAGATAACACAGGATCCACCATTTACAATAGGTAATATCACAGCTCACCTCCTCCTCCTGTACAATGACTGATAACACCTCTATATACAGTAGATAACACAGGATCCACCATTCACAATAGGTGATATCACAGCTCACCTCCTCCTCCTGTACAATGACTGATAACACCTCTATATACAGTAGATAACACAGGATCCACCATTTACAATAGGTGATATCACAGATCACCTCTACCTCCTCCTGTACAGCAACTGATAACAGTTCTCTTTACCGTAATGCAGGATCCACCATTCACAATAGGTGATATCACAGCTCACTTCCAACTGTACAAGGATGGATAACACATTTATATACAGTAGATAACCTATTGTGATTGGTGGATCCTGTATTGACCCAGCTGACCCTGCTCTCCCTCCCCTCACAATGAACTTTGCACACACTTATTAGCTATATGGATGGACTATATCCATTGCGCCTATGTACATGTGTTGTTTCCTGAAATAACAGGAACTTAAGGTAACATTACACGGGGAAACATTGCTAGCAGCTTATGGGAGCGTGCACGTTTTGGGAACTTTGCCAAGATCGCTGTGGAGATGTTACATGAGGAGACATCGCCGGCAATGCAGCAGTGATGTTGAAAGCAACTTTCGCTGCCAAGGTTAAACTCAACCCAGGCAGCGATCATTTAACATTGCAGTGAATGGGGGAAGTTGCTTTCAACATCGCTGTTGCGGTGTCAGACTGGGCGATTCTGCCAGATCGACTGAGCAACACCGCCATACTGAAACCTGGCAACTCCGCTCAAGCAACTTATCGCCGGTGAATCGCCCTGTCACACGTAGCAACGCACTAGCGATTTCAACGGCAACAGCGATGACTACATCACTTTTGGGCGATGTTTCCCCGTGTAGCGGTACCTTTAGAGTCTAAATAACCCCCAATGGCCAATATGAGAATTGCAAGATTTTTTTTTTTTCACTCTTAAGCAGATTATAATATAGAAAACATTTTTTAAAAATTAATACAAAAATATAATTTCATTACAATATATATAACAATGGGTAATTTTCTGATGATAGCTTCTCTTTAGATGATATTCTGACATATCACAATCACAAAATGACCACACAGATTTTCCTAAACGATCCCCTAAAACTTGTAGGATATTGCACAATTCATTTTCTGATATTTCAGTGGCCAAGTCCCCTATAGATGTGACCTACACAACAACTCATATAATGAAAGAACAGCCTGGAGAGCCGGGAACGCTACCGGGGACATCTGTCATGTGTCAGGCTGTGTCCCCAGTTGTGTATTATGCACTAGGTGCTGTTTGGTATCTAGCGACCTCATTACTCTTACGGTGATGACATCAGAACTTTCTCCAAGGAGATTTGTGTGGTTGTCACGCCAGGAACTATGCCAGGATAACGCACCTTACATTTAATAGTCAGGCACATGTAGGCTTAACACTGCAGGTCCGTCAGGAAATATCCACAGTATTACGGGATGTGCGGTTCTCTCTTGCCTGACTCAAGTTACGGAAGCAAACATTTCCCGAAAAATACGTTACATTACGTTGGTGTTTCCAAAATGTGTGGTTTATAGACTAAACCTGAGGTTTGGGGTGAACACGTTCCGGTATATTCCAGTAGATTGTGCTGGAGGTTGCGGTGGTGAGTGAGTACAGGGACCTGGAGCACAAGGGAAGGAACTTTTAATACCTGGCTTGTTAGCATATCATCATCTAATTTACAGCATCCACCCATTCAGCACAATTTACTTGTTAATCATCTCGATGTGTGGTCTTGCCTCTTGTGTCGCTGGCTGCCAAGCTTCAGCCCCAAAGGCAGCTACTACATTGCTTCACAAGCAGTTAAAATGTCCAAATGTAATATATCGCCCATCCCACTTTGATGTTTAATAGGAAAGCGTTGCTCTTAAAGCGCACCTGCCATCCAAACTGAGAAGAATTTTGGCAATTCAGTTGGTGTTGATTGAAGGAACGAGGACATGTCATTTTTAGTTTTTTATAAGGCAACAGTTTATATAATACACAACCACATGGCCAATAATGATACCATAGACTAACCAGCCTAGGTGTAGATCACATATTCAGTAATCATCCGTTAGATCAGATCCAGCGTAATCCCTTGTGCAAACAACTTTTTTTGATAAAAATAAAGGTACCGTTACACAGTACAACATTGCCTGCGATGTCGGATGCAATTCCGCGGGAGCGCGGTGGCTTCCGACATCGCGGGCTGGCTGTCACACTGCAAGATGTTGCCGGTGACGCCGCGGCGATGCAGGCGGGAACAACCCAGCGAGCGATCTGCACCAATGCTGCAGTATAGGCTGGATCGCCCGAAACATCGCTTTACACAGCATGATCCAGCCTTATCACTGGAGCAACATCGCCAGGTCGAAGTGCGTGCACTTGTTGCACCAGCAACTTATTGCAGTTGCATTGTGCTGTTATGGCCACTTTACACGTCTCGATATCGGCGTCCAACTCTGACCAAAAGTCACGTGGTTCGTGCGTGGGCCCCGATATCGTTCGTGCGTTGTATGGTGTAAATGTCCAATACGATGCACAAACGATGCCAAAACGATATCGGGGATCAAATGAGCAGGCTCTCCAACGGCCCGATATTGGATGGACGATGTGGCCGGATCGTGCTGTGTGAAAGCCCAACAACGATGTGGAGTACAACTTCCCCTATTCTCTCCCATGTTAAATGGTCGTTCCTGGGACGGCCGTACAAGGGGGGTACACATCGTAGTGCGTTGCCTGCCGGATATCTGCGCTGTGTAACATCTCCTATGTGATCTTGAATTCTGCCAGAAAAGCGTGCTCCGCGGTGTTGGATCCAATATCGGACCGATGTTTGGGACGTGTAAGTGGCCATTACACAGCATGATGCACTGCGATGTTGCTTGCAACTTCACTGACTCAGCAAATCGCCAGTGAAGTTGCAAGCAATGTTGTACCGTGTAACGGTACCTTAAGATTTGTGCAGAATCCGATTTTTAACATAGAGTGTATGGAGAATGCATCCGGTAACTGAGATCTCTCAAAACTTGCTAGGGTGGCTCAGAAACACCCTTAGGCTGGTGTCACACTACTGTTTTCTTATTCGTGTAATTCCAGCTTAAACTGGATGCCCCCGCATCTGTTTTCAGCCCCATTGACTTTCAATGGGGCTGCAGGCACTTGCGGATGCATCCAGTTCTTTACGGTTCCCCCTGATCCGGGTGTCCACGGTTTTTGTACTGATACCAAAAACACATTTTGGAGCGATTTTGAACTCCATGACAAAACTGTGTTATATTAGAACGGGGACTCCCTTGAACCCAGATCCGTTTGAATCCGGATCCTATTGGATCCGGGTTTTTACTCTGAGCATGCCCACAAGAACCAATTTTGAAATGACATGACCCCTATAGGGCATGTCATTTTCCACTGGACCTGCAAAAAAAGGGACACTTCTGGATGCAACTGTCTGCTCCCGCACCTTTATTATCACTGAACTGTAAGATGGGTACGTCAAGTTTGTCAATTGCAGGGAATTCCGGGGGAATCCGAGGGGATGCAGGTATCACCCGTATCCTCCCGGATTCCAAATACGGTGGTGTTTAAACCAGCCTTAGTTAGGCTAAGGTCACATGTCCAGTAATCGTCTGTCTGAATGGATCCTGCAGCAATTTGTTCTGCACACACAACTTTTTTGTCCATTTTGAAATCATTTCTGCTGGTTCCGTTTTTTAACATTGGAGTCTATGAAAAACGGATTTGGTAACTGATTGCGATTTTCTTTAGTTTGTAAAGGATCTGTTTTTTCTTACTGGATCCATTTCTAATGGAAGATAAATAGAAATCAGTTTCTGGATCCATTTTCCATAGACTCCAATGTTACAAAACAATGGATATGCAAAAATCATTGTTTCAACAACATATAAAATAAGTTATGTTTAAACAACGGATTGTGCTGGATCCAAACTAACAGATGATTACTGGACATGTGAACTCATCCTTACTAAAAGCACAGTAACCAAATCAAATGATTCGTCACCCAAATCGTCACTTGAGTTCAGGGCTGGAATCAGTACCCACATACCCGGGCAAGTGACGGGGCTCTGGTAAGAAAGAAGGGCCCACTCACCCTGTTTGGGACACCTGCAGCGCGCCGGTATTAATTTTCCCCTGCATCCTTTCTTGGGCCCATCCTTATACCGCCCCCGCCCATCAATTCCTCTTACCCGACGGGCCTTCAGAATCAGTGTCTCCTTTCCATGTGCGTTCCACTGTGGAATGCATATAGCAAGGCTGGTGCCACTCCTCCACACTAGGAGTAGGCGGCACTTCCTGCTATATGCGTTCCACAGTTCAATGCACGCCGGCATCGACCTACTTCCTATGTTTTCAGTCTGGACTGCAGCATGTGTATGCTCCCCCAGATCCTCGGTATGAGAATGCCCCCACCCAACATCCCCCAGTGCTGCATGTTATCCCAGTGTCCCAGCAATGTTTAAGGCTTCCCTTCAACATATTGTTACCTCCCCACTGGCCCCAGTAATGTCTATGCCACACAGCTTCCCCAGTACTGTGTGTGCCCTCCACTGGCCCCAGTATTGTGTGTGTATGCCTCCCACTGGTCTCAGTAATGTGTATGTCCCCCACTGGCCCAGCCAGTAATGTGTATTTTCCCCCTCTGGCCTGTGTATTTGTAGCCCCCCACTGGCCCAGTATGTGTATGATCCCAGCTTCCCTCAGTATTGTGTATGCCCCCACATTGATGCCCCAAATGTGTAAGTGCATGAGCCCCAGCTTCCCCAGTATTGTGTATGGCCCCCCCACTAGCCCCAGTAATGTGTATGACACCCAGCTGCCCCAGTATTGTGTATGCCCCCCCATTTACCGCCAGTAATGTGTATGACCCCAGATTTTCCCAGATTGTGTATGCCCCCCATTGACCCTAGTAATGTGTATGACCCCCAGCTTCCACAGTATTGTGTATGCCCCAAATTGACCCCAGTAACGTGTATGAGCCCCAGCTTCCCCAGTATTGTGTATGCCCCCCATTGACCTCAGTAATGTGTATGACCCCCAGCTTCCCCAGTATTGTGTATGCCCCCCCATTGACCTCAGTAATGTGCATGACCCCCAGCTTTCACAGTATTGTGTATGCCCCAAATTGACCTCAGTAACGTGCATGAGCCCCAGCTTCCCCAGTATTGTGTATGCCCCCCCCCTCCACTGGCCCCAGTAATGTGTATGACACCCAGCTGCCCCAGTATTGTGTATGCCCCCCCCATTGACCTCAGTAATGTGTATGACCCCCAGCTTTCACAGTATTGTGTATGCCCCAAATTGACCTCAGTAACGTGCATGAGCCCCAGCTTCCCCAGTATTGTGTATGCCCCCCCCCCTCCACTGGCCCCAGTAATGTGTATGACACCCAGCTGCCCCAGTATTGTGTATGCCCCCCATTGACCGCCAGTAATGTGTATGACCGCCAGATTTTCCAGGATTGTGTATGCCCCCCATTGACCCTAGTAATGTGTATGACCCCCAGCTTCCACAGTATTGTGTATGCCCCAAATTGACCCCAGTAACGTGTATGAGCCCCAGCTTCCCCAGTATTGTGTATGCCCCCCCACTGACCCCAGTAATGTGTATGACCCCCAGCTTTCACAGTACTGTGTATGCCCCCCCACTGACCGCAGTAATGTGTATGACCCCGAGCTTTCACAGTATTGTGTATGCCCCAAATTGACCCCAGTAACGTGTATGAGCCCCAGCTTCCCCAGTATTGTGTATGCCCCCCCCATTGACCTCAGTAATGTGTATGACCCCGAGCTTTCACAGTATTGTGTATGCCCCAAATTGACCCCAGTAACGTGTATGAGCCCCAGCTTCCCCAGTATTGTGTATGCCCCCCCATTGACCTCAGTAATGTGTATGACCCCCAGCTTTCACAGTATTGTGTATGCCCCCCCACTGACCCCAGTAATGTGTATGACCCCCAGCTTTCACAGTATTGTGTATGCCCCAAATTGACCCCAGTAACGTGTATGAGCCCCAGCTTCCCCAGTATTGTGTATGCCCCCCCATTGACCTCAGTAATGTGTATGACCCCCAGCTTTCACAGTATTATGTATGCCCCCATTGACACCAGCAATATGTATTACCCCCCGCTTCCCCAGTATTGTGTATGCCCCCCCACTGACCCCAGTAATGTGTATGACCCCCAGCTTTCACAGTATTGTGTATGCCCCAAATTGACCCCAGTAATGTGTATGACCCCCAGCTTTCACAGTATTGTGTATGCCCCCCACATAGCCCTAATGTTCTATCCTTTTTTTTATGATTAAGAGAAGACTACCGTATTTGCGATCCGACCAAACATCATATCCCACTCGGACCAATGTTATGCTATGGGGCCGCGCACAAGTCCAATTGTTTTCCCTCGGACAGAGTCTGAGTGAGGGAATAAATACCAGCATATCTGAGTTGCCTCGGTAAATCGGATCTTCTTTCTCCGCACTTGATAAAATCGGATCCCACTCTGATCAAACTCAGATTAGTATAATCAAACTGATTTTTTGGGATGAGAAAAAAAAAACGTTGGTCTATATCTAGACGTCATAAGAGACAAACAAATGCCACCTGATGGTGAAAGCTCCAGTATAAATCCTATGTATACCTCCTCTATTAAGCCCTATTTGAATAGCTTTTTACCTAATATTCAGCCCGCTTAGGCGTCTCGGCCTCCCACTTTGCAGGGGCAGGGCAGGAGATAACCAGCGCCTATACTAATAGCGAGATTTAATAAAGGGAGATTTGGCTGCGATGCAATTAAATTACATTCCAGTCTCTGGAGGTGAAATCTCATGCAAATTTGAAATCATAACATTGAACTCAATTAAATTCTTTTCTATTTAGTTTCAAGTGACTTTGATGTGATTTAATTACAAGGTTTTCACAACTGGGCCAAGTCACCGTTTAGCAAATCTAACTTGAGACCGAGCACGGACTGATAACACCACTCGGTTAAGAGGAAAAAAGAATGGTTAAAAATATGTTCCTATAATATATTAATGAAGATGAATTAATGTAAACAGAGATAGGAAGGAGATTAGAAAAATAGAACTGCTTTCTTCCAGGAACAGCGCCACCACCTGTTTATAGGTTATATCCGGTATTGCAACCTGGCTCCACTGAACTAAATGGGAGTGAACTGTAATACCAATAACAACCTCTACATATGAGTGGCGCTGTTTATTTTTTTAGGACACCAAGTTTTTTGAGAACCAGCTTAACCCCTTTAATATTACTGATATACGGTGATCAAATCAAGACAAATGAAAGGATAATATTTTATGGAATCTGAATTAAAGGGGATGTCTACCTCTGGAGTCCCTTGTTTGTGAGTTTATTATTAAAATTTAGGGTTAAAAAATAAAATTTTCACAGTTCGGTTTCATCAAAAATTTGCACTTTTTGACTTTACAGACTCGACATTGATGTGGTCTATGGTCATAAATCAGCTGCGAGGAGCTCAGAAAAAAATAGATAGTTACAAACTCCCTGTTAAACTGTCAGAGCGAGCTCACTGATGCATTCTCTGTTTACTCCTTCTGCAGCCAGCAGTAGCCAATGCAACACACATATATAGAAGTCTCACAGTGTAACATTTTAAATGAAACTCAACTGCAAAAATTATTTTTAGCCCCTATTACATGTATTTAAAGGGGTTGTATCAAACATATTATATATTTTAATCAACAGAGATTAGAAAAAAATAAGTTCCACAACTGGATATGTTAATAAAATGTTCCTGTCCTGAAATATTCTTATATAAATGTGCCCCTGTGTGATGTGTCCGACCATGGAGGAACAGGTCAGATATACCACAGCTCCTGGGCAGGGAAGGAAGTAAAAAAAGTATACAGACATTACAGCCGGGGATCATAGAATATAAGAGTATACAGATATTACAGCCGGAGATCATAGAATATAAGAGTATACAGACATTACAGCCGAGGATCATAGCATATAAGAGTATACAGATATTACACCCGGGGATCACAGAATATAAGAGTATACAGACATTACAGCTGGGGATCACAGAATATAGGAGTATACAGACATTACAGCTGGGGATCAGAAAATAGAAGAGTATACAGACATTACAGCCAGGGATCACAGAATATAAGAGTATATAGACATTACAGCCAGGGATCACAGAATATAAGAGTATACAGACATTACAGCTGGGGATCACAGAATATAAGAGTATACAGACATTACAGCCAGGGATCACAGAATATAAGAGTGTACAGACATTACAGCCGAGGATCACAGAATATAAGAGTATACAGACATTACAGCCGAGGATCATAGAATATAAGAGTATACAGATACTACACCAGGGGATCACAGAATATAAGAGTATACAGACATCACAGCGGGGATCACAGAATATAAGAGTATACAGACATTACAGCTGGGGATCAGAGAATATAAGAGTATACAGACATTACAGCCAGGGATCACAGAATATAAGAATATATAGACATTACAGCCAGGGATCACAGATATAAGAGTATACAGACATTACAGCCAGGGATCACAGAATATAAGAGTATACAGACATTACAGCTGGGGATCACAGAATATAACAGTATACAGACATTAGAGCTGAGGATCACAGAATATAAGAATATACAGACATTACAGTTAGGATCACAGAATATAAAAGTATACAGACAATAGAGTCAATAAATAAGAAGAAGAAATGAGAGGGGAATAAAGAAAGGAGCTCTTGGGAGGATCGCAGGTTGCGTGTGGGTAGGTATCGGGAGTCTATCTCAGAGATGTATGGGGGGGGGACAGGTTGTGGATGGCTTTGTATGTCAAGGTTAAGATTTAGGATTTTGAAGCGAGATCTCTGAGAGGTGGGGAGCAAGTGAACACGAGCCCCCCTGCCGCCTGAGCCGCAAGCTGAGGACTGGGGGGGGGATTGGGGGGGGTTGCTGTCAGAGTCCACCAGCACCGCCGCCCCTGTAGCCATTGGTGAGGACTGTAGCCTGTGGCTGCAGGTGAGGACCGGGGGGAAAAGAAGGGGGGTTGGGGGTGCTATCAGCCTCCCGCCACGGCGCCCCTGTAGCCCGTGGCCGTGGGTGAGGACCGGGATGGGGGGGTATTGGGGGGAAAGGGTGCTATCAGCCTCCCACCCCTGTAGCCTGTGGCCGCGGTTGAGGACTTCGTGTACCATTAGCTTCCCGCCCCGCCGCCCCTGTAGCCTATGGCCGCGGGTGAGGACCGGGGGGAAGGGGGGGTCACTTGGTGCTATCAGCCTCCAGCCGCCCTCTTACCGGGTGACGCTGCAGAAGCCGGTCTCTAGTGATGGCTCCGCCCCCTTCTCCAATGCCGCTCCCCCTGGCTGCTGCCGCTTGGTAGTCAGGGCTCAAACTGTCCAATGGACGGTGTGGCCCTGCCAGTGAAGGGCTTGACAGAGGGGAGAGACCGAGGAGTAGCGGGAAGACAGGTGAATGAGTCGGACAGCGGAGTTTAGGATAGATTGAAGAGGTGTAAGGGAGGTAGCGGGGAGGCCGGTTAGCAGGAGGTTGCAGTAGTCAAGTGTTTTAGCCGTGTCGTGGTCAAGGAAGGAGCGGATGCGGGAGATGTTTTTGAGCTGAAGTCAGCAGGAGGTGGCGAGGGCTTGGATGTGAGGTTTAAAGGAGAGGGAGGGGTCAAGGATAACCACGAGGCACTTAACGTGGGGAACTGGGGAGAGTGAGCAGTCGTCGACATTGATGGATATGTCTGGTAGTGGGGAGAGCGATTTGGGGGAAGACGATGAGTTTGGTTTTGTCCATGTTCAGTTTGACGTAGCGAGCAGAGAAGAAGGAGGAGATGGCAGACAGGCAATGTGGAATTTTGGATAGAAGGGAGGTGATGTCAGGCCCAGATAGATAGATCTAGATGTTGTCGCATAGAGATGGTACTGGAGGCCGTGGGATTCGATGAGTTGTCCCAGGCCGAGGGTGTAAATGGAGGAGAGTAGGGGTCCCAGACAAATAGGGGGTAGGGCGAAGAGGAGGTATGGGGAGTGGGTGACAGTGAAGGTCCAGTCAGTTAGATAAGAGGAGATTCAGGAGAGGGCCAGGTCAGTGATGCTGAGGGATTCCAGACTCTGGAGTAAGAGGGAATGGTCAATGGTGTCGAAGGCGGCAGATAGGTTGAGGAGGACGGAGTAGTGGCGCTTGCTCTTGGCGGTCAGTAGGTCAGTGGTGAATTTGGTTAGGGCTGTTACAGTGGAGTGATGGGAGTGGAAGCCGGATTGTAGATGGTCAAAGAGAGAGCAGGAGGACAGGTGGGAGGACAGCTCAGAATGGACGTGTTGTTTAAGTAGTTTTGAGGCAAAGGGGAGAAGAGATATGGGGCGATAGTTAGAAACAGATACTGGACCGAGGAAGGATTTTTTAAGGAAGGGTGTAATTAAGGCATGTTTGAAGGATGATGGGAAGACAGCAGTAGTGAGTGATAGGTTGAAGAGGTGGGTTAGGGCAGGAGTGAGGACAATGGTGAGGTAGGTACAGGATGAGGTGGGAGGGGAGTGGGTCGAGGACACAGGTGGTGAGGTGCGATCGTGATAGAAGGGAGGAGAGCTGATCCTCTGTCATGGTGGAAAAGCTTCCTTGCCACAAAATCTGAGAGCAGTGTAATGTAGGGCCAGATATCCGGATTCCAGTGATGTGTCACTTACTGGGCTACTCAGTTTAGTTTTGCTAAAATAACTATTTAATCAGCAGGAAATTATCATTAGAGGTCTATCTGTCTTGCTGTCAGGTAGTCCAGCTTATTCAAGAACTGCTATTTCTGCAGCAGTAATTTTATCAAAATGACAGCAATCAGCTCAGTAAGTGACACATTGCTGGAATTAGGGTCTCTTTCTATCTACATTATGCTGCTCTCAGATGGGAGATGGCAAAAATCTGGTGACAGATTCCCTTTAAAGCTCCCAGTGATTTTCCACACCCGTGAACACATTCTTCCATCTGGCCACCCTCGTTAGGACCATTGGTGGGGTGGATGGACACACTCTAGAAGCCTGACACATTTGGCAATGTATTAAGGTTGCCGTTTAATTTAAGAGTTGGATTCGGCTTTTCCTTTTTAGTGGCCAAAGTTTTATGGCCCAGACCCTCGCGTCACACAGTCATACATCCTATGACTCTCAGGTGTGTGTCAGTGTCCATTGACATCTCCCCGTGTTAAGTGTGAATCATCCGGCTGGCGCCAGGAAGGATCGTTCCGCTATCATTAGTCAATAAATCTCAAGGGTCATTGCTACCGCAGTGAAGGCGAGCAGACAGTCCCGGATGACGTCACCAGATACGCGGACGGAGGAGAACAGGCCAATCTCAATAATGCCATTAAATCCTCCAGTAAATGAAAAGCAAGCCGCGGACGGGAGGGCAGACAAAAGCCTGGTGACACGGTCGTGTTATAGTCGGGACATCATTTCAGAGAAATAGATTTAGATCTGATTCATGCCAAAGTATAATCAATACTTTCTTCAGGCAACAGCGCCCCCACCTGTTCACAGGTTATGCCTGGTATTGCATCAAATTAAACTGAGCTGCAATATTGTTTTAAGTCATAAGTTATGTTTTTTTTAATAAGACGAAACTAAACAAAGATAGATGCAAATGTTACAGTTGTTTTTAAGATCTGAATGAAAATGTGAGTTGCAGTTAATTTGTATTAACCTGATACATAAAATGCTCATTGCACTCTTGGGCCCTCTGTGAGTTACCATAGCTATTAACACTTTCTTCCATCTTCTCACCCAATTTAGGAACATTGGCAAAGTGTGAGTTATAGAAAGTGTCACAATATAACACTATGGTCCGTGCAACACAGGTGTCCATGGGCACGATATTAATTATAAAGAGAAATGGCCGAATGTAAAAGGTATATGCAATGTATATACTGAAAACATGAAATGTGGTAGGGGAGAAGGGTACACAAAAAGTAATAGTTTTCTAAGATTTACTTATATATGGATTAGTCCTTCTGTGCATATTTAATTCCCTATGTATAAGACAGTACAAAAATCATATGGCAAAAAGTAGCAACAAGTAATATGTCAAAAAATGGGTTATATATTTGATAAGGGGACATACCAAGATAAAAAAAAACTACCATCCTGGACCTCCAACGTGTTTCGCTTTGTAGCTTTATCAAGGACTTCTTGAAAAAGCTACCAAGTGAAACGTATGTCAGAGGTGCAGTGGCTCGTGCGGACTCTCACAACACTATTATTAAAGAGTTACATATCTGATAAGTGTACATACCAAAAAAAAAAAAAACAGCACAACCACCCTAGACCCCCTGGACCTTCAACGTACGTTTCGCTTGGTAGCTTCTTCAAGGACGCCCTGAAAAAGCTACCAAGCAAAATGTACATCAGGAGTTGAGGGGTTCAAACGGAATCTCACAGCACTATTACTATATTTTCTTAACCCCTCCCATATTGTATGTTTTCTGCATAAACATTCCATAGTGCTCACCACTTCTTCCATTGTACTATGGCTATTTATTTATGTTTTTATCTTAATATACTTTTTTTTGATGTATTTAACTAAAAATATTCATTTTATCTGATCCTTCCTTTGGTGGTTTCTTCTGTTTGTTGCCTTATAATTAGATAATTCTCCTATATATGTGATAGTAATTATCAGCTGTGTAGTCATTATGTCTTCAAGATGTTATGGGATGAAGGCTCATTTACACGAGACAATTTCCACCTATGGAGTAGCACTAATTGGACTGTATATAAGCCTACTGACTGTATTGGCTGTAGGCCTATTGGTGCCTGCTTAGGTTCACATGGGCCGATTTAACTGCATCGAGCAGTTGCGTAAATTCAGGTCCAGGGGCCCCGATGCGAAAGCTCCAATGGGGCCCCAATTATTGCAAATCTGTAATAGTATTAATCTTTTTCTAAAGGCCAAAAGGACTTTTGGGGCCCCCTAGGCTGCAGGGCCCAGGTGCGATCGCAACCCCTGCACCTGTGGTAGTTAAGCCCTGAGTGATCATCACTATAATCACTCTGTCCCCTATATCGGACATGTTGTCAATAGCACATCCCGTTTACATGGGGCAATGTGCTACCGAGAATGATGATTTTATGCTCCAATCAGCCAAAAAAACGCGTGTCCTTCAGCTGGATTGGATCATTCATGCACGGGATATGCTACTGACAACATGTCCGCTATAAGGGGACAGATAACCATTTCACTTTGTCCTGATTCAGTTGTGGATGAATGATAAAAAAATGGTTTTGCGCTGCCGATTTGATGTAGTAAAGATGAATCTACGACCAAGAGAGTTCATAGAATCTGCACTTCAGTTTCAACGCGTTTCAAAGCCAACACCATCTTCTTCCTTAGGACGAAAATGGAGGTCGAAGTTGGTGTTGGCTTTGAAACGCGTTAAATATGAAGTGCAAATTCTATAAACCCTCTTGGTCATAGACTCATCTTTACTACATTAAAAGGGCAGCACAAAAACGGTCCATGTGTCGTTCATCCATCTCTCTTGCTATTTGGATCTGCAGTAGCCCTGCATGATATGCTTTTTTGTTATTTAAACCAGGTAAGCAAACCAATTCATCTCTATTCTATTCTCCTATTCCACCGCTCTGCGTTGCTCCCCAGCCTTTCCTACCGATTCAGTTGTGTCAGCTCAGACCATTAAACACCAGCAGACTTGTATATCCTCCAACCAGTGCAGGTCTATAGGCAGAAATCGGCCCTTGTGAATGAGTCTTAAGGCTCTGTTCATATCAGAAATGTGGCTTCCATCAAAAAAGCATAACACAATGCAGGGTCTGTCACCTGATTGATCTGTCGGACCCCGCTGAGAGATTCCCACTGCACATGTATGTTTCATTGTAGAGAAATATACTGGATATTGTCAAGCACAGGGGAAGCGTCCACTTATGATTATTTCATCAAGAGTGGATGAATTCACATATTACTAATAAATTCATTTCCTCCATTTCTCAGAAAACGTTGCCTCCAATATTGATTATCACATTTGGTAAGGGAAAGGCTAGAGTAACGGCCCCCGTACACATTAGACAAAAGTCGACCGAATCCGCTGACATTGCCGGAATTGGCCAAAAGTCTAGTATGTATGAGGGGCCTCCCCGACGCTCCCGGACAAATGATAATGGGGAGAATGTTAACGTCTCATCAGTAGTGATGAGCGGGCACCACCAAGCTGGGGTGCTTGGTACTCGAATCAAGCAGGTCAGATGCTTGGACAGGCTCAACTTCAGTGGGGAACTAAAGCATTTTTAGAAAAGTTGGACAACAAAAACGTTGCCACCAATACGGATTATCATATTTGGTAAGGGAAGAGTAAAGGCCCCCATACACAATAGACAAAAGTCGTCCTAACCCACTGATATTGAAATGATTGGCTTAAAGTCTGTAACGTATGGGGTCTCCACTACTAACAATGTTAATGTCCGAGTAATGATGAGCACCACAATGATGAGCACCACAATGTAATGTCCGAGTAATTATGAGCACCACAATGCTTGGGTGCTCGGTACTCGAAATGAGCATTTGGATGTTCGGATGGGTGCGACTTGAGTATCGAGAATAATGGAACTCAAGCAAAGTTGAGGATTTTTAAGGAAGAGTCTTCAGTAAAAATACTTGTGTTTACCATTGACTTCAATTATACTCGGTACTTGAATCGAGCTAGTCCAAGTGTTTCACCGTCTCGTTTCGACTACCGAGCACCCGAGCATGGTAGTGCTTGCTCATCACTACTCAGATGTTGTCATTCTCCCCACCATCATTTTGTCCGGGAGGATCAGGGAGGCCCCCATACACACTAGCCTTTGTGCCAATCTCATCCCAACATTCGACCTTCTCAATTTGGGCACCGAACACCCGAGTATGGAAGTGCTCGCTAATCACTACATCCAAGCCTTTTATTATTTAGGAGAAAAGCTGCTAACTGAGCTGTCTTCTCTCTCCTTGTGAATGCTCGGCCGAGCTGGATGCTCATGTGAGGGAAAGTCGGGAGGGACAGCTGTCGGCCAACTGAACTAATGTGTTCAAGGGCCTTTAGAATGTGCAGAGGGAAAACGTTTGGCATCATTGGTCATTGCAGAACTGGAACCCTGGATAAACAAGGTTTGATTTGCAGAGGCGATATCTGGGCACTCCTGCTTCTTCCCACAAGCCCCAAAATATATTAATGAGTCAGGTTTTAAGTCAAATAGCTATAGCGTGTGAACATCTTAGATTGGACCATTATGCCGTGAGCCCCATCGGGCACCGGGACTGGTATGAATGATTACTGTATAACACTGGGGGGAAAAAAATGGTTCTATACGAGCGACGACAAATGAAATTTATTTCAGACGTGGGGAAAAGCAATTCATCAAGGTTTCACTAAATCACGGCAGCAAACTCTGCGACCGAAGCAAGATTAATAGCAAAGAACTTAATCGGCTGCAGACGGGTTATAATATGGGAATGAGGCGGAGGCTTGTATCTCCGGAGCAGACATTCTCCCACCCTCAGACTTCACAAGATTAGCAGAGCCGGGCTGCCCTGTCTCATGCTGGGACGGGATCAGTGAATGCAGCAGGTGCTGTCCGAGAGGCACGAACTGATCCTGTTTCCGTGAAAATGTTGCCAGCAAGAGGGAGGAATCAGCCAAAATGAGCCCACACATGACGGCTGTTCAAAGCCTCTACCCCAGGGGCACTGTGAGCTTGTTAAACGCCGCGTCTCGTTAGGACATGTACCTTCTTTTCATGATACTAATGTGCAGATCCTCTTCCAGCTTTACAGTCTGGATTTCTCCATTGCCTTTGGGACTCTCCTCCCCCGGGGAGAACACAGAACAGGGTTCCTTTTTCGGTATTCTGCTAGGTGGAAGTGGGATAGTTCTTTTCTCAGCTAGTCGTCCCCGATTCTGTGCAAGGAAGAGAAAAGACAAGCGCTGAAGTATTCTGAAGAGCTGCTTTTACTTTACATGTTTAATACATGAACTTAAAGCCAAGCTGGACATTTAAGAATACTAAGAACTGAAATGTAATATAAGCGTGTCTAGAACATTAGAGAGTTTCCAGTGTATTCAGACAACTTGAAATCATTTGATAATTTAAATAACAGATGATTTATAAATCACTTTATTTAAAAAAAGTATGAAAAATAACTACAAAGTGACGCTTCCTATGTGCAGTCCTTATGTCCTCTGCCTGTTGTTAAGTGTAATCTGTCTCTGGCAGCAGACAAGCCGAGACAGAGGACAGGAAGTGGGAACAGGTCATTATCCCTCTGCTCCTGCTCTACTGTCTGTTAGGCTGGGGTCAGAGGACTGTATCACACATACCACGCTCACATTGTAATGCACGGAGTGGCTGGAGGCTCCACTCACCCAACCATGACAGCTGCACAGTTAATCATTAAGCTGTCATTCTCGGTTCAGTGGAGCTGCCGGCCACTCTGTATTACCACACAAGCATCATCTGTGTTAAATGGCTGTCTGACCCTGGCCTTAAACTGCATACGGCTTTCAGTATAGGGCAGGCACGATCAATGCATACTGGAAAATGAGTGATGACTGGCTTTTTCAGACTCTTACTTCCAGTCCTTTAAGGAAGCATTTTCTGATCATCAGAGGCAGGATTATAATGGCAGGAAACACCTCTATAACCTGCTGATAGAACGGTCTACTAATAACATGGATGGTGATCTCACAGCTGACCCTACTCCCCCTCCCTTATAATGAGCTTTGCACACGCTCATTAGATGCTTCAATACAAAATATAATGTCAGAGTCTGACCATGGTGGAAAGGGGCAAACCTTCAATAAGTGCAGGGGTTGCAATCATATCCAGGCCCTGGAGTCTAGGGGGCCCCAAAAGTCCCTTTTTCATTTACAAAAAGACTAATGCTATGAAAGATTTGCAATAATTGGGGGCCCAATTGGAGCTTTCGCATCGGGGTCCATGACCTTCAAGTCACGCCACTGGTGGTGGATAATATACTTGTGCATTTCCTGTTACAACAGAAAGTAGGAGTCTAAAAAAGCCCTAGTGGTCAATGTGAAAATTACAAGATTTCTATATTTTACTTTTAATAAAGATTGTGATATACGGTACATAAAATAAATCATATCTGAAATATAAAAATATTTATCACAAAACCTAATTTTAATTATAGGTAATTTTTTATGACACATCTCCTGCAAATTTGAGTAAAGTTTGTTCTATCCAAGTGAAAGGCGTATTCATCAGCAACACGGTCAACTATATGACAGTTGCAGGATACCATATACATGAAGGACCAATAAACTTGCAACTGAATATACTGTACAGTAGTTAAAGGGGCTGTCCAGAATTAAAAAAAAAAGTCAGCTTTCTGTCAGAAACAGCGCCACCCCTGACCATGGTTTGTGTGTGGTATTGCAGGTGAAGCAATACTTACTTTAATGGTGCCGACTTGCAATCCCAGACTCAACCCATGGTCAGGGATAATGCAATTCTGGACAAACCCTTTACTTTGCATAGGAGGTGGGAAGAAAAATACTTTCTGTAAAGTATATTTTATTTCTCTATACCCTTGTCAAGCATCTTTGGGCAAATTAAAATCATTCTACCATCCCACTATAAATAGCACTTGCTGCTGCCAGTATCCCTGCCTAAGCTCCAAAGAAGCCCTGTAGGTAAAGACTGGCAACAAAGTGACAAAATGTTCTCCTTTGCTTAAAGAAGCACTCCCATCTAAGTTTCCTCTTAGTATATTGCAGTCATATTATATAGCTCTGTGTACTTACAGTTGCTCATTTTGCCTTTGCACTCAGTTAATCTCTCTTTTCCATTAGATCTATGACATTACATGGTTAAAAACAGATTAGATTAATCCTTCTAAACTCTATGTAGAAACAGGAAGTCTCTTTTCCTTACATGAGTCATCACTGCAAAAGCCCTGGCAGGGGTAGCTGGGTAGGAGTTAGAGTGATGATTCAGTTGGGACAGAGACTTCTGTTTATAAGCAGAGAAAGAGAAGAAATTTACTGGTAGAAAGGAAAATTAGTACTGAGTACACAGTGTATATACTATCCCGTGGATTTTTGCTGACTTAAAGAGGGGGGTAGGAGACTTGAAAGGAGTGATAGAATGTTCACTTTGTCGTAGACAGCGTAAACAATTTAGTAAACTGCAAGTGGACTATACAGATGCTATATGTATAAAATGAGGATTGCAATAAATTAAGAGGATAAAGACTTTCATTGAAGGGCTTCTTTATTAGGTCATTATTTTTCCATAACACCTAAGCACTAATTCTTACTACATACACAACTGGATATACAAGCATATGTATAGATATGAAATCCATTTTTAAGACATACACTGCATGTCTTGGACAGTCTGAAAACATTCCCATTTTATACTCTACATAGCATGTAAGGTTTAGTTCACATGTCCAGTAATCATCCGTTAGGATGGATCCAGCAGTAATACGCTGTACAAACACAACTTTATTGTCATTTTGAAAAAACTGATGTTTTGTTTTTTTTTAACATGGGAGTCTATAGAAAACGGATCCGTTACCTGATTGCTGTTTGAAAGTGATCCAGTAAGGAAAAAACGGGTCCTTTACAAAAGAAAGAAAAATGAAGGCTAAATAGCAATCAGGTAACCGATCCGTTCTCCATAGGCTCCAATGTTAAAAAAAAATGGATCCTGCAGAAATCAATTTTTACAAAACAGGCAAAAAACATTGTGTTTGCACAACGGATTGTGCTGGATACGATCTAACGGATGATTACTGGACATGTGAATGTTGCCTTATATTGCAGTCATAAAACAGCATGGAAGATTATTATTATTACTAAATGGTGGCCCGATTCTAACGCATCGGGTATTCTAGAATATATATGTAGTTTATTTATAAAGATTTAAAAATAATGCAATGAATACATAGGACGTGGCTTCGCTCAATATATCTGCACGTGTGACACCTCACCAGCGATCAGTAAGGTACCGTCACACTTGGCGACGCTCCAGCAATCCCGACAAACGATGCGACCTGGTAGGGATCGCTGGTCGCTGGTCAGATTGTCACACTGAGTGAGATCGCTAGTGCCGGTCGGGGTACTTCCACTGCGAGCAGCCGGGAGATGACCGGCGTCGTCTCCCGCTGCGTCGCCGCTAACCTCCGTGCGGCAGGAGATGACCGCTGATCTCCCGACGGTAGTGTGGCGTCAATTCGTTGTCGGACTGAGCCTGTCGCTGATTGGTCGCTGCGCTCAGCGGCGACCAATCAGTGAGGCGGGATTTCCGTTACAGACAGACACGATAAGGCGATTATATAGTAGGATTACTCATTTATATAGTGCCATTAGATTCCATGGCGCTTTACATATAGAAGGGTAGATGAGGACAGGTACAATACAAATGGACAGTCAAGTCGTACAGGTACAGGAGGGGAGGGGAACCTGTCCACAAGGGCTCACAGTCTACGGGACATCCCAGGAGAAGCTTGGTGGACTTCACATGTCATTTTCACAAGGTTTGTGATTACCGTATATACTCGCGTATAAGCCGAGTTTTTCAGCCCAAAAATTGGGCTGAAAAGTCCCCCCCTCGGCTTATACTCGAGTCACTGTATACTGTATACAATGTATACAGTATACAGTGCCCCCCCCCCATATCAGTATACAGGCCCCCCCTTGGGTAGTAATCCTGTAAAGGAAGAGATTAGTATACTTATCCCTCCACTGTCCCACTGCCGCTGTCCCGCCGCCGCCATCGCGCTCTTCCATCTTCATCCAGCGTCTTCCGGCTTCTTCCGGCTTCCTCCGATGGTCGCAGGCAATGACGTCAATGCCTGCACGACAGAGGAGGAAGCCAAAAGAAGACGGAAGACGCTGGATGAAGATAGAGGAGCGTGATGGCGGCGGAGGGACAGCGGCAGCGGGACAGCGGAGGGATAAGTATACTAATCTCTTCCTTTACAGGATTACTACCCAAGGGGGGGCCTGTATACTGATATGGGGGGGCTGCATATACCTCTGGGGCTGCATATACCTCCTGGGGCTGCATATACCTCTGGGGCTGCATATACCTCTGGGGCTGCATATGGGGCTGCATATACCTCCTGGGGCTGCATATACCTCTGGGGCTGCATATACCTCTGGGGCTGCATATACCTCTGGGGCTGCATATACCTCTGGGGCTGCATATGGGGCTGCATATACCTCTGGGGCTGCATATACCTCTGGGGCTGCATATACCTCTGGGGCTGCATATACCTCTGGGGCTGTATATACCTCTGGGGCTGCTGTATACTACCACTGGGGCTGCTGCTGTATATACCACTGGGGCTGCTGCTGTATACTACCACTGGGGAGGCTGCTGTATACCTCACTGCTGGGGGTTGTATACCTGTGCTGGAGTCCACCCTCGGCTTATACGCGAGTCAATAAGTTTTCCCAGTTTTTGGGGGCAAAAGTAGGGGGGTCGGCTTATACACGAGTATATACGGTATGTGTTGAATTTGACAACTCTTCGATGTGTTCACAAGTTGTCTTTTTTTTTACCTACCAACATCTTGGCAAAAAAAACAAAAACACAACGTAGCCGCAACATGTGAACGAAGCCTAAACGGATCGAGGAAAAAGCAACAACAAATCTGCAAAGTTGAATGATTAATGGAAATAGGAGATATGTGAACAAATGAAAAACCAAAAAAAAAAAAAAAAAAAAATTTTTTTTTACATATCACGTTATGAGAGCAGTGCGCACAACCATCCGGGGATATGCACTTTTTTTTTTCTTTTGACGCTGACCTTCACTACATAATGTTATAAGCTAATGGTAGCCAGAAAAAAATCTGCACATCCTGCCAGACAGAGAAAAAAAATAAAAAATAAAAATTCTACCCGGAGAGGACACAGGAAAGCATTCATTGTGATTGAACGTGCGTCAGAGGGAAAAGATAGCGACTGCATCATAAAAACTCTTTATAGCCATTAAGGTGCGGAGGGGCAGTTATCTGTAGTCGGGGAACATCGAGGGACTCGTGATTAATAACAAGAAAGGATATGCAGGCATTTAACTGCGACACTGGGAGAGAAGGTGACAATCAGCAGGAGGAGAAGCGCCACCATTTCCCAGCTGTCACAACTCCTGTCTGACCTTTCACCCTCCCCCTAAGACTTTGGTAGATGTCACAGTCTTCCTCAAAGTCTTTTAATGAGCATTTACATACGAGAAAAATCTACACAGACGCACAGACAGAAAGGGCGAAAACATCGAGAGAGGTTTCGCCATACTACAGAAGCAAAGTATTTATCATCTATTATCTAGAAACAAATATTTTTGCAACTCTGTAAAGACCCTTTCACATCAGCGGTAATCGCTGATCGCGGCAGTTGCGGTGAAAAAAACGCAACTGCCATGGTTACCGCATAACGGCCGCACTTGCGGTTCACTTGCGGCAAGCCCCATACAATGTCTATGGACTTGCGGCAGGTGCGGTATAGTTGCGGTTTCGGCACTTGCGGCAGATGCGGCCTTGAAAAAACAGTGGTCAGCCGCGTTTTTTTCGCGGCCGCATCTGCCGCAAGTGCCATAGACATTGCATGGGGCTTGCCGCAAGTGAACCGCAAGTGCGGCCGTTATGCGGTAACCGCGGCAGTTGCGTTTTTTTCACCGCGACTACCGCGATCAGCGATTACCGCTGATGTGAAAGGGGCCTAGAGCATTTTAAAGAATGTATACTGGTATACCTATAGGCACCTTGTGGGGGTGCTGCATGACATGGGGGACTCCCGCAATGGTGTCCACTGTGCCATGAACCAACCCACCCTCGCGCTATTCTGTAGGCATTAAATTAAGGCGGACATGCCCGTTTGGTGGCCTTCAGTTTGCTTGGCTGACCACTATTACTAATGACCCTCCTTGTGTAGAAGCAAACACGGATTTAGTCAAGCGTAGATGTGGTTCCTAATGGTGAAAGGGAAATGTTAAGATGTTGCCACACTCTTTTGAGGAAGGGTCTTTCCTATTGTGAACAAAGGATCGGGAATGTTAAAATCCAGTATGTCTGATTCTTCATCTGCCAACAAGGAAACTCCAAGCACATAGGATGGTCAATCTGCTCGACCAAAATCAGAGTGTTTAGAGAACAAGCGTCTGATGTGTATATCCACTTTATTGGGTTTATTATTAAATAAAAATTGGTTGGAAATGTGTTGACATAATATAATGATGAAATTGAGCAAAATGATTGTCAGAACCCCAATCCATTTGGTTTGACACTGGAGTCGTGCAACATTTTGAGTCGGCCCCTCGATGTTGGTATCCTAGGCGCCTCTCTGGTTACTTGACCCCGGAAACATTGCTAGGCCAAAGATGTCACGGTGGGGGAGGTGAAGCCTTTTACCATAATCAGAGAAGGATCCCAGGATGCCGGGACAATAACGTTTGTGGGACACTGGCTCATAGACAATCGTGCAAATCTTTTGGCCCAACTCTAAAAACAATGAAATTACCAATTCAGTTCCCTGGTCTTTAAGCTATGACATCACTTCACAAATGTACTGTCACGTTGGGGCGTATGGATGCCAAGCGTGCTACGCAACACAAGGGTGACAATGGGGGTGGTATAGAATGATGGTCTTGATAATAGGGAAAGGGGAGAGGGGTTCACCTCCTGGCTCTCACTTGAATCTGTACTCTTTGCACTTTAACATCCCTATATGGGTCCTTCCCCCTGCCGCCACCATGTGTGTAGGCCCTTGCTAGCTCTGAACCCTTCCTGGTTAATGTGTAGGCCAGCGAGGACAGAAGTCACACCACTGCAATAATACATCACAGAGTAACAAAAACAAATAGAGGGAAATAGACACAAAAAGAAAAATACGCCAACTCCTCCAATGCAGCATAACTCCACAGCTGCAATTTTCACGACTCCTCAGCTTCTTCCAGAGACAGGCTCTTTAGTAAATAGTCAGAAAAGAAAAAGATTCTATAGATGGTAAGATATGTGACTTTTTATAGCGAAGTGGAGTGGTCACAAATTTCTACACCAGAGATTAAGGCTACAAAGAACAACCAGATAGGAAGGAGTCCTTAAGCCCATCAGCACTGAAAGAAAATAGATTCACTCCAATACCAGTTGTAGACCTGCGATCGATAAGGCTTTGAGACTTTCTGATCCCAGTTTTGCCAGAAGTCTCTGCAGGGTGGAGCACAACTGTGACTTGTACACAACCTCTTCAATCCATTACTGACCTCAGTGCATGACCGGCACATGGCCAACGAGGCCAGTGATTGGCTGCACCGGTCATGTAAATGATGTACAACACTTTATCGCTGCTGAGTCATTGGTCGTCTGAACAGGTAAGTGATGGTTATTGTTTTATACCAACGTGTCCAATTCTGGGCAACTCCTTAAAGGGGTTGTCAACTAACTTCAAACAATTTACCAGTCTGCAGCCATTAATACCACAGGGTATGTTGTTGGCATTTGCAACAACAATCTGTTGAGACCCAATGACCTGATCATCCAAGGAAATAATGATTCCGTCTTCTTGCATATACAGGTTGCCTGGAAGGAGAAGATCCGTCCATGTTAGGGGACAGTTTTACTCTCCCCAAAGTCGCCCATCACAAATCAAGTTTGGGTTTTCATCCATTCAATTGTTTCCCCGAGAGATAAATGGCGCTGCTGGCGGCCGTCTATCCCCTACTGAAATAACATTCCTGCTCAGGGAGTCCGAGAACATAGCTTTCGCCCAAAACTGCCCTTCTGCAGCTGCTATCTTGTGCGTGTGGCCAGTTCATCTCTTCCTCGCAGTGTCAGCCTCCACAAATAACCTCTGGTAAAAATGCTGAAAACGGAGGGATCTGACACACTTCACAAATGCCTTCCGATCTGAGGGCTGCACGCTCGTATAATCAGCGGGCAGATGTCATTTTAATGCATCCCTCAATCATCCTGGCGCACACGTATCATTATCAAGTCTGATCCGCACTCATTTTTAGTGACGGTGAATCGATTCTGCTGATTTGCTGATTTAGCAGTCGATAGAATACAATGGCTGAATTGATTTGTTCAATGTTTGCATCAATTAGGAAAGAGCGAATCACGAGGTTGGAGAATCACACGCATTTATACATGGCAGATAGGTAGCGAAGCCACTGGACAATCTTCTACAAAACACTTTCTTAAGAGAAAAACGGAATGAAAATTCAGACAGTAAAAAGCCCCAATAAATGTAAGGATCTTCCATAGAATTTCTAATACAGATAATCTAGAATTAAATCCGGAAGAAAGACGACTCTACAGACTGAGCTGACAAGATGACTTTGGCCCCGATCCATCATTCATTTTTGCCTCAAATGAATTATGGCTATTGCACCATTTTTCCACTAGTTTTTCAAGTAATTTGGCAAAGCTGTTGGCACAGTTTGCATTATTCAGACATTTTTGTCTTATTTCGTCATTTGCAGCTCTTCAAAATGTTACATTTTGGTACAATGGTACTCCACTGGAGTAAACAATGTATTTTTTTGCACAGTTGAAAACATGCAATATTTTAAAGTTTAAAGGGATCCTGTCACCTCCAGAACATCTCCTAAACTAGCAAAACATGTCTCTGCAGCATCCATTCACTAATCTCACACATCTTTTGTCTCCTAAAAGCATCCTGTGAAAGTGCATAAAAACGTTTTAATACTCACTCATTAGTGATTATAATTAGCAGGGGCTATATTCTTTAGTCACCACGGGGTGTTGTTTTGCAGCTCCAGGATCCACCACACTCTCTCTGTCAGTGTGCTCTGCTTGTGCAGGCTTTACCCTCCCCCATCTCCATCACTCACAGAATGCAAATCATTAGTCCTGCCTTCAACTGCACATCACAGCAGTACAGACAGAGAGAGGGGCTGGATCCTGGAGCTGCAAAACAACATGCCCTGGTGACTAAAGAATATAGCCACTGCTGATTATAATCACTAATGAGTAAGTATTAAAACTTTTTATGCACTTTCACAGGATGCTTTTAGGAGACAAAAAGGAGTGTGAGATTAGTGATGGGATGCTGCAGGGACATGTTTTGATAGCTTAGGAGGAGTTTTGGAGGTGACAGGATCCCTTTAAAAGGATTGTGCAACATCTTAGGGCTGCTTTACACACACAGATATCTGTGACCAACTTCTGAACAGATCTCTGGTTGCAGTGAAATCATGGACACATTGTTACATTTGTACACAGCCACAAAATGGAGCAATGTGTCCATGATTTCACTGCAACCAGAGATCTGTTCAGAAGTTGGTCACAGATATCTGTGTGTATAAAGCGGCCCTTACTCCAAAAAAGATGCAAAAAAGCTTTTCTTTAAGTTGATCCAAAATCATCAGTCATTGTTCTCCCTTTTGATGAATTTGAACAATCAGTGAAAAGAGAAAGATGAAAAGGAAAACAATGCTAAAAAAAATTGCAATTAAAGGAGTTAGCCATTTTCAGGAAAGAGGATCCTAAATGCTTAAAAATACCCTATATAGCAAACACAGCAGGTACTCGCCCTCCCTGGATACAGCAATGGCCCCGTTCTAGGTTTTTTTGGTTGCAGCGGTAAAATCACGTCATCAGCACACATCACTACTGCAGCCAATCACGGATCTCAGCAGTTGGGCCGAGGTGGCGGCACGAGCCGCTGAGCTCAGAGATTGGCTACAGCGATGATATGCGCTGATGATATGACGTCACTGCCCCAGCCAGTAGGCCATCGCTGGACCTAAAGAGGACAAGCACCTTCTGTGTTTGCTATTTTACAGCATTTAGGATAAACTCTCCTGAAAATTAATCTCATTAATGAATCATTTTTTGTTTTGATAAAATAAGATAAGATAAGATAAACTTTATTGACCCGGAGGAAATTACAGTATTACAGCAGCAGAACAAAGATCAAGAACATTTCACACTTTACAAAATAAGTCTATATGGACAGCAGATGTGGGTAGACTGGTACATGTACCTCACCTATTCCCCCCATACACATAGAACTTCACATAGTCTTGGGACGCTTTACACTTATGCATTTGTTAAACATCCCCACAGCTGTCGGAACAAACGATTTTCTGTATCTTTCCTTTTTACACATTAGTTGGATTACAGATTATCTTGATGTATTCTAGATGATAAAGGAACAAGACCTTTGAAATGTGGTGCTGGAGAAGGATGTCCTTGATACCATGAATGTCAAGAAGAACAAACATATCAAGCCAGACATGTAACTCGAAACAAGGATCACCAAGCTACGACTTGCCTACCTTGGAACATCATACGAAGAGAGCAATCACTTGAAAAGACAACATGTCTAAAGAATAGAATGAAGAATGTGAAGAAGAAGACCGTGTCTGGGTTGGCTACAACTGAGCCGGGGTGTAATGACGGCCAACCGTTGCGATGGTCTCTCCGGCTGGCAGGCCGTCCTCAGCAGAATAAGAAGGGGTTAAAGTTGTGGATGGGGGTGCAGGATCAGCCACTATTAATAAATAATGTCCAGACCTTAGGCGCAACAGAATAAAACTCTTGTTGCAGTTTATGATGGAGGTGATCTTTCAGCTTTCCAGTCGGTCAATATACAGAATCACAGCCTCTGATGGTGAGATGAACTCAGCTTTTTTTCCAGCAATAGGTCACAGCTTTCCTCACTCCCGCTAGTTATGGCACTATACTACTCCCTAAAACTTCTTCTCTCAGCCTGGACCTTGGCATCCACAGTACCTCAGGCTTACAGGAAAGTACTTCAGCTTTCTTCCACTGCTGACAACTAAGGATCCCATCAAGGCAGATCACTACACCACCCTCACTACCTCACTGATCCCTAACTATCATCTCGCAGTTGAACAAAACTGCAAGACACTATGTCCCATGCATCTGCACAGATTTTGCGGTTTCCCAACAGTGACCACAGCAAAGGCTCTGGATGGCCTCCTTTCTCTCCAGCACCACTGAATTCAAGGAGAGCATTATTGCTCTTCTTGGGCTCAGTAGTTCTCCTATATGGGCTGCTAACCACTATTCTTATACAATAGCTCTTTGCACTGATTTCATTTGCGAGTATAAAAAATAGCCAAAGAGATGATTTCCCACACCAACAGAGTTTACCCGATATTTGTGACGCCTAATTATGCAGGGCACCACACTAACAACCTGATGGCTTCATACTATCAAGATAAGGGCAAAGACCCTGGTGGACCTATCTAGGTTTGGAGAAGACCTGGTGGATCTATCTAGCCTTTTAGAAGACCTGTTGGACCTAGCTAGGCTTGGAGAAGACCCTGATGGACCTATCTAGGCTTGGAGTAGACCCTGGTGGACTTATATAGGCTTGGAAAAGATTCTGGTGGATCTATCTAGGCTTGGAGAAGATCCTGGTGGACCTATCTAGGCTTGGAGAAGACCCTGGTGGACTTATATAGCTTGGTGAAGATTCTGGTGGATCTATCTAGCCTTCTAGAAGACCCTGGTGTACCTCTCTAGACTTGGAGAAGATCCTGGTGGACTTATCTAGGTTTGGAGTAGACCCTGGTGGACTTATCTAGCTTGGTGAAGATTCTGGTGGACCTATCTAGACTTGGAGAAGATCCTGGTGGACTTATCTAGGTTTAGAGATGACCCCGGTGGACCTATCTAAACATGGAGAAGACACTGTTGGACCTAACTAGGCTCACAAGGTCGATCTTCCTGCAGAGTGTTCATTCATCAAGTTGCCATGGCTAATTTATAATTTCTGCTAAAACTAAGTGTGAGAGTCCCAGATTTGTTTTAACTTTTGTATTTCTCAATCTGTCGGCTAATCTGGGATTTTGATATAAATTGAATGTCTAAACAGCATGTGCGTTTACGACTGACCTAATCATCTAGGGTACGTTCACACAGGGTGGATACGCTATGGCTTTTCGGTCCAGATTTGGCACATTTTTTGACAGTTTTTATGCATTTTTTTTGTACAGTTTTTATACTCTGTGCAATAGTTCTTTGTATGATGCATATTACACACACATTTATTATGAAGGCCCTCAGCTTCTACCTCCCTGGGTTGCAGGAGGAGGTCAGAACAGCTGCATCCCCAGCTGTGACATCTGGAGATGGGCTGAAATGGAAAGGTTCCCCAGTCAGGGCTCGTCAGGCTTTAATTGATCCCAGCGCTGCGCGTCCCTCATCGGCAGCAAGCTGTGAAGAGCGTGCGGAAGCAGAGAAAGGAAAAATAACAAGCAAAGCACTGCTCCCATGTTAACTCCTGCCATGCTGGAGATGCCTGTGGTGAGACTGATGAGAATTCTTCTTCCACGGCTCAACGTTTGATGAGAAAACGATAGAGCGGCTCATATTTGTCTGCTTTCAAAAAAGATGGACAAACGCGGCCTCTATATTTGCCCCATGAAACATATAAGCCAAGAAATCCACAATCATACCAATGGTAGACACCAATGGTGCAACCTGTTCAGCCGCATAGGGGCCCAAGAGATAAGAAGGCCACCACCGCCTCCAAAGAAGAAAGCAGATCCTGTCACCAACACATAAAGGGTTAGATTACGGTGAACTATTGGACTGCTCTACATAGTGGTCCAAGAGATAAGGGGGCCACCACCGCCTCCAAAGAAGAAAGCAGCTTCTGTCACCACCACATAAAGGGTTGGATTACGGTGAACTATTGGACTGTTCTTACATAGGGGCCCAAGAGATAAGAAGGCCATCACCGCCTCCAAAGAAGAAAGCAGATCCTGTCACCAACACATAAAGGGTTGGATTACGGTGAACTATTGGACTGTTCTTACATAGGGGCCGAAGAGATAAGGGGGCCACCACCGCCTCCAAAGAAGAAAGCAGCTTCTGTCACCACCACATAAAGGTGGTCCACCTCCGCACCCCTCCCTCCACCATTGCCTGTAACTTGCACGGATGAAATAAAAAAGCTGAGATTCTAACACGACAAGCGGTGAGTGCCGTCTCATACTTTCTTATGACCGCCACATAAAGGGTTGGTTTATGCTGAACTATTGGACTGTTCTTACACAGGGGTCGAAGAGATAAGGGGGCCACCACCGCCTCCAAAGAAGAAAGCAGATCCAGTCACCAACACATAAAGGGTTAGATTACGGTGAACTATTGGACTGCTCTACATAGGGGCCCAAGAGATAAGAAGGCCACCACCGCCTCCAAAGAAGAAAGCAGATCCAGTCACTAACACATAAAGGGTTAGATTACGGTGAACTATTGGACTGCTCTACATAGGGGCCCAAGAGATAAGAAGGCCACCACCGCCTCCAAAGAAGAAAGCAGATCCTGTCACCAACACATAAAGGGTTGGATTACGGTGAACTATTGGACTGTTCTTACATAGGGGCCGAAGAGATAAGGGGGCCACCACCGCCTCCAAAGAAGAAAGCAGCTTCTGTCACCACCACATAAAGGTGGTCCACCTCCGCACCCCCTCCCTCCACCATTGCCTGTAACTTGCGGTGAGTGCCGTCTCATACTTTCTTATGACCACCACATAAAGGGTTGGATTACGATGAACTATTGGACTGCTCTACATAGGGGCCCAAGAGATAAGAAGGCCACCACCGCCTCCAAAGAAGAAAGCAGATCCTGTCATCAACACATAAAGGGTTGGATTACGATGAACTCTAGTACTGCTCTACATAGGGGCCCAAGAGATAAGAAGGCCACCACCGCCTCCAAAGAAGAAAGCAGATCCTGTCATCAACACATAAAGGGTTGGATTACGATGAACTCTAGTACTGCTCTACATAGGGGCCCAAGAGATAAGAAGGCCACCACCGCCTCCAAAGAAGAAAGCAGATTCTGTCACCAACACATAAAGGGTTGGATTACGGTGAACTATAGTACTGCTCTACATAGGGGCCCAAGAGATAAGGGGGCCACCACCGCCTCCAAATAAGAAAGCAGCTTCTGTCACCACCACATAAAGGTGGTCCACCTCCACACCCCCTCCCTCCACCATTGCCTGTAACTTGCACGGATGAAATAAAAAAGCTGAGATTATAACACGACAAGCGGTGAGTGCCGTCTCATACTTTCTTATGACCACCACATAAAGGGTTGGATTACGCTGAACTATTGGGACTGTTCTTACATAGGGGCCGAAGAGATAAGGGGGCCACCACCGCCTCCAAAGAAGAAAGCAGCTCCTGTCACCAACACATAAAGGGTTGGATTATGATGAACTATTGGACTTCTCTACATAGAAGGCCAAGAGATAAGGGTGCCACCACCGCCTCCAAAGAAGAAAGCATCTTTTGACACCAACACATAAAGGGTTAGATTATGGTGAACTATTGGACTGTTCTTACATGGGGCCCAGGAGATAAGGGGGACATTAACGCCTCCATAGAAAGCAGCTCCTATCACCAACACATAAAGGGTTAGATTATGGTGAACTATTGGACTGTTCTTACATAGGGGCCAAAGGGATAAGGGGGCCAATAGCACCTCCAAAGTAGCAAGCAGCTTCTGTCACCAACACATAAAGAGTTAGAATACGGTGAACTATTGGACTGTTCTTACATAGGGGCCCAGGAGATAAGGGGGCCACCACGCCTCCAAAGTAACAAGCAGCTTCTACACTGACACTTAAAGAGATTGATTACGATCAAGTACTGGACTGTTACATGGAGGCCCTCTTTTTTGAGTTTCCGCCCATGGTTCATGTGGCCTATCTTACATGGAGGCCCTTTTTTTGAGTGTCCGCCCATGGTTCATATGACCTATCTTACATGGAGGCCCTCTTTTTTGAGTATCCGCCCATGGTTCATGTGACCTATCTTACATGGAGGCCCTTTTTTTTGAGTGTCCGCCTATGGTTCATGTGTCCTATCTTACATGGAGGCCCTCTTTTTTTAAGTATCTGCCCATGGTTCATGTGTCCTTTCTTACATGGAGGCCCTTTTTTTGAGTGTCCGCCCATGGTTCATGTGACCCATCTAGCGCCAAGGTCACAAAGGTCTGGGAACAGAAAGGCGTCAGACCACTTTAGGTGTCTGGGAGACATCTCTTCGTGAATGGTCATTAAAGGTCATTAGTTTGTGGAAGCGCTAATCACAGCGGAGCCACCATTGTACTCGTATAATGAAAGCGCTCCGTCTATCCTCAGCCTACCCGTGCTGCCGCCGCTGCTTTATATTTTGATCAGTCATTCATGAGATCCATCATGATTACACTCTCTAATTGCAGCGTCTCATTAAGCCTGGCATCTACGCTTTTTTTTTTCTTTTTTTATGTTTATAAGATTAAGAGACTCATTATAGCGTCACGTCGTTTACCCGGCATCATTTAATAGTAATATGCTGACCTAAGACAATATATGCAAAATTAAAGGGCAACTCTATTCAAGATGCATCTTGAGCTGGAATCGGAGGCCTAATCCTAACCGTAATCCTCAACCGAATCAGGATGGTAAAAGTGATATATTTTTTTTACTTTTAACCTTATTTTTGAGTGCAGTCGCCTCCAGATCCTGCACATAATTAGACCCGCTGTACCCCCAGAGCCATGGAGACTAAGAATTAGTATTTGGATGGAGGTTTTAACCTTTTTTTTTTTTCCATGTCTGTTATGACCGGTGTGGAGCTGTGAAAATCATGAGAGGTCCCCTGCATTTACTTAAGAAATGCTGCCCCGGGGTGAGATTAAAAGAAAAACCCTGTGCGACCCACTACTGGGAGACCAGAGCCCGTAACCTTTTCCATATGTGACGGAAATCCTGCCATCCAGACTGTGATCCCTGCGCCACCCCCTGCACCATAAACCACCCTGCGCTTAGTCTCACAGATAATAAATAATGGTTTCCTCCTTGTAAAAGCCGCTGCTAAGAATTTTCATAGGACATTAAAAACAAGGAGATATTCGTTTTCACCGCGTGGTATTCCGATACGGGAGGGAAAGGGATATCGGAGAGGACATGTGGCCCCGGCTAAGGAAGTAAAGAAGTTTGTAATCCTAACCAGACTGGAGATTGAAAAATAAAAGAAAAGAGTGTTGCTTGTCGCATCCTAAAGAGATGAAGAAGATGGCGACTACCGGTACCTACAGTCTTCATATAGCACATTGGTCACAGATTTATTAGTAGGTTTTAAGCACTAAAATTCCCTATAAACCATAGACAGCACTTATCATCGTGCAGGCCATGGGACCACATTTATGAGAAGACCCTCTGATAATTGACTTTGAGCTGTAACCTCTCTGAGGAATGATGGACCGTAAACAGTAAACCGTCAGCAAAATGATTTCCAAGGTCCTGTGCACACATCACCTTTTTTTATGTGTTTTTGAGCGCCGTTTTGTCCCAAAACTGCAAGCAAATCCTTATGCCAGACAATTGCATGAGAATCCTGACATTTTGTGCACATGTTGCTTTTTTATTTGCAGATTTGGTGCAGAAATAAATATGTAGCATGCACATTTTTGCAAAATGTTTCCAACCCCAGAATGCATGAAAAACACAAAGAAAAAAAACACATGCAAAAAATGCACCGAAAACGGGTCAAAAACGCATGCTTCTCCGGGGCTGTGGTGTCCAAGTCGGTGTCCAGTTTGGTGGAGTTGGCTTCTGCAAAATTGAGGAGTCGGATGTTTGGCTTACTGACTCCACACCCATGGTTGCGGAGTAGGAGTTGTGGAGTCGGATTCAGGGAAATTGAAGAATCACAGTCGGATGTTTGGTTTACCGACTCCACAGCCATGTTTTTTTCTGCCGGGAGATGCAGATTTGGTGCTGAAATACTCAATGTGCACACGTAGCCTAAAACCCATGCACTTTATGTGAAGTGAAGCATCAAAGTATGGAAGACCTGTGGTACAATGACTCCAGGTATCAGCGACGTATCTTAGCAACTGGAGCATCCATACCACAGCGCTGCCCTACTTGATGCTTCAATTCACTTGGTACTTAGCCTACATTCTGATGAAGGTCCTACTGAAGGACCAAAACATTCATTTTTGTTACATTGGATTGCCATTAAAGCCCTTTTGATTTACCGCCAATTTGAGTGCTGAGTTTACTCTAAATAAATATATGGGCTGAATCCATACTTGAGCACCATACTCTACCGATTAAGACGAGTGATATATATTTCTATATTATGAAATCCTTAGGATGTCATCAATATCTAATTAGTAGGGGTGGGTCCCGGCACTCCTGTTGATCAGTTGTTCCCGATATAATCAATGAACCCAAGTGCTCAGTTGCAGAGAAAGCATCATCATTTCTATTGTGACTATAGTCCAAGGAATGCACATCCGTTATTGATTCGATCAACTGAGCACATCTGTCCGGGAACAACTGATCGACTGGTATCACACCTTCACCGATGATATATTAAGTGGGTTGTCCACTACTAGGACAATCTCCTCTGAATCAACTTGTTTTTCCCCAGTTAAAATAATAAACCTTGTACTCACCTCCCGTACTGCCGCCATTCCAGTGCTATGGGTAACCGTGGCTCAGGGCTCATATGACATTGCGACATCATGTGAGCCCCACATCCAACCACCGCTAGCTTCCTACTCTGGCCCTTCAACAGGAAGTGAGCGGCAGTCGCAGCGTTCAAGTCCTGTTAACAACTCATTTGGTCCAAAGTCGGGAAGAAGGAAATAAGCGATGAATGGATGCGGCGGTCATGTGATGTCACGGTTAGCGACAGCACTAGAATCGTGGCAGTATGGGAGGTGAGCGCAAGGTTTATTATTTTAACTGGGGAGAAAAAGTCGATTTACAAGGAGTTGCCCTAGTAGTGGACAACCCCTTCAATGACCTATCCTAATAATAGGCCATCAATATAAACGTTCCAGACAACCCCTTTAGATTGGGCGTATCAAGTTGGTGAGCTATTAACCATCCACAGGATTTTTGATAACATACTGAAGACTAGAGGTCCTTGGAAATCCCACAGACATTGTATGAAGCGGTGTTCTGACTGCTCGACTGCCAATATAGTCAGACTGGGTTCTTAGATCTTTGGGATGATGACGGCCCGGCAGTTGGTCCCTGAGCAATCAGCAAGTTATCAACTATCCAATGACAACTTCTTTAAAAAGCGAAGTATAAAGGCAGTGAACAACAACTATGTCCCTGCCAGAGAATGACTGGTGGTGTGATAACTCTAGGGGCCCCATGTACGCCCACCATGCTAGGTAATGTAGAGTTGACAGTGTATTTACACTGGAAGTGTTAATGTCGGTAGTTCCCCCTCAAGACCCTCCAGTGCCATGCAACCATCAACAGTATGCAAAAAAATGATGATTCACAAAACTAGACAGTACATTTTCAATTGATAAAAACAAAAACTGCATCAAGGTATCATCACAGATCCCTAAATGCCCAACTGCAAAGTGTCCAATGATGGCATATACACTTGTAGGTGCAATCCTGACTTATTACAGTCATGTCTATTCAATAAAGCGCTATCAACCAAGGACAAAGCGCCATCAACAAGGGTACCCATCACTGTTGATCTGTAGATCCAGAACAACCATCTTAAGAACCATAGTAAAAGTGCTATACTAGCCCTCAGAGCAGCACCTATGCAGTTAAAAGTAATATCCCATAAATCTTCCTGGCAGGAATATCTCCGGCTTCTCCGCTATAAATTTAGAAGCATTAAACAGCTTATCCGAATCACAGTACATCACAGGATTGACGGTAATGATTCCAGAACATGTCGATTTAACACTTTTTATTTACAGGGCAAGCAGAAAGCAGCCGTAATGGTTCCCCTGCCAGTGTACATGCTCCTAGGGCTTTCTGAAAAGTGACCTGCCAACCTGTAAAGTCAGGAGGTTCTGCTCATATCTGTAGACAAGTCTTCCATTTATAAAGGGACCTCCAAGCATTTTAAAGAAACAGCAAAAAAGATGACCAGTACCTTGGCTCAACTTGTGCCTAAAAACTCCACAAAACTAGGACATGCCTTGCGCCCAGGCTTGGACTGGCCCATATGAGAACCAGAGAATCCTGGGGTGCGCCCCTTTACAGTAGTACATCACTTACCCCCCCCAACATAATCAGTACTTAGCACAATAACTGTCACGAGTGTTTCCAGTTCTTAGGAGACCATGTGACAGATTTGGGATTTCAGTCTCACATTACCTTGTCAGACTCTTGGTTTTAGACATAGTTGCTTTCTGGTCCAAAAAGAGTTAAGGACTCTTTCCTTCCTGGTAGTTCCTTGTTACTCCTTTTCAGATGTAGCAGGTTTGTGACCACTCCCTTCCATCTTAAATAGTCACATGTTCCATCACATGATGCTGGTAATAGAATCTTTCTATGCTGACCATCGTGGAGTGACAAAGTCTCTGTAATCTGTTGGGAGTCATTTTGTTTGTAATCCTGGTGTAACCTGAAGTTGGAGTTGTATCCTTTTTTATATCTATATTCCCCCATTCGGTCTTCCTTCCCTTGTATTCTATTATTATTGTACATGTAAAGCAACATGGAATAAATGGTGCTATAATAATAATAAATAATAATATTATTATAGTGATGGAGTCTAGTGCACTCACTGGTCTTTGCACTATTCAAGGTGAATGGAGGTATGACCGCTAAGGACCAGGCACATGAAGGCAATGGGGTGGGGGAAGAGGACCCGCATAGTGACGTTAGGGAGCTCATGGTACAGAGACAGGTGAGTGTCAGGAGGTGACCCGTCTCCCTGCTCCTTATCATTTTGGCCTTCCTACCCTTTCCATCCCTATTGTAAGCACTGGATTGCAAAGTGCCCCAGGCATTCCTTTGCCCAAATGTGACAATACGCTTGATTCACTATTTACAGACAAAGGAAGCATCTGTAAAAAAAAAATTCTTATATAGAAGCATGGGTACATTTGTGAATGTAATATTTGTATATAGTTGATCAATGGCTCCCAGAGTCTATGTTACTGGTTGGCCCCTGTCTGACAGTATTTGTGCCAGATTTATTACGTGCTATACTTTTTTTCTTTGTGCCGCACTAGTTTTGACACAAGACGTGGCTAAATATTAAGAAATGACATACAGACCCATTTACCTTTTAATAAAGCTGAGGTGCTAAACCAAATGTAACCTATGGACCAGAACGTCACTGCTTCTCAAAGCCTAAAATTCTCTAAAATGTTCTGTTCTAATGAGCAGTTTGTTTTGAGGTTGTACCACCAATATGGTGACTATTCCATCTACAGTCAGGCTTACCCTCCACCCATCCCAAATTCCTGAAGAACAATTCTCTACCCTCCTATGTAATGACACATTTATAACTCCCAAACCTCTGCAACACCCCAAAAACCCGAATATGAGCGGATCAATGGTCCATATTTCCACCAACCCAAGATGAAAGCATAAAAGATGACAGCCTAATTAATATTGACTCTGCCATTTATAGCTGTCAAGTAAACTTACAGAAATGTCATCATTTGGCTTGTGTCTGTCGCCGCTGCCCTCCCACGTCTTTGCCCTCTCCCCTATCAGGGGATCGAAGCCTTGCCTGACACACCTGGGGAATTTTCCTGCAAATTACATTATCTTATTTGGTCAGTTCGAAGACAAATTGATTTTTCTGGGCAAATAATGAACATTTATGGTTATTTTCCCAGCGGGTCCCTTTTTCTTTTATATATATACACACCGTATATAAACACAATAGCAGTTGGTAAGCGATATCCTGACCTTATTATTCATTCTCTTTCCACAAACAAAGGTTCTAGGGATCTATGGGACATTGTTTGGAGAAAAAAGTTGTATAAATTGGAAAAAGTGGATAATCATCAAACACTGCCACTTTGGTGATGATCTTGAACATACGTCCCAGTATGGAGACTTCACAAAGGAGGTCTTCTAACCTGCACAAACGGACACATAATGATACACCTGGACTCTCTTATATCCACCATACCACGGCCTGGGGCAGGGACATGTGAGCAGCCAGTCCCGCCCATCTATCTGACTACTTGTAAACCCGGCCCTTGCCACGCTCTATTAACACTCTTAGCACTATACATGGTGGAGCATGGTTTTGGGCTTACATCAGTGAGGATAACCAACTCTGTGATACGTACATCCCATCCATGATGTGTCCGACGGCTATCTTACACCCTGTAGAAGGCCTTTACATGTAATTTCACCATATAAATGGGCAGATTATTATAATCATTTACCATCACATGGATTGTTGCATTACCCTCTGCATGTAACTAGGCTTTATACAGCAGGGGTCCCGAACTCTAGGCCTTGAGGGCCACCAACAGTGCAGGTTTTCAGGATTTCTTTAGTATTGCACAGTGGATGGAATCATTACCTGTGCAGATAATCACATTACCACCTGTGCAATGCTATAGAAATCCTGAAACCCTGCCTGTTGCATTGAGGACATTGAGGAGCTATAAATCAGGAAGGGTGAGAAAAGACCCTGTGCAGATGATCACATTACCACCTGTGCAATGCTAAGGAAATCCTGAAACCCGCACTGTTGGCATTGAGGGACATTAAGGAGCTATAAATCAGGAAGGGTGAGAAGAGACCCTGTGCAGATGATCACATTACCACCTGTGCAATGCTATGGAAATCCTGAAACCCTGCACTGTTGCATTGAGGGACATTGAGGAGCTATAAATCAGGAAGGGTGAGAGAAAAGACCCTGTGCAGATGATCACATTACCACCTGTGCAATGCTAAGGAAATCCTGAAACCCGCACTGTTGGCATTGAGGGACATTAAGGAGCTATAAATCAGGAAGGGTGAGAAGAGACCCTGTGCAGATGATCACATTACCACCTGTGCAATGCTATGGAAATCCTGAAACCCTGCACTGTTGGCATTGAGGGACATTGAGGAGCTATAAATCAGGATGGGTGAGAAGAGGCCCTGTGCAGATGATCACGTTACCACCTGTGCAATGCTAAGGAAATCCTGAAACCCTGCACTGTTGGCATTGACGGACATTGAGCAGCTATGAATCAGGATAGGTGAGAAGAGACTCAAAGTATTGACAAAACATCCCAAAATGGATTTGTACAGTGAGTACACCAGCCTCATCAGGTCTAAGAGAACTGGTTTAATAAATGTATGTCTGTATTGTGACTTCTGGTGACAGATCCACGGCTAGCCAAGTCCTCCTTAGAAGGATCTGATCTGAATCACGCTGCTCTTCAGTACGGTTTCCTGTTTTAAAGGAAGAAATTTTCAGCTACATAGAAAAAAGAAGAACGCTAAAACATATCTCATCAATGCCGGCTCCATGTGACAACTCCCTACTTATGAAGGGTGGGCCATCTCTTAAAAACCTTAGTACAAAAAGAAGCTTTTGGTGTGGCTATAAAAATCACTCGCACATTAGTTTTTTTCCGCCGTTTCTCAGAAAGGGTCTACAGTCTTTAATTATGTGCAGATGCCACATGATGACCCTTGCTGGCTAGCCCCCTCAACCTTTGACCTGTTGTAAACACTAATGGCGATACCACAGCAGTGATGACAAATTCACCTCTGGACTGTTGCTGGGGGATCGTGGAGCACAGGGCCCACATTATGTGCGTGGAGCACTTTCATCAGACTTCAGTGTTAAAAAAAGAACATAAAAAAACAGTATCATTTTACATGTGTTTTTCTTCTGGTCAAAAAGATCCTACTGCTTTCTTATGACAACATATATGGTGTGTATATGACACCTTTCTATCACAGCACATCATCTATAGAACTAAAACTCAAATTCAAATAAGCTTTATTGGCAGGACTAAGTACATATTAGCATTGCCAAAGCAAGTGTTAAAAAAAGGGGGATGGAGATAGGGAGTAGGGAGGCATATAGAGGTCCAGGCTATATCAGGCTCCTTTTAGAGGGTAGGGGCATGTCCAGGGTGGGGTATAAAAGTCCAGGACATATCAGGCTCTTTGTCAAGGAATAGCGACATTTCTAGGGTGGGATAAAGAAGTCCATGACATATCAGGCTCTTAGTTGAGGGATAGGGATGTGTCCAGGGAGGGGTACAGAAGTCCATGGCATATCAGTCTCCTCTTAGTCTGTGGCAGACACTGACATATTGCCTCTGGCTGAATCAATGGACCAGTAACACTAATCTCATGTAGCGTATCCACATCAGATAATGTTCGCTAAGAACGTGAACATGGCATTATTCACTGAGAGACTCATTTGTTGGGGTAGCTTAAATGTCTGGATTTCAATCCGCGCCTTCCCCCTTGGACACGGACCCCCAACACAGTGGAGGGCTCTAAAGAAAGCTAGATAGGGAATAAAGCAGTGGCATTATACTTACCTGGGACCACGTGCCTGTAACATCACTTCCGGTTCCACTCTTTAACTTCCATTTTATTTACTGGATTATGCCACCAACAACCAATCACAGAAGCCCACTCTCTGTGACAGTGGCTGTGATTGGCTGTTGCACACCACCCACTGTGCTGGCGTCTGTGTGTGGTTGCCATTGGCAACAAACTTGCCGTAATAGGCATGTAAAATAAATAATTTAAAAAAAGTTTGCGTAGGGCTCTACTGTATTTTTGATTTCATATCAGATAAATAAGACAACTACGGGCTGCCACCCCAGCTGCCTGGGTTTACCTTGGCTGGCAATCAAAAATACAGTGGAGCCCATATTATTATTTTTTTTAAACTATTCAAATAAATAATTTTAGAAAATACGTGGGCTCTGCCCTATTTTTGATTGCCAATCAAGGAAAAAACCAAGCAGCTTGGCGCTGGTACTCTCAGCGTCGTCAGGCCCATAGTTGTTGGGCCCCCTATGCCACAGAATAGCAGCTCGCAGCTGCCCCAGAAATTGGCCTATTCATTAGAATCGACAATTCCTGGCACTTTACTAGCTCTTCCCAATTCCCTGGTGTAGTGGCATCAGTGTGATAAAAGTGGTTAATGAAAACTGAGTATTGACAGCTGTCATTAAGCCCTAGATTAATCTAGGTAAATACAGCCGGATTTTTTTTCGAGCTGTCATTAAGCTCTAGATTGATAATATTCAGGCTTTTATGAGATCTGCCCATAATCAATCCTGTGAGTAGTTAAAAAGTACACAAAAAAATTCTATATTTTAAATAACACACCGACAACCCTGTTTCACCCATTCTTTAACCCCAAACATACCTGCCGATGATAAACGACAGCGACGTCCAGCAAAACACACTCACCTCTACTACGTTAGTGCCCACTCACTGCAAGCAGTTATTTCAGACTGAGCCGGCTCAGTCTGAAAGAGGTGCTTGCAGTGAGCGGACACTAATATATCATGTAGCATAGCTGAGCGTGCTTCATTGAACATCGTTGTGGATTACCATCGGAGGGTATGTTTGGGGTTGATAAATGGGTGAAACAGGGTTTTCTGTGCATTTTATTTAAAATAAAGGATTTTTCTGTGTGTGCTTTTTAACTATTTACTCACAGAATTGATAAGGGGTGGCTCTCATAAAAGCCTTAACATTATGAATCTAGTGACAGCTTTTTAAAAAAAAAAGTCCGGCCGGATCTGCTAAACCCGAACATCTGTGGATTTGCCCATCTCTGATAGTGAGCAAATAAGTAAACAGGTTGGCTGATAATAAGTTACACATCACTGAAATCAGAGTCTCAGCCCCTATATCATGGTGCTCTCCAATTACATAGCAAAAACCTGCGGACAGATTCCCTTTAAAAGTTATTACTGTAGATAAAAATGAGTATTCTCACATGGATTTCAAAACCTAATAAAATACAAAAAAAACAAAACTAATTGAGCATATATCCTATAGTAAATAAATAAAGGTTTTATTAATAGATTTAGGGTGTTGGGTGTTAACTAAATACATCAATCACACGGTGCCCGAAGTCTCGTGCCTGTTTAGTGGACTCACCGGCTGTTCACCAGGTCACAGAGAGGCGTGCGCAGGTTTACATTTCCACTGCACAGGTGGAGACTTTCGAGCACCATGTGGACGATGAGTGACTTCATCTTCTTACATGCAATTAGAAGAGGCGACGTTTGAAGGAGCACCGATAGCAATGTGGAGACACCAGACCGAACTACGCAACTCACATACAGCACAGGACAAGTATAGACCTTTCCTGAGATACTTAGAGGCATGTCTGGGTATATAAAGGAGTTGCAGTAACCCCATTTACATGATTGTAAAAGTGATGAGCAGGGTTTATAAGCAAAAAAACTGGTTAGAGGTTAGGTTCCCTTTAATATACAGTATTGGATGTGTATAGTTTTCTTTCTATATTGCATGATGGTTTCTTTAAGATCGACATATGTCACCTTCATGTATCAAAGCGGGAAGAGATGTTGAGGCTCAACAACCCTTGTTATACTTAATAAACTTTGCAATATTTTCACCTAACGTCAATGAATTGAGAGGAGACGACAGGTATCAGCACAGGAAAACACGCCGCGATTGGAGACCAAGCAGTTTGTTTTCGGCTAATGATAAACGACGTGAAGGTAGGACCTGGAGCAAGTTGTGAAGGTCACCACTGCAGGGACAGTAATAAATTGGGCCAACTTGAGCTCACTTCATAACTCAGCTTTTTTTCTGCCTTTCTCCTTCCACCGGTGTATTTATGTGATGGTCACATTTTTTACTCCTATGGATACTCCTAGGATAATATAAGGGCTGCAAAACGATCACTCAAATCTCCGTTGAGGGGGTTACAAAAAAAAAAAACACCACCTTCAGAATGCAAAAAGCAGATGTTTATAAGAGAAGAAAGTGGTTAGTACCTCCTCGGTGCCTGTGGTATTTCCCTGTACATAGCAGCCTACTCATGTGGTCTTGTCTATAAGGGCATACGACAATGACTAATAACGGGGAGAGATTGTTGTCCACGTTCTCGAGTCAAATAGGTTCATACAAATGAAACTGGAAAAAAAGGGGAGGTAGATAGTCAGGCTCCGGAGAGTCTTTTCCTGGCGACACTATTGTAACCACAAAGAGCTAGAGCCTGCAGAATAAAATACTGAGGTTACTGGCAGATCGGAAAGAGAGGCTGCGAGTACATCTACGTCAGGACACAGCTGGGGGTGTTCACACGTATAAGCGCTCCAAATATCATGCACAAATATTTTCCACAATCAGATGAAAAAGATTTGCAAAGTCAACTTTTCTTTTTATTCGACTTAAAGGGGTCATCTAGTTAAGAAAAACATTTCATAGACCCCATTAAAAAAAAAATTTAATTAAAGAGGACCTGTAACTTTTTTTTTTAATGAAATGTGAGTACCTCCGTCGATTACCGCTGCTACACATTTTTTGGAACAGTTGTTCTTTTTCTTCTGTGCCCCTCCATTCCAAAGTTATGCCCCCAGTAATAATTGTGCAAATTTTCACTTAAACTAACTTGCTCTGTACCAGAAAACGCCTCTGTGGGCATGGCGATGGTTTGATTGGCAAGTTTCATACAGGAGAAAAAGTAAACGCCCACAGACAAGTTCTGTGGTACATGACCAGTTAATTGAAGGGAAAATGTGTACCTTATTACATGATTGCATAATTTGGGCACAGAAGAAAAAGAAAACTGTTCCAGAATCTGTGGCACCAGTTGAAGGAATTAATCTTTAAAAGAGGGGGAGAACCTCTTTAAAAGGAATGTTGAAGACAACTGTCAGGTGCCAAAGGAGTATCATCTCCCGCCTCAATTATTGCAACCTCCTGCTCTCTGGCCTCCCTTCTAACACTCTTGCACCCATCCAATCTATTCTAAACTCTGCTGCACAACTATTCTACCTGTGCCTCAGGTATTCCCCAGCCTCTCCTCTCTGCCAATCCCTTCACTTCCATTTCTAAAAGACTCCAGTTCAAAATCCTAACTATGACATACAAAGCCATCCGCTAACTGTCTCCTCCGTACATCTGTGGCATGGTCTCCCGGTACTTACCTGCACTTAACCTTCGATTCTCACAAGATCTCCTTCTCTCCTCCCTTCTTATTTCCTCTTCCGACAAGCCTACAACCTGCAGTAACACTCAGTCTACTATGCCACTGCACAACCAGCTCTACCCTCATCTACTGTATCCTCACACATCCCTTATAGACTATGAGCCCTTGCGGGCAGGGTCCTCTCTCCTCACCTACTGTATCCTCATTCATCTCTTGTAGGCTGTGAGCCCACATGGACAGGGTCCTCTCTCCTTTACCTACTGTACCCTCACCAATTCCTTGTAGACTGTGAGCCCTCACAGGCAGGGTTCTCTCTTCGCCTACTGTATCCTCACCCATCCCTTGTAGACTGTAAGCCCTTGCTAATAGGGTCCTCTTCCTCATCTACTTTATCCTCAACCATCGCTTGTACACTGTGAACCCTTCTGGCCAGGGTCCTTTCTGCTCACCTGCTGTATCATCACCATCCCTTGTGTAATGTGAGCCCTCGTGTGCAGTGTCCTCTCTCCTCACCTACTGTATCCTCACCCATCCCTTGTAGACTGTAGCCTGCAGGGTCCTCTTCCTACTATCCACATCCTGTTGCAGGTTACGCTCAGGGTTCTCTCTCCTCTGTATCCTCACCATCCTTGTAACTGTAGCCCTCGAGGTCCTCTCTCCTCACCTATTATCCTCACCATCCCTTGTAGACTGTGAGCCCTCACAGGCAGGGTTTCTCTCCTCGCCTTACTGTATCCTCACCCATTCCTTGTAGACTGTAAGCCCTTGCTAATAGAGTTCTCTCTCCTCACCTATTGTATCCTCACCCATCCCTTGTACACTGTGAGCCCTTGTGGGCAGAGTCCTCTCTCCTCACCTACTGTATCCTCACCCATCCCTTGAAGACTATGAGCCCTAGCGGGCAGGGTCCTCTCTTCTCATCTAATGTATCCTCACCCATCCCTTGTACACTGTGAGACCTCGCAGGCAGGGTCCTCTCTCCTCACCTACTGTATCCTCACCCATCCCCTGTAGACTGTGAGCCCTTGTGGGCAGAGTCCTCTCTCCTCACTTACTGTATCCTCACCCATCCCCTGTACAGTGAGCCCTTGTGGGCAGAGTCCTCTCTCCTCACTTACTGTATCCTCACCCATCCCCTGTACACTGTGAGCCTTTGTGGGCAGAGTCCACTCTCCTCACTTACTGTATCCTCACCCATCCCCTGTACACTGTGAGCCCTTGTGGGCAGAGTCCTCTCTCCTCACCTACTGTCTCCTCACTTATCCCTTGTAGACTGTGAGCCCTGGTATGCAGGGTCCTCTCTCCTCACCTACTGTATCCTCACCCGTCCCTTGAAGACTGTGAGCCCTAGCTGGCAGGGTCCTCTCTTCTCATCTAATGTATCCTCACCCATCCCTTGTACACTGTGAGCCCTTGTGGGCAGAGTCCTCTCTCCTCACCTACTGTATCCTCACCCATCCCTTGAGACTTGAGCCCTAGCGGGCAGGGTCCTCTCTTCTCATTTAATGTATCCTCACCCATCCCTTGTACACTGTGAGACCTCCGGCAGGGTCCTCTCTTCCTCACCTACTGTATCCTCACCCATCTCTGTAGACTGTGAGCCCTTGTGGCAGAGTCTCTCTCCTCACTTACTGTATCCTCACCCATTCCCCTGTACAGTGACCTTGGGCAGAGTCCTCTCTCTCACTACTGTATCCTCATCCATCCCTTGAATATGAGCCCATCGTGGGCAGGGTCCTCTCCTCACTACTGTATCCTCACCCATCCCCTGTAGACTGTAGCCCTTGTGGCAGAGTCCTCTCCCTCACTTACTGTATCCTCACCATCCCTGTACACTGTGAGCCCTGTGGCAGTCCACTCTCCTCACCTACTCTTCCTCATCATCTCTTGTAGACTGTGAGCCCTCACACAGGGTCTTTCTCCTTACTATCTGTGCTTGTTCATGATTGTACTTGTTTTATTATGTATAACCCTTCTCACATGTAAGTGCCATAGAATAGATGGCACATAATAATAAATCATAATAATAATGAAAGGGCTTCCGTAGTTAGAATACTTGCTGTAATCTGTCCTACTACCAGGCAGTGATGCTTTCCATGCCAATGTCATATTGAGCAGATAAATCTTCACGTTTTCATTTATTAACAATGATTTTTCATTTTTTTTTTTTTTTACCCAAAGCCAGAAGTGGATTCAATGGGAATGTGAAATGTAAAAGAAGGTCAAAACCCAATCCACATGCCATATTTGTGTTGGTAAATGTCACTGAAGAAGGAGTCCCCCTGCTTCTGAACACCCTGTATGGTCCAGGCTCTGGGGGACTCGGCCAATTCGTGTATTACACACTTGGCCATTCATTTGATCGGTTGGCATGTGACACTGTATTCCCCGACAGAGATAAAAAATGTATCTCCAATCTGACAGCAATAGATTGTGAATGCTCCAACCTGTGGGGTTCAAAGGGTTAAACTCCGAGGATCAGACAAGAATCTGAATCAGATTTAGGACCTTAGAATGTATTATTTTCACAGAATACACAAGTGAGACAATGTGACATTTAGACATTAGCAGGGAGGAGCACGATGCCCCGGGATGATAATGGCACATTACTCGTGTTGAAAGGTTTTCCTGGCCCATGGGGAAGGAGAGGAGTGAAAATACTCTGATGGATTTCCAAGCTGTAGCCATGAAAGTTCAGGAAATGATCAAATTCTCGAAAGACATAGAGGAAATATCCCAGATGTCCTCCTGAATTAGGTATTCACCACTTCACTGTTGGAAACGCTGTTGCCACAGCAGAAGCCCCAAAGTTAGGAGATTAGGAAAGCGTCTAGTAGTTGAATACATGTGGACGCTGGTGTAAATGAGATCCACACTTCATATAACACAGAACTTGTGTCGTTACGGCTTTCTCTGCAGGACATTCTGCGATATTCGTTTCATTCTGTAATGTTAACTTGTTGGTGACTAAACTATGGTTTCCGGGATTTAGTATCTTGTCTGTAAAAAGTTTCTAAGTTGAAAAAGTTTGACACATTGATCTAAACAATATTATAGTTAAATTAAACTTTCGATTCTTGGAGGTCTGAGTACTGGGGTATATCATAAAGAGTTTTTGAGTAGTAGAAGATGACATTGATCTTTGGTGCTCCTATTAGGCATGGTGGACCTTCTCTTCAGGTGGGGCTCTTCAGAAACCAGTCCTCGGGATTGGTGGGGGCCACAGTGGTCAGAACCCCAGTGATCAGAAAGTTATCCCCTTTACCATGGATACAGTAGAACTTTTAAACTTGAGGACACCCTTTAAACTTGGTTTATCAAGCTTACTGCATAAGAAGTCTAGCAATATTATTGCCCCAAAAAACTGCTTCAATTACTTGTGTCATATTTATTAAGAGTTTTAGACACTTTCTGCGCCTTAACAAATCCAAAGGGAATATGTATATGTGGCACCCCTGTGACCACGGTGGCCACAGGT